>JAUMJL010000667.1:0-600000 GCA_033558185.1 Dromococcyx pavoninus | reverse complement strand
CTACTTTCATTCTTTTATAGAAGAGAAATTACTGATCGCTTGCCTAGGAACCACATTTGGAGGCTCAAAGTCTTAAGAATACATAATTACCCTGGAAAAATAATTAAATCCCAGAATTAGAAAGCTATTTTAACAAATCTATATTTTTTCAAGATTACTAAGCTCTGAGAATGACACGATGTGAATAATAACACCCAGAACTTGAGCTGGAAGCCTTCAGTAAGGACACAGAGCTAAGGAGGAATGATATACACGAAGGAGACGCCCCACCTACTGTCTTCTAGGATGTCCACCACATTAACTATTGCTCTGCAACGCAAAGATGTGACAGGCAAAGTGTGGTTAACCTCTTCCAACACGACTTTTCTACTCCAAACAGTCCATGTTCTTCACAGTCAAGTTCAAAGACACAAAGTCCCAACTGAAAAGTAGTGTTATCTACATCAGCAGCAGTAGATACCTTAAAATATACCTTCATCAGCATCAAATATCTCCTGAATTCGATGTTGAAATTAATATTTCAAAAGGTAATGGCTTACCACTGATCTTTGCTAGTTTGAAATCTGGCCTAGAACCCAGTTAACCTGGAGCACCTCCCACCACAACTACCACAGAAATCTGCGGAACTGCAAAGCAGAGCTGGTTTTACACAAAAGTTGAATTCCATTAGTAGAGCACATTTGGTTTTTCTGTAATGCAATTTACTATAGGAATGGTGGAAGCACAGAAGCAATGTGGTGAAGAACTGTTCACAATTCATGAGAAATCTTCATGTTTGCTCTTTTCATGTTCATTGCCTGCCAGAGTTCAAGCAATTCAATTTCACATGCAAAAGCACTCACAGAAGAGAAGTTTTAGATCCACAAAAGCACTTTATACGAATAAAAATTAAGTATATCCAAGCAGAAGATGAGTAACACAACACTTTTAACCATTTACAGAGGAGCAACCCGCGTGGTAGTTCAGTTTTCTGTGCAGTCAAAGGGCACAAGAACACAAACAGAACAAAATCCAAAATATTTTGCTTCATCCTTCACCAAATAAAACTCTCAGGAGCCAGGAGCAGATTTTTTCAGAAAGCTTTTTGACATTCAATGCAAGTTAGATATCAAAGCATGTTAAATATTACTTGAATTCTTCATTCAGCACAAAGGCAAAAAACAGCTCTCCTGGAAAATGTCTGAAGCAATTTAAGTTTTTCCATTGTTGTTCCTATTGCGGCTTCAAAATAGGCACAGATAAAAGGCAAAAAAAGAGCTCAGCTACATCCATTCATTTTGATTACACTTTTTATGTCTAGACACATTCAATATGCCTTATCTACAGACTAATTATGCTCTTTTATTACAACATTTCAAGCATTGAAACTGGACTTTGGAAACAGAGAAGCCATTTACAATCACACCCAATCCCTCACTGTACAGGTACTGTACGAGAAAAGGTAACCATCACCTCCAAAAAGGAACCCCACAGTCACATCCTGCAAGGTCCCAGGTCAGCTCTGGAGCTGGGACCAAGCTGCAGGTGCACCGAAGTTCCAAGCAGGTCTTGAACATCAAAGTTCCCCAATCATGTTGGATACAGAAGGATATAACAGAATCTTTTGGCTGCAAAAGACCTTTGAGCTCGAGTCCAACTGTACCTGTCCACTAAACCATAATTAAACCACTAAACCAAACTGGAGTGACTGAAATTACGCAGTCCAACCACTGTTGCATCCACAGACTGGATGCTGCAGCCTCAGGTCATCCTCACATTGCAAAGTTTCCTGGCCAGCCTGTCAAGGGCAGAATCTCCATTACATTTTCATTCTCTGAAACAGTTGATACTCAGAGCACGTATTTGGCATCTAAACCAAGCCACCTTGCTGGCCAGTCTCCCCTCAGATGGCAACCTGGGTGCACTCAGCATCAGATGGACACAGAGTGGGTAATTCACATTAAAACATCCCATTTTGCACTGCTTTTCCATCAAACCTACCTAGACCCAGGCTGCTTCTCCTTTCATAGAATCATTCAGGTTGGAAAGGGCCTCCAAGATCATCCAGTCCAACCTTTCAATTCCCTGCAATAGATTTGTGGCTTTTAAAAACTCTTTGGAACATTGTTATCTAGAATTTAAGGTCATCAGCTGCTTGCATTTTCCCTTTCCATGACACAGGGGTTTCCAATGAGATGGTCACAGTAGGAACTTCAAATACATGTGGTAACATGTTTTTTATTATCGAGATATAGAAAGACAGGGTAGCTGTACACTGAAATTACATTTATGATGCATGCACAGAATCTCACATATATATTGTCTGAAAAAACGTGTTAATTTGTCTTTGCCTCAATACTGACACAGCACTGCACAAAGAATACCTTGTATAAGCAAATTAATTAGATACCGCCTATTCATCCTCTTCAATAATCCAAAAGCAAGCTAATTGCTGAATAAATTCAAACCAGGCTAAGCTTCCTAAACGAAATATTTGCAACCTAAATGGAACTAAATGAACTCAGTGCATCAGGGCTTGACTAAAGTCTGTAAAAGTTTGTAAAATTCAAACAAAAAAACTCAGGAAAAGACAAAAATACCTACAGCAGTGGTCAGCAGAATATTCATTAGGAAGCATCACATTTAAGCATAATTGCCTTCCGACACCCTCTGGATGAGGTTCCTATAAAGGATTTGGCACTAAACAGTATCAGACAAGTGACCAGGCTCCACCAATCAAAAGCCTGCAGTAACAGTCTCTTTATCAACATTTTTGCATGGTGTTAAAAGAGGCCACAGAAGGGCAGGTGAGGAGGGGAAGAGAGATGAAAACTGCATCGATCACAATTATGCAGCTGAATTACAAGGTTCAGATTACTTAGGCTTGCACACACCGTTAGCATCTCCTGATACCCACTTGCAAGACGCTCTAAAATGTGGCTTCTTGACCTCTAATGAGATAGGATGGAGCAGACAAGATTTCATAAGAACAAATACTCACCCTCTAAGCTATGCCCCACAGTACAACACGAAAATTAAAGCTCTTTAAAAGCATAAATAGAAAACGAGGCATTTTTTCCTACTTTATACAAATGAATCTGACCATCTGCTTTGCTGCAATAGCAGCAGCATCTAAAAACAACTGAAACAGCAGCCTCTGGTGTTAAAATCCTGCTCTTTTTCTTGGTCTCCACCTTCCACCAAGAAGCAGAGGCTGGAAATACAGAACAGACACATCAAATGGCCCTGAGGAATACCTGGCACTCTAAGTAATTTTCCACCTTAGCATACGCCACGCTATTTGTGTTTGCCTTCTGTAATTCACTGTGAAAATACCATCACAGTGGCTTCTGTGATGCACTGGTGAAAATCCATCCTGATAAGAGCCCTCTCACAGTATGAAGATGGATATTTTCTTTCACAGCATGGAGAGCTCATTTCACCCCTGTCCCGATCAAGTGTTATTCCCTACACATGAACAAACAGAAGCTACTCCTCTCTGGAGCACACACCCGACCAAGCACACGTGTACAAAGCCAAAAAAAAACCCACCCTGAAGGGAAGAATCCTCCTGTCTTTCTAAACATGAAATATTTTCAGAGATGCAATGTGTGACAGAGGCTGTGCACACCTGGCTTCTGGGACAGGATCTTATCTTCAGCTCTTCAGGCCTTGGTTTGAGTCCTACAAGGAAAACAATTTGCTTTCTGATCCGTAGCAATCCAGAAATTCACAGAATCGTAGAATGGTTCGGGTTGGAAGGGATCTCAAACCCATCCTGTTCTACCCCCTGCCATGGGCAGGGACACCTCCCACTGGATCAGGGGGCTCCAAGCCCCATCCAACCTGGCCTTGAACACCTCCAGGGATGGGGCAGCCACCACTGCTCTGGGCAACCTGGGCCAGGGCCTCCCCACCCTCATTGTGAGGAACCCATAGCGCGCTCTCTGCACCAACACGTACTCAAGTATTATCAGAGTGCAAATTAAAACAATCATCATAAGGATTAGTGTTCCACAACAGACGAAATTGGAGCAGATTCATACCCAAAGTCAGGCTGAAACTCAATAGAATCTTTCAGATTTTCCCACTCTCTCTGAATTATCTCACAATCTGCGTAACAGTGAATTATAGAGTCATAAATGCAGAAAAATATCAGGACTAAGTAGAAGCCTTTAAAAACCCCAAACAATTACTTGAAAACGCACACACGAATGGATACTCCAAGTTCCAAAACATGACAACCTCTGCACCATGCGTCCAGTTTTCAAATACTACACTAAAGGCCCCGAATTTTCTTGTGCCTTTAGAGAAATTAATGACTCTTTCACTACCAATGAAAGCAAAACCAACGCTACACCACGGACAAACCCAGCCTTTATCGTTGTGAAGCCCAGAGAAAGATGATAAACTATTTAGTACACAGACCCCCGAGCAGAGGAAGTTTATTCAGTTACAAAGCCAAAAGATATAAATGCTAACAGAGAAACCCACATCTGGCACAATTCACCACAAGGTGGTTCAAAGCAATCTGTGAGGTTGTGATTTTAATGAATGCTTGGCCTGAGCAAAATAAAAATCCAACATAATCTGAACGCAGCAATTTGAACAAAGTCATACAGGGGGTTCCAACAGCACCCATGTATTGTTTAATTTTTGTTTACTCCTATATCACTCATTGAAAACATTTGAAGTCTACACCTTGCTGAGATATCAATAACATGCATGGTGCAAGATGAAATAAATCAATGTGTTGACACAGTGAGCGTTCAGTGGGGGCTGGCACATCACAAATACTGAAAATAGTAAGTTGTTGAATGTACTTACAAATAATCAAACAGTATTACTCTCAGCAGGGTACCAGGAGCAGAGAGAGGGAACTTGAGACAGTCTGATAAAGCAACAGAAATAATAAACTTCCTTTTGGATGGAGAATCAGGACACCTCCAACCCCTCCCTGTTCTGCCAAGGCAGGGCACACCTGCAGCTGGGCTGCCCACAGCACATCAACAATGCTCCTCAAACAAAGCAGCAGTGAAAGCTCTCCCAGCTCTGAGCTGGTGGCAGCGAAGGGCTCTGCAAACATGGACAGATTTCTCAGACACACGAATGGAATCCTAGCCCACCTATAACCATTAAGTATGGGCTCATCTGATTTGCACAAGGACATCACTAAATGTAAGACAAAATATACAACCAGGACTCAAATAACTTGCATATCAATATGTCTTGTCTTCCCCATTGAATCTTTTTCAGCATCAACAGAATTTGTTTGGGTATTTTTACCTTTCTGAAACAAACACCATTGCTGCAAGAGCTCTGCTGGCCAGAGGTTTGGCTGCTTGGTTCCCAGAGGAGTGATAACACTTCAAATATGCAGCTCTCTGGGCTGCACTGTTATCAGTGCTTTTAATGTTAAAAAAAATCAATTAAAAACAAAAATAAAGAACTAAAAAAATTCAGACTAAAAGGAGATATTTGCTCCACCAGCTCACTGCCCACAGACCCACCTGTATTCCATTAGGTGGCTGTGTGAAGCATTTGATCATAATAAACCCAGTAGCAACGTGCAGTGGCTCCCAAGCCATACTGTGAGTGCCACACTGTGGGAAATGGGAAAGAAAAATCCCTAAACAATGCTTATTTGGAACAAAATGCGCTCAGATCTATAAACACCGTGTAACACATAGCTCCAGGCTTGAACATCAAGACCCAGAAGAATACTAATGTTCATGTTTTATAGACATCTTTATTCAGATACATGCAACTCAAAATTAGCTCCAATGCATCAATCAGATAATAAATATTAGCAACCCCCTTCTAATTTTCAAATTACCATAACATCTGTGCAATTCCTCCTGTAAAATAAAAGCCCAAAGCTATCCATGTATATTCATTGCAACGGAGTCAAAATGCCACGCAAAGGGTATCTACGATCATCTCACTTGTCTCAAGTCCTCATTCAGAACAGAAGCCTGGAATATGTTTTGTTTCAGAGGCAGCTTTTAGACAACTTCATAAACCAAAACCTTACAGCTGGGTGGGACGTTAAGAGGTCACTGCATAAGCCAAGCCACAAGTAAACACCGTGCAATATCACAAATGAGAGACTACCCACATCAAACTGATAAAAAGGCACTGTTCTGCCTCATAATAACATCCAATCCCTGCTCTGCTCCTGCCTAGAACTTGAAACGTCCTGTCCAGCCAATTTTAGTTCAAGAGTTGAAATTTGTTCCTTAACAGGAATAGAAGAGCCCTCCGCTACACATGGCCCACGATGTGAGATTCTAGGTGCTCATGGAGCCTGATCCTGACCCTACCTCAGTGCCAGAACTGCCAGAGTTCTACCAGGTGCGTCAAACCAACTGCCAGAGTTCCACCAGCTGCATCAAACCAAGGGCAATCAGCACCTCACAGCACCTGACCCAGGGGTTCTTCAGCAGTCACAGATGTTTCTTGATTAAAGGATTTTAAAAAATTAGAAATACTAAACTTCATCTGTTCTCATCATTTATTTCACTGTTTGGTGAAGTGTTGTTCTCTTTCACAGGGCCAAACGTTGCCCATTACACAAAAGCCTCCCAGATTTCCCCTCTGCTGGCTCAGTCATCGGACTCGGATGAAAGAACGCAGCAGATGAGCGGGCCAGGAGCCGTGGCGAGATGGCACAATCCTCCAGCTACCTGCGGATGACTTTCTACCCAGAGACCAACACCACCAAAGCAGATACAAAAGAAAACAGAAGCACAGACACAACCTGCATGCAAAAAAGAAACCTCTGTAGAGTGGATGGTGCTGAAACAGAGAGAAATCCTTCAGGATCTGCCGTCTGATTGAAAGATTACTCCGTTCTGTAAAAATAAGCCACTTGTAATGAACAAGCTATTGCAGGCTCCAACTACAGAAACCGTGTGTTATCCACAGCAGGCACCTTCCCCCAAAAGGACGACAGAGCTCCACATTGTCCCCCCCAAGCCCCACTTCCCAGGCACTTTCAATACTCTGGGAAGTCAAGGTACAGCAGCCAAGGTGTCAGGGATGCTGGACAATAGGGGTTTAACGGTACCCCTTGGCTATGTCCCCTAAAGAGGTTATTTCACTCAAGGAATTTACCAGGACAAAATTAAATACAAAAAAAAGGACTGTGAGCATCTCAAATATCCACCTTACATGTTCATTAAAAAAATCAAACAAACAGTGCACATCCACCCTCAGGCACTCACATTGCTTGACTGGATTCTGACAGCCAGAAGAGGTCACTGAATCGCCCCAGCCCCATCACCTTGGGACAAGCCGAGTGGTCCCTAACACTATTATCAATATTCCTCCCCAACGCTGTCCAAAGGATCCATATATACACAGGATTCCCAATGATGTTTCTGCACTGAGCTGCCAGGAGCTCTCCCTGCCGATGCAACCAGCAGCCTTGGGGTCCATTACCTCGCTCTGAGGACCCGAACTACGGGTACAACCACCCTTCCCACCACACTGCTCTCCCCATCCCACCCAGTATCTCCAGAGCCAACTCCAGGTGCACTGCCCTGCACCACAGCACCCTTCTGCCACCTCCTGTGTTTTTTCCAGGGGGAATGGGAGTACCCCCTGTCTGCTCTCCCTCCCCTCCAGGCACTCAGTCAGAGATGCTTGTGAGGGAAGCAACCAGTGGGACCGAACCCCCCCAATGCCAGGGATGCTGCTCCCCTGCAGACTTGGGAGCTGGCAGCATGTAGAGGTGCCTCACAGGGGAGGGGGTCCCTGCTTACCTTGCTCCAGGTACTCAGCCAGGGATGCTGCAAGGGGATCCCCCCCAATCCCAGGTACGATCCCTGCAAACTTGGGAGCAGGCAGGATGGGGTGAGCGGGGTCCCTGCTTCCCCTGCTCCAGGTACTCAACACGGAAGGCTGCGCGGGGAGCAACCAGGAGCAACCGGTGGAACCGACCCCTCCAATCCTCGTTACGACGCTCCCGCTGCAAACTCGGGAGCTGCCACGACTGGGGGGACACCTTAACGCGAAGGGGGTCTCCCCCCCCTTACCTCGCAGCGCACTCGTCCAGGTGCAGAGCCCCAGCAGCAGCAGCAGCGGCCACCTCGGGGGGCAGCTCCTCTCTGCAGCCCCCCCGCCCATGCTGCCTGGGATGCCGATCCCCTCTCTCCGCGGGTGACCTCGAGCACGAGAATCCACCCCCCCTCTCCCACCGTTTCTTTCCCCCTCCCCTCGGATGCGGGGGGTGCCCAGTGCGGGGGTCCCCGCTCCGCTCCCCGCTCGCCGCCGACTGCCGCGCCGCGGCGCGCGCCCGCATCCCTAATGAGCCGCCCCTCCCCCCGCGGCCAATTAGCGCGCGGTGGGCGGGTCCTGCCCGCCCCGCCCCCAAACGGAGCATCCCGCACCCCAAAGGGAGCGGGGACAGCATTCCCCGCACCGCACTGTGGGAAAACATGAGAAATATCTGTCAGAAATATGTGGCAGTGCCAGACTTGTACGCGTAAACAGAACCACAGAATCGCGGAGTGGGCTGGGTTGGAAGGGACCTCAAAGCCCACCCAGTTCCACCCCCCTGCCATGGGCAGGGACACCTCCCACCGGATCAGGGGGCTCTGAGCCCCATCCAACCCTTGAACACCTCCAGGGATCACAGAATCACTTGGTACAGAGTCCAACTGTACCTGTCTGCTGCTGAACCCTGAAACACAGCCTTTGTTCTGCATTTCCCACTCTTTTGGCAGTAAACCCCATTTTCACCAAGTGCCCAGACCGTAAGAGCCAGAAGGCAGAGCTCTATTCCCATCCCTGCTTTACACTTCAGAAATTGCACTAAGTTCACCCCACCCCAGCTTCACAAACTCCGAAGCGTGCACAAATTTAAGGGGACTCAATCACTACTTACAAAATGTTATGAAATCCCTGACTGGAAAAAGTCAACAGGATTAGTTACATCTACTTAAGAAGAAGGCTTGTCAATTGGCACTCCTGCAGGCTGGCTTTGGACTGGTTTCAGGAGGAAACAAATAATTAAAGCAAAAAGAATTTGTAATCAGAATTTTAAGACAAAAAAAAAATCAATATCTGAGCACATCAGATCAGAAGATCTTGTATTCCCTTTCCGTCATGGGTTTGCTGAGCTTCAGTTCACAATGAAGAGCAGAGCTACAAAGGCAGAGAATAAATACATGAAAAATACATTTACTTCAATAGCTTTTTAGGTCCTTCTCCACATTCAATGGGTTCCAAAGAAAAAAAAACAACCAACCCAAAATACATCCCAAAAACCAAACCACTACAACAAAAAAGCACCCCAAACCATCAAGGAGCAGGACTGGGAAGCTACACAGGAATGTTTTTACACATCCAAGCATCCAACGTTACTTCCTTTAAAGCCTCAGCAGCACGACCCTATTTCCTAGCACATACATACAGCCACTTTTGCTCCAAGCCCCACTAATTATCTATTTTTGCCTATGCCATTGAGTCAGTATTTGGTGCTGTAGATAAAAATATCAAGTTCTCAATTTAATAATGCAATTATGACGGGGAAGAAGAGAGCAAAAGTAGAAAAGAGGGCAACAGCTGGAAACTTCAGTCAGTGCACCTGGAAATATGAATATGCAGAATATTCCATAAAGATAAAATCTCAAGGTGGGGGAAGAATGCAGAAGTTTGAAATGGTGACATGCAGTTATAAATAGAATTATATATTCTTTAAGCACACTGCTAATGCACAGCACCTTAGAGAAACAAAGCTCTATAATTGCCCTGGGAGTCCAAAGTGCCACTGCATTTCTAGGAATGGAGGTTATTTACAGAGTGTTTCAACAGGAGGAACATCAGAGGGAAAGCTAAAATCTACTTTTGATACCTGGATGTGAGCAAGAAAGAGAGAAATCAGGAATCCAGCAGAAGATAATGTCATTAATGGAGGGAAATGGAGAAACATTAATGCAGAAGATGGAAATGCTGCAAGGAAGAGATTTGTTCTTCCCTGGCACCTCAAGGGTTAAACCTCACAAGGAGCAATATTTGTTTTCTGACAGAACCCATATTCCACGCTTGGGATTCTAGAGCTGAAGGTCTAAAGGCTGATGCAGCTGCTGAAAAAGAGACATTAAAGAGGAACCAAAAGGGCAAACAAAACCAAGGGAAGTTTCATGACCTTGGTCACAGCAGCCACACACCAGACAGTAGGAAAGTCGGAAGGACAGACAGAATCCATGACCCAAAGTCTCTGCTCCAGCCTTCAGCTCTGCCACCACCTCACTCCGTTCTGAGCAGAGCTCTTCCCAGATCTCTGCATCCCAGGTTCCACCTCGCACCGTGCTGGTGGCTGAAGAGATCTCTACGGTCTTCAGCCACATTAACTTATTAGACACAGCACTTCACTACTCCAAAGTCATTTTTTCTTAGCTAGAATATGTCAATACACTAATAATTTTCAATAAGCCATACAGCTACAGCATGAAAGGGAGGAAAAATAAGAAATAAATTACCTCCTTCACCCTGGAAGCTCAGCAGAACATTCCAGCTGAGTTTGCAAAGATGCTTTCAATATCTATCTCTTCTCAAGTGCAACTTAAAAAAATCACAGGCAGGTGATTACACTTTATCTGATGTATGACCTTGCAGTAACCCACCTGGGTTTGCAATAATCAGAATTCACATCACCTGTACATCAGGATAGGCTGGGGAAGGGCCTTGCTGTAAGAGGTGGAAGGGGAGCTGCTTTATTTGGCAGCTCTTGCAAACAGAAACACACCAAGATGGCACTGGAATTGGACAAAATGTGCCATTGCCATGCTTATCAGATATAATGATAAAAGGAGAACAAATGCATCTAAACCCCTGATGTAAATCACAGAGAACATCAGACACAGACCAGTTGGCTCTAACACAAGCATTCACATCTGTACAACAGGTAAATAATTCAGGAGGCAAGCAAGAACATCCAACTGTAACAACAAATGAGTAATGAAATTACAGGAAGCACCGTGCATGAGCTCAGTTGTAGTGACACAGAAGACAATAAAAAAAAAGTTGCTTTTAGCATATTTCCGACATTTATCCCTCTCTTATCACTACAGCACCTGAAACAAAGTGGGATCTGGAAAACGACCCAACCCATATGGAAGAGCTGTAATTGTGAGGAAATTGTGATATTACTGACAAGCCCACAACCTCATCACACACAGAAATAACACAGGGACGAACCTTTGGCCTCAAAATACATTCTGGTGAATTGAGTATTTCATTTCATGCCATCAAACGGAAGAAATGGCTCCTATCTGTCATAATGCAAGAGAAATAGAAAGTCTGGGCTCAAATGATTAATTACAATTACTCTCCATGTAGCAAAGGCACAAGTGGATTAAATTCCCCCTTTGATTTTGAGTTTTTGATGGATTTTGAAAGTGGAATGGGATTGGACTGCCCAAATGTAAGAAGAATGCTCCTGTACCATACAGATATGCCCCAGGTCCTTACTGATCACTAACTCCATCTTGACATATTTTCAGTCGTGGAGGTCTTTATCACAATCACAGAATGGGTTGGGTTGGAAGGACCTCAAAGCCCATCCAGTTCCACCCCCTGCCATGGGCAGGGACACCTCCCACTGGATCAGGAGGCTCCAGGCTCCATCCAACCTGGTCTTGAACACCTCCAGGGATGGGGCAGCCATGACTTCGCCCACCTACAAAGTAATACCAGAGGACACAAGAGCAGGACCCCAAAGAATTAGCCAGACTTCTGGGTTTCAGGATTGCATTTCCTCTGGAGAAAAATCTTATTAAATAACATCACCTACTGCTCCAAGGAAAGCAGAAATATTTAGCAGCAAGATGCAATACTGGATCCACCCTTGTGGTTCTTGGAAACAATCCCTACCAGAGCGAGTTGCCATAGCATCTGCTGTACTGGTATTAACTCACAACACGTCCGTACGGCGGCGATTAATGAGCCACAGCCTGCGTACGAGCCTGCCTGAAGAGTTTCTTTTTCAGTTGTGTTTTGCAGTGTCTTCAGCAGCGTTCTAGGAATTGAGAGTACACAGGCTAAAAAGTGATCATCTACGCATTCCGAGTCCCAGCTTTGCTGTTGCTGTGCTCTGCTGCTCACGCTGGGTCTGCAGCTCTGCATTAGGACATCTAGTGGCTGAATAATTTACTGTTTATATACACAGAGCTGAATATATTATTTAGATTTTCTGTCAGAAAGCTCATATCTACTGTTTTAAGGCTTAGTAAAGTTTATTTGAGAGCATGACAGGATTTCTGCATTATTCTGTTCTGCAATGTAACCCCTTTGCAGTGGGAGCACAATGACAGCCAGACAGATATATTTGCCTGTTTCTACTTTATCTTCCATCAGGATCTCACGGGAGCCTGTTTTTCCTCTGATCCATAAGGTCATCTTACTCCTTGCAATGTACAGAACCTTTCTTAGCTTTAGTCTGGATTCTTCCTTAGTTGCATTTTGAAATTCAAAATGAGAGAGTGTTGGTCTCAAGTTTTGTGTTATTTTGTTTCCATATGAATAAAAGATTGTATAAAGCCTTTTATTCCAAAGTATAAATTTCAGCCTTCTCAAAGATGGAAAAAACTCCTAGCAACTACCTTAAAAAAGTCCATGATTCCATCCCATTTGCTTTAAAGTGAAGTCACCATTCGAGCTGTCATAAACCATCATTTCTGATGAGTTACAATCTATATTACTTTTAAATTCATTAATCTAAGATGAAATATAATAGAACCATTTGCATTTTCTTGTGTTTACTCATTCCAAAAATCGACACACACCACAGAACACAGTTAACCTGATGAAAACTGAAATGCAGGAGGGGCTGGCTGTGCATCAGAACAGGAAAACGTGGATCAACACGCCAAGGGGAGGATGAACATCTGAACTTCACTAATCAATTTTAAGAATCAGAAGGCCCAGGCATTTAGAAAAATGTCATAATTTTAATACCTAATTCACTCCTTGCTCTGTAATTTGGAGAAATCTGCTGCACTTGAAATTTTTCCTGCAGAATTTCCTTCACTTGGGCAAAGAACAATTCCTACTTCAGCATTAATTATTATTTTATTTCCATGCCCTTTTAGGTTTCTCCCCATAAATTAATGCTCTGTTCCCACCTACATTCGCTCGTGGCACCACCAGGCATTTCTATGGTGGCTGCAGCTGGATTACTGGCAAAGGGCAGCTCTGCCAAGTGCTCCAACCTCTGCATAAAGAGCTCAGGCTGCAAAAAGAAAGCAAACATCACCGGCACTCCCCATCCTATAAAGGCACCCATTAAGTATCCAGTCCAAGTTGAGCAATCCTAGCTGAGTCTGAACTTGGAAGTGCACGACAGGAAACAGATGAAGAGATGTGAATGGATGAGATCTGTGCTGTGAGAGCAAACAAAGGTGATCAAGAGCAGCAGGGCATTAGCCAAGCAATGCAGTAACTTAGCTGGTTGTACTTTGTGGTTAAGAAAAAAAAAGGTTCAAGCAGTAAGAGACAATCTGAGAGTCTTCAAAACATTGCAGGTGTTGCTGTACAGGTCGGAGCAGGCAAGGATGCTGCTGCCACTGCACAGTGAGAGGGCAAGGGACAAGAACAACGGGCAAGGCTGTGTCTGTTCTGCCACCACAGACAAAAATGAGTGTCTGGCTATCACAGCCTCAGTCAGAGGCAATGCTGTTCTCAAAGGGCTGGTACTGAGTAAATTCAGAAGCTTCTCTTCAAATGGGAAGTTATTGCCACCTTTTTTCATTCAAACTTGCCCAGCACTGAAAAGCAGAATTCAAATTCACCTCTGGCAATTGTCACAGAATGCTTTTGGTTGGTAAAGACCTTTAAGTTCATTGAGTCCAACTGATCCAATTGATCCAGCTCTAAGTCTGCCACCAGACCATGTCCCCAGGTATGACACCTACTCTGCCGTGAAACCCCTCCAGGGATGGGGACACAGCACCTCCCTGGGCAGCCTCTGCCAATGCTTGACAACCTTTCAGTTAAGAAATTCCTCCTGATATCCACCCTAAATCCCTCCTGGTGAATCGTCAGGCCATTTCCCCTGGCTTCCAGGAAGAAGAGACCAACCCACACCTCACCACAACCTCCTTTGAGGCAGCTGTAGAGAGCTATGAGGTCTCCTCTGAGCCTTTTTTTCCTCCAGACTAAACAACCCCAGCCCCCTCAGCCACTCCTCAGAAGGCTTGAGCTCTAAAACCTTCCCCAATTTATTACTAATCTGGGAGGGTTGAGAGAGGTTTGCAGTGACTGTGCCTGATTATGAAATGCAGACAGGGAGATTCACAGGTCATAAGAAACACATAAAGGAAATTTATAATCGAACCTCCCCCTCACTCCTCCCCAAAGAGGAATAAAACACCCAACAAAAACACCCTCAAGCACAAACCCGATCTGAAAAGTCCTGAAAATCCTTGTATGGAACCCAGCAAAGATCATTGGCTCCTGGCGAAAGAAGAGGTTAATGCTCCAGGTGAGGGTTAATGAGATGATCTGAGTTTGAGCCTGGATGCTGCCAGGAGCTCCCTGTGAAGCCTGAGGTGCTTGGGAAAAGAGGCTGAAGCAGGCATCGGGCATTTAAATTGCAAACGTGTTTGGCTTGATTAGGGACCCTTCACCCTGCTTTGATTTGCCGAATGCACTGGACTAACAGCAGGCAGCTCCCGGCTCCCCTCACTGCTCACCAGGGCGACGAATCCTCCCCGTGAGTCACGAGAAACAGGAGATTATTTTTACCCTAATTAAGTATAATTTTGTCAGGACTGGAAACACGCAGGTGTCATTACGTTACCTAATTGTGCTTTTGAAATGGCCACATAATAATGACTTTTCAATAACAAGAGGAAAAGGGAAATGGGAACTCTCTGCTTTATTATTTTCCTCTTAATCTCCAGCCAAAAGCAGAGGGCATCCACCAGGAACTACAGTTCTGAATTATTCATAATTAGTCACACATCATCAACTGCAACTGCCTGATGATCTCAGGTGTGAAAGGCAACAAGTGGCTGAATAGTTCCTTAACTATTAGAACATTATTTCAGCTCCAAGGCAGAGAAACAATAGGAGCCCACCTGGGGGCAAGCGATGCCGTTTGCTGAAAAGCATCAGCAAATGGGTATCAATCGGGTACCAAACAGAGAGCTGTTCTCCCTATTTAATGGGATTAGAAGGCAAAGACCCCAATTACTGGCAGCTCCCACCGTTCTCCTGAAGCGAGCTTGCCTACCTCATGCCTCTCCCTCACACTGCTCTGCTGGGTGACTGCACTCGTTCCTGTTGTGCCGCACACATCCCTGTGGTTGTGCTTCCCAGGCTGTGGAAGGGCAGCTGAACCTGTCCGTGCACCGCTCTGAGGCTGCAGCAGGAATGTACAAGCCCTGATAAAGCGCTCCCAGATGGAGGTCACCACGGCAGAGAAGCGACTGTCCTGCCATGGGGCCAAGCAGAATCTACCACGATGCATCAACAGGGCTGTTCCTAGAAAGTTTCTGGTCCAGGTGGAAGCAAAAGGCAATGAAGCACTGCTAAGAGGCAGCAGGGATAGTTCTGAACATACAGTAAACCACATCACTGCTTAAATCATGGAATCACAGAATGGTTTGGGTGGGAAGGGACCTCAAATCCCATCCAGTTCCACACCCCTGCCATGGGCAGGGACACCTCCCACTGGATCAGGGGGCTCCAAGCCCCATCCAACCTGGCCTTGAACACCTCCAGGGATGGGGCAGCCAAAGCTTCCCTGGACAACCTGGGCCAGGGCCTCCCCACCCTCACAGCAAAACATTTCTGCCTGAGATCACATCTCAATCTCCCAGCTCAAAACCCTTCCCCCTCATCCCATCCCTGCCCTCCCTGATCAAGAGCCCCTCCCCAGCTTTCCCGCAGCCCCTTTCAGTACCAGGAGGCTGCTCTAAGGTCTCCCTGGAATCCATCCGGTGTCCCTCAGGCAGACAGGATTTATGGAAGGTAGCCAAGCGATTCTAGTTCCATGCAGCAGAGGGAAGCAGCAAGCGCTGTAACACCCAGTACCCACTCGACTGTCATGTACTAAAGACTTAATTATGTTCTCAAACAAAATACAATGAACTCTGTCATAAGTAATCGCACCAGAGACCGCAGAGTTGGTAGCTTAGCGGAAGTGGCCCTTCTACAAAAGATGAAGTAGAATTTTCTCTGGCTTTAGGGAAAATTTCCTGAGCTTTTAAAAGAAAAAGGTAAAATGGAATACAAGGTTTTTTGCTTTACTTAGAGACCTGCCCTCGTGCTCGTGTTTCACCAGGAAAACTTGGTAAAAATAGAAGAAATTCATCTAATCTTAAAGGAATTGTGTCTTAAGGGTTTACAATGACATCTGCTTTATCAAAGGAAAACACCCCGGAGGCGTTCAAAGAACTTTGTGACAGGGTTTAGCAGGCACAGTGGGGCTGGGCTGATGGTTGCACTTGATGAGCTTGGAGGGCTTTTCCAACCCCAATGATTCTATAATTTTGAGCAGGGTAGCGCTTACCACAGCGCTTTTCCTTCAGCCTCCAGCCAGAGCACTTCGTGCTTTGAGTCTTCTTTATGCCTCCATGCAAGTAGCTGAAGTAGACAGTTCCTGGAGGATGTTATAAAGAAGATTTGTGAGGAAGGGAGGCAGAAGACACCAGGAAACAATAATTATGAAGTTATTAGAAGCACACCTCATACGATAAAAACTTAAAGGGAAACTGCTTTGAAAGACAGATTTTTACTTTCCTCAACACTTAAGATAAAATAATATTAAATAACTGCTGTCTGAAGTTAGAACTAAAGGTTAAAAGGATAGCAATTACTGATTATTTAAAGGGTAGCTGTAATGAACTAAGATAAAAAGACATGCCATGTTTCTAAGCCAGACACTATATTTTCAGCTGACAACGTGACCATAGCCAAGTGTGAGCAGGAGAAGCAAAGCTGTGACTTGCAATAATGTTCCTACAGACACCAAAGTCTACAGTGCCTCAGTTCACAGCACTGTTTGTGCTCTCCAGATCAGAACACAGATGGTTTTTAATAGCAAGTTTGTATTCCACGTCCAGTTAAACACACACACTTTAATAAATCCAGGAGTTCTGCAGAGTACGACATAAAGCCAGTTCTTCCAGTGTTGTGTAAGTGAAATCTGCTCTGCCAATGACACGACTTTGATATGAAAAAAAAGCGTAAAACTAATCAAATTATTGTGTATTACATTGCTCAACCAAAGCAGAACATCACGTCAGGCTTTTAGAACATGATATTCAGCAAGGGAATATTTCAGGACAAGAACTACATTGAGTGATTTTTCTGTAGCCTCTGATTTCAAAGGCAATAATGACAGGATATAAAGCATTTTCATTTAGCTTTTAAAAGCTACAAAATAAATATACACAAAGGAATTTTTAAAAGCAAGAAAAAGCACTAGAATTAATAAGAATAAATCCTTCTCTTAGGAAGTTTCTATAGGGCAATTCAAGGATTCAAAAACATTTTCAGCCTTGCTGAGTAAAAGTAATTATTCTCCCTTAAGTCAGCTGATTTCTGGCACCGTTTCATCCATCGTCATCTCTTGTTATTTAGGACATCACATAACTGGCCTTGATTGTGTTACGGTGTTAAAAGAACGAAGTTCCAATTTAGAAGATGCTTAGCACTGGAAATCCTTCGGCGTGTCAGCTTGCTTAGAGGAAGATGCCTGCTTTGATGTGTTGCTGTGTCACAGTTCCACCTTCAGAGGCTGAAAACTTCCAGAAGTCAGGGATGACTACACCTGGTTTGCAACTTTGAAAACCAGGTTTAACACCAAGTCCTGTCTCCAAGAACGTCCCAGGCTCCTTGCTCTTTAGAGCAAGGGGTTACAACCAACCAACGTTTTCTGGAGGGGAATTCTTACAGGAAAATATCCTCTTTCATCAACATCATCTCACTAAGTTCTGTATCCACCAGTGTCCTGGGTCTCCTGTTGGTCTTTGGTGGGGCAGAACAGGCTGTGGTCAATGTGAAGTTGAATTGGGGAGCGGGAACAAGGACACCACCACACAGCTGTCCAGAGGGAGCCTTTTGCTACAGACAGGGCAGGACTCACTGTCCCTTGCCCGGTTTCTCCAGCAGCAAGCATTAAATAGCACAAAGATAAGGAACTTTTGCCCGACTGGGGCTGTGATTGATTTGTGAATCCTGATATTGGATTTTAAAGTCGGAGCTTTGACTCTGCATGGGGCAGAGAAGAGTGTGTTCAGAGAGCTGCAGAAAGCTTCTCATCTCCCTGGGCTCTTGGTACCAGCACAGATCTTCTGAGAGGCACTGAAGAACCAGCTCCAAGTTATCATTTCCCTCTGTGGTCATAGAATATGCTTTCCCCTCCATTTTTTTTTAGAGCCAGGCAACTTTATTTTTTCATGATTTCTGTATTTCAAAGTGGATGAACTGTGAGTAGAGGTACTGCTTGTGTTTTCCAAGCCAGCCCACTTAGAATTGTTGCTTACAACACTTATTTCTTTAGTGATAGCACGTCCAGGCTTGAACCAAATCACCTACTGGGCAGCACGAACACGGGAGATATTGCACCCCTGCTAAGAAACAGCCACAGACTTGCAAGGAACAACAACAATCTTGTATTCTACATCACATGACCTGAGGTTCCCATCACCAATTGCTGAAAAGAAAGGTGCAGACACTGCCATTCCAGTTCTAACCCATCAGCAGGTCCAAAGTCACTGTGTGCCCTCACAGACAACTCACCTTGGGACTTTCAAGTGCAGCAACTCCAGCCAATACATGATTAATATGTCAGCAAAATAGTTCTCTGCCTTTGCTCTCATACCAGATGGGAGACATTTATTATACTGTCCCTTTCCAGTCTGATGTTACCAAGATGCCAGATAAAGGGATCTAACCTCAGCTGTCCCATATTGTCATTTTAATTAAAGCCATATCCTGTGGAATGCTCTATGTGCTGGAACCCCGATAAGATCCTATTACCAGAAAGGAGCAAATTTGTGATGCTATCTGGGCCAGCCCATGATTATCTGCCAGAACAAAAGGAATGTTATTAAACAAACTCTGTTAGATCACTGTGGGAGGACAGAATGAAAACCACGCTCCGGTGAAATCCCTTATCTCCCAGGGGTCACACCTGCAGCACAAAGCCAGAGGGGAGAGAGAGAGAAAGAGGAGGAGCTGCTGACTTCTGTTTTACTGTGTAAAGTTTATTTATTAGTAGGAGAAATACCAACTTTAATATCAATTAACTCCTGGGAGATGGGAGGTTCTTAAGTACATGTTCAAAAAGTCTCATTAAACCCCAAAGGGACTCTATTTGCTTTTCTAAACACAGCCATTACTTTTCAGGACACAAGAAAGGAAGGGTTATAACATCTCTCTTACCTCTCAACAAAAGCAGTGGGAGAAAGCTGACACACTGTAGTTCCTCTACCTTGACTTCATTCTTTCACTTCTCTGATTCAGCAAACCACTTGCCAGCTCCCTTCAGGTGGATCCTGGTCCTTCTGCAGCCACAGCAAACATCCAGCAGTTCCCGAGGGGGCAGGGAGCTGTGTCACACCTCTGGATTCTCTCAGGTTTCTCAGGCTTAGAGACAGCAAGCCCAACCATTTGTATTTCAGATAGTCAAGTCCACAAATGCTCAGGCTTGTTCTTCCAAGCAAGCAGAGCTAATCCAACAAAGCAACAGCCACATCCATCCCATTCCAAAAAGCCACACTTAGCTTTTCTGACTTCTGAGCTCCTAACAGACAATTCTACACTAGAAAAAAAAACCCCAAAGTGCAGCCTCAAGTACCTTTCTGATGCTTAATTCCTCTGTCTGTTACTCCACAAGCAGCAAGACCGGCCCCACCACACCACTCAGCTAATTCACTGCCCTCCTGGGCTGGAGAACCGAAAGGAAGTGCTCCAAATGCTTTGGGAATGGTGTTCTCTGTGGCTTCTGCTTAACCACTGCCCGGTGGAGGCACCTGTGGACCCCTTAGTACAGCTCAGCTGAAGAACAGCACTTCCCAATGTTTGTGGAGTTACTGCAAATCCCATCACTGCATATCCTAAGATAAAGAAACGAAACCTGCTCTTTTGTCCATGCAGCCCCTCCTACTAAACCTACAGGAACCATATGGACTGGTCATAGCGGGAAGAAAAGGCTACGAAGAGGAATGAATTCAGGCCCCAAATAAGTTTTAAACTGAAGCTGTAAGAGAGAACACAGTTTCCTGGTCAAAAGTTAGATCCAAGGCATCAGTAGCTTCTCTAAATTGCACTGTTTTATATCAAAAAGACACATGAAAGAACAGTCACTAAAGGGAGTTGGCAGCTGATGAAACGGATACCCACAATAAACTAAAGAACAGTAGCAGGTATATTGTATAAATTAAGCAGAACTTAATGAACTGGTCTTTAAATAATAGTTTTATCTTCCTCATCCATATGTATTTTGGTAGGATAACTAATACAGATACGGTTCAAAAGGGGTGCTGGTTCTGTTTGATGTGTTCTCATATCTCATTCTGATTGTAGCAAAGCCTTGTGCTGGGGCTCTCCATGATCCCCTGCTGTTGCTCTGCATTCCAGCAGCTCCATCTGTTGATGGAAAGCAGAGCATCCATCAGTAGCTGGACCAGCTGAGCTTCATGCCTCAAAGCAACACCTCGAGTGTCTCACACAACTGAGGTCCTGTGGTTTTGTTTACACTGCATCGTGTTGTGACACTGGAGCTGGGCTTTGACATCACCCGTGCACGAGTGAGAAAGGGTAATCCTGGCTGCTTTGCCTGCTGGATCTATGCTGGACCTCCTGCTTAGACCTGGACATTTTCCTGACCTTTTTTTGAAGCCTGTGGAAATAGGAACCCAGTTCTGGCTGCAGTCATTACTAAAATAATCTCGTGAGGGGCTGTTGAAGCCTTTCAGTTCCAGTTTACTTTATTTTTTTTCTGACATTCTTCCTAAATTTGATTTTGATCTAAACAGATTTTTTTGTTCACAGAGTCTTGGCTCTGATATTTCCCATTCACTGATGTGTGATGCTATTTGACCCAACTGTGTTTAGATTACCTCTCAGGGAGAAATGTTTTGCTGTGAGGGTGGGGAGGCCCTGGCCCAGGTTGCCCAGAGAAGCTGTGGCTGCCCCATCCCTGGAGGTGTTCAAGGTCAGGTTGTGTGGGGCTTGGAGAAACCCAATTCCAACAAGATTTGGCTTCAAGTCCCATGTACACAACCAGTTTATTCATTCTGGCATCCTGGAGCATCAACATTTTGTTCTTAATGATCAAGTAGGGAAGAGAGAAAGAGAAAGCCTTAACATTACCATGCAACACGTGCATTTTGTAGAGACTCTTCATTACCAGATCGTCTCAAAAGTGTAAACCAATTTGCAAGACAGGGCAGCTGAGTTCAAAGGCAGCCAGCCAGAAGCTTCAGAAGTGCCTGGAAGGAAATCTCTGTGGCCTTGCTGGCTGCAGCCAGCATCAGCTGCATCAGCAAAAGGGGAGGGTGTTCCCAATTCCACTTTAATTTTGCACGTTAATTCTTGGTTCCAGTGATCTCTTACAGTAATAGTTCATTTCCTTTGCCCTACATTTATATTGTTGAGAAACCATAAACAAGCCAAAGAAAGTATATGTTAAAATTTTCCCTTAGGCTTCCCCTAAATAATATTTAATACAAATATTTAAACTGATTTTCCAATAGAGAAGCACGTCTACATTTCAACCAACTTTCAACACACAGATTTAGTCAATATCTTCAACAAAAGCTTAATATGTACCCAAGCATGAAGCATTTCTGCATGTTAAACCTCATCTGCTATGGACAGGTGAGAATTCTGCTTGTACTTGGCTCTAAAAAACACAAGAAGTCACCTTTAGTTTAGAAGTTTTAAAAACTACACAGCTTCCTCAACCTAAAGAAGGGAAAACACAGACAGATAAAATGTGATTACATACAGTATAATTAGCCAGGAAATGTAGAATATCATCTCCTCTTCCAAGAAGTGCCAGGGGACCTGAGGAACTTAACACCATCTGCTTTTGCTGTTGCAGTTGGCGTGTGGGCACCTGGTTCAGCAAGCCAAGTAAGAGAAGGATTTACATGAGTATCAGTAACAACACCTACAGGGAATTGTAAACAATGGGAATGAAGAGTTAACGGAGAGGAAAAGGCAGGGTGATATTTCCTCCCTCTCACTCCTTAACTAAGGGTCTCCAGGATGGATCTGAATGCAGGCAGCTCCTCCTTTCAGCCAGGATCTCATCCTGCTGGGAGCGCAGACGTCCTCCCTGGGTGGCTCATCCACAAAGCTGACATTTCCGAACCGCGGAACATCACCACCACACGGCAGCAGTAAAACAAGAAGCTCAGCAACAGCAGCAATCTGCCACTTGGCTCTGAAAATACCAAGATTTCATCCCTTTCCCCCCGACCAGCAGAGCTGTTCTTTGCCCCGAGCGTGGACCAGCCCAGGTGAAACACAGATGGAGAAAGCACAGTGAGCCTAGGAGAGAACCACCCACTGCAAGGACCAGAAGCTGCCCAGATAATTCAGAACTACTTACCAACTCCACTATCAAAAATAAATACATAAAGCATAAGCTTCTCCAATTCATTACTGTTTATTCATCCTCTGAGTGCACTGCTCACAGCTGTTAAATGGCCAATAAATTTTCCCCGTTCCAGCGCACTCCACAGGCTCAGAAGGGCCACCCTGGCAGCTCTTCTGGCAACACCTAACGTCAGGCTGGGTTTGCACAGAGGAACCCTGAGCTCACCACACAATCCATCCCATTCCTTTTTTCAGCAAAGGTGCAAACCAGGCATTTTTAAAGCATCCTACTAGAAAATAAGGAAAACTTGCTGTTGCCTTGACAGTTGTTTCTGCCAAGAACATAAAGACCCATCGGCCTTTTGACATGGTTTTATGTGACTGTAAGTGCTCTTGTTTAAATATTATATTTTTAACATTACATATCAGGATCATTACAATAAACATATCCAACATGCCATTGCAAGACTGGTTACTGACAGAAAGCATACTTGAATGTAATTTTAAGGATGTATTTGCTGCTTCTCAAGAAGACATTTCAGAACCATCAGCAGTTCATTCAGACCTACAGAAAGCAACAACAGGAACCTGTGCAGCTGAGACCCATGGGCTGCAGCAGGATGGTCAGTGCTGTCCCATTTCAGTGTTACCTGGCCTCCACTAATCTCGTATCAGGCATCGTTTGTGTCAACTTCAACAACGCAGAATGAGAGGGAAAATCTCCCACTGTTTTTTATAAAGCTTAGATGCAATTTAGTGTCAGAAAAATAACCTATTAGATGTAGCTTTTGAATTCTTTTAAGTATAAAATTGATCAAGCTGTCTCTGAGGAGCCTGTTCAGGAAGTTAAGAACCTGATGTGTGACAGGCAGAGCACTGGCACCATTAAAAGATAAAACAGTGCAGGAGAGGAGTAGAAATGAAAGGTCCAGTTTTCATTGTGAACAAAAAAATTAGAAATTAGATGCCATCAAGTGCACATTTTGTTTCATCTACTCGTAAATGAACTTTTGGGTAGTAGAAGAAATGGTGCATATGAGTCATTGGAGGCTTCTAATCTGTTTACCATACTTTTTGTTTCCCTACACATGGACGCAGGCTGGTTTTTAATTGCCTTTTATGCATTTTTCTTTTGGTCTGTCTGATTTAAGAGTTTAATGAACATTAGAAGCCCATCACAACATGAAGTCTTGAACTCACCAAAACGACTGACACAGCTGCTTACAAAATAGCTGCATAAACACAGCCTAATGATGCCTAAAAACCAACCCCATAAATGGGAGAAGAAAAGCAGAGATGGATTAACAACGCTAAGTGATACCAACAGCCACACGGGTGAGAAAAAACTGGATAGTTGCTCTTTATATTCTTACCACCACAATCAAGAGTCTGGAAGCAGGAGCAGATGTTTAGAAGAAGTCTCATTTTTATCTTCTAATTTCAGTGAAACCCTCTCTGGAGGGAGATTCTCCAGCTCACTCGGGCTCTCTGCACCAGTTCCCTACTTAGTGAAGGAGATTGACGTCCAATTGTTGTGAAATCCATCTTGTGGCTGCTAAAGCATCGCTTCGTGTGAGTAGCTGAAAAGGGTGTGACAGCTCTGGAGACAAAACTGAGACTTCTGCTCGCCAATAGAATAAAAAATACGAGAACCCCAGGCTGATTTCTGTCAGAGACCACATTAATTCTGTCTGTTACCTCGTCCCAAAATAGCCTGGCATTCTGGCACCCGCACCACCCAGGAGATAAAGCATGTCCTGCTCATTCACACTCACAGCAAGCACCATGTGTTTCATTTAAAGCTCTTAAACAGTAAACCTTCACTGAATGTGGTTATTCTGGTAAGTTAGGAGAGCACAAACACCAAGCAGGGTTAAACACAGCCACGTGGTGAGCGTGGCACTGGTGTCAGTGCGCGGCCAGAGGAGGCTCCTCTGGTTCCTGTGGCACTAAGCACTCATTTCAGTGTACAACTAACAAACAGAAATACAGACAAACATGCCAACAAATTCAGACAAGGGAAAACCCATCCTCCCAGTTAGATTAATGCAGGCCAGGAGTAACCCCCGTGACACTCACCAGTTTGACTTCCCAAAGCTTTGTGTTTCAGGTAGAACTAGTAGCGATGTTCTCTCCTGTTGACAGTCACAGACTGGGTTGAACGGGGTCTCAGGTTCAGTCTGACCTTATATTCCAGTATAATATCTTAGCTTAAGTCAGACCACATCTCGAGCTCATCACAGTTCACAGTGTTCCTGGATAAACATTGTGTTTTCTGTAAGAACCCATACAGAGAGTTTATCCTTTTAGGCACAAACGCAAAACCCAAACCCCAGCGATCCTTCCAACATAAGCGGTACCAGTTACCTGCAGACTCACCCGTTACTGGTGTTGTAAGCAGTGAATTGCTTTTTCACTACTCTTCAGCCACACTTTTCTACTGACTGTCAATGGAAAAGTAGCAGGTTTGTAACTGGGAGCCTGATATCTGCAAACTGAAACTTGAGATTTCCCTTCAAGTATTCACTAACAGCGAGGAGGCTGCTTTTAATTGCTCTGTATCTCATTTTAATATAGCAAACTAGGAGATTACAACCATGAGAGTGAGAAGGGATGCTAATTCTTCCCCTCCCATTCCCTACCATGAGTTGCCAATGTCTGAAAAGCACGATTCCCTAATAAATGAAAACTTCAGAATTGAAGAATCTGTTTAGCTTGAGTTGAAGGAGAAGACAAAGTGAAACAGTTGAATGTCAGGAAGTAACTGGCCTAGAGATTCAGCTATCAAGATCTGCAGTTTTCTGTTTCTGCATATATATTAAATGTATAATGTAACATACATAAAGCAAAATCTTAACTCTTCATTCATCAGCAGTCAGTGCTTTGCTCATCAAATTTTGCCTTTGACCAGAGCGTTTTGTGCAACAGAAGTTTTAGCGGTTACGTATTTCCCTATCACGACAGAGCATCAATACTGTAAAGTTCCACGAGGCAGCTTTTGATAGCAGACAAGCTTATTCATAAATTTTTCAGTAGCTACTATCAAAATTAAAACCAGTCTGGAATAATTTCAGAGAGGCAGGAGAACGTGGGGGTTTTTTTCCTGGCTGATATAAAGCAAAAGTGCCACAGGAGGTGCTTCTGACATCAGCAGGCGTTTTAATTGCCATCAGTGTCTGTCTGTGGCATATTAAAAATATCATATGAGAATGCTAATGCTTAACAGCCTTCAAAAGATGTTTTCCCCAGGGTTTTGTAGCTCTGGCTTGTAAATTAAAACCATCATAGGAGGTAACATGCAATAAACCCATGAAAGCATCCATATATCATATGGGGTTGGTGATGGGCCAAGGACTTGTTCCTCAGATATCATGAAAAGGGAAATTCTTCACAGAAAGCAGGAAAATTGTTTATTTTTGTGACGTTCTGAATGTTTCCAGTTGGTACCTGTAGGCTCCACCAACGAATCATTTACTGACAAACAGACTGCTGCGATGGGGACGCAGCCAGAGGATGCTCCAGCTCCATCACAGCTTCACCACCACGAAACAAGGTGCAGAGGTGGATTGGTACCTGGGTTCCAGCTGAGTAGGGGTCAGGCCAAGACACTGAGCAGCGCTCCTGGGTCACAAGATCCGGACAGAGAGTAACAGGCAGCTGCTGGAAGTTGTCAGTGAACAATAAAGCAATGGTTCTGGATCAAAGGGATCAAGGCTGAGCATCCTCCTGGCTTCTTTCAGATGGGAGCATCTCACAGCCATAACCATCACTTGTTCTGAAGAGCAAGATCATCAGATCATTGATGTGGAAATCTCTGTCTAATTTTAATTTAAGCCTGAAATTTCATAGTAAAAAAACACTTGAAAAGATCAAGCGCTGAAAACCCCTCAGTGAACACAACCATTTACTAAGACAAACCCAAAATGTTCAGAATATAGAACCCAACAAAGAATCTACATCAGTTTGGACATTTTGCCTATTACAGAACACAAGAATCTTACAGTTAAATTCCTTTTGGGTGCACAGTTTTGCCTCTCTAACTTTTAAATCCCTGAAAGAACATAAAGTTAAAATTTTAATGGCATTTCAGCAGAACCTCTTTGAATTTTGTATTAGATCTCAATTTAGCCTCCGGTAAAGCCTTTAGAAAAAAAAAATTCTGAAGCTTTAAAATGTAATAATCATACAGGAACCTTCCAAATCCAGCATCAAATAGAATAAAAGATATTTTATTAATGATACAATTCACAAAATTACTAATGTTGCCACTCTCTTCCCACAAGAGATTCTTCCCCCGTTGTATTATATCGCAGAGACATCAGAGGTGTTTGTTCTGTATGATTTAACCTCTTAATTGCTTTGAATGCTTAATGAACTCCATGATTAAAGAGGCACTGACCATAATAAGGACATCCTGGTAAGACACTTGATTTTGGCTGAGATGATGTACAGAGAAGCCCTGCTTGGACCCAGTCTCGTAAACTTTTTGACAAAGATATTTTATAGAGACCAACTGACCGGTACATGAAGTGGTTTTTTAATGGTTCAGGGAAGTCACAGGATCATGGAATGGTTTGGGTTGGAAGGGACCTCAAAGCCCATCCAGCTCCAACCCCTGCCATGGGCAGGGACACCTCCCACTGGATCAGGGGGCTCCAAGCCCCATCCAGCCTGGCCTTGAACACCTCTAGGGATGGGGCAAGAGGACAGATTGTTACCCTGGGAGCTATTCCCAGCAGTTTCGGACTGTTGCAAACCCATAACTGCCTGCAAACGCGCTCAGTGCATGATTAGGGCAACGAAACAAATAAAAATACGAAAAGAAAAACACAGATTTACAAACATTTACACACTGAATGTCAAATCTGAAAGAATAAGGAAGCTTTTTCTTTCCCCCATGAATACTTACAAAGCAGCAATTACATGCAATTGTGGTTTATAATATCTTTTCCATTGTCTTCTTTTCAGGCATCACATGCTATGGGTTTGCAAACAGTGCTACAAAAAAAAATATGGAGCTATAAAGTGTGAGAATAATTTATCAAAGAATATATGCCAAAAAAAAATTAAGATAATTTGTTAATTTAAAGCATTGACTTCCACAGAAGTTGACACATGAAGAAGGTGGACTTGCTTTCCATTTTGTGCCTTGTCTTACGACAAATTACATCAGAAATTCAAGTTATGTTAAGGAAAAACTTCATTTGACTTCAACTACAGATCTGCAATGTTAAACCCTGCTTTTGCCTTGCACGTGGCAAACCCCAATCCTTCACTCAGAGAAGCTCTACGAGGTCAAAGGCATTGATGGGATTATGAGGTCAGGGCTCTCAGTGAGCTCAAGATGAAAGACAGTCAATCTGAAGCAGATGGTCCTGTGTAAAGACCAAGTGAGATAAAGGGCACTATTGGAATATAAATGCTTATTACTGTTCAAGCAAACAGATGGGGAGGTCTTTGCCAGATCAGGGCCACTTGTAAAACATTTGGAATTTCATAGTTGCAAAGCCTGAATTTTGCATGATAGAATGAAACGCTGAATACCTTTTAGAGTAATAGACCTAAGAGGAACTGCTCTTCTTCACACAGGTTATTAAATAACAAAGATGGTAGCAATTAAGATAAAGATAATATTTACTTTCTGGGAGGCTGGGCTGTGCAAAAAATTCCAAGTTCACGTCCATTTTGGTCCTTGAATTCGATGGCTCAGGTGGTTTGGCATCCAGCACAGCTGTGAACTGCACCGATCCTCGTCCAGGCACGTGGTCAGAAATGAGTTTGAGAATTTCCTTTCCCTTCCAGAATGCTATTCTGATTTTCACACTTAATTCATTGCCCATGGTGTCTATTAGAGAAGATTTAACACACACAAATGTCAAACTGCTCTGCTGTTTGAACAGAGGGACGAAACCTAAACGTGGCATGTAGAGCGCTGGCTATTTATTAGCTGACGAGATCCACCGTTAATACAATGTCACTTTAATTGAGTTACGTTTTCTTTGCCTTTGAAGGAAAAGAAAAGTGATCCAGATCTGGATGAATTGAAGCAGTTCCATTCTGAGAGAATAACTCCACTCAAGTGTAAGTGCAGCTGTGGAATTTTAAGTGGGGAAATAGAGATCTCACATAAATTTCCCTCAATATGGTGAGAACTCATCGCAGAGAATTAAGACATGGGCCTCGCTGTTTCCTTTTCAAAGACACAGCATTGTACATTCTAGATGGAATTGAGTTTGAAAATTAACTTTAACTTGAAAACAGTTAATCTGTGGCATCTTTAGAGCATCATCCAGTTTTCCTCTCCCCTCTCGCCCATACCCAGCTATTGGCAGTGGCTGCACACTTACTGTAAGCTCTTCGGAGGTTTAAACCACATTTTGGTTCTGAGTTTTCAGTCAATTTGTTGAGTACAGAAACTCTTCGACAGCATCACAAATTAAAACACCACCACCACAACTTAATGAGCATCTGAAGAGAGCAAATCTTGGCTCCAGACCTGAGACAAAAGTAATTCATTATTAACAACACAGTGGCTTGACAGAACAAATATTCTTATCTTCTTCCTCTACGTTCCCTCTCCCTCCTCACATTTCCCACCTTGGGAACCACAGGTTAAGTCGGAGGAGCAGTGAGAAGGTTGTGTGACCTTGCTGATAAGTTGGGGGAAACCCGAGTATAACATCAACCCCTACGTCTACACCCAGGTTTTCAATAAAGGACAAAGCTTTTTACCTATTATTTTCATTTCTGAGACACAAAATGAAGTCTCTCTTGCTACTCAGCTAATCCTTACAGTGTCTTGGAGAAGAGATATGTTTTTGTCACTCCTTCGTGCTGATAAGACTTGTATCAAAGTTGTGGGGGAATGAAATGCAATTTTTCAATTTAAGAGACTGCTCATATCAGCCAGCGTCGTCGTTAAACAAATCCCCTGTGAACCAAGAGATAAGGTGCAACATATTTGTGTATTAAATAGAAGATTTGTGTCCTGTGCTACATGCAGCAAATAAATATATTAAATTTCTCTCGGTCTTCATTGATAATAACTTACTAAATACTGCAATTAACGTGATACCCAGCCAATTAGGCTGCAACAACTCTTTGCTTTGGTCTGCACTTAATGTTGATGATAAGTTGCCAAAGCTGTCTCAAGCACAATTTCTGGAGCATTTACTTGATGTCCATGCTGTAAATCTTTGCTGTCAGTGTCTGTCAGGTTCGAGTCCTGCCTAAGCTAATAAAGAGACACAGAACCACAATGCAGCAGGGTCATCACAGCATCCACACTGCCCAGTTGCTGGGTTATTCTTGTCTTAAATCCACTTTTATACCAGTCTATTATATCTTTGTTTGTCTAGCCTGTCAGAAATTAAAGAAAGGACAAATTACTTCTATTTGAGCACAGCTGAAGAACTTGCTGTTACACTTTGCCAAAAATATCCAGACAGAACCTATTTTCCCTAACCAAGGTGAATAAGGTGTTGAGAACAATAACCAATAACCACAGCCAGGTATTGTTGGCTTTGGAGCACCGAGCTCACAGGGAACGCTGCTTCCAGGATTCACCTTCTTGGAAGGCAGTGCTTGAAGAAAAAGAAGGGTGAAGAGAAAAAGAAGAGCTAAGCGTTGTTCTCTGACATGTAACAACCTCCCTGGGTGGAAGAGGTGATGCAGTGATGAGTTTGAAAGACTTCCAGCAGTTTTCAGTACCTGGTTATTCCAAACTCTCTCCAACAGTCAGACAGAGTGACATCTCAGCCTCTCTCACTTTCTGGTTATAACCTGGCTGGTCCTCTGCTCGGGGCTTTGTCACATAACCTTGTGCACTCATCTGGATAAAAGGACTTTGATCCTGTCGGAGCAGCACTCCCAGGCACTCAATTTCACACTTGTGATCCAAATACAGAAGAGCAGCAACAGCCAAACTGCTCTCTTCTGTCAGAAAATGTGATTAAATGTTTCCACCAGGGCTTTTTAGAGGAAGGAAGAGCCAAAGAAAAAGATATTAATACTTCAGCTGAGGAGTTTGCAAACCTGCTGAATGAACCTTAGGCAAGAGGACAAAGCTTTCCCTGAATACTTACAGGAGTGTAGCTAAGAGAGTGCCTCTAAATAAGAATAAACTTTAGCTGCGTGCAGAGGATCAGCATAAGACTTAAACACCACTCAGCACTTACCATGTGGGGCCACAATAAACTACACCTCAAGGCCTTGGGGAACCTGATCACTCCTATGATGGAGAACAAGATCTACAATAACAGATTTTTGAATTTTATATTAACGTGGACACCTTAGAAAAATTGTTTAAAGGCATTTTTGAGGAAAATATAGCATCTGGCATGAGGAAATGAGACTTCTAATAAGAAGGCTCAGACTGCAATTTACTCCTTTGTCACCTAAGTTCAGTGGGAATTCCTTTGTAAATGGTTTTTAGAGTTCCAGCACAAAGTTGCTCAGAACCAAACACAGCACTTCAGGTTTCATTAATGCAGCGACTCAAAGGGGTTTTATTACTTATATTTTTAAGTTATTTTGGTGTGGCTGGACTTACTTGAATGACTGCTGTATTGTTGAAGGACTGGATTAGTTTTGGAGAATTCCATTTTACAAATTAAACCTTTCACAGCTACCTTAGTGTTGTTTTTATTTATCTATATTTCCTTCTCTTTTCCTGGCTCTTTAGAATACACTGCTTTCCACTATCCCAGGAGAAAATCCTTCAAAGCTAATGACCTTGTTACAGGGTCACCCATCACAGTAAATTGTCAAATAAGGTACTTAAAGGTAGCAGAACTGGATGGCAAATGTATCTTTACATTATTATTTAGAAAGAAAATCCAACAAGGCCGCACCTCGAGGCAGCTCTGTCGATTCTGTGCATTTAAATGTCATTCTTGCCCATTTCTTGGCATTTTATGTCAGGCTGAATGTAACAGGGACTCTGCCGACAGAAGTTAATGGAGCTGCTTCTGGAACTAAGTATTGCTTTTCCCTGGAATAACGTGCAAATGCAGACATTTCTCATAAAAAATCCTCAGGGTTAAGGTTTTATTTATTTTTATACAACCACTCGTGTCTTGGGGGACACAGCTCAGCCAACTGGTGCAATTGTCAGTTTCCCCACCCAATGACCCAGTGAAAAGCAGACACAAACACCCATTCCAACACCCACAAATGACTGACGACGACTTTCTGGTGTGCAAGCGCTCGCCCATATCTGCCTCCAGGCACACCGGCACCAACTCATGCAATGCTGCCTCCAAAATGGGGTGAAAAAACAGCTCCTTAGGGATCTCTAAGGATTTGATGGCATTCTTTGTGAGAGTTGAATATTAATCTTAATAAGATGTTGCATACGTATCTGTTAATGTTTTAATTACAACATGGAAGACCCAAGAAAAGGCTTTGAGGACACAGAAGACAGAAGCTTGAGAGCAGCTTTGCTTGGATGAGATAGGAAGAAGCTTGTGCTTCATTTTGCCTGGCAAAACTACAGGATCTGTTGTTGCCATGACACCACAAATTTCTTTCTATGCTGATGGCATTCAAATGATTTAGATGTTGCAAATTTTACATGGATGTTCAGGTTGACCATGAGAGGTGACTCCAATCACCTGAGTCTCGTACACAACTCCCTTTCTACCTTGCAGCCTACACCCACACCAGAGCTCTACACCTGTACAGCTTTCTATCCCATCATCTCCCACTCCAAACTTATCATCAGTTACAGAGACAGGAATGTGGGAATCTCAGAGCCCAGTGTCTGAACTCAGAACAGAACAGAACGTCTAAACCCAGATGGCATTGTGACCAGGCAGCGTTAAGACTGAGAGGCTTCCAGTGGGCATGGTCTAAGAGAGAGAAAAAAGGAAGGATGGAAAAGTAGGGCTTTACAAATCCTCTTTCTCTGTTGACAACATTGGATTATTTGGAATTGGATGATCCTTAAGATCCCTTCCAACCCAACCTATTCGATGACTGTTAAGAGCCCGGCTATTCACACAATTCAGGCGGCGAGCGACCACAGATCCTGACACCTTTACACCTCACAGATCTTCAGATTCAGAACTTTGCTACTTGAACCATCTCCAGAACTGAATATAATTGAAGTTAGGTAGTAATTAAGTTCCTCTGCATTGCATGCAAGTGTAATGTGTTAATAAAAAAGTAATTGCACCTTCTTTGTTTCAGCAGGTTTGGCTTAATTACACAGCAGTTATATTTCTCCCTACTTATTCACTCTCAGTGAGGGCTCTCCTTACCATCTGCTGATATTTAATTAATATATGCTAAATGTCCTACTATATTATTAAATCTCATTTAGAAGTGTCCTTAGTATCTGGGTATAGGGCTGCCTATATCGCATGAGAACGAGCAGGGACCTTGCCTTGTATTTAAATAATTTAGATAAAAGAAGACTCATTAATGAAAGAGAGGTGTTATCTTTCCCTCTAGAAATGAGCAAAAGGGGAGGACAGTCAGTCCTGAAATGTAATGAAAAAGTGGAGATTTCCCAGAGTTAACATTTATCTAAAATCCCTTATCCCCTCCCAGATCTGACAGTCCTGCCTGATGCAAGGCAGCCCCACCAGCTGCAGTATTTGTGTTGCTCCACATCACAGCAGAAAACAACAGATTCAATTTTGGATTTGTGAATAAAAGAGAGATAAGTCTTCCTACTCTCAAGTACCAAAAGATTTACACTGGGACATAATGTGAGGTAAGTCAGCCAGGATAAAGCTTGTATTTCTGAAGATCCCTTCCCTGACAGCTTTATTTTTTCCCCTTTGCAAAATATCACCAAGGAGATTTTACACAGATCATTGCATAACTCGGAGTGTCAGTTAAAATATCGCTCGATGTGAAAAAGGGGTAAAAAATAGTCAGGTATAAACGTGACAGAACCAGGACAAAATCTTATGCCTCAGCAATCAACACAAGATTTCCCAAATGGGATTTCCCATGGGTGAGAGGAAACAAATAAAATGAACATCTCATTGCATCCAAAGAGAAATGGGAATCTGAAGTCAATTAATTCCACAATTTCCTCACTCGGTCAGACGTTTCCGAGGCAGAGGTCCAGCTGCCTCCAGCAGAACCAGGAGTTCACATCCCAAACCCTCTGCAATAATGTCACAGGTTTTTCTCATCGAGCAAGCAGGTTAATTATTTGTCATCCCCAGCCCACCACACGGTTCTCTTCACCTGAGAAACTGTCTAAGCAATACAGTGGGAGAAGTAAAATGAGTGGAGGATGTGAGCACCAGACAATGCTCTAAACACCCTCTTCTGCAAAACCAGAATTGAAATCAGCAGCAGTATCAGAGTCCAAACCAACTCCCATCACCCACCTGCTTAAGTGTGGACAGGTTTTAACAAAGGTATTAAACCCTGGAAGAGTTATGGATGCAAACAGATTAATTTACAATATTATCTGTATTCCAAAATTCCTTTTCCATCTTTAAAAACACTGACTCCAGCCTTGTTTTAGTAACTGCAAGTTTGTCTCATATTATCTTGCCAAAACTGTTGTGTAGAATATTTCCTGCTGAATGGCAAAGGAGGCGAGTACTCCTAACCACTAAATATAATCTTGTACATGAAAACAATATAAGAGGGTTTGAAGTCGCCTACAGCTCTGATGCAAAAGTCATTGAGAGGAATGGAAAAATTCCCACTTCCTTCACCAGGCTTTGGTTCTCTCTGTGTAAATAAATACAATTCCCAATGCTTCATTTCCCCTTGAATGATCACACTTCTAATAAGTCACGCATTTCGAAAGGAAGGACATAGAATTTTAATAAGTAACTGTTCTCAGTGCACCTTATGAAGAATTTAATTAGATAAACCTATTAATAGCTGAACAGCAATGCAGTGAAAACGTCCATTTGGACCATGGCAGTTCCGTACTTACAGACCATAGAGGTTCTGTGGTCTTCACATGATCCCAATAGAAGGGTCTTCCAATTGGTTCACGTTTTAACCCAAAAGCAGTGGCTTGGGCAACACAACCATGCAAACACAGCTTAACCTTACTGGGATATTTATAGTCTTACCTCTGTAGAATTCTCTCTAAATGGGTTTTGCAGCACCTTCCACAATCCTGAGGCAAATTACGAATGAAACCCATGAAGAATTGGCAAGTGGCTTCCTACAACTCTGAACAACTAATTACATTGCAATACTTTTCGGATGGCTTACACCAAATAATCTCTCTGATACTCAAGGAGTCGAGGCTTGGTAGAATTTCCCTGATGAGCTTCACTTGATATGCTTTGGGAGTCTCCTACATTGCACATTAATGCTGGAAACAGTTGTTTTTTTGTACCGCTTAATTCATTACTTTGTTCTACTCACGCACCTCCTACTCTCAAGTAGTGCAGAAATGTTTCATTTATAGACTTAAACCCTGGAAACTGGTGGCTGCTACAGCCAGTAAGTGGGCATTAATGCTGGCAGGAGAGTGACAGTGCACAGAAATATTTGTATATTTAATTAAAACTCAACTCCTGGTGATGTCACAAAGTTCTCTTACGAAACAGCAGACAAACACTTGGAGGGTGGTGTTGTACACAAGTCACTGAAAGAGGGATTCAGACTTCGATCCCGGTCTTGGTGTTGCTACAGAGTAAATAGCCCAGAATCACCCAGTTAAAAGGGAAGATGTTTAGAAGCAGATAAATGATGCGAGAGCCTTGTTCCAGTGCTATTGGTGACTCAGACTCTGCTTTCCTGCTTTTTACTGACTTAGCCCACGGAACACCGAACAGGGATCGGAGTTCAGCAGCCTTTAACACCTGGTGAAGTTCCAGCATCTGCTCCACGTTGCTGGCATCACCTGAAGTTTAAGGATGTGCAAATATGAGAAGATAATTTGCTTTTATCAGCACCGTGCAGCGCGCAGGTGCCCACAGGGCTGAGGATTTCTAACGTTTCCCAGCTGTGATCAGGGCAAACACCACAAATGGGTTTTGGTGGCTGCAGAAGCCACAAGGCAGATTAATCACACAAGGAAAGGTGATTTTATAGGTATTACCTACAGTAAAAGAACCTGAGGGAAGAACAAGAGGAACATAAACACAATTGTATCTAACAAGGTTTTTCAGCTAAGTCTATGGGGATTCAATACATACTTAATTCTGGTTGCATAATTTGCTTCTTGCTATTTTTGACACGTATCTTCATTTATCAAAAATCTACATGAAAGCTGATCTACTACCATCAAAGCTCCTAAATTTATTAACTGCCTTTATAAATAAAAAGACCACAGAGCTAAAATGACAGAAGGTGAGAACAGCCTACAAGAAACCTGGATTTTTCCATTCCTGAGAAAAACAGCTAACGATGCATTTCAGTCAAGGTCTGTACAGCGCCACACACACATCCCTATGAACGAACCCAAAACACAGATTTCCCTAAGGTACCTTTAGAATCTCTGCAACACCCAAGAATCCCTGTCTCAGATGTGTTACTCTGTTATCCCTTAAGCAGCTTTCCAGGTTCTTGTTTACACAGACTACTCCAAATTCCTCTCAATTCTTCCTGTCTTCCTATGTTTTTTGCCAAACTGGTTCACTCAGCAAACTCATCTCTACAAGCTTTTCCAGCCTATGCCTATTAACACCTCCATGTGTTGGCAGTCTATGGATGGGAAGAGGTTTGGGCTTTTTCCCTTTACTTCCAACCTGGGTTTTGCTCTTGAGAAATATATTTAATTCAAGGTGCCAAAACATCCTGGATCTTAAGATGACTGCAACAATCCTGCTGTTTGGAGTTACCAGGAAAAGTACTGACAGAACAATCTCAGGAGATTATTCATCTGTTTAATGAGGCATTGTCATCCTGGAGCTTTGCCATCTTTCAGGAGGATCAGACTAATACATTCACTTCCCTTTTGATGACCTTTGATTGTGCTCTACTTAATAAAACAACTGCGGCATTTCCATTTGCAGTTTTGCCATGGTAACACTGTCACACAGCCCTAATGCTTTTAGAAACGGGTTCTGTTTCCTCCTTTTTACCCACTCCATCTCAACCTTAAAAGGTTCACAACAATCCCATGTTGTTCCACAGTTCATCCAAAAAAGTGATTCCCTAGCAACGCCCACTGCACGACATGAAGAAAGAAGAGGGGAACAGTTTCAGCTGGAAGAGGGGAGATTGAGATGAGATCTTGGGGAGAAATGTTTTGCTGTGAGGGTGGGGAGGCCCTGGCCCAGGTTGCCCAGAGCAGTGGTGGCTGCCCCATCCCTGGAGGTGTTCAAGGCCAGGTTGGATGGGGCTTGGAGCCCCCTGATCCAGTGGGAGGTGTCCCTGCCCATGGAACTGGATGGGCTTTGAGGTTCCTTCCAACCCAAATCATTCCATAATTCTATGATTTCATACATAGCCTGTTGCAGTAATGTTCAATAAAAGACACATAACAGTTCCCAAAAGGAAAAGATCCCGTTTATGACATTTCACAGCCATTCTTACTCATTTTCATAAAGATCGCTGGTTTTGAGGGACCATTTTAAAATAATAACCTTGATTTAAGTATCTAATGTGAAAGAAGATCTGAGGATTAGCAGCTGATTAAAATGCTTGCAGAATATAGTTATGACGGAGTGAAGTAATCCTTCAAGAAACCTGCAGCTGCACCAAATAAAATTTGCTGTGGAGATTGCACCCAAGTACTCAACAAGGCTTCTTGTGCCGTTTTGTCAAAAGCTCAGATTTATTTAGGAATCCAACGGGATCTGACCCGTGCTCACACAAAATGATAGTCTGGAGGACAGAATAAGATCTATTCCCCAGTTCTTTCCTCTAATATTTAATAAGAGTGCAGACATTTAAGAGCTTTCACAGCTGCGATTGCAATGCAGAATTTTCCATAAGATATTTTATTAATTAATCTTATTTACTGACTCAGTGAGCAGCTGCCCTCGGGCTTGCCCTGTTCAAGCTTTAAGAGCAGCTTCACAAAGTTATTAGAAATTATACATTTTCTATACAAAACCCTTTCCCTGGGTTTTCTTCATTACTCTGAGCAGGCAGAGAGACTCTGTGGGTGCTCCACGAGGGGAATATTTCCCTGCAGCACAGACATTTTCCTAATTGGGATATTATTTCAGGGAAGTGTGCTATGGAAGGCAATATTCCGAATGGAAGAGAGGCAGCCCCATTCCTGTTTGAACCGTGGTTAAGGGCTGAGCAGTAGCCTTTACTCTCTGGCACCTCTTCAGAATTCTGTGACATTTTTCCCTTTCCCAGGTCACGGAGATGTTTGTTTTGCAAACCCTTCGGATGGCTTAAGGCACCGCATGTTCTTATCTTCATACCTGAACTGACAGCACAAAATGCATTAAGCCCTCTTCACCTACTTCAGGGTCACACAATATAACATAAGGCACTGAGGAAGGTGGTTTTATCTCATTTGGATGGCTTTGGGCACCAGCAGTTCAGCAGGAAATGGGCTGTGGGAGGGAACCAGTAACCCCCAGCACCTTTAATGCCGTTGCCTAGTCCAGGTAGCTCTGGGAAAGAACATATCCACTCAACTCAGAAAACAACGGCTACAAAACCCCTTACTTGGATAGAATGAAAGCTGTTTTGGAGCCTAGATTGGGCCAAATCTCCCACAATGTTGTGTAAGGAATATGCCCTCAGTCAATAGGGTGTGAATGTTGGGAGTGTCCTGTGTAAGGACAGGACTTGGACTCGACGATCCTTGTGGGTCTCTTCCAACTCAGGTAATTCTATGATTCCACGATATGAATACCAAATAGGGGACTCTGTCTGGATTCAAGGAGTTTGCCACCTAAGCGGATGTGACGGGCAACTGATGAGAGAAAAACACATGTTCATATATATATATATATATATATATATATATAAGCAAGAAACCCTTAAAGAACAGAACTATCTTGCCCAGTGTCACCTAGAAAAGCAGGCTGGACTTTTAGCTTGTGTTTTCCAATTGCCAGCCTAGAATGTACAAGCATCAAATTTTAAATATTACCATTCTAACTCAATAAGTATTTTCAGGAGATGATTTGAGGGCAAGAGATATTTGCCTGTATTTTGTACTGGTGAAGATAAAACAAGAAGATACAAAGCAGTGAACAGCCAGGTTCCCACCCCTGGTGCCACACTGTGTGTACAGAGCTGCTGTAGCTTGCAGAGAGGCAAATGAGGAAAACAAAAACAACTCTAGTGGTAGAAACCCTAGATAATTTGGTAGGATTGAAGCTGACATACAACAATGGAAACCAGTCACAGAAAAAAATTGCTTTCTTCTAGCATTAAAGGAACTATATTATGATAAGGAGACCAGTATTTCTCTGTGCAAAACCTCTTCCATTTCACTGCAGCATTTCAGCCTTCAAACCTCCGCAGCATGAACTAAGGAATTTTTTTTTGTCTGAACAAGCTGATTTTGCTTAAAGCAGGACATTTAATAGTTTTTCCACCACCATTTCTTGCTTTTTCCATTCATTAAAGCTCTTCTTTTCCCTCATTTCTCCTGCCTCACTTCCCATCGCAATCGTGTTTTCATAAAGGTTCATAACGAGGTTTTTGCTTGAAGAAACCTGGGACATTTTTAGATTTCATCCTCCTGAAGAGTCTTGTAAAACATATTATAAATGCAGGTAGAAATTTTTATTCCTAATAAATCTCTGCTCCTTCTTTTTTTCATTACAGAATCTTTGTTCTCAGTTAAGTTTTATATGACTCTTGCACAGGAAAAGGGTTCAGTTTAATTTGGCATCTACACCCCCAGCCCTGCTGCATACGATGCCAGTTCAAATCCATCGTCTTTTATTAAGCCTTGCCAAAGCCCTAAAGAGCCTGTAAGTGTCCCAAGGGGTCCCTCGAGATGCCAGACAATGTTATTTGAATATAATTCAGAGAGTCAGACAATCAGCCTCTCTGTCACCAGGCAAACAGTTTAGCTGTGAGTGATGCCCATGAACAGCAATAATTTAATTGCTTGCTGAAATCCACGCTCCCAATGTTCCAGGGCTGCAGCCAACATGTGAACCACGCCTGGGCTCCTCTGTTTGCCTGAATGGCAAAAAAACAAAGGAGATGCAGTCTTAATAGGGAATTAGTTCCTCCGTTGTACGTGGTCAACCCAAGGCAGAGTTCCTCTGGCAATATTCCCTTCACATCCACATCATAACTGACCAGAACAAACCTCAAAGAGTCCCACAGCAGTGGAACCACAGAACCACAGAATGGTTTGGGTCAGAAGGGACCTCAAAGCCCACGCAGTTCCACCCCCCTGCCATGGGCAGGGACACCTCCCACTGGATCAGGGGGCTCAAAGCCTCATCCAACCTGGCCTTGAATGGTTGGGGTTGGAAGGTCATCCTTAATTCAGACCTTACCATGAGACTGGAAAGGTCTGAGCTGCGGAGCTGTGCCAGTAAAGCAAGTTTACTTCAGCTCAAGCACAGCTTTAGGAGAGAAAGAGAAATAAAGATGGGCATACGTAGTTCTATGTAGTTTTAAGACGACAAGAAGGCATGAGAAGTAAATAGCGTTACAAGTCTGAGCCATCAAAACTCTACAGATCACAGTATTACTCCAAGTACTGCTTTGCAGCTTCACACTGGGATGTGCAGAAGCTGGAAACCAATAAAATATGAGCAGACAACTGCTTTGGAAAAATAAGTTAACTGAATGTAGTGTAATAAATGGAATGGATTTATCATAAGTTTTTGCAATTTTTGATTAAATCTTTATCACATTCTCTGATATTTTTGACACCGTAACAGGGTCCTCAGCCTCGCAAGGACCATCTGCATGGGGAAGCAGAGTGTTCAGCTCATCCTGTCTTGGAACACTCTACCTTCTGGGGTGCTCTTTGATAACTGTCTGTGTCCCGCTGATCCTTTATCGCACCTGCACGCCCCGGGGAAGGAGCTGCAGAGCATGGAGACTGGAATTGCCCTCACAGACCTTATCCAATATCAACTGAACCCATTTACAGCCTGCACATCCCCTGCCTTAATTTATTTTAATGCAATTTGGAAGATGTTTTTAACATTAAACTTATTGACCTTGCATTTAATACCTTCACTGGGCGGCGTTCGAAGGTAGCAGAATCCCGGGGTCAAGGCCCCGGTTTCTCCGATACCTCTAGTCCTCACTACCCAAGTAGAACCAACAGCATCCACAAAGCTGGCACGGCACTTATCCTTTTTTATGTTGCAAATTAAACAGCCAAGCTTCACCGCTGCAGCTCAGCAACCCCGAGTGAAAATTCACCCTTGAATGTACAAATCAATTTTGGTTTATACTTCGCTCCTGGATGCCGGGCTGTGACACCGACAAACCCAGCGCTGCCTGACGAGCATCTCTGTGAAAAGGGGAAGGATAAAACGTGGTGGAGAGGAGGAAAAAAGGCAATTCCTCCGTGTTTTCATTTACAAGCTGTTTACTCAAACATCCAATGGCTCCAGCCTGCTCTGGTGATTGGCATTATCTGCAATATGTGCAGAGCAGCTGGGCAGAGACGGTGCCTTCCCTCCACCCCCTCCTCATTTCTATTTGCTCGTCGATGGCAAGCAAATATCTTCCCTTTCAGAGAGTATTAAAATTCAGGAATGGAAGGGAGCAGAAAGACTCGCAGGGTGGCCGTTCATTCCCGATGAATCATTCTGCAGTTTCAGAGTTTGACAATTGTGCTCTCATATATTTTAATATCAGTTTTGAAAGAAGAAAGCAAGGCAATTCATTCCTTAACAGCTCCCTGTAATTACAGCTTGCTCTCTACTTCTGTATGAAACGGGCTCAGGTGAAAAAGGTTAGAGGCAGATGAATTTCAAGACTCAGAGCTCAGGAAAGGCCAATAAAATGTGCAATAATCTTAATGTTTGGGTTTCAGAGAGCTGCAGACACCTTTTATATTAACTGATAAAACACCACTAATGTTGCAACAGATGCTCTGAGTTTAAAGGAGATTTCCTGAACTCCTCCTTCACAAACGTTGTGTTACCCAGCATTCTTCTCTTCCAGCAGGTGGACTGGCAATCTGTACCCCTGGATTATCAAGTATTTACACTCTCACAGCTCTCCAAATATTCAATAGATGTTCAATGTTATTTTTGTACTTGTATAAAAACACAGCACATTCCGTATGCTGAAAGACACAAAGAAAGAATAAGAGGTGGGAATAAGCTGGAAGATCTTTGGGCTAAATCCTTCTCTCTGTTTTACATTTTATTATACAATCATAGAATTACTAAGGTTGGAAAAGACCTCCAAGCTCATCCAGTCCAACCATCAGCCCAACCCCCTGTGCCTGCTAAACCATGTCCCACAGTGCCACAGCCACACGTTCTTTGAACCCCTCCAGGGATGGAGACTCCGCCACTGCTCTCAGCACCTTGTTCCAATGTTTGACCACTCTTTTGGTAAAGAAATTTTTTCTAATATCAAGTCTGTACCTCCTCTGGTGCAACTTGAGGCCATTTCCTCTCATCCTATCACTTATGCTGGCAGGTACTCAAAGACAAGGATTTTAATTTTCAAAGTTACACCTGATTATTTAAAATGAATTCTCATGAAGAAATAAAATCTTCTTTACAAGGTCAAAACCAAACAGGTCAGCCATCCAAGCAAACTCTTCTCCTCAGCGTAAGACACAAAACCTTCAATAAGCTCTTGAAAGCACCAGTACTGAAGGTGCAGCCGCAGAGGCAAACCTCTCAAGCCCAGGATGCTTCTTGGTCCTCCAGCCATAAGAGAACAAATAAAGTATAAGAAATTATAAAAGGAATGAAAAAGTTTCTGCATCTTTTCTTGGTTCAGACCAATTCCTGACCATGATGAGTTTTGAAGTGGCTCTTTTCCTCTTCCAGAAAAAATGATGATTTGTCTCCATTGTAGAATGAAAAAGTGTCTTGGCTGGAATGAGCAGGCTGGCATTTCTGTAATATCTAGGGTTATTTAATAGCCTTGCACTGAGCTTTCAAATGCAATGCCCAGTGTAAAAAGCCTGCTCCAAACAAGTCTAATGCCCTGTTGTAACACTGAGCTGAGCACAAAGTAGAGTAAAATTTGGTATTAAAGGCCGAGGACTAAATAGTATTTGTGATTTTTGTGTTACAGCCCAGGTTGCCCAGAGCAGTGGTGGCTGCCCCATCCCTGGAGGTGTTCAAAGCCAGGTTGGATGGAGCTTTGAGCCCCCTGATCCAGTGGGAGGTGTTCCTGCCCATGGCAGGGGGTGGAACTGGATGGCTTTGAGGTCCCTTCCAACCCGTTCTATGACTCTCTATTTTGGGCCAGCTCTCCTACTGATATAAGTCAGCAGAACTCAGCTACACTCAACACAATTACATCTGTTTACTCTTGGAGAATACCTGAGGCTTTCTCTCACAGGCACTGAGTGAGCAATATTTGCATTTCTCCAGTTCACTGTGCAGTTTCTCCTCATTATCATTTGTGAAATTTATTTAAGACATAATGAATTTGGCACGATACTTTATTATTTTCCTCTCCTAAAGTTCAAACAAAAGCTTTTGGCCACTGTGTGGCTGCACATAAAATTGTTTGGAGGAAGAAAGGAAAGGTTTTTCCTGATTTCACTGTTCTCCAAAGCAGTCTGAGGTCGTTTGGATTAAATGACCCAGCAGCTTTGTTTCTCCTCCTTGCGTGCACTCACACCACCATTGTGCGTTTGTCACGTACTGAGTGTCCAAGACTCAATGCAGCAGCATAAATAACATTCACCATCTGCAAGGTCATTCCTTGGTCTCAATTTTTATGCAAATATAGAAATGAAAGCATCTAACACGGGGTTAGGATGGACCCCTCCTTTCCTCTCCTGCCCACAGCTCCTCTGGGCGCCGCATTCAGCAGCAGCGGGGCTGAAGAGCAGCAGCGCCAACCCCAGCACCAGGAGGCTTTTCAACGGATCATAAAGAATGCTATAACAAGAAAAACAGCTTCCAGGAAGAGAGGGGGAGAGTGATTCGGGTGGTGGGGGATACACAGACCCGCTCTCCCGTAAACCGCCAGGCACGCTGCCCGTGAAGCAGGACGCAACAAGAATACCAACCACACCTGAAAGAACGGGCAGCCCTTTCTGATTCTCTGCTTGCAAAATCAGTTCAGAGATTCAGAAAGCAGATATGAGTTGTTTATCACACTGCAGGATTTCTGTGAGCAGATCAGAAGAGGAAAATTAGCAATGTTAAATGCTCCCTCTTTAAGTAGGCTGAGCTCATTCATCGCCGAGCTACCAGCAATTCAGCTCAGTGCCTGCAAGAGAGCTATCAATCACCAAAACACTTGCTTTTGTATCTGTGCTAAAATCCATACACTTCCACTCTATTTTCTGTTTTATTATATTTGAAGCCATAGTTCCATAGATCATCTGGATGTCTTTAGTGCAGCCATCATCATTTCATGAGATGAAATTACATATATAAAATCTCTACTCTGACTCCACGTCTGCTGTGGCTACCTCACACCCAGATTGAGCCGGTAGGACAAGACAGAGGAGTCCCATCGGGCTCAAACTCCCCCCTTCCTCTCTTCCTTTTTGACTCCACTACGCTTGACGCTTGCTATCACATCATGAGGTCCAACAGTGGCAGTGCACGTTATCCCATTGTCCCTTCTCACTTTAAACCCAGAATAGAGCCATTCACAACCAGCTGCTGTTGGTCAGTTGTGCCTGGCAATATCTGACTGAGGCACTTGGAGCCCTCCATTCCCGGACAGAATCTGCATCCCAGGTTTTCTTCAATAATCACAGAATCATGGAATGGTTTGGGTTGGACTTCAAAGCACATCCAGTTCCTCCTGCCGTGGGCAGGGACACCTCCCACTGGGTCAGGGGGCTCCAAGCCCCATCCAACCTGGCCTTGAACACCTCCAGGGATGGGGCAGCCACCACTGCTCTGGGAAACCTGTGCCAGGGCCTCCCCACCCTCACAGGAAAACATTTCTCCCCAAGATCTCACCTCAACCTCCCCCTTTCAGCTCAAAAGCATCCCCCCTCGTCCTGTCCCTGCACTCCCTGATCAGGAGCTCCTCTCCAGCTTTCCTGTAGGCAGTAAGGAAAGTATTTCGAGTCCTTATGACTCCACTGAAGCATCTGAAAACCACAGCTGAGCACAACCAACCAGTCCACAATCTAGAAATCAAGAAAGAACTTAACACTTGAAACAAACATATATAAAGTTTATAGCCCGTGACTCTAAAACATCAGAGCTTGGTTAATCCTGCAGCCCACGGTAATTCAAATTTAGGGCTACTATTCAAATGCAACTTAGTGCAGATCAGCCAATTTAATGATAATTTTCACAATCACTCCCTTTCCTGTGTTGTTTAAGCTGAATTTGCACTGAAAATTCCGTATCACAGGGATTTTTCATTTTTCCTGGGACACACTCATGAGAGGAGAGGAGCTCAGCAGGATTACAGGGTGTTTGAAGAGATTGCTATTACCTGTACTTCAGGAACCTGGATCCTTTGAACAATACATCAATTGGGACCTGTCTACAGACAGCCACGACTTCAATTCATCACTTACTTTCTCGGGAAGAAAGAGTTTTCAAGAAAGACAATTATGGATGAGCATAAGGAGTTGGTAATTGGGGTTAAAGATTGTGCAGGTAATTTGTTACCTACCAGTCACTCTCCAGAGCTGATTATAATTGGAAGCATGTGGAATATTTCTTGTTTCCTGAATTTATTGGATCTGTATTTCGGATTCAGAGACACTTTTTTGTCTAGGACATACACAGAGACATGGAAGTGTAGTTGGGTTCTATCCAAAACAACTCTGCATTTTGAAAACTGGGCCTCGCCAAACTGAGATTCACAACAAACCAGAGAAAATAAATGCTCTAGAACAGCCTCAAAATAACTAAGTTTGCACCGTCTCTGCTACGTAAGGTCCAGAATCCAACAGCATTTGTGTAAACCATAGCCTCTGGATTCCTGAACAATTAGACATACCAGTAATTATTCCCATTTATGGTGAAATTAAGCTGATGTGGAGATACCACCCGAGAGCGTGCGCTGCTCTGGGACAGAATCAGAACTTGTGCCTCTCAGCATGGGAATTTCACCAACAAGGCACAGTGCCCCTCTTAAATTCAATCTACTGAGCCAGGCTACACTGAGTTCCCCCTAATTTTATAACTCTCCCTGTGGAAGTGCATTTTCTGGATTTCATGCATTTTGGCAGAGCTCATCTCATCCAGCGATGACAACGCTGAGCATCAGCAAAGAGCCCCAGCACATTGTGGGGAGGCTGCATCTGGGCCGTGTGAATGGTGCTCGTTAGAGCTGGGACACCGAGATAATGACACGCTGCAGCCAATTGTCTCTCTCTCTTGCTCTCCTGCCAATTAGGCTCTGCCTGTCTCGCTGGTTCCAGCAAGGATTGTTGCCAAGGCTGAGAAAAGAAAGACTCTTTAGCCTTTGAGAATATGCATAATGCAGGTGGAGGCAGTTTTCAGCCACCTTCAGGAATCTCAGGGCACAGACAGGAGAACACGAGCAACAAGAGCCAACTTTTCAGCTGCAGCATCTTTTATTTAAAACTGGTGCTTTTAAAAGTAATTCGGTGCTGCACTGCAAAGCAAGGAACTCTTATTTACATCGAGACTCTGCATTTCCTCATGGCTATGTTCTAAAATGGATATTTATTTCTTTTGCAGTCCAAGCATGTTCTAGATATGCTGTTAACAACAAATCCTGGGGACAGGATCATTTGTATCTCTATGAAGGCAGGTGCCAGCCAAGGCTCTGTCCCAGGGCTGCTTAAACCCTCTGTGGGGTAAACAGAACCTCAGAAAACATCTCATATCAGCAACAGGGACACACAATACACGTTCCTTCCATAATCAAGTGACAGGAGGAGTCTGGAGATACATAATTCAATCGCTATACAGCAACAGCTATTGCATAGCCAGACCGTAACACACTGGTGACAAAGGTATAAATAGGGGTACACACACAGGTTTATGTACATGAATGGAAAGAGCAATAGATGTCATTAGTGTGCTCCCTAATTAGTGACTGTTAATCGCTTTTACGGCTGTGGAAGATAAATTGATAGTGCAGACAGGCTTAAGCTGATGACCAACTGTGGGCCTTGGAAGGGAATCCAACTCCCTGCTCGCCACCTACGGTAACAAACGAGTTACGTAGAGGGGGAGTGGATCCCGTCGCTGTAGCTTTCCATGGAAGTCCTGTGTATGTGAAAACCAAGCAAGGGTTCGTGGACTCAAGAGAGATCACAACAACTCTGTAAATACATCTTCCAGATATGCAATCTTTCTGTTTCACCTATGCCCATCTGCAAAATGGGAACAAGAATATGTTTCTTCTTTCTACTCTTTCTTTGTTCCTCTTCCTCTAATTCCTTCTCCAACCTCCCTCTAGAGAACTCATTGCTCTTGCAAACTGTTCAACGTGAGAACTTTTGCTTAACATATACGTGAATGTATTTAAAGAACAGAGCTGTAAGGCTCACATGAATACAAATAATAAAATTATGATACAGAAAGTAGAGCCTTCTTGGTCTGAATCACTCTTAGGGATCAGATAAAACAGCGACATGACAATTCAGAAAGCCCTCTTCTGACAGCACATAGCTGGTTGTAGACATACTCTAAAGGCTTAGCTCTGGTTAAATAATAATTTCCAGATCAATAAGCCTGATGCAATATTTATGCAGGCTCTATACTTTAATTATGCCAAGACTGTAAGTTTAATTTAATATTATTCCAACTGCAGGTGTTAAAGGTGGGGAGTTAAAAGAATGCATGTCCCTTTCAATCAGAGCTTGTAGAAACAGGACTCAATTTACTGCTGCACAGTGTAGTGACTGGGACATAAAAGAAACATGACTTAAGAGTATTCCAAAGGCTCAGTAAAATTCCAGAAGAGTGGCTAAGAATATCTATATTCTGGTGGCATTTCTCCAAATCTAACTTTGCTTCTAACCTCCACACTTTTTTTTGCCTCTTGTTTTCTTCCTGCAAGAAAATATTGTGGTTACATAAGCTTGTTTTTATTTTTCTCTCCATGGAAATGTATAGAACACCCTTCTTTCCCATTGACATTTTGTGAAATCTACCCCCATCCTTGTGAGCTGTACAAAACCCAAGCAGCACTTGACATCCTCTAGACAGCTGTTGAGCAGAATGTTAATAGTTCACAGCATTAAATTTCACAAACTTGAATCTCTACCAGTTTTCAAGCAGGCAGCTGCCTCCTCATACTGTTTTTTTTTTTCGAATGGCAGTGTTACAGCCCCTTTCCTTATAGTTTGGATTAAACTCTGTGATAGGTCCTGATGTACTGATGAAAGGTATCTGCAGAATGATGGATGAAGTCTAAGGTAGACAAGGAAGAGGAGGGGAAAGGAGGACGCAAGGCAAAATGGGGCTAAAGGTGCGGCTTGCCTTAAAGACAACTCTGAAGAGAAGATGTATCTCAAGTATAACATAACTGCAATAAACACTTCAAAATCCATTAACAGCAGAGCTAGAGTGAAGATAAATGATGTGCTTCTTTGCATATTGAACTGAAAACACATCGCATGTAGAATTATAGAATGCTTTGGGATGGAAGGGACCTCAAATTCCATCCAGCTCCACCCCCTGCCATGGGCAGGGACACCTCCCACTGGATCAGGGGACTCCAAGCCCCATCCAACCCGGCTTATTTGTCTGTCATGGATGGACTGGAAACCTTTTACCAGATGTAGCCATGGAGAGGCAGGAAAATAAATCCAATACTTATATTGAGAACAGTGTGAAAAACAGGATCACAGAATACAGAATCATTAAGGTTGGAAAAAACCTCTAAGCTCATTCAGTCCAACCGTCAGCCCAACACCCCTCTGCCTACTAACCCATGTCCGAAAGTGCCACATCTAAATGTTCTCTGAACCCCTCCCAGGATGGAGACTCCACCACTGCCCTGGGCAGCCTGGGCCAGAGCTTCACCAGTCCTTCAGTAAAGAATTTTTTCCCAATATCCAATATGCAGAAATCCAAATCAGTCCTTCACAAGCTCAACCTCAGCAGATCTGTGCACGTATTTACTGAACTCCCATTGTCACACAAAGCCTCACTCCCCAGAAGCAAAAGCCCAGCCAGGCGTCTCCTCACGGAGCCATCTCACCTGCTACAGTGCAAAAGCAGCAATGCCAGTGTATGGAGAGGGGAAAGAAGAGAGATGAGTAATTGTGGTGGATGGAAAATTACAGCCAGATTAGCAAGATCATAGCAACTGCAATCATTTCTGACCCAACAGAGAGAATCTGTTTGGGCAAAAGAACAGGAGTTATGTTCACCAGGAGACTGTTCACCTGTCCTAAGGCACCAAGAGTCTACCAGCACTTGAAAGTTCTGGGCAGTGCATCTTTTTAAACTAATCAAAACTTCTCGGCTCTGGCGATACATTAAAGCAGTTAAAGTCTGCCCAGAGTCACCAGTAATTACAGAAATTTATCACGGATGCCAATCATGCAGTTCCAACCCAGGGTGCTTGTTATTGCTAAACTACAGTTTGTCAGCCTTGATTTATTTTGGTAGGACACCAGCCCCTCGACAGCTGGAGGTGGGACTGCTTACAAGAGCAGACAAGAGGCTCCGAGTGCTCGGGAATGTTCCAGACAGCTGCCTTGGGCCGCCTTCCTAACCAGGCACTGGGACCATTTTCAGATCCTGATTTTCTGCTTCCCAGGGGAGGATGCCAGCAGGTCCTCTTAACCAAAGCCAGCCCACAGAATAACCTTTAATGCCTCTTCACTGCACAGCAGATGTTAAATGAATGCTTCAGGTTACAGGAATTTCATTAAACGTGAGAATCGCACCTCTCTCTTATCAGTATGAGCTCCGCCAATAAAGAGACAAGTCTTCCTCAGGGAAAACTCAGCCCCTGCTTGGCCAGAACTTTATTATTCTCTTGACTTTCCCCTCAAGCCAACAGACCAAATGCAGCAAGAATTCTACAAAGAGTGTGATACAAATCTCTGAGCATCCTCAAGGAAGGAAGGGTGGGAATCGGGGATAAGGACGTGGGCAAAGGCACTTGAAATAAACGAAAACACTTCCTTAGAATCCTTTATTTTATGTTTCACAATGCCCTTGAGCTCAGGTTTCTGTAGCACTTTCATTTTCACACAGGGCTCAGTAACCCTGTATCTATCAATGGACAAACCCCATGTCTGATTCCAACCCTGCACCAGCTTTGTGGTTCTTTATCCTGCCACGTGGTGGGAATGTCCTGTGCAGGAACAACACAGGGACACGAGCCCTAAAAAGCCAGAGCAAAGGGAACTGAAGGGTTTGGAGTATTTTGAAACTGGGGCAAGTATTAAAGTGAAAACCAAGATGACCCAGGCAGTTCAAAAGGAGAAATTTGAAGAATTTTAAGTATTTAGATGAAGTCTGAAACAAAACATAAAATAGTTCAGCCTTTGCACCAGTGGGAACGGAAGTTCCCTATTCTGCTGAAAATACACTTTTATGACATTAAGATTCATAGAATCTTGAACTCTAAAGTTGAAAGGCAGCAGCATAAACATCTGGGCAGATGTGTGGAACAAAAAGGTCACAAAAGCTTTGTTTGTTAATTTTTGTTTTAAGTTCAGAACCGCAGTACAAGCTAAACATGGCCTTAGAAAGATACAAAGTCTTCATTTAAAAACTAAAAATTACGGATAATTGACCTTGGCCCTACACAAAACCTCACCTGTGGAGACTGAACTCTCATTCTTTTTTCTTTTTCTTTTCTTTTCATACATTTAAGGCACATTTTAAGTAGATGCTGATCGTTTACACTTCTTTTTAATCAGATGCAATTAGGAACCACCCTCCTTTGTAAGGAAATGTAATTATAGTTTTTGTGACAGCGTAACACGGGGAGGTTTCTCTGGCCGTGGATCTTCCAGAGTCCTCTGCAATTAACTGTGAATGGTGGTGAAGGGGGAATGCAGGTGATGACTGACCTTCCAAAGGCTCATAAAACATTCAGCAGCTCACTATTGCTCCAGGTAGTTCTATTCTTCTAAGAGTTCATCCATTTGTGTGTGCGTGCAGGGACACAAATGGGAATGAAGGACTGAGCTAGAAGTGCATCTTTAATAAATTTTGCAACTGCTTCTTTCCAAAAATGTGTCTGGGTGTGAGGTAGGGCGTAGATTTCCAGGGATGTTTTTAATCTCACAGTTTGCTGAAGCCTGTGTGTGTTTTGCAATTAATGGAGGTAAAGCAATAATGGGGCTGAGAGCCTTTGGAGAACAGTCACCTCCATATGGCCCTTCTATGCTTTAGGATGCCTTCTCCAAGTACCTTCAAGCAATTTTACACCAAAGGATAGCGTTCAGTTCCTAGAAAATACGTACAGAACGATAACCAGAACACAGAAAATATCCATCTACCCTACATTGTGTGGTTATTCTGCACTTATTTTTGTGGTACCTGAATTCTTTTCATGCATTCAGAAGATGCATTAATAAATGAGGTAATACAGGTATTGGGATCCATCTGGAAGGGTCATTCTTTGTTTCGCTCTCCATTAAGTCTTCGGAAAAGAGATTACAGTGAAAGATGTTGGAAAACCCAGCTGGAAAGATCCAAAGGAAGCAGTGACCATGGAATGTCTGCAGGGGTGCTGCACAGAGCCCCACTGAAATGGAGGTAATACTTTGATACCCAAGATATCAGAGATTAAAACCTTATTGCATGATTTATTTTAATGAATATATGATAGAGATTCAGAATGAATAGGAGAGGGGTTTTTATTTAATTGTGAATATTATTGCTTGAATTCAGGGTACAGATTTAGTCCAAAGCTGTTTTCTGAGTGAAATCCTTCCTAACAGGTATTCCCTCTGTTCCTGTCTGGTTGGTGCTTCTCCTGTAGAACAGACTGGCATGATTAATCCAAACAAGAGGGATTAATTGGACAACCTTCTGTGTCCTGCAAGCAGCTCAGGGAATTGGTAAACTATTATCTGCTCAGATCCTCTGTTTCATCACATGAATCACCCTGCCTTGAACATCACTCTATATAAAGCAGAAATGGAGAGGCTGCAAAGTGTCTCTCCTTTTTATTTATTGTGAGCACTCCTCAAAATATGTATCCACTTTATTATTTTCCCCCTTCCAGTCCAATTAGTCTGCGTTCTCACAGCTGATTTTTCTTTATAATTCACTTATTTCTAATTGGTGTGGAGTTGTGAGCAGTTTTGCAGAAATGAAATATCTGAAGAGCAGTTGAACTGTGTCTCTTTATGCCTCTGTAATTTCTCTCACTTCATTAAAAATAAAACAGTGCTTGCTGCCACAGATCCGTGGGTGTGGGATGGCCTGGAATTGCTGGGATCAACCCAAATGAGGTTCTCGAGGCGGTTAAGCCAACGGGTTAAATTCTGGTTTAGGTTACCTAAATTTGGAGCGATGCCAGTTCCACCGTTCTGACCATGAAGTCACCAAACTGTGGACGTGTGGGCGCCTGTTTGTGTGCAGTCACAGAGGAACAACACCTTGTTAACGTTAAAACCCATTCAATTCTTTTTTTTTCTGTGTGGTTTATGATGGTGTGAATGTTGGGACTGTCCTATGTAGGGATAAGGGCTGCACTCGACCAGCCTTTCCGGTCCCTTCCAGCTCAGGTAATTCTATGATGCCTTAGTCCAGATTCAGTGCTCAAACTCTATTAAAGACTGCTGCTAGAGAGAGCTTGTATAATTCAGTTTTGCTCTGATATAACCAGGCTTTCACCCCTTTCATCCCTTCAGTTCTGCTGTTACTAAAATCTACTGCCTGAGTTTTTGAGTTCTGGTCCAAAAAGGCTTGCTCTAATGTCCAGTGGAATTAGCCGGAACCAATCTGCTTCCACATCAGGCACTTAATCACATTCCTCCCAGACCCCAGAAATTCCATTTACCCATCTGGATTCCTTTTCCTCCGTAGGTGAAGACACAGTCGATAGCTTTACCTGCAAAGTGCATATTGTGTACATTAATCCAGGAGCCAACGTTGCGAAAGGGTCAACTGCTTCGGAGAGAGCAAAGAATAAAGTGGTTCACCACGGGCACGCCGGATTGGCGATAGATCACAGGGGATTTTCTGTAACTACCTTGAAAAAGATACCGAGCAGGAGGCAGAGTCCATTACCGGCAGAAGAAAAGGCCTGTCAGAAAACCCCAGGCAGCAAGGATGTAGCTGAGATCAGTACAAGAGAAAGTTTCTGCAATCCATCAGGAGAAGCGCGCGCGGGTGACCCAGGAATCACCTCGCACCATTGTACTTTGCAGCAGGCAGTCCTTGTTGGAATTGCCCCTCTGGGCGATGAAAGCACTCTATGTGACACCTGCGAATTTGCCCTTTACTGCTGCAAACCCAAGCTGTTAAATATCACGCTCTTTTGGCTGTGATTTACTCTATTTATGGCCCTCCTTCCACCCAACCTTTCCTTATCACAAGGGATCAATTCTGGACATACAACAAAAGGCAACAATGGTTTTAATAAAAAACAGAAGGACAGGAAAGATTGATTTTGCCAATGAAGACAGGCTGGAGCAACGGAGAAAAAGAAAGCAGGCAAACAAGAAAAGAATAATATCAATAAAAAAGCACATTGGTGGCTACGCCAACCCATAGGCACATTTATAGGGGATGAAACCAGCCGTGTTTTCTTAATATCCCTCGTTTCCTCTGTATTCAACAACCCCTCTAATTTAAAAGCGGGAACCTAAAAATGTTCCTGACGTTCTTCCATTTGACAAGAAACGGCTTCAAGGAAGAAGTATAGTCCTGCAAGGCCTATAAGTCTTGATGCTGAGAAGCTAATTTCTTTTGTGACCTTGTGAAAGTCCTATTAAACTTCCACGTTATTCCACTTCAGATAAAACCCATACTTGGCAAAGTGCTATCAAAATAAGATCCATCCAGAACTCTTATATATATATACATATTTTTTTAGACCACACATTAACAAAAAGCACACCAAGTTAGTGTTAAAAAAAAGAGCACTTTGCATCAGGTTTCATGACATATCTGATACTGCCCTTTGGCTTTTCATACACAACGTCTTATTTTTGTAAGCAGAAATCTTTTGAGTAGTTTCAGGTATTTACTATCTTCTCTGGACAAAAAAAGCAGAAAAGGAATTTTGTTCAGATTAAAATATTCTCCATGCAATATTTAGCAACATCAGTGAGAGAGATGTGTGATGTGTAACAAGAGGTGCTAAATATGGAAAAGAGCTGTTTATAACAAGACTTTATGATGATCAAGCATGTTGATTTTCATTTCAAAATGTGGGAAGATCACATGTCTTAAGCTATCATGACTCAACTGATAAGAATTATCTATGAAATGGGAGCTGCTCAGAGGGTCTGTGATAGCAGGGAAGTGGGCATCAAGGTTGGGTTTGTTTTGTCGTGTCTATCAGGCAGCTCACCAGGACCGCACTGTTCAGCCTCCTGGCCATTTGCAGTCACCTGCAAGACCAAAACACGTTCTCAAGCCACATAAATCTTTAATATCTGGAGTCAGAGATGTCATCTCAACGTGCACACAACCACAGAAACCAGCGCTAGAAAACTACGGAGAAGGGTGTAAGTCAGCTTCGGAAATCACCACCATTCATGTGAAACAAATGTGTTGCTCTGCAACCTCAACTCCAATGTTCTTTGCAAAACTGCCCAGGGCAAAATTTTCAAGAGAAATAAAACCAACTCCCATACAAAGCTGCCTTTGGCAGGAGGCTGGCGATTTCACGTGTTTATGGAGCACTGCACTCCATGGAAGAGAAGGAGGCAACACCTCCAAGAAAGCACGCTTGTTCCTTCCTCCCAAATTCCACACAGAGGTACAAAACCATCAAAGGATTCATCTTAATAAAACACGTTCATCAGCTCTAAGGAGGCTGCGTTTGAATAAATACCAATACGTCAATTTAACTTTTCTTTGCACAGAAGCAGGAGGGTCCAAGGGTTTCAGCAAGAAAATCATAAATGCTTTTTATGCTGTGAATATCCTCTCAGCCTGGAATTTCCTGTTAAAAAGAGGGTTGGGGACTGAATCGATGAAATTCACTTTTGCTGCAGAGAGGAAATAAAGCTGTGACCCTTAAAAGGGGACATAAAAATGGTGTTTGTTCTCTTTAATGAAGATGGATCTCATCCAGTCAGAGTGCAGGTTCTGAAGAGCAAGGGGATAGGGTGTACACTTGTGCATGGAACACCAATATTACCAGTTAAAAGGTTCTGTAGAAATATTAACTATTGTCATCTAAAGGGCTCAAAGAATCCTGGCATGAATTTGAAAGGACACATTTTAAAGAAGCTAAACTGATTTACGTTGAGATTTGGCTCATATTTTCCCATACAAAGCCAACAGTTTATCCTGAATGAAATGCCAGCCTGGAAAATAATGTATTTTTTCAGTTTCACGACAAAACTGTATTCTTTCTGCCAGTTATTGACTGACAACTTCCATACAGAAATGATCCTCATGTAAGGCACAACAGTTTATTTATTAGAGTGGTGTTGAGTGCTGCAAATAGTGACACAATATTTCCCTGCAAACCTTTCCAGTGAGGGTCAAGTCTCCTCTTATTGGTACCACTAAAATCCAGTGGTTTTCAAAAGGATATTCCAGGCTCCTATTGCTGAGTTTCGAAGGGAGAGGCTCCTCTTCCCACTTGAGCATAAATCACTGATCTAGAAACTAATTTCCTATGAAACAGAATAGATTGTGGTGTCACGTGCTGTACAATACACTGGGATGGAAAGCAGCTTTAACAAGTGAAATTTAGAATGAATTTTATAATTGGGGAATATAAATGAAGTGTGATTCAGCCGCTAGGGAATCATTATTTTGGTCCATATTGTATAACTATCTACATCTCTCTATTACTCAGTGACAAAGTACAAACTCTGAAGGACTCAAAGCCTTTTTAGAAAACCAATTTGTGTAAAGCAAGGCAGAAAAGCTTTAACCCCCCCTTGCTATTCAAAGCATGAATGCCCCCTCAACCCAGAGTTTCTATTGAATTTATAGACTGTTATTATGAATACATGTCGGTCACTCCCGCACGCTGAGGGGTTAAGGGTTCTCCCATCTATTGATCTCGGCACAATAAGGAGTAATCAGAGCCTGAAATTTGATTTTTCTGTGATGGAAATGTGCTGAATCAGAGCTTCTCGTTACACCAGTGTGGTATGGAAACATTTAGAACACATGGCTGGGGAGAGGGCTAAATCAAATCATATTCAGTGGATGTAGGATAAATGTCTTCAGGAGACATTGAAGAGTCATAAAAAAACCGTCTGTGAAGAAAGGAGCCCTAAAATAAAAGGCGAAAACAGCGGGAGTAGCAGAGAGACAGACAGAGCCATAGAAATGGGAGCCTAATTTTTAATTAGGGTTTCTAAGAACACTCAGAGAGTTATAAATGTATATGTGAATTATACCATCTCAGGGAGACATAATTACCTGTTTCAGAGTTGCAGTTGTTTGCATTGATGAATGTGGTTTATTTTAAGCCCCATTCTAGAAAGGGGCTGTGAGCTCTTATTGCTGCAAAAACAGAGCTGAAGGTGTTTGGCAATTTGCAAATCCAGGCCAAAAGGAGAGAGAAAAATTGATGGCAATGCTTGATACAAAGAGCGTAAGATTGGGACAGCAACTTATGGAGTGAGCGCCGCCGCGTAACGAGGAAGACAAATTTCAACCCAAATGAGCACAATGAAGCTATGAAAACATTTCATACCTGTTCCTACCTGATTAATGCTACCTCTATGCCAGCAAATAATGCACAGAGCAGCTTAGAGATAATTCAAACAACAGTTTTCACTGCTATTGGGGCTACACAAAATCTATCCAAAGGCACCTGCACAAAGGCTCCAGAATAGCTGAATCAGCATTGGTGAAACAGTAGAGGACAGGTGACATCATAGAGAGAAGGTGATGAAGTTGGAAGGCACACAATATACTTCACGGTGTAGAGAAATTAGCAATATAACCCTCTGTACACAGGGGTGGGTGTTTAGAAATAGACACACAAACACCTATAGAGGAGAGGGGCATGTGATGGTTTGTCTGTGTACATAGAACGATTTCCAGGTATAAATCCAATATAAATCCCTTAATCAAAGCCAGATCACTGTGAAAAAGGAGAGTGAACCAACACAGAATCCCACCAGCACTGAAAAGAGTCTTGGTTTTGTTAAGTTTTTCTTTTCCTTTAAGAATTTAAAAATCCACAGTTTTCAAAACAAGTACTCTCTTTCTAAAATCTAAAAGCACAAATAGTGTCTGATTCTTCACTGCTTATCCATTGCTTCTGATTCTTTCCCTGAGCTAGCTTAGGGTGTATAAATACTTCATGAGAACTTTATTTATACAGTCTCAAATACAGTGAAGCTTCAAACCCAAAAATATTAACTCTGGGATTCTCTGGTATAATAATTGGTTGCCTTTAAGTATAAAAGTTAGCTGAAAAGTACATAAATATATAATAAAAATTCAATTGCAGTTAAAATGAAAAATTTAGATTTTGAAAGTTGAACGCGAGCATTCTTGAAAAAGCAATAAACTTGGTTGTGTCTTAGAACAACAAAAACCATGTTGACTTTTCTTTGTGCCAGAACGACTGTCAAATCCAGGGCTTGAAAAGCATTGTGGGTGACAGAGAAGATTAATATTACTGTTAATATTGTTGTTGTTGTGATTATGTATTAGTGGAGGTAACACAATGACACTGTGTAAATTAAGTTCTATTAATTAGCTGCTGTATTTCACCCTCGAGATGGCATCACTTCAGAATTTGCTAACAAGAAAAGTAATTAATGTCAACAGTGCTTAGACAACAGCTTCTGTGGTCTGGGTGTGTCCCCAGGAAGGGCTGGATTTGGATACTCCAAGCCATTTCACAAAGGTCACTTAGACCTCAATATTGCAGGGTAAAGGGAAAGCACCAAGGCCAGGCTGTCCTACAGATCCCCAGTGGTGCCACCTTGGACTGAAAACCCACCCTGCTCTTCCAGCACCTTTCGCACTCTGGAGATGCTGCTCTTTGTCCGGCAGCTCCTTGGGTCGGAGCGTTCCAGGGAAGCCCCGAGAGCGAGCGGGTGGGCTCAACTGTGGGAAGGGAAGAGACCGGGGCGGAATTCAGAGGCCGCTGTGTGGGCAGGAACACGGAGCCACTGTATCCATAGCATTTTGACAGTGAGTGCAATAACTCATTGCTGAGTCCATTATTAATTAAAAGACAACGCACGCTATCAGCACGCGGCCTCTCTGTGGCTGCATTCCCAGCGGGTAATGAAACAGCAGAGTGAGTGAGATAAATGTGATGGACAGCCCGAGCTCCCCAGCAGGAACCCAAACCTGTCACAGGCCAGGCTGGACGGGGCTCAGAGCCCCCTGATCCAGTGGGAGGTGACCCTGCCCATGGCAGGCGGTTGGAACTGGGTGGGCCTGGAGGTCCCTTCCAACCCAAACCATTCTGCGGTTCTATAGAACGGTTTGGGTTGGAAAGAACCTTAAAGATCACCTTGTTAATCATCATGTTTAGTGTACTCTTCCCCATGAAAGTGAACTTTTTTTTTAAGAAGCTTCACATTTTTATGAGTTTTGTATTTTGCAGCCTCACGTGAGATGTTAACGCGCTGCCCAGCACCAGAGGCGGCACCACATACGGTGCCCACTTCCTCCTGTACTTTGGTTTCACGAGATTAGATAATTGATTGTGCTCTTCTGAAGAGTGACTCAGAGCCCATCAAGACAACTGCTCCAGCTTCAAAGGGCCTTGTAGGTAAGAAATCCCATGTATTGATTTGTTCAGCAAAACAGGGCTTTCAGCACCGAGAGCTGCAGATTTCCTTAACAATTTCCAATGGGACAAGAGAACAGATCAACTTTAAAGAGATTTGTGGGAAGGCTGCTAGTCCAGCAGCCCAAGTTTTCAGTCACTTCTGCAAAATTTCCTTTGACTTTATTCTTTTGAAGAAGGAATGCACATTCCTCTCCTTCTTTTGAAAGAAACAGCTATTAAATAGTTTACAAATGTACTAATAAGCCACTAATGAAAATTAAAACAGCAAGTGTTTGTTATTTTGTTGACTTCTAGAAAACAAAAGCAGAAAACATTACTTATTCTTGCCTGCTTATCTGGGAATATGTAGGATTAGATTGGTAAATATGTCAGCATTTACTCAAGCCTTGATTTTGCCAGTGTATCTGTTCATACAATGGAAAAGCAGCAGAAGCTTCTCACGTAGGCATGAGTGAAAGAAAGGCATTGCTTAGATAGCTTCTCCTTTTTTAGACATTAAAATTCATACCTATTTAGTGGCCAGAACACATCTATCACGTCGCTATTTCTAAAATTACGTGAACCGTATTCTTTGGACCAACCCCTTTATAAAGAAATGGATTTCACTTCAGGTTGCCAGATGAGGTTAAATCATAGAATGGTTTGGGTTGGAAGGGACCTTAAAGACCATCCAGTTCCACCCCCTATTCTCTTTCTTCAGAGCACACAAGCTGATCTCTACCACACTGCATCCATCAGGAGAGAGCAAAGGTGTCCTGTACTCATTGGAAACAACTGGAAACACTTAATTCCATTGTCTCTTGTATAATTATTTTCCTTTAAAAATTAAATTGGCTGGAATAATACAGTAAGTTGTTGTATTAATTATTTAATTCCTATTTTCATCTGTTTTCTTAAATTCGTAGCATTCTCTTCCCCCCCCCCAACACCTCTTAAAAAAAAAAAAAAGTAAATTCACACAACAACAACAAAAATCCAAGTAGGTGTCAGGACTGTTAATAATTGATGAGGCATTTGTAAACCCTTAGCAAATGAACAGTCAAGTGACACATGAATAAAACATTTGAAAAACATCTATTGCTGACAGCTAACAGCACTCTGAAGCAGAGCGGAAAATACACAGGTATTCTTTTAAAGCAGCGTCTGTGCAACGTGAAAAACAAGGCTGGGGAAGGTGCTGACCCTCTGCTTTGTTTGTACGTGGTGTGTGGGGAAGGGCACTTTGTGGAACGTCCTTTCCAGAGGTTTCAGCCTCATCCTTGGCACCTCATCCCTTCCATAACCACCCCCACTGCTTCTCAACAGTCGCTGCGAATACGTTCCCCAAAGGCTCTTTTGTTGACGTTATTTACGACTCACAACTTACTGAAGGAATGTAACGAAGCTGGCACCACTGCATTATTATTTCACCATAACACTTTTACATTGCCAAATCCCTACATCCACTTCTTCCTCCCAATGCCACTGTAAAAGACACGATGAAAATAATGCCTACGGGAAATATGGAACACGGAGCCACAGAATCGTTCAGGTTAGAAAAGACCTTTGAGATCATCAAGTCTAAACCCAACAGTGCCAACTCCACCTCTAAACCACATCTTTTAAAAACCTCTAGGGATGGGGACTCAAACCCTTCCCCAAGCAGCCTTTTCCATGAATAAACAGCCATTAATGACGAGGTCTGGAATTGATGTGACCCCTATTTCACTTAAATGTTACCCTACCAAACAGTGACTTTGCTCCTGTGTAGACAGAGGATTTTCCTTGTTCCTTACATCAAAAAACAGGACATCTCACAGCATCAGGTTCTGAACTGAAAGATAAAGCTCTTGAACAATGCCATAAAGATTCCATGGTCGTGTCAAGGAGAGAAGATTTAATTAATTTGTTTTACCTGCCTCAGCTCATACTCCACAAACAGAAGAGGGATTTTATTGAAAAACGTTAAATGTGGAGTTTAAAAAAAAATAGTCAACCACACTTGTTGCGAGTGATAGGAATCAGTAAAAAGTCAAACTTCTAAACTCCTCCATCCCCAAGTTCAGAGAAATGAAGGATGGTGAAATGCACATTTAAGGCAGAAAAGCAGGGGCTTTATAACGTGAAGACAAATCACACGGGAATGACGATGCCACATTACGAGATATAAAGGAACCTTTTCTAAAATGGACCACACTGATATTTAGGTGTAGCTTGCAGAGTTTGTGAGCTCATAAAATCATGCAATTAGTAAGGTTGGAAGAGACCTCCAAGCTCATGCAGTCCAATTGTCAGCACAACCGCACCGTGCCTGTTAAACCATGTCCTGAAGTGCCACATCCACATGTTCTTTGAACCCCTTCAGGGATGGAGACTCCACCACTGCCCTGGGCAGCCTGGGCCAAGGCTTCACCACTCTTTCACTGTAGATACTTTTTCTAATAACCACACACACGTCTGTTGGGAACCCCCGCAGCCTTGCAGTGCGTGGCTGTCACTGCTGCTTCCTCTCAAAGGTCATCAGAAGCCCACGGGTGGTGCTTCCATCACACACCAGTCGCGCTCCTTCCCTTCTGCATTTCCATTTGCCAGGTATAGATTTCCAATACCTTCCAATTACAGCCCCCCTCGCCTCGGTGAGAGACGTCGCTGGGGTAACAAAGGTTTAACAGAGCGACAGCAGAAATAATTACTTATTTGATAACGAGCGTCTTTCAGTGGGGGCAGCACTGGATTTGATTTTTATAGGGCAGCCTTTGCAAATGAAAGGGGAGCTGAGGGGAGGGAAGAGGGAGGAACTGACTGAGCTCTCCTGCAGCTTTGATCACAAGTCAGAAACCCTGCTCATCTGCCAAAGGTGCCGTTAGGGGAGTTATCACAAAGGAATAAAAAGGTGGAAGAAGAAAAGAATCTCCCTTGCTCAGGAATGTTTGTACATGGCAGCTGGAAATGTTATGCAGAAAACGCTTGACTGACTCTTGCATTATGATGGTTTTTACCTCAGTGCTAACCCAGAAAGGCTGGTGAGGAGAACATCCCCATGATCCTCCCATCAGAGTCCCGGGCTCACACACTTAAAGACTTGTTATTCTAATAAAGAACAGCTGGAGAGAGGGTAATAAATATATAACACTCAGTGCTGCTTTTTAAGGCACTTAAGCACATTTTTCATATAGATTTTATTGTTTGATATCAAGTTGAGGGAAGGGTTTATGCACCATTCAACAAGCAGATCCTGACTTTTTTTTTAGCTGAAGCCAGATTCCCCGCTCGGATAAAGGAACTGGTTTAAGCAGACACTCACCAGCAGGGCCACGGTAACGTGAAACAACTGAAGCTCCACAAACTAATTCCAGGCAAACTTTTTCCCCATTCACCTTACTGCAGTCACAGGGTTTGCCAGCCTTTGCTCACGACACACAAACACAGCGCGAGGCAGCGCGGACACACGGTATTATGGTAATTTCTGCTTGTATGGTGGCAGCACAAGGAGATGATTTTCTGTGATAAATCCTAGATGCTATTGATGCTCTAATAATAATAACAGATGCTATACAAATGAGTGCTATAAAATCCCAAAGAACTTCTTTACAAAAGGATTACATTATGGGTTAAATTAATCCGTTACGGTAGCATAATTTCCCAAAGACATTTTTAAAGACTTCATGGTTAGTTTTTTAAACTGATTAGGCTTAGGGACACGGTTTAGTGGTGCACTCGGCAGTGTTGGGTTTATGGTTGGACTTGACGACCTTAAAGGTCTTTTCCAACCTAATGATTCTATGATTTTAGCCAGCGTACAGAGCACTGAGCCTCTCACCACACTGCTGATATGGGGTTTCTCCCAGGACCTCTGCAGGAAGATGGAATTCCCCAGTGTGTCCTTTGCCATCCAGCACACACTGAACACCCTCTACTCTTGCTTTCATTTTCTCTATTCCCCCTGCACTGGCACTGAACACCACTGGGGTCTGGATTAGCATCTCAGTTCAGACAGAAAAAGGTGGTTTTGAAGTAAATTGCCCGATCATCCCTATTTCCTACACCTTGGCCAATATGTTAAGTGGTCCCGGAGTGTCTTCTTACAAAAGCCTTCCTCTTCATCTGGGAAGACTGGAGAATATGCAGATCATAGACTCAGAGCATCCTGTTACGACCCAGACAGCCCGATTCTATAAAATCGGTCAGCGAGTTTCCCTGTAAACCAGACAACTTCTTGATGAACTGCCTCTGAGAGAGACCTATCCTTTCTATTTAAAGAATGCAAGTACCAATCAACCACACCATCTCAACATAAATTATTCAAGACACTCATTATCCTCACTCTTAAAAAGAAAGACCATTGATCCCAGAGATAATTCCCACAGGACTGGCAGTAAGGGCCGTTTCCGTACCTTGTAGCAACGTTTGTTGCTGTTCCCATCCAGTGTGGTCCCACTGACATCCCTGAAGTTCCTTGGCATCCACCCTCCATGTAACTGAGCAAACTGCAGCCCCAACTGGGTTTGTCTCCAGCACGGTTGGACTGGAGGTCTATTCCAACCTTAATGATGCTATGATCCCATGAAAATGTGATTCCCTCTCCAGGTTGTTTCTCAGTGCACATTTACTAAATGCAATATTTTACAATTACCACTTGTCCCGTTAAGAATTCAGAGAAGACAGGAAGCAGGTGTAAATCTCTGGTTCCATCTCCATCACTATTCCTGTCCCTGTCTCTCTCTTTAATTGCCATTGACCGCCAAAGGCAGTTTTTTCATTGAGGCATGAGGTAAAGTGATATTGATTACAGTAAATGAACTTTTCTGAAGTCTGAGTCAATCAGGAAGGTGCAGAGAGGAAACTGCAAGAATGTTTACCTTACACATGAGTAAAATTCCTCTTTGGAAACTCTCTGCTTGACTAAAGGACTGTGTGAAATAAACCCACAGTTCCACTCTTTAATGCAAAAAGCCAAGCTGCTGCGACTTTGGGCAGAATGGAAATCAGCTTCGTTTCTCGATGTATTGAAACAGAAGAGAAGGAAATTAGAACAAAACCAGATTTAACTTTTAATCCCTCACATAAGGAGCTTTTGCCATGTAATTTTTTATCACAACTGTGTATTTCATTCTGGGGGAAATAATACGAAGGAAACAAAGAAAGCCCTCTCAGCAACACACTTGATTTTTACATCTGTTGGGACCTCCTGCCACATTCAACTCCATTTGTGACTGAAGAAGCACAAGGATGGAGGCAGCTGCCACAATTCATCGCTGCCTTTGAAATATTCAGGACGCAGGGAACACTGCTCCCCATTTCCATGCACTTAAGATGAACGGCCACATCACTCCTCTCACAGCTGCACAGAAACCTGAATTGAAGCTTTTTGTAAGCTGAAAAATAGCACTCCCTGGATCAAAAGTACCATGGAATAGGAATTTATTTAACAGCACCATGTAAACATCCTAGGTGAGGGCTGTATTCTGCTTCACGCTGTGCAAACTCACAGTAAAAGCTTAGAGCCAGACAGCAGAGAGAAAAGCATCGGCTCCCTTCTCCACCTTAGCTAAAATAGGGAAAATGATGCATGAAATTCCATCCTTTGACCTGACTGTGCACTTAGATCCAAGTGTGTGGCTGTCAGCCTGGTTCTGGACTTGGCCATGTCCCCAGAAGTGCTGTGGCTACACCAGAAGTCTCCTGGGGACGCACGATCCTTACCTTCCACGGCTCAATTCCAGAAAGGCATCGAAGTTCACACTCTACACATTTAATTTAGTCTTATCTTTCTAGAATCGTCCCGACACATTCGATAAACACCCCTCACAGTTCTACCTCAGTCCCTACGAAACCACTTGCTAAAACGAGTGATTTAATTCCTGTTTTTTTAGTGCCCTCTTTTATTTGTCTCAGAGCAGGTTTTTAACAGCCCAGTTTGCTTTACTGATTAATCATTGCATCACACTGCGGAATCCATCGTGTGGATGGAGGAATGGGAAAAGCATGTCCTTAATTATAAAACCTCATTGCTGTACTAATTTACAGTAAAACAATGATTCAGGCAATGGGATTATCCGTATAATTAATCAAATCCTTACATTCCTGTTCCATTGTTATACAGCATGAGCTGTGTCCAGGCGGTTACAACTGACGCACTGCGTATTTAATTTATATTCCAAGTTCTTCAGCCCAGGCAGGATCTCTTGTGTATCTCCCCCAGCTCCTTAACAGATAACCACGTAACAATAATCGACAGAAATAACTTATCAGTCAAGCCTTGAATAATCCTTCTCAGGTAAATGAAGCACTAATCAGAACAGCTGCCCTCCAGTTCTTTCAGAATTCTCCTTCAAAACTACAACGCGCAAAGTTCTGGAAGAAGGACTTACTTGAATCCCTTCCCAGTTTCCTAAGGAATAGTTAATCAGTATATAAATACAATATTAGGTAAGCATTTTAATTCTTCTTAAGTGGATGTGGCTAAAACACTTCTAAAATAATTCTTAAGGCTTTCCCACCTCCTCTCCCATTCCATTGACACGGGATTGGAACATGTATTTTTTTTCATGATGGTGGAAGTGGAGGTCTTCAAACCTCTTTACTGCTCATTTTCCCAAATTTTTGGGGAGCAATAATGTGGAGAATAAAAGGGGGAACCCCCCTGATTTTCCACCTGACAATAGCTGGAAAGATCCAGCTCTTGAGCTTCACACGTAGGTTACTAAGAACGAAATCCCTTCTGTTCCCCAAGACCACCTTGATCAGGCTCCTGAATTTACACCCAATAACACATTCTCCTTCCAGAGCCTCTGTGGAGACTTCCTTGTTTTATATGGAAACATCAATAGTTTCCCCCTCTCCCTGGACTCATTTAGCCTGTTTACAAAACACTATCAAATGTCGGTATCTCATCTGTGACTCATTTTCTGACATTTAATTATTGTTCAGTAAATCACTTATGAGAAGAAAAGCATAACGAGATTTTTAAAATATTGGTGGCATTCTAATTTTTTTCACTTAATATTAAGAAACTCCTTGATGCTGTTAAAGAAAACCTGAGCAGAAAGCACTATAAATACGTCTCTTACAGGTTTGCTGCAGCTGGAGGATGGAGGATTTATAAGGAGGCTTAGAAATGTATTTATATGGAATTCACTAATAGTTCAATTATATTTTATAATGTCTTTCATCCAAGTGGATTTTGCTGCACTATGAAGATGATGCCTTGAATTTACCAGACTCTTTATTCTTTTTACACCACTGCAGAATTAACAGCACCTGAGTGACAAATAAGATACTTTCATATATATATAAGCCCTTAATAAAAATAGGCAAAGCCTGTTTCCTTTATTGCTTTCCTAACCTGGAAAATGCAGAATTCTATTTTGGTCCTCACTGAGTGTCTGTTTTGCATGGGGAAAATAGACTGAATCATTGGTTTGGGCATAAACAACAGACTCATAATTCCAAGCAGTAATGCAGGTGGACAGTGGAACATTTCCTTGCTGATGGTATTATGAAATGATTCTGGAGGAAGGGAGTTGAACGACACCCTGATTTGGAAATAGGGGAAATTAAAGGATCTCTGACAAGGAGCAGCTGTTACGGTCGGTACCATTAACGCACGTGAAAACCGTGACGGGATTTTCAATGCGGGAAAATCAATTCAGTTTGAGTGAAAATCCAATTTTTGCATAATGGCTCAGAAATTCACACTGGGTGTAAATAATAATAAAACTTAATATTTAGTGTTTACAGTTTAATATACAGTGTATTGTTATTTTTCTTGGGTCTTGATACTCACGTCTAAGTGCTTCCTGTTTGCTTAGAATCACAGAATGGTTTGGGTTGGAAGGGACCTTAAATATCAACCACTTCCACCCCCCTGCCATGGGCAGGGACACCTCCCACTGGATCAGGGGGCTCCAAGCCCCATCCAACCTGGCCTTCAACACCTCCAGGGATGGGGTATCCATGATTTCTCTGGGCAGCCTGTGCCAGGGCCTCCCCATCCTTTGTGTCTTGTAAACAGATGGATCGGAAAACTTATGCAAGGATGGAAGAGCCACGTGGATTCAGGGGTTATTTTTGCACTTGAGAAGCTGGGTAATATGGAAGGATAAGGAAATGGGTATCCAGTTCTTATTTTTAATCTTGATAAGCTGAGAGGTTTACCTGGGTATCTACAGCCTCAGGATGGCATCTTCTTGAACAAACAGAACCATCAGCTACACCGTTGCCTTCTCGGAAAAAACAAAGCCCAGGATGAAGTATTGGGTATTTCCTTCCCTGCTGTCCTTTCCTCATTCATCAAGGACTGAAGATTGAGTATAAAGAACTAGACTTTAGGGCATAATTACACAAAGAAAATCAAACACTAGGAAAAGTCGCTTGCAGGAGTTTTGTATTTGACTATCATTAAGTGAAGTGAGAGTGAAAGATGTAAATAATTTGACTAATTTATAATCACTATGAAAATTCAGTGCTGGAAGGAAAATTCCTTTGAGAGAGTGTTTCAGTATGATGTCAAATTATGTTTTGAGCCCAATATTTGGGTTTTCAATTATTCCTAGAAGGGCAGAGAGACAAGATAGCTTGTAAACATGCAACCCACACCATCACATCAATATAACTACAGACATCTGCAGGGATTAAGCCTGTCCTCACCTAGCACAGGTTGAATACTCAAGGTAGCTGCAAACTTCAATCGCTCAAAGTTCTTGCTTCAAAATACCTCACTTATAATGATATTTGCTCTTTTCTGACACCTTTCATCTAAGATCTTAAAGTGCTTTGCAGGCATTAATTAATTAAGCCTCAAACTGCACCTGGGAATCAGGAAAGGCTTTATAATCATTTCACGGTGCAGTTAAATGGTTTGTACAAAGTCACACAGAATCTTTCCCACCCCGGCTCCGCGGCCGTTGACACAGAATGAACGTTCTGTCAGATAAATCCATTTGGATTGGTTGTCATTGATCTTCACAACACCAGAGCACATAAAACAGCGTTTGGCCAGCTCTATACATTTTGGGACAGCTTTATCCCCTTTGCAAGACGACTGAGGGTACGTGATCCACCACAAAGTATTTTGGGAACAGAGGGAAGTGTCGTCCCTCATTGAGCAGAAGGTTCATAGCCAACGTGTGCTGCAAATAAAGGGTCTCATTTAATTTTTGTCTACTAAGTATTATGACGTTGAGGAGCCCAAAAACAGCAATGCAATGACTGGGCTGGCTCCACAGCCCCTAAAGTCCATGGAAACATTGGTTTGAAACAAGATAAAGGGTATGGACATCCTAGATTTAAATAAGACCCACACACAGAAAAGGTGACCAGAGCTTACATCCCTATTCCTTCATCACACAGTCCATGGATCACACAGAGGAAAATCACAGAACAGAATTATACACCTTACTTTCAAATTTTAAGCCTGACATTGAATATTTTACAGGTTTCTGATGCTATTTCTATTATAGAAAAGCGTAACATGAAAAGAGGAGTGATTCATGGTATAAATCTAAAGCAAATCATTTGGCTTCCCTGCCTTCACAAGTGAAAGCTGAACAGAGCTGCCTCACTCAACGCAAGCCGAGCCGAGTTTGAAAGCACTTGAACTCCAAGTTGAGAGCACAAACTGTGTTAATCCGAGTACCAAGCTTGCCTGGGGATAGGGATTCGGTTATTTGAGTGAATATATAAGCTGTAAAAACAAGTCAGGTTGGCTTGGTTACTAAAGATAAGTTAAACCCTACAGAATCAACTGATCTCTCCCTTCTCCTCTCCTAGGTTTTATATGGACATATTTGTAACGTGGACACATCCTTTTTGCTAAACCCTGACCTGCAATAAAGCACATAAGCAGATTAAGCCAGAACACGAGTTTAGCAAACCTCACACCACCAGAATTCTCAATACCCTCACACAGAGCAGATTCTTCCCCTGAAATTCAGTCAGTCTTTTATCCAAAACTTCCCAATGTGACTCCAAATACACTAACAATTTCCAAGTGATCTGCTGGAATTAGTGCAACATGTTGTACATGCAAATCTGGCTTTCAAAGGTTTACTTTTGCTTTAATCACCAGCACTAAAAGGGCCCAGTGTTTCCCTTTCATCTGGCAGCAAATTAATTATAAAAGGTATATGGTAATACTAATATTGTCTTACTATAGATCAATGGTTTTATTACCTTTGATTCTATTATGCACTTGATGACAAAACCTACATATATATATATCTCCAAAAAAACTGAGGGTGGTAAATTCAGGTAAAGATTGAAATAGAAATGTTTTATCTTTTAATCTGTTAATTCAGTTTAAAGTTCAAAAATATAATTGACTTTGGCTCGCTGTTAGGAAAATAACTTCAAAGAATCCTAAATGCACACTTGTGGGTTTTTAACTCTTTTTCAGGACCAAAGTACGATAAAAATTTCTGTGGTCTGGGTATGTCCTCAAGAGGGACTGGATTTGGATGTTCCAAGTCATTGCACAAAGGTCACTTAGACCTCAGTATAACAGGGTAAAGGAGCAGAAGTCAGACACGGTGCTCCCTTCACACCCTTAGGGAGTGCATTGCTTCCTTGTGCCCCAAGTCTGTAGTGATAAAATGGGGGTAATTTTATTTCTATTCTACCTCAAGAGAATTATTTATCACAAGGAATAGGAGCGGGGCCATTCCAGTGTGTGTACACACACGTATACACATCTGGTGTGAGGCCTCCTACCCAAGGAGCCTTCTTGTTCACACCTTGACTTAATTCTGAAGTAGCCCCCTGCTCACACATTATCTCTGAATACACAACTCATTCTGCATCTGTCCCTATTTGAGCTTAATTCTTCTCCCCAGGGGTGGGAAGGATGGGGGTAGTATCAGGTAGAGGAGGAATAACGAGGTCTTTCATTGTTACCTTCTTGCAATGCAGCTTTAATGAGCTCTTTATGCACAACAGCGCAGTAACAAAGCTGGGCTGTGGTCTGATCTCGCTTTGGGAGCGTCTCCCTTTGATGTGACTGTTAGAAACACCTTGAGCTGGTAGTGACAGTTCTCATGTTAAAGCTCTGTAGCTCTGTTTGTAGATTCCTGATGAAAGTCAGTCATCGCGCCGTGACAAAGGCAAACCACGAGATTTAGGGCACTCTAATTACTCATCCGGATGCCAGATACAGCCTTGTAAATTAAGCCACCCTCCCCTTCTTCTTTTAATTATTATTTTGTCCTTAATAAGACAGAGATTAAATTGAATGCTCTAGATCAAGGCAGAGAAAATGGCTGGTTTAGCGTACCTGGAGCCATGGCCTTAGTACAACGTGATTATGGGAGAGGTTTATCTGCTGCAATCAGGGAAATCAACTCAAGAGTGAATGGTTTCACTTTGCTTACAAGAAGCCTATGTCCATTTCACAGCCTGTGGATCCTTTATGGCCTCAAGCTGCATCAGGGGAGGATTAGATTGGATATTAGGAAAAATTTCTTTACTGAAAGAGCAATGAAGCCTTGGCCCAGGCTGCCCAGGGCAGTGGTGGAGTCTCCATCCCTGGAGTGGTTCAAAGAACATGTGGATGTGGCACTGAAGACATGGTTTAGCAGGCACAGTGGGGCTGGGCTGATGGTTGGACTGGAAGAGCTGAGAGCTCTTTTCCAACCTTAATGATTCTGTGATTCTATGATCGCTTCCCTAATGTTAAATAGCAAGAAAAAAAGGTGATAATATTCTGAACAATACTAAAAGTTCCCTCCTCTCCTTTCTGATTGTTTATGCTACCCCACTACTCTGAGTGTCTCCTGCGTGAACTCGAATTTCCATCCTATGCTGCCACCTTTTCACTCCACGCAGGTTTTCACCCGACAGGGGTGGCCTCGTGCGAATACCGTGTTAGGCACTGCATAAACAGGAGGTGAAAAACTATCCTTGAGCTGGAGAGCTGGCAGACTAAATATAGGATAAAAGACCCTGGTTGGATACACATAACTGAGGGTAACAAAAGATCAGAATCAGAGAGCTGTGTTTATAAGCAATAGTCTTAACGTGCAGGTAATCTAAATGCAATGAAGCTATTCGGAAGGCATTACAAGAGAGGGAATTCTTATGTGGGATGTGAAGGTGAGAATGTGATCAGGAAGTTTATTGGCTTTGCAGACTTTTACACAGAGCTCTCTTCACACAGAAGTATTGGGGAGGAGAAAAAATAAGAAGTATTCCTAAGAAAATGTGGCCATGTTACAGCATGGAAAATAAATGATATTGCAAATATACATAATGGCCAAAAAAAATCATGCACAGTTATTTGATTCCAGTCCAGTTTCTGGTTTTCACTCGTAAGAACATCGATGCAGCTCACACTGTGCTTGGACTTCCCAGATCCTCTTTTTCTTTTAACCTAGCTTGAAAAAATGTTTTGTTTTCTTCCATGTCCTCTGTAATGAATTTGCGGTATCTAAGAGCTGCTGGGATTGCAAGGGATCTCTGATAATTCACCCAGTCCATTGCTCTCAGTCACGGCTGGGCTGGTTTTACTCTCCCAGCAGTGTTCTGGTGCAAAGCCCTTCCTAAAAACTAATCAAGAACTTGGGGTAGGAGATCGTGGTTCTTTAAATCTCTCTGTGCTCTTCCACACTTCTCCCCCTTCACTCCTGGCTCAAATCTGTTCAAGGTCAATACAGCTACTTCAGCTCCTAACGGAGGATTATTTACAGCTCCAACATCATAAAAGCCTGTCTGGACACCATGGTGATGGATATAATAGAAACGAGGAAATATTGTTCGTACGTGCCCTCTGCTATTAAACATCCTGTTCTTTTTCAACACCTGCACCCCAGGATAAACAAAGGTTTGGATATCAGAAGTCTCATATGCTCTTCCACACGCGATTCAAGTCTTGACAAGCTGTTTTCTGGATCATAATTCTACCCTTTATTTAAAAATAAAGAGGTACTAGAAATGCTTTAGAAACCAACTATAAAGGGTTCTTGAGAGTCTGAATTACATACACACAGTGTGGGGCTGTTTGGACCAATATTTGCCAGAAAAGCTAAAGATGAGCTGAAAGGCTTTTCTTTTTTTTAACCAACCTGAATACAGAGCTTATTTATTTTTGCAAGAGATTGAAGGTGCAGGAAGACTTCTCTTTAGTTGAGATGAAAAGGGAGTCACCAGCTGCTGTTGGAGAATCACGGATCACCCACGGACTCAGCTGGTTTAGTTCAAAGGCTCAGATAATTTACTTATATAATCACCTTCCCTCAGCCATATGAGTTCACATTTTGTGATAAGCAGTGGTTTAATGTACTTTGTAAAGACTCTCATTCTGTTATAAGAGTTTACCCTGTGAATTTCTACTTTATAGGCTATTGTATAACTGCTACACAACATGGATCTTTTGGCTGTTGTTCCCTGAGGATCATGGAATGGTTTCGGTTGGAAGGGACCTCAAAACCCATCCAGTTCCACCCCCTGCCATGGCAGGGACACCTCCCACTGGATCAGGGGGCTCCAAGCCCCATCCAACCTGGCCTTGAACACCTGCACGGACGGGGCAGCCACCACTGCTCTGGGCAACCTGGGCCAGGGCCTCCCCACCCTCACATTTCTCCCTAAGATCTCATCTCAATTTCCTTTCTTTCATATCAAAATTGTTCCCCCTCATCCTATCCCTGCAATCCCTGGTAAAAAGCCCCTCCACTGCTTTCCTGGAGCCCATATTTGGGGGAAATATGCTACCTGAAATTCATCCATTTTCTGCTTTCTGTCACTGAATTGTTGTCCATCTCACTCATTAAAGGTCAATTATTAATAAATAATTATTAATAAACTTTACGATAGAAATGATACCCTGAAACTCATTGCAAGATTGTACTGGAACAGGACTCTCAGCAACACGAATGTGTGAATACGAGGTGGTAATTTCATGGCTAAAGAATGGCACCTGCTCCTGGCTTTTGTTTTACTACAGAACCAAAGTCACACAAGTGATTTGGAGCCCGAAGCTCTGGACGTGGCTCCTCTCTCCTGATTTAGTGTATCCAGATTTCAGACAAGCACTTTGGATTTACCATTTATTACTGATAAGGAAACTGTCTTGTCTTTATCCATAGATGAGACAAAACAACGACAACCACCCCGCAAACTTCCCTTCCATCCTGTCTCAGTTTGGGATGAGAGCAAAGCACGAAATCAGAGCATCCCCTGGTCCATTCCACTCCTCAAGAGGAGATGCTTTATCTGAAATTGAATCCATGATCCTGGATTATTGGTAGATACTACACAGCTTTTGCACAGAAATATATCCATGTCTGTGAACTGCAAATAAACACCTGTGCTTGAGATACACGGAACAAGCAGATAGCCAGGATGAAAGACAAAATCAGGCAAAGGGCACCCATAAGCATGATTTAGACAATAAAACAAAAAATAAAAAGAAGACATAAAAAATAATAAAGAAAGCCCATATGCTATTTAAATAAAATGTAAAAGGACAAAGGTAGGATATAAAAGGTCAAAATCTTAGTTTCTCCACAGTTTACAATACTTCATGCAGATGACATTTGGGATTTGTAAGCTGGATGTAGTTATGTGAAAAATGTCTTTATTTGTATATAACTTATAAATGACTGCTGCAAAATAGCTCTGTGCCCAAGGTATTTTATTCCCCATGGGAATAAAGCAATGCCTGTGCTCTGTTGGCAAAATTCCTAAGCGTTAAATAAGACAGAAACTAGTGATGCATCAGCAGTCTCTGGTAAATAATATCAGGGTTGGTTAAAATCTGCGTGAGGATGCTGATTTAAAATCTCTAAACATGAGGAGAGGTTGGTGTGAACTAAGTTGGCTTTCAATCAGGTACTTTAAAAGGTGCACTTGGTACAACCTGAGGTCAGTGCAGGATCCAGCCTCCCCTCACACCCCCAGAACTGTGGCTGAATTGATTCAAAGCCTTTCAGCGCACACAGGGCTCTGGGACTGGAACCAGCTAATCCATAAATTTACTAAAACTTTAGAATCTCATCAGTTTCCATCCCACCTGCTTCTTACAGCCCAAACATGAAATACGAAGGGGATATTATTATCAGGCAAGATTTCATCTGGCTGCCTGGAGAAAGGTGTGTGTTGGGCTTTGTTACTTAAACCTGTTGCTTGGAATTGTTATTTCTGTGGAACCTGCAACTTGTTTTATTAATCCTAACGAAAATATTCAGAGGGAATCACCTGTCTTTCTCTTCTGGGAGATGCTGTATTTGGTTTTCCATCCTGTTATTTGTGTGTGTACGGAAGGCAGGGATGAGACACAAATACCAGGTTTGACAATATTCGTCCAACCTTACCATGTCATTTCCAAATAAAATATTCCACAGTTGAAAGCAAGGCACACAAAATCCTGCAGCTTCCTCTTTCACTCTAATAAAGATTCAGTGTTCCTCACGCTGGAAATCTCACTGTCTTACTGGTGCTGCCCTGCACATCTTCCAGACGCAGGTAGGAAGGTCTGAGGAGCCTGGCTGAGGAGGAGCTGAGGGCTCGGTGCGTTTCCCTTTCGCCCAGAGGATTTCTGTGTAAGCCCACACGGGGATTTGCTGCAAGGCACTTGATTTCTGGGTAAGATCATTCATAGAGAGAAACATGCTGAAAGATGCAGCGAACGGCTCAGGATGTGCTGGGCTGAGGGAGCATGAGCAACATCTGGGCATCTGCTGAGCCAAGGGACATCAACTGGGACAAGGGACACGAGGAGCCAAACCAAGAATCATCTTTTAAAAAAACAGCAATTAGAAGCAATCCACTTCATCTGGTGAACCTGAAGAACTTTTCACTCTCTCAGCTTCCTGTAAGATTTCCTTTCCCAGCATTAACCTGGTGTGTTCTGCAGATGACGGATAAAACTTTTTAAACACCCACATAACAAAGGAATCAAAAATCCCAGGGAGTGAGCACGTGACACCCTGCTATTTTCTTATATCCTAAGCTGAATATACAGAGCTGATGTAACCGGCTCCGTTCTTCTGTCCTTCATTATTTCAGCTTGTGGATAGTTTAACAGTTTCTTTCCATCAGCTTTAACTGATATTTTCCTGGCTTAGGTGCTATTTTGTTTTTTACCTCAGGCTCTTCCTATTTCTGTCAATGATTTCCATTAATAGTCTTTAAGTGAGTGTTGCTGCACCCCAGACCCACTGCTGTTAAACGGAGAACGATGCTTTTCGACTTTTCAGATGTGAATTTTGCTTCTTTAAAAATGCTTCACTTGATCCTCCTCATTTTTACAAAGTGGCACATTTAATCTTCAGGATGACATTCAGAAAGTACCTGGGTCCTTTACACTGTGATGGGCAACAGGTAATCTGATATCAAGCCAGACATCTACCTCCCATCTGTGTACAGAGTTAAAAATACAATAATAAAACCACACAAGAAAACCCCAGCCTAAGCCACCTGAAGATGGTTCATTGCCCGAGGCGGATAAGAGCTGCACTCTTCCCTCAGTCCTTGTCCCAAGGTGAAGGAGCCCGAATCCAGCACAGTGCATGGAATACTGAGCTGCCATCACCAGCCCCAAAGCCCCAAAGCCCCCACTGCTGTTTCTCGGTGAAGAACATCTTCAGAGCAGCAACCCTGAACTAAATCTGCACCTTAACCAAGGGCTGCCAGGCCTAAAGGGTATATTTTGAATCTCTCTCCTGCAAATGCTTTTTTTCCCCTCTATGTTTTCCATGAAAAAGTGTTCTGGTTATTATGAAATTGCGTGAAATGTTCTATTTTCATTGGGAAAGGAAACACAGGAGCAAAGAAGATCCTGAAAACCCAGCCCAAGTGTAGCACCCCAGGCTTAGAGGGGAAGATCACACAAAATAGAAAAGTAGTTAGTATTAAGAAACTCTTTACAATATCCATATATCCACACAGCCTTTTTGACATCTGATCCATGATCAGCTCTTTGTGGTGAACCAGCCCAGATGCTACAGCACAGGTTCTCAATCGACTAAACCCAAGAAAGAGGCCCTGCTCACAATGCATCCACAAACCACCAACCTGCATCAACCAGATCTTCCATCCAAACCCTTCCTGGCTAAACCTATGGAAAAAACAACCCAATCAACATAAAACTACCAGGCTTTCCAATATTCCTTGTTTCAGACAGCAGTAAATGAAACCAGAACCAGTCACTGCTCAAGACAAGAGATGTTATGTGATATATATAGATTTATTTTTTTTTTAATAACCTCTCTGAACTGGTTCCTCATCACGTTCTCTTTCTGGATTCTGCTGCCCTGAAACCTTCAATGATAAGCAAAACACAGCTGCTAAACTCTCTCAAGGAGAGAAAAGGATACAATTTGCTTTTCTTCTTTTCTGTGATGTTGTACTCCAAGAACAATAATACTCATTCCTTTGTAGCATAATTAAAATAAAGTGCTGCGCGGTGGCATTTAGTCAATTGCAGCCGTCGTTTATTGCCTCGTATGCAGCAAATCCTCAGAGATTACAACTTAAAGCACATATGAATTTTTGCTTTCATTCTTCCTCACAAGGAAAATAAAAAGGTGCAGCAACTGATCCATAACCCGCTACACTCACGGAGATCAATTATATCCACCGGACATGCATTACCAATTTCAGAGCAATGAAAGCATAACCTAATTAATTCAGTGGAGTTACACATGCTTAAAATTTATAGAAAGAAAGATAATGCTTTTGATCTTAAAGGACCAGGGCAAATCAAATTTGCTGGTAGCGAATGCTTTGTAGCTGCTGAACTCTGGGCGCAGCTTTTCGCTTGCGTAACCGCGCTTCCAGCAACGGCTGAAAGCAAACCATACATAGATCATGGACTGGTTTGGGTTGGAAGGAACCTCAAAGCCCATCCAGTTCCAACCCCCTGCCACGGGCAGGGACACCTCCCACTGGATCAGGGGGCTCCAAGCCCCATCCAGCCTGGTCTTGAACATCTCCAGGGATGGGGCAGCCACCACTACTCTGGGCAACCTGGGCCAGGGCCTCCCCACCCTCACAGCAAAACATTTCTTCCTAAGATCTCCCCTCGATCTCCCCTCTTTCAGCTTCAAAACCTGTAGTGATTTTGCAACAATAACCATAGTTGTGCAAGAACTGCTCAAATCCTAAAGTCCTAGACATGCTATTAGATCTGGATGGAGTCCACACATCAAACTGCTATCAGCAGATAAAATACATAGATGACGACTCAGAACAAAGTATATAATTATATTAGCTGATTATTAATAGATAAAACTGACTGCATGCTATTAAATATCTGTGAGCCACAAGCTCAGCATATGAGAACCCCCTTGAGTTCTGCAGCAAACGGACACACAGAACAAAATCACAGAATCATTAAGGTTGGAAAAGCCCTCTCAGCTCATCCAGTTCAACCATCAGCCCAACCCCACCGTGCCTGCTAAACCATGTCCCGAAGTGCCACATCTGCACGTTCTTTGAACTCCTCCAGGGATGGAGACTCCACCACTGCCCTGAGCAGCCTGGACCAACACTTCATCACTCTTCAGTAAAGAAATTTTTCCTAATATCCAATCTAAGCCTCCCCTGCCATGATATGAAAAGCTGGTCACTACTGAAGGATAAAAAAAAAAGAAAAAAGACAATAAATCCATAAATTTATAGTGTAATTTTGCCCTGGTTACAACAGTGTACAAGTATGACAAGCAAGGCTGCTTTCCACAAACAAATTTATCACCACTGGTTGCTCTTCTATTGCTTTCAATAAGAAATGCCAAAATAAGTGTGATTTAAAAGTGCTATCAGCTGACTGGAATACTCAATAGATTTGGTGTATTACAATAAAATTGGTCTCTAAGTGTTGTATTAAAAATAAATAAATAAAAAAGAATGAATGTGGACCTAAATCTGCCACTTAATGCTCCACAGTTATGCCTCAATATTTACCGTAAACCAGGAGAAGATTGTCTTTGGATCCTAATTTGCATATTCATAAGGTTGTCATCCAGCTCGAAAGTGGGTTTTTTCCTGCTTTGTTATAACACTTTAAATATTAGGGTGGGTTTTTTTTAGTGCACAGTTTATGCAAATCCCACTCTGAGCAATGTGGCTCTCACTGATGTGGAGTTTATCATTCTGTGCAGCCTGGCCTGTTGATTTAGGGTAAAGTCACTGTTTGGAAATCCATCAGCAAGAGCGTCGATGGAGCTACGTAAGGAGCTATAAGGAAGGAGAGGCGGAAGAGCCATGCAGAAATTCCAAGTCCTTGACACAGCACTTCTTTTCCAAAGTAACCTCAATATGCTGATGTTTCTTAGCATCTTCTCCACCCCCTCTAGAGCTTGTGGTGTTACTGCCTCGCGTGGTTGTGGTGAAAGCTGTGCATCTGGTCTCTGAACCTGGAACTGGAACTGCTCTCCTCCCTGGAGGAGGAGCAAAGCTCAGTGAAGGAGGAGAACACAAGTTAAACGAGTGACAGCACATTTTGGTTCCATGTCCAGAGAAATGTCAGAGATCACAACCATACTGGATTACCAGCTACACTGCTTTTCCATCAGGATGTCCTTAAACATGCTGTATTTATCCTTTCTTTTGTTATTTCTGGGAAGGTTTGAGTTATTTATGGATATTCCGCACTGTGAAGTAGAATGCATCTGGGGGTCAGGACTGTGAAATAAGAAACCTTCCCTTTATCCCTAAAGTTCTTCCACTACCAGGCAGGGTGACTTCAAGCACACCGTTCCCCTCCCTCTACTCCTGATCTCCATCGCTGCTCCTTGAACGGAAACCTCTCTGGAGGACGTGGGTTTTACCTTTTGTCCACACAGTGCAGAGCAAAATCATAATAATTCATCGTAGCAAAGACAATTATTTCCTCTTACTAAAAGGCAAAGCTGAGTTCTTGAAGAATATGACAGCTGGAGAGCACAAAGCAGGGGGGGCGAGGTTAACGCAGCGATCCCCCACCGGGGCTGTGTGCAGGGCTGGATTAGGGATGTTCAGTACTGATGTCATGGGCTTCCACATCCTGATTTATTCCACGTTGCAGCAGTAAATTCTTGTTCTGTTTATTTCATGACTAATAGATCCAAACGTAGTGTTACATCTTAATTAACCACCTTTTTTTCCTGTCAGCCCTCTCCACAGCAGGGAAGTGCTGCTCCCAGTTTACACAGGGAGAAAATCACGCTGGCCCACGCTTCCAAACTACCCTTGTCCCAAAAAGGGGAAACAAGACAAATGTGAGCAAAGAGTGGCAGAGAGCCCATAAAACATCACATCTTTTGAAGAAACAGGACTGCAGCAGTGCTTGTATTTCAGTTTCTGCAGGCAGTTTAGGCAATGAAACCTTACACGATATCCTCACCCAATGAGACTGATGCTGCGATCCAGCTGTCTCTGCTTCCTTAGCTGTGGGAACAGGGAGCTAAGGAGACATCTGGATCATAAACACATCACATCTCCATTTTACAGATCATATTCAAGAGCACACAACAGACAATAGCTTTCCTCCAGCGCAACGAGAAACCAGATGGCTTCAAAAGACCCACTTTGCCTCCAAGGCGGCAGATGGAATATTAATTAATAATAGATTAATAGACCTTTCCCCACTTAAAAATTTAATCTGTTTGTTAGCCGAGCTGTTTGTGCCAGGGAAGAGCTACAAAACAATGGTTGCTTTCAAAGAGCCACATCATCTCTTCAGAGACATCCTTCACGGGCCCTTGAGGACATCACATCACAAGGAGCCAGGAGACAGAAGAATCACAAAGGCTGTGTTTTTGTTTTTTAAAGCACTGACCATTTGGAAGCCTCAGAGAAGCAGAGAGGAGGGGCAGAGATTATCAAACAGGAAAAGCTGTTGGTCTTCACCTTAAGTGCAAGCAACAAAGCACAACGAGGAAAACAACCTGTCTGAGGAGCGAGCAGTCACGGCAGGACAATGTTCACAATGGTTTAAAGGCTCCTGCCATGCCCTGAGAGACCCAGAGTGAGTGGTGGCGAATGACAGCACCAGAGCCAACACCAGAGCCTGCCTCAGGGCTCCAGGTTCTCATACTGAAAGTTTAGATACTGAGGGAGAGCAAATGAAGTTTGTTCATTCAAAACCAGAGTTGGGATTGTTCAGCCTGGAGAAGAGAAGGCTCCAGGGAGACCTTAGAGCAGCCTCCCAGCAAGAAGGCTCCTCTTGATCAGGGAGTGCAGGGACAGGACGAGGGGGAATGGTTTGAAGCTGAAAGAGTGGAGATTGAGATAGGATCTTAGGGAGAAATGTTTTGCTGTGAGAGTGGGGAGGCCCTGGCCCAGGTTGCCCAGAGCAGTGGTGGCTGTCCCATCCCTGGAGGTTCAAGGCCAGGTTGGATGGGGCTTGGAGCCCCCTGATCCAGTGGGAGGTGTCCCTGCCCATGGTAGGTGGTACAACTGGATGTGCTTTGAGGTCCCTTCCAACCCAAACCATTCCATGATACTATGAGTAATTTGAACTGGATTTTCCAAAGCCATTCAATGCTATTTTCCCTCCGCTGGGATTTCTAATCCTGTTTTTGTCAACTAATGCACTGTTGGGTGTGTATCCTCACCCTTTCTCTGTCCCATGGGATCTCACCTCCCTATTCCAAGCCTGTATAAGCAGCTTTAATTCAGTGTCAGCCTTATTTGCTGAATCAAAGTGGAGCCAGAAAAATCCTATTACTGTTTTAAGGTAAGGTGAATAAACGCCTATCTTGGCTGATCATGTATTAATCCCTGTTTTCACGTAGGCCCTGCAAGGCACCGTCTGCTCAGTTGCCTAGCAATGCCATTGAATGTGAGTCTTAGCATCCTGAAAAAAGGGTCAATTGCTAAATAAGCCCTCAGAACCTCATTTTCATGCTTTTTTTTTCTCAAGCCGTATCATTTCTAAATATGATACAAATATCTACCAGATAGGAGATTATGAAATAAGACAATGGTGAGAGCTAATAGTTTCTACGCTGAGCGTCTCGCTCATCAGACGCAGCGCTCGCACCGACCAAGACAGATTTCACACAAAGGGAAAATAAGAAAAGAAAGAGGAAAGGCTGCCAAGGCAGAGTAAAGAATAGCACATTATTTCATAAAATGTCAGTGTGTTCTCTAGTTCACGTGCTTTTTCTACAGCAGACCCCTGCCTTTCTGCAACCAGCCCTGGTAATCCAGACACTGGTCCCAATTCCTGGCTTTTTCATACATTATCATGGTGACTTTGCACAAATTGCTTAAGACAGCTGAGTCTTTCAAATAAAAACATGATCCTTCCTGAAAAATTGCAAGGAAAGAGACAACAATTACATGGGGCTCTTTAAATACGTATTTACACTCATTTAAAATGGTTTGTTCAGAGAAGTTCCCCCAGGGGAGGATTTGACTTTGGCCCAGAGAGCGCATCTGGCAAGAGAGCACCGAGCGAAAGGTGCCTTGTGGGCAGTTGCTAGGAAGAAGCAATAATTCCATTTTCTGTCGAGAATGAAGTGTGTGCTGCTAAATGTCAAGTGTTTTCGTTAACAGCTGGAGAGATGAAGCCACAGAAATTCTTGTTTATAACCCTGCCTCCTCTCATCCTGCACTGCGATGCAATTTGGTTCAGCCATGTGGCTCAGCATATTAATCACATTTTTAGATTGGTTTGGGCCATTTTACAATACCCTTTTTGGTGGTAAAGATGGGAGGCGAAGCTCTTGAGACCTTTCTTTTAGGTTTTTCCACTTCACGTGTGTCACTCTTCCCTGAGAGTTTCGGAGGGATTCACCCAAAACATAATAAACATCAGAATCCCTACGGAAGACGTTCAATCTCCTCAAGCCACGGCTTTTGGGAAAACAAACAGCCCTCCAAGCAGAGATTTCTGTAGCAAGCAATGCCATGAAATCCTTCAGGATACAGGCTATCACCAGCCTAACTGCTATCAAAGGTATTCATCTTTTTTGATCATGGGTTGTAGCAGGAAAAGGACTGATGGGCTGCTGCCTCTCAGATCCAGTCTCTTTCCCATCACAATTGTTTCTCCCTTCATTAGCACCTGGATGTGGTCTGAAACAACCTGAGAATGAAATTAAAGGAAAGGTGAGTAATAAGATGCTACTGGATGTACACTTTTGGGTTCTGGCTTCTGGCTCATTAGAGACTGGTTGGATTTTGAAGACAACGTGATGTGTTTCATCTGGATATCCCTGTGGTTGGAGAACATTATCATTCTGCTAATTACTGCCTTGCTCAGTGTCCTCCGACTCTTTGCTTTCAGAACATCCCTGATCCAGCCACGAATATCTGCTTTCCTTGGGAACAAACATTTACCACATAGAAATGTTCAGATATGTGAAGAACTGCAAGAATTTCCAAGACATGGAATGATAAAAACAGCAGAGAGCTTGAACACCATCTGAAAACATCTTTAAATTTGAAAAATCTTGAATGTTTATTTTCCCTACTAAAAAAAGAAATATTAACATAGGGTTTTTGAACAATGGGGCAGGTGAACACGTGGAATAATGCTCTTCTCTCTCTAAGGTAGACGTGCTCTTGGCTAATACGGCTGAAGGATATTCAAATGGGAAATAAGGTGCCATTTCAACTCTAAGGACAACTTAATCCTGAAAGGGTTGGTGCATCCATCATCACCAGACACCTCACAGCAGAGGTGAGATACTGTCTTAAATTATAAGAAATAACAAGGTGAATTTCTCTATGTTGCACTATACAGAACAGCTAAAAAGGTGTTCATCACAACCTACCATAAACACCATGAACTTAAAAGTACTCTTTCAGAGGCTGTGAGTGGCTCCCACTTGGCTGCACCTCACCTGGTGTTGTATCAGCTGAGTTCCAAGAAAAAAAAACCTCAGCAACCACTCATTCCTTTAAGTTTTCAGATTAATCAAAGCAGTGTTATGGATTTTTATAAAGGTTTGCCAGTTCTACAGAAGCAAATACCTTCCCAGCCCTGCCAATATTTCTGACAGCTAAAATAATTGCAATACTTTGCGGATCTCGATTTCTAATCTGCTTTTTATTGCAGTAAAGATCACATCTGATTATGTCTTTGTATATGCCGTGCACTAGTATTTTAAACACATATTTTCTTTATGATACTTTTTTTTTTCTAAATAACTGTTGAAATAGAGTTGTATCTAATCCAGAATGGAGCCCTCTCTGATGCCAGGTGCTGCACCTGTTCCTGGGAAGAGAGAGAATTCACCTCATCACAGAATTTACAGTCAAAATAAATAAAGCAAGAAGATTCACTGTTACTGAATAAATGAGTGTATGTATAGTTAGAACACATAAAGAGCAAACTGGGAGCTGGAGGTACCTGGAGGAACCTGGAGAATGAAATCCTAGGCTTTAAGCACAAACTCAGCTTTTTTTTAATGTCTTTTACATGAAATAATATAAATCTTCAATTCCTCTAAATAGATCTCTGGACACCTCTGATACCAGCAATAGCTTTGGGTGAAGTGCAGCAGTAATTCTAAATCCACACACATTTTATCAAGTCTCAGTGATCCCAGATAGTGGAGAACAACGCTGCTGCGTCCTGTGGTTTATTACAATTAAATATCTCATGTTTGCTCTTGATTTTGCATATATGCACCCAAAAAGCCCCTTAACGCCAGGTATTCACAAATGGATCAAGCATGAACTCTGGAACTCGGCCAGCAAATTGCTGATTGACCTGTGCTGGAAATGCTTTGTAACAGAAACCAAAATGAGGAACAAAACGTTAAATCCTGGTGCTCAGATTACTTCTCTTTCTTTTCTGCCTTGAGCCAACCAGCAAAAGGCCTTCCTGCAGGGGAAGGGAAGAGGGGGGAGATAGAAATTTGTTATCCAGAGACTTCAATCACTGACATCTTTCTTTTCCCCTTTTATTTCTCGTTGATCACATATTCATAAGAAAGAATGACCAGGGTTTCAGTGTTTCTGTGAAGAGGGAAAGCACTGTGCAACCCCCCAGCTCTACAGCCCAGTGAGCAAACAGACCTTGATCTCAGCGCAAGCGCAGCACCGTCCTCGTGCCCTCCTTTGGGGGAGGAAGTTACATCCCATGCAGCTCACAAACGGCGACTGACAAGTCCCAGCACTGAAATATTGCAATTTGCTAATGGGAACTCTCACTGGAGAAGAGAAGCAAAGCCTCAATGTTTCCTCCACCCACACTTTCTTTCCCTTGGATACGCTGTGTGTGCAATTTCCAAGTGACTGTAGTGAAAGACCGTCATCTTTATCCCCAGCGGAGGAAGCTCTTCTGCATCTTGCAGTCATCATTAGTAAGCACTGCCTGCATTCACTAAAGACAGACATGAGGTAGGCAGCATCATTTCTGTTACACTGGAATGTTGACTATGACTGAGCAGGTGCTCTGGAGCTGAAATAGCACAGGTTCCTGGTGTCATGCACATCTACAGCTCAACAGAAAGGGGTTTACTAAACAAACAGCGGGAGAAAGATGCATTATTATCCCTGTTTATAGATGTGGAATTGATGCACAGAACTCATCCCTTTTGAAGCCCTTCAGAGCTCCTGTAATTGTTCCCTGCAGCCAGATTTCTCCAAAGGCTTGGTACTTAGAGTGAAATCCATCCACGTTTGTATTGCTTTCACAAAGTATTGCAGCCCTGACAGAGACACACGAGATGTGAGCGATGAAAAGCAGCAGCACACTGCCTGCACAGGGGAAACTTCACCTTCAAAGGACAAAGTCCTCAAGTAGAATTTGTGGGTGGAATTTTCTGAATGATTCCTAGACATAAGCATCCTTGGAAGGGCTTCTTAAAAAGGGAGATAAATTAACTTCTCCAGCTCCTGGAAATGCAGCTTTTCTATGTGGAACATTAAGAATATCTCATTAACGTATTATGATTTCCCCAAATATAGTATGAAAGGTGTGTATGCAGTGAGAATTCACATTGCATTAAGCCATATTAGCAGGTTTTTGCAAATAAAAGTTTCAGTCACCCAAATGCAACGCTCCTTTTAATTAAAAGTCCAGTGACTAATAACTTTGGACAGAAGACGAACACTGTTTCACTGCAATCTCCACAAACCAGCTCTATTAAGGGTTGTATCTTAACTACCAACTAACTGGATTCCAGATATAGGAGGTCCCTGGCATGGGAACAAATTGCATCCCAAGCTCTTGAACAGGTATCTCTGATCCTGTGAAGAACCACTGGATTCAGTGGACATGCCACAGATCTTAGAAGGACTCCTGACTGTTTCCCTCTTTTGGCATCTTGATCTTCTGTCTAAGTAAGGAGGATAATGGTATTGACCTACCATCTACCCTGACCTCAGTAAAGTCTCTGGAAAGGCACCCACATTCTTAAACAAGGATTTCATTAATGCCAAGCTCTGCAAAATTCATTGTTCACCCCCCAGAAAGTGCTTTGAGATCCTTGTGTGAATACTGCTAAAGGAAAAAGTCCTGTGATGTGTATTCCAGAACCTCCTTCTCACCCTACCTCACCTCCCTCTCCCCACAGGTATCCACAGATCTACATTGAAATTTAATGTAAAATAGGTTCAGAAGAAAAAAGCACCAGTAAGGTTGTCCTAGCAGGAAGCCTAATTAGGTAAACCCCAAATCTCCAAGGCAGAAGCGGGGCGGGCAGTAGCACTCCTACAAACACTGTAATCAACCTGCTGCATTAGGAGGATTTAACATATTGGGAGGGAAACAATTGCATTATGGACATCATTCTACAAACCTTAGAGAAAAAAATCCTAAAATATAATGAGGGATTCGGTTTTTTTCTTTTCTTTTGATTGCTCTTGCTTGGAGTTACCTGGGTGGGAAACATCTGTTTTTTTTCTCATTAAAGAGCAAAGATTACCAAGTTTTATTAAACCTGGTGTTCTACAGTTATTTACTGGGACTTGAGGAGGAAAAAAAAAACAGAAGAAGAAGTTGGAACCTAATTACACAGCAGATGCTGAGAGTGGTATTTATTCACCAAAACCACACAGGTCATTCATTAAAATCTCAGTTTTAATTAGGAAACACCTGTTTTGTGTTTGATTTTACACTGATATGTACTGTCTGCAATTTGCTTTCTTCAGTACGGGCAATTAGATAGCCCTGACAGTAACAGTTAATCTAATTAGAAGAAGGCTGCCTTTGGGAGGCCAGTCCCGACGTCAAGAAACTCCACACCCAAGATCACAGCTCCATCCCAGCATGGCTGCGGTGGCTGTTGGGGTTGGGGGAATGGTATTATTCCCCCCTCTGAACAACATAAAGCTGGAACTCCTACCATTTTCTGTTTTAAAGAAAAATATCTTTGTAGAAACTGCAGAAGGACACGTGATGCTCTTGCTGCTTTCAAACACAACCCCTGGTCCCGAGCTGGCATTAGCAGTGACGCATCGCGACGCGCTCCTTCAGCGCAGCCCATTCACTCCCAGCACTTCTCCTTGCCCTGAACCAGCCTCCACCGCCTTCCCTCGACCCTCTTAAAGCAGAATGGAAAAGCAACTCTTCTCTCTCTGTGGTCCTCACTGAGGGAAGCCTGAAAGGGTTGCAGGAGTTATTTCAAAAGGTCTCCTCTGCTCAAGAGAAGGAGCCGCTATCAGCCTGCGCTGCTTTCCGTGGAACGATCCCAGATTGGTCTCAGGTCACAAATTGGGTCCTTCCAATTAATTTTCGCTTTGGAAGTGGCACTTTCTCTTTACTGACATATAACTGTGAAAGAATTTGAGGTTGTGGTTGTGGTTTTATCCCCCAATTCTGATGTATTTAGTGGAATACACATTGCCTTTGGGTGCTCCTTCACTTCACCTTGCTGGCAGTCTCCTCCTTAAAGAAGGTAACTGAGACCCAGCGCAGATCACACCTCAACACAAAGGGAAGAACAGAGAACCCAGCTGGAACACAACCAGAGTCTGGGCTTTAGGCTTCACAACACCCAGTACTTGAAAACTGCATTTAACAAAACACTGAGCAATAAAAAAACATTTTGATTACAGCGCTGAGAGGAACTATATTTTTTTGATGCAAATTAGACATCATAATGAATTCTTGTTTGAAATAGATGTATTTGAAGCTTCTGTTTGACATCACAATCACACGCTGCAGGTTTGCCTCAAAGCACTTGATTTTCAAAAAACTTTGGCACCCATATAATCACCGTGCTGCACTTTTATCAAAGCTCCTTAATCAATATGTGCCTCATCCTTTAAATAAAGATGAAATGATCCTCTAATTCAAAGAATGATGTGGCAATAAACCAGTTACAATAATGAAAGCATTGTTGTAATAAGGGTCATAGAGAAAGGCAAGGGATAGAAGTGATACCTGTGATTATAAATTTATTATAATTTAGGATATATTTTCTTCTGAAAACATTCCGCACTCTACAGCTGCACCACTGCTTTCTTTTTTCATTAAGCACAGTAAGTTGGCTTCCCCATCTATCATAAAACCCACTGCAAAAGGAAAAACAAAAATCTCCCTGGGGTAGGTGAAGAGATTTTGAAATAAAGGAACAAGCTAATTAAATTTAACTGTGCCATCCTGGGTAGGCTGAACACTATAATTAATTAATCCAGCCCTCTGCTTGTCCTGGAGGGGAATGGTGTTCCTAAATGCACAGGGTGTGATCTGTTTAAGGAGATATGGGGTAGATCCAGTCCTCTCACACGGCTCCCAGCAGGAGCACGGCACTGGAAAGCCAGGGAGAGATGGGGGAGCTGCTCCACAAAACATGCAAATACATCAGAGCAGAGAGTGCAACTTGTGAGCTTGGAAAGGGTATTTCTGCACGGTGTGAAAGGACAAACTTGGGGGATCAATGGAAAAGCTACATTTCAGAGCCACCTCCTGCTTCATCCCAGTCAGGTGTGTCTGGCCTCTTAGATGGCTGCGAGGTTACATCATGGAAAACAGCACATAATCTGGTGAAAGATGTGCTGTGTAAATCACTCCTTAAAGGATGTCTTTCTGCCTAATTTTTAATATAATTGTGACAGAGCAAGGACTGTGTCAGCCTTTCTTTTGGCTCACCGGTTCCATTCTCTGACCCAGACTTGGGATAACCCTCCCTATTTGGGGCTTTGATAGTCTGGACATGATTCACACCACGCCTGAAGCCACTCTGCTGTTCCACCATCATTTCCCCATCACCCTCACAGAGCCAGGGAGCGATGCTGCACGAGGCTGCTTCAAAGCCAGTTTGCCCAACTCCTTGTATTCCATTTAGCCTCAACCTCACCTGGCTGGGAAACCAGACCAAGGCTCTATTTTAAACCCTGGATCCTGTTGTCTAAGGCAATGTTGCTTCCCCTCTGCTGATCAGTTTTATTCACACATGCTTTTGGATGTGAAACCTGAACAATGTGATTCCAAAGACACAAAGGTGTCAGTATGCCCTAAATCTGATATTTTGATTTGCCATACAGAACCAGAGAATGCGTTGGGTTGGAAAGGACCTCAAAGCCCATCCAGTTCCAACCCCCTGCCACGGGACACCTCCCGCTGGATCAGGGTACTCTCTCAGCCTTTTTATCAATATACATATATTTTTATAATAATATAAGCTAATTTTAGAATTGTGACTCACAGTTCTAGCTGCATTTCAGACTCAATTCCTGCTGTTGCATAAATCTTGTGTTGTATTAACACACACTACAGTAACGATGCCCAAGTGAGTGTGCCCTGGCACCCTCAGAGAAATGACAGCATAAGCCCTCAGATGTCAACAATGCTTTCCACAAGCCAAGGAGCTGGTTTTTCAGATGGAAATCACATGATGAGGAGTGAAGTCCACATGAGCTTAAGGAACAGCTTTCCACCTGCAGCGAAACCAGCGCCGTATCTCGAAATCTTCTGCATCAGTCACAGAGCCAACTTCTAATTAACGGGGCAGGATCAGACAAAGCTGCTTACCACAAGATCCTGCACAGATACTGCCAAACCAGCAGAGTTTCACTGCTCAAGGGATTCGCTTTTTGGTCAGAAAGAAGAAACAGCTCTAGGTTACACAGAGTAATTGGAACTGAACAACCCACAAACATCTCTCCGGAGAATCACACTAGACTCGGGCTGCTTTCAGTAAATCCCTTCCAGAGCCAGTTCAGAAATATTGAGACAGTTAAAACAAACAGAGGAACAAAGTACAGACCCCTTTTTTATCCTAAAACTCTCTTAACCCTTCTGAGAAAAAGATAAGATAAAAAAACGCGCAGGGAATTGTCACTGGTGAGAATGATTTGAGCAATATTCTCCTTTAGGTTGGCACTCAATAGCCCTGTCAGTCCAAACCAGGCTTTGGGTCACAAAAATTCCTCCCCTAAGAATAGCAGAGAGTCTCAAGACGACACGAACCACTAAAAGATAGGTCTTCCTTTAATCAGCTTTAATATCAGCATATCAACAGCAGCCTCTCTGCTTGGGCCACAAATGACAGGTTTATTATCCCTGCTTTTGAAACTGATAAATTGGTTCAGACTTCAGGACAGCTCTTTAGCTACCACCAAAAAAAATCAGAAGAGAATACAAAAAGAAAGAATAAAGCAAGCAGCTATCCTGTGAGACAGTTACAGCTTTGTAGAACACTCAGGTGGACAGACCAGCCCTGTTGCTGTCATCTTGGTTTCACCAAAGTCTGGAAAATTTCAAAAGCAAATGTGACTTTCCCCCCCCCCCCCACTCTCTCCATCTCTGCCTTTAGGAGATTTGTCCAGCAGGTCACCTCCCCTTGTAAAGTTAAAATTAACAGCGAGTTCAGCTCATGCAAATCAGTAATATCTTACTTAATTATGTAGAATCATAGAATCATCTGGTTGGAAAAGACTTCTGAGATCACTGAGTCCAACCATACCTGTCCACTGCTAAACCAGATCCCTGAGAAACTCATCTACCTATCCTCTAAACCCTTCCAGGGATGGGGACTCAACCACCACCCCCGGGCAGGCTCTGCCAGTGCCTGAGAACCCTTTCAGTGAAGAAATTTATAGATTTATAAAATTATGTGTAGACTTATACTAGTTATGTTTATAAATATACAGTCATATTTTGGTAGTCATTAGGCCAGTTCCAGTTCTGAGTACTAAATGGTTGGATCTCCTTAAGGATTTAGGGAGCAAAGAGATCTGGGCTGGTGAAATCAGCCAAAAAAAAGACCTCAAGACCTGATGAAAAACCCAGTAGTTCCTACTAATGAATAGGAAAGGGAAAATTTAGCTGATCACAATAGGAAAAATTACTGTTTGTATCCAAAAAATGTGCAATCCACAGCCCAATGCAATAAATACAGTGATTCTTACTGTCAAAGATGTGGCTAAAATCTCACAGAACCAACTGTGCAATGTGCAAAGTTTTTGGTAAATACTGTAACTCCTAGGGCCAAACATATATTTGTGGTTGATTTCTACCAGCTGGTACCAGCAACTGGTGCTGGTGTCTGCTGGGACCACACAGCAGCTTCAGGTCATCCCTGTTGTGGGTCCAAGCAGCCAGGTTGCTTTCAGATAGAATTAAGAGGGCTGGAGTGGAGAAAAGATCTTTAAAAGCAGTGACAAACACTGTTTATGAATTAACTTTAAGCCTCACATTAGTCCCGCTAAAGACAGCAGGATTATTCAAATGCTGATTTTCTCAGCTGATGAACTGTTTAATTGGACCAAAACCTATTGGATAAACATCTACACGGACATCCCTGAGATAACACAGAGGAAAACAAATTAGAAATGGAAGCAGTTTCTTTTTGGGAGACTTCGCCGAGGATGTTTATGAATTACCCGTCCTTTTGCGTAAATGATCGGGGAACGTCATTAATCACAGCAATAACAATTAATAAGTTGGGACTTTTATGGTGTTATGGGGGAACATTTATTGCACATTATTGCTCGTAGAGAGCAATGAACCATCCCGAGCCCACAGTGCGGTTTCCACAGCACCCTTAGTGCTCCAGTTTCCAGGGAAGGGCCTGACCTGTTGGGATGGGCCACGATAAGAAAGGAATGGCACGGAGCAACAGAAAGCCACAGTAACAGAGACAACACTAAACTATTGCTTATTTTCATAAGTAACATCAATCTTCTTATTTAGTTCGAAGGGGCAACTGCCCGTGTGATGGATCTCCACGGAGGGGAGGACGGAGAGGAGGAAGCAGCACCTTCCAGCAAAGGACAAATATTTGCTTAGTAGGGTACCACAGCCATCCGCTCGCTTTAATATCACAAATGAGAAATCAAAACCTACAGCACTGTTTAATCAACACGTTTGAGCACATGCAGGGCACATTTCTACGCAGACCTCAGAGAACCAAATAAAGTTTATGGACATAACCCTAATTAATTTAGTGTATTTGGATTCCTGTCCTCCAGCCTCTGTTGTGTAAACTGCAGCAGCTGCAGCTGTATTGCAATGAGGATCAAGCCATGCCAAACACTGTGTGGATTTCAGTTTGCAAATATTTGAGGCTTCTGCGTGGGAAGGTTGACATAGCATCACAATCAATTAAACAAACAAGCTACAAGGGTACTATTGACAGGGAGCAAAATGCGCCAACAATTGTGGCCATTGAAGTGAATGTGCACAAAAATATGAATTTTTTTAATCCTTTTGCCATCAAGGAATCCATCATCACGCTCCACTTCAGCATATGAAAATCTAAGGTGTTGATTTATTCATGGCAAAATCCAATACACATAACAAATGGTAAAGAAATCAAAGGATATGCTGATTTAGAAATTACTCAAGCAGCTCTGGCAGCTGCTGGGGCCAGCTGAAGACAGGCTGGGGTAAGGACATGCCAAAGGTTCCTTGCGTCCCAGAACCAACATCCATGTGACTAAATGCCAAATATGCTTCGTTCCAAATATTCAAATAGCACTCAAGGTTTGCTGGCCTTGTATGCTGAACTGAATTTCATCTCTGAGCATTAATGACAAAACAGGAATTGGTGCTTAGTTTTTAATGCAATGTATTATTAGCACATGCTGCTGACAGAACACCAAGGGTGTCCAGCCATGGCCATGACGGATTTTGCATCTAGGATAGAGGTGCATTTACCCACTGCAATTTCCAGTGTGGTTGTAACAATCATAGAATCACGGAATGGTTTGTGTTGGAAGGGACCCCAAAGCCCGTCCATGGGCAGGGACACCTCCCACTGGATCGAGGGCTCCAAGCCCCATCCAACCTAGCTTGGAACACCTCCAGGGATGGGGCAGCCACTACTGCTCTGGACAGTGACACCCAAGCAACGAGCAAGGAAGACACAAGCATTAAAAATGCAGCAGTTGGCTCCTCAAGAGGACTAAACCGAGGAACAAGAACAGTGCTGTGAGTCAGAAGAAAACCTCAAGGCTGTATTTTGAGTGGAGATTCTGCTTAAATCAGAATTGCCTGAAAAGTGGCCAAGCCCTGCGCTCGCTGCCAGCCGGGAAGCTGACCTCGCCAGACCCGGCTGTCCTCACGATGTGTCTTTCCCAGTTCTGACATTTGTCAGCCCAGGGGAGGAACCTCACGGTGCTGACAAGTCCTTGAGAGCAGGAGCAGAGACCCTTGATGCGTGTTAAAAGCAGTGGATAACCCTCGGTCCCTCCTGGCAGAGGCAGCTGCCGGGGGCAGCCTCCAGACAGAGCTGTCAGCGCTCCGCTGTCCGTGTGCATTAGACTCTGGGCACTGAGGGGAGGAGCTGCTGGAGCCCTCGCGCTCCGGAGCTGGCACAGCCGACGGACGGGCACCTCGGCTGGGAACACGGACACGCTGAGGCGCTCTCCTCTGCAAGCAGCCACAGGCCCACGTCACAGCTACGGCCTGTAAACACTTGAAACGCTCGCAGGGACAAGTCCCAACTCTTTTTGGAGCTCAGTGTGGGAGGGAAAGGGAGGAAACGAGCTGACAAGAACCCTTCAGAACTGGTGGAACAACGAGAGCCGAGCTGCTTCACCGACGGCCTGAGGACGGCTACTGTGGGTTCCCTGGTAGGGGGTTTGTTCATAGAGCCATAGAACTACCCGAGTTGGAAGGGACCCGAAAGGACCATCGAGTCCAACTCCTGTCCCTGCACAGGACACTCCCAACACTCACCCCGTAGGGCTGAGGGCATTGGCCCAACGCTTCTGGAATGCTGGCAGAGCGGGTGCTGCGACTGCTTCCCTGAGGAACTGCTCCAGTGCTTCACCACCCGCTGGGGGAAGAACATCTTCCCGATATCCAATCTAACCCTCCTCTGGAACATCTTCCTGCCATTCCCTCCAGTCCTATCATAGGTCATAAGAGGGAAGAGATCAGCACTTGTTTCACCTCCCTCCCTTGTGAGAAGGCAGGAATGGGAAGGGGAAATGGGAATGAAAAAGACACTGGGAATGAAAAGGACGTGAAAATCTGAACTGTCCTGAGACTGAGGGAGTGAGGGTGGTGGCAGGGTCACTGACACAGGGAGGGTGGTCACTAAAGCAGGTTTAGCTACAGCTCAACTACAGGCTGGTTGCTGCAGAAAGCACAAACGTTGCCTCTCCTGAGGGTTCAGGGCCAAAGGTTTGCACCAGGGAATGCAGCCAGGGTTTCCCTGCTGGCAGCAGCAGGAACAGCCGACCTGTGGCCGAGAGGTGCGAGTGTTTCTCTAATTCCATCGCTCAGTGCCTGCAGCTGCTCCGCAGGGGAGCAGCCCAGGAGATGTCAAGGCTGGGACACAGGAGGATCAGCCCAGTGCTGCTCTGGGAACCCGATGGTCTCCTGGCCGTAGGTGGGGCAGGTGCAGCCCGGCTCCTCTGCCACCTCTGCAGCCCACGGGCAACACGCGCGACTCTTCCACGCTCAGACACAGGGCAGCTCCCTGGAACCAGATCAATAACTTGCTCACCCCCTCTGTTCGGAAGTATCGATCACATCCGACACATCGTGGCCTCGCTGCCACTTCCACAAAATTGGTAACACTGGTAATTTCAGCAGCTCCTAATGAACACACAAAATATTATCAAATCCAATTACGGGAAATAATGTTTTGGGACAAGGAGTTTAAGGCTCATTACCCACACAATCCATCTGTTGGTTTAACGTGCACTTCTTTTTATTCTTGAAGTTTGTAACATCCCTTTAAGCTAACACAAGTGAAAACCGGTGGCAATATAATCACCTCTGTTCAGAATCAGTTTCTGATAGGCAGTCCATACACACAATTCTCTACAGATACACAATGTCATCAGTAAAATGGTCTTAACCATTTGTGATTACTTGCATAATTCAAAATATTTTCTTTATACGTTATTTTAACAGGGTTTTATCAAGTTTTATCACACCATAGAATCACTCAGGCTGGAAAAGACCTCTAAGATCCTCAGGTCCAACTGTCAGCCCAACCCCTCCATGCCTACTAAAGCACGTCCCTCCCGATGAGGATTCTGGGCATTTAATTTTTTTTTTATATTTGATTGTTCCTAAAAGCTTGATAAACTTTAAATTTCAAAGCTTTGTCTCAGCAGCAAGGTGATGTAAAAATGATTATTAAGTCAAGCCAGACCTCCACCCCCATTCTGCACCAGCAGCTGAGGCAGAGCTAGGAAATACTCAACACTTCCCACCTTTTTTTGTCACTCCTTTTTGTTGTGCGTACCCGCATTTATGTGATTTGTGCAGCAAAGCATGTCTGTATTTGTATTTACATGAATCTTATGTCAGTTTGACACCGTGTGTGCTCTTCCAGCCATCTCAGACTTTCTTATTCAGACTTTTTTCCCCATCTTCTTTTCATCCCAGCTGAGGATGTGTCCTACTTTCTTGTTTAGAAAATGATACACTTGCATTATGCATTCTAAATATAGGGGTTGTTTGTTGCTTTTTTTTAAGCAGGTTGACGTGGTCGTCAAAAGAAATGTATTCGGAGTTTTCTTGCCCTGAGGGAGCTGTGCTTAAAGAATTTCATTTCAGGGCAGGGCTAAAACACAGTGCAGCTTATGTGTAAAATGACCACTTACTGTACATTACATTTTGCAGCTGGAGGATGAAGCTAAAGGACGTTATTTTTATCATCACGTGGGTTTGGCAGGGCCTGTTTAGGAGAGAGATGAGCAGAGGGTGTTTACTGAAGCCTCCTCCAGCTTTGCAAGCTCACACAGACTCAGGCACACAGCATGTACTGAGTGGCCTTTTCAAATCTCCCTTTCTAGACATCCATATTCATCACAACGGCATCTTTAGATCAGAATCAGACAGAACCAGGGACAGAAAGGACTTGATAACAACCGTTTGGCCCAGCCCAGTGTCTGAGGGCGGGACCAACGTTTCCTATGGACTGCAGAGAGCACCATCCTGTTCTTAAAGACAGAAACTACACCACCTCTGCAGTCACAGAATCATAGAATCATTTGGTTGGAAAAGACCTCTGAGATCATCGAATCCAGCTGTACCCGTCCCCTTACTAAACCATGTCCCTCACAAACTCATCTACCTGTCTTTGAAACATCTCCAGTCAACCTCCTCCAGCACTTTATCAGTCTCAACTACAGAAACTGCTTTCTAACACCCAACTCTGACACCTTCTTACTGTGGTTTGAACACAGTTTCCTGTTATTTCCACCACCAACACAGTTGAGAGGAAAAAGATGTGACTGGCCCTGGGTCCGTGGTATTTTGTGAGCACAGCTCAAAGGTGAAGCTGAGCATCCTGAGTCACAGTCCTGCCTTTAGAACTAAATTATCACACAGTATCACAGTATCACAAGGTTGGAAAGGACCTCTGAGATCATCCTATAACCCAACACTAACACCAACACTAACACCAACCATCATCTAAACCATGGCACTCAGTGCCTCATCCGATCTCCCCTTAAACACCTCCAGGATCGGCGACTCCATCCCCTCCCTGGGCAGCACATTCCAATGGCCAATCACCCTTTCAGTGAAGAACTTCTTACTCACATCAAGTCTAAACTTTCCCTGACGAAGCTTGAGTCCATGCCCTCTGGTTCTGTCACTGGTCACCTGAGAGAAGAGACCAACCCCTGCCCGACTACAACCTCCTTTTAGGTAGTTGTAGAGAGCAATGAGGTCTCCCCTGAGCCTCCTCTTCTTCAGACTAAACAGCCCCAACTCACTCAGTCGCTCCTCGTAGGGCTTGTGTTCCAGCCCCTTCACCATCTTCATTGCCCTCCTCTGAACACATTCCAGTATCCTGACATCTTTCCCAAACTGGGGGGCCCAGAACTGTACACAATATTCAAGGTGAGGCCTGACCAGTGCCGAGTACAGGGGGACAATAACTTCTCTGGTCCTGCTCACTACACTATTCCTGATGCAGGCCAGAATGCCATTGGCCTTCTTGGCCACCTGGGCACACTGCTGGCTCATGTTGAGCTTCCTGTCAACCAGCACTCCCAGGTCCCTTTCTGCCTGACTACTCTCCAGCCACTCTGTCCCCAGTCTGTAACTCTGCATGGGATTGTTGTGTCCAAAATGAAGTACCCAACATTTGGACTTATTAAACATCATCCCATTAGAATCAGCCCATCTCTCCAGTCTGTCCAGGTTCCTCTGTAGGGCCATCCTACCCGCTAACAGATCAACCCTTTTCTTATTAAAAAAAAAAAAAGGATAAGGTACACAAACACAAAAGACTGGAGTACTCACACTAGAATGTCCATAAAACAACCCTTTTAAAGGAGGAATTCTCTTCTACTTGCCACCCCAGGAAAGAAGGAACAGCTGTATATGTACTTATTATATCTGAAATTTTCATTTAGGTGGTTTTCATTTCAATCATGGCACCTAAAGACTGGCAAACATCATGTAGAGAATTAACAGTGCACATTTCAGGCCGGGTAGAGAGTAGCAACTCGTCTAAAGGCATCGGGCTGACGGGCATCGGGCTGTCTTACCCTGAAGTTGTGTCTAAGAGCTGAAGGGAATTAAACAATAACGTGCTGGAAAACTCCTATCTCATTTAAGAAGCCTGGCTACCTTCCATTCAAAGGCTTTGCTTTTGTGGCTGTTTCTGTTTAAAATTCTACAGCCAAATTTAGTTGTCCAACACTACTGATTTCAATGGACTTACAGCAGGGATAAAGATGCTAACACTCACTTATCACATCCCCCCTGTAATTCTTCCTCCATCAGGTAAAGCTCTGCTTAGCAGACAGGATCCAGGGAATTGTTAGTTGTGTCCTTGTGACATTTCATTAAGCTGGTATTTTAAAACTTATCATTAGAGGTACTGAAGGCTTGTTGGGAGAACTTAATTGCATCCTATTTTCCCTGACTGAAGATGCATTTGAAAAGTCAGCTTGCATTTTGATTTTTCTTAAGTTTTCAAGGTCTTTGTGCTGCACAGAATTTTAAATTCCTCCATCTGCTCCACTCACTCTTCACCTGGGATTTGCATCACTCACACTACTCACAACCATCAACGTTCCCATTTCTTCCCAGTATAAGTCAGACTCAAAGGGGAACGCTGACCACTGCCACTGGAGCATACCTGGAAAAGACCTCTGGCTCAAGGAATCTGACTAATAATTTGTTAATCTGGGGTACTCAAATCTGGCTTTCTCAGGGGAGAAACAATTCTGAGGGTCTCTTCTCAGCCCTGATGAAGTGGATGGACTTTCAAACAAGAGCCTGTAAAGGGAGAATCAGGGCCCTTGTTTCTTTTTTATAACCTCTGCTCTCCAGAATCCAATTCCCTAATCCTGTCCGTGAACAATAGAAGTGTTATTTAAGGCCAGCCCTCCCAGCTGAGTTCTGCACTTTGACACAAACAACCACTGTCTGTCCACAGACATATTCCTGTATCACAGCTGCAGAGACGCCCGTTAGCACACGGGACAGGAGGAGCCCATGCAATCCACACGATTGGTGAACTCAACACAACAGAAATCCTTACTTTCAAGTGTCCTGTGGTTTTCCCTGCAGAAAACAACACTACCTCTCAGTTTCCCACCAGGAATGTTCATTCATACACGGCTGGTTTTGAAGAGGATGGGCCTTAATGACAAGGACCTCAGTATTCATGGAAAGGAGAAGAGGGCTTGGGGGTCCTTTTGTTATTCTGGTTTGAGTGTTTTTGATAGTCAGCTCTGCCGGTGTTGCCTGTGTTCATGGTCAGTGATGTCCACAGTGCCAGCCTTAAAGAGACGAGTCCTCCAATCACCCTTCAGCCATCCCTGCTTTCCCAGTCCCTGCAGCTCTGACACCGCAAAGGAACTCGGTCACTGTAGCCCGAGAAACTCCCGGGAGCTCTGCCAACTCCCCTGAGCCACACGTGGAGCCCGAGTTTGGGTTGCAGTTAGGAGCAGAACTGCCTCACACATACTATATGCAAATAAACTTCCAAGTAACGAGCTTGTCTACCAAAAATAAAGAATATATTTTGATTTAGACCACTGCAAACCCTATAAGTCTCCACAGAGTCCTTGAAATCCCTTCAGCAAACCTTGACTACTGGTGGTATCTGATGCAGACAGAAGCAGCCAACTTAGCACTGTGTAACAAAGGGTCGTGATTCCTGGTGTCGACCAACTGATCCACCTTACCCTGCAGTACAGGTGCCCCCCAGCTTTGCCAAAACATCCATGTCTTGCCCTGGAGGAGCCCTGCATCCCTTTCTCTCTTTCATTGCAGTGCAATTTAAAAATCTCTCTATCTCTGTATCTCTATACTTCTAAAGGTTTCTGTGAGCTATTCTTCCAGAAGGTGAACCGGAGCCTGAGGCTATTTTGGAATTAGAAAAGCAAAGGGCAAACCTAGTTATTTTGTGCAGAAAAGCTGCTAGTGCTCACACACGGTGCACTGAGTAAGAGAACAACTCATCAGGATTATAAATCCTGGGTTCCTACAGCTGGATTCTGCTTCCAGCACAAAATGTGTAGGCCTAGACAAACCCAACAGAGGTCATTTTGTTTGTAGATGGTGAGAGAAGAATCAGCCCTTCACTCATCTGGGGCTTTCTGACTGTATTAATGAAGCACAATTAGCTCTGCTTTGTGCATATTGAAAGAACAGATTGCACTGTGACAGGCTCAAATAAAACCTTAATCTGTCCAACTACGAAGTTACACAAATAATCCCAGAGTATTAAAACCCCTAGAGATCTAAATGGATTTATCTCTGCATTCAGTTTGTGCTGGATGAAGATTCTACACAGAACAAAAGGAAATGCCCAGCCTTGCTTAAGAACCACACAGCTCCTGTGTGGATCCTCTGAGCATGCAGTGGGCTTGCTCTGTACAGGTACCTGGGCAGAAACCAGTTTGATTGAATAGCTCCACATCCACTAATAATAGAAGCAATTATCACACTCTACTTACACCCAGCCTGTGGAAGGTCATAAAGCACTGTGGCTATTCCAGAGACACCAACACAAGCCATCAAATAGATTCCCGAGGGATGGAGGTGCTGCCACCAGAAAGATTTAATACAGATGAAACTGGGGAGAAGGCAGGGGCACAAACATTGCTGTGTGGTGAGACACACAGCCCTATGGCTCAGGCGATCTGAGCTCTAACACTTGGAGTAACAGGAGGGCGACAGCACGCTGCAGCTTGCTTTTCCATGCACCTGCAACGAATCTAATTATTCTCCCAGCAGAAAGGCCTGCCACATCACCCCTTCTACTCCAATATCTAATTTAGACCACCAATGACATTTAAAAGACATCTTTGTACTCAAGCTGCAAGACAAGCACCGTGTGTAGGTGTGTAGAAAAGATTCATTGGAAAAGGTGTGCAAATGAGCCAGGAAAAGAGAAGAGCAGGCATTATTTTAAGAGTGAATGTGTGCACGTGTGCCTGTGGTCTTGCCTCCAGCTCTGCTGAGTCAGTTCTACTCGAGATAAAATTCTGAGCCTGTTCAAAAATAACAGAAACAAAATGTTCTGCCTTAGCTCTCCTCATTTCTATATTCAATTTGAAGCACGGTACGAAGATGCTCCCAGCCCTAAGCCATAGAAAATAGCACTCTAAATGCAATTCCGTGTAGCTTGATGTTTACCTTGGGCACACTTTCAGCTTTATACAATTTTAATTAATCCTTTATGATCTCTGGTGAGAAATAAGCCTAAGAGCAGGATTCCTGCTACCTTTTTTCCAGCCATGACTGCATGCAGAGAACTGGACAAAGGGGCTCGTGTTCACTTTAGCAATACCCGATATAATTAACATTATGCAACAGCACGAGTCTGGCACCTCCGGAAAAGGAAGGGGTTGCTTTGGTTTGTGTGTTTTGTGCCACGTGTTCCAGATCTCTTGCATTGTGGGCATCACAAGTGAACTGAGGCTATAAATGCCTGAAGGTAGACTTTCCCTGGACACTTGTCTAGTCCTAACCCTGCCTGTCCTGCTGCGTGGGGCTATGCTGCTTCAGGTGTCATCATCATCTATGTCCTTCATCTCCCTAGAAATGACTTCTGAGGACGTTCTTCCAAAGCACTGAGGTCAGGCTTATCCTGTAGTTCTCCAGATCCTCCTCCTTGTCTTTTTTGAAGATGGATGCAGGTGCTTCGCTCACTAAGTACCCTTCCCAGATCTCCACATCCTTTCAAAGATGTGAAGCACCCGAGCAGCTAAGGTGTACTCTACAGCCCAATGGTCTTAAGCAAACCTTGCCTAAGGAGACCCTAATTTGTCTCTTTGAAGAGATAAAAACCACAAGCCCAGTCTACGAAAGTTACGCTTATCACCCCAAAGGTGATAACCAGCAAGGTTTCCCTCCCCACTACAGAGAGAAGGGAGCAGTGGTTACAGCTCATTGGAGATTTCTTGGCTTTAAGCCACAGGAAAAACCCACCAGTGAGAGCCTGTGGTAAGGTTACCACTAACACAGCAATAAATTCAAATATTTATTGGAAAGCCAAGAGAACGCACAACCTGGGGGAATTTGCGACGCGTTAGACTGAGAGCCAAGCACAGCCTGTTCAGAAGAGTTACTTCTGCAATCTCACATCAACAGCTTTCTAAGGAAAATTAAAAGAGAAAAACTACAAGTGAATCGAGCGGAGAGAGAATATGAAATAAGGCTTGTGCTTCTATTTTTCTTTTTCCCAGTCACTCGAAGCATGACCTTGAGGGGGCTGTTACTCTTTGAGAGTTTGTAACATGAGAGTTTTGTTTGTAACATGAACCTGGCAAAATTTTCATAATGTCACTTATTTAGCGTATCTCTTCGATAATTTGTGCAATGTACTTCCAAATCCTCAGATGAAATCTGTTCGGTGCCAATTATTATTTGTAGAAATGCCCTAGAACACTGGTATGGAAGCTCCAGCTCCAATAATGTCCTGGGCTGGACCGTCAGCTGAGTTACATCAGCTGGGGCAAACTCTGATGCTAACTCTTTTTTGTACATATTTTGGTTTCAGGGCACAATTTCTACCAGCACCCAATACAGAGTGAACAACAGTTCACAGGCAGAAAGAGAAGAGGGCTAATAGAGCAAAAATAACAGTGCTTATTGGTCTATAAAGGTCAAGGAGAAATACAAATTGCATTCACAGGGGAAAAAGGACAAGCACTGTAAAATAAAAAGGGAAATCCTTAAAATGCAGAGCAAAGTTAGCTTAAGCCAGGCTAATTTTTATAATAATGCGAGGTTCATAATTGTGTCAGATTGTTATGGTCTATTATGGTCAAACTGTAAAACAACTCCAGGTTTTCCACGTTAAACGAAGCCCAGTCAAGCATCAGTTCCTACTCTTTGACTGCACTTACAAACTAAAACCAGAATTTACAAACGGAATTACACGCTGGACTTGATGGGTCGAGAGCCCCCTGATCCAGTGGGAGGTGTCCCTGCCCATGGCAGGGGGATGGAACTGGATGAGCTTTAAGGTCCCTTCCAACCGAAACATTCCATGATTCTGTGATTTCTGTGAAGCGTGTGGTGTGATTTGCTGTGCTGAATCAGATGGCTGATCCATCCAGCTCCCTCGCTGGCCTCTGGCAGTGGTCCATACCTGCTGGCCACCTTCCAACCTCAATGATATCCCTCTTCCAGCCAGGATAGCTCTCCTCATGCATTCTTAACCAGATTATCATTCTCTCATTGTTCATTACTTGGCCCACACTCCTGAACATCATTTGTTTATCCAGAGGTAAGAGTCACAAATGGGACATAAATTTGCCTCATCCAAGTCAAGGTGATGTTTTAACACTCAGGTAAGATAATAATCACAATTTTTAAAATGCTACATTTTATTTCTTATAAAGCCACTATTTCATCATTGGCTTTGTAACAATTCTAATGTGTGGCAATTATTTTTGCATAAATCAGAGCATGATTTCAGAATTAAATAAACACCCTCTGCAAACCCCAAGCGGATGCTACAGTCGATGATATAGAGAAAACAGGAGGGAATTCCTGATTAATTACAAATTGAGCTGCTTTGGTCAGCTACAAATATCCAGTGAAAACCACAGACTGTTTAAATAACCCTCAGTGTGTCTTTCAAAATGCTGGGGCTGCAGGTTTGAAGTCCCTCTGAGCTCGTGTTTCTTGAAAGCGATCTCCAGCTGCAACCGCAGCTACACCAGAAAATCCCAATTCGCCTGTTCCTGTGGGGGTTACCCAGCCTACATAAACCAAATTAAATGAGCCCTCTACAATTTCACTTTCACAAAATACACTTCAGTTGCTCCTGGGGAGCAGGGGCGAGTTGAGCCCAAGGATGAAGAAAAGCTTACTGGAAGCTCCAAAGACTGATGCTCTTCAGGCCTCCCAAGAGGGAACTTTCTGGGGGTACACAAAGGGAAAATGCTGTTTAATTGGGATAATAAGGGATTGATGAGACATTCCTCTTTGTTTTGAGATAAACACATGCCTGCCTAAAGTCTCAATTCTTGTTTTCTAACTGGTCATTGGGAGGGTCTGTAGGAAGACACCACGTACATCATCGGCAACGTTTAACGGCGAGAGATCGATGAGCACTTCAGACCATCTGCTGCTTCCCTTGGTGGCTCACAAGCGACAAGCAAGGTCTGGATACAGCCCCCTTACCCCAGCAGATGGATCAGAAAACAGCCCCAGGCTTCCCCCACTGCACCTGGACCAGGCATTTTGAAGATCTCAGCACTGTGAGCAGAGAAAGGGGGGGAGAAAAGGGACACCAGCCAAAGCCACTATTTCTAAAGTTGTAGGGGGCTTTGAAAAATCCTTTTGATCCACTGTTCTGTTTCATAATCCCATCCTTTGAAAATAAAAATACACAAGGAAGGGTAAGGGGAATAGGTGGCTTTGAGAAGTGATAGCTCAGCAGCAGCAGACTGACACCCTGCTGACAACCACAAAGTCTGCCTTACCGACCTCTAAAATGTGTGACAAAGATGCTGGGAGGGGGATAATATTCATAATTCCTTGCATGTTTGTGGGTTTTTTCCCCTGCAGTTTATAAAACAACTGTATGGAAGCTTGGAAATGAAATAATTTCTTTTCTCAGGGCTCAGGGCATGACTGTGTGCTGATGATGCTGGCCACTCTTTTGCCTCCAGCTGGAGGAAGGTCAGCTCCTTTGCTGGTCCCCACAGCTCTGAACACTCAGGTTGCTTCGTCACCTGGGTGGAGGCCACACTGCATCCTTCAGAAAGTGACATTAAAGGTTTTGTACCAAGGAGAGCAGAAAAATCAAAGATTGAAATTCAATGTTTCTTTCCTGAATCACTAACGTGAATGAAAGTGAAGGCAGGATTACAGAGCAACCAGATCTATGGGTTCCAGTTTGATTTTCAAATTCAAAGCTTTCTTGTCCACATTTTTTAGTTTTTTTCATGCACTCATAATTGCACAATCTCAGCTGCACAAACTGCATCGAGTAAACAAAGACTAAATCTCAAGTCTGTTCGGTTCCTTCTCCTCAGCACAAAGAACAAAAAACTTCCTCCCTACTCTGACACTGCACAGCCCAACACTACCCCGAGGGCACTTATTTTTCTCTCAGTTCCACTGAGATCTTGGGGAGAAATGTTTTGCTGTGAGGGTGGGGAGGCCCTGGCCCAGGTTGCCCAGAGCAGTGGTGGCTGCCTGGAGGTATTCAAGGCCAGGTTGAATGGGGCTTGGAGCCCCATGATCCAGTGGGAGGTGTCCCTGCCCACGGCAGGGGGGTGGAACTGGCTGATCTTTGAGGCCCCTTCCAACTCAAACCATGATTCTATGAGTCCCACATACACTCAGCAGCAGCAAAAAGTTATACACACCCTGAGAACCTCCATCCCACCACCCTCACTGAAAAGAAATAAGAAACCATGCTGCTTATTCCAGCTCTGTTTGCTGACCTGACAACTTATTCTGCACCCAGCAAAGTTTAAAGCACCTTCCCTGCAAAACCAGCCTCCACCTCAGGTAAAGGCAAGTCCCTGGACAGAAGAAGCTCAGGTTCTGTGAGGAATTATGACAGAGACAGAAAGTGACTGGGTTGTATGCTGGATCCTGCACTACGTGCAGAGCCACTTAATGAAACGACAGCCCTCGTTTCGTAAGGGAGTTAATGGTTTTGACAAGACTCCTGGTTTCTATTCGAGAGGCTCCTGCAGCCCAAGTAACGAGTCTGTAATTCACTCGCCAGGACTGTCATATTCACAAAATGCATTTGTTAGGAGCTGCATCAGCCCAAACGCTTAATAAATTCAATAATCTCCCCACTAAATGCATCAGTGCTGCCCAGAACTGATCTTGATCGATCGTGGTAGTTGCCCTTAGAGCAATTAGTGCTGGGGCAATTGCTCAGATTCAGTTGGAACAAAGCACTGGCACTTGGTAATCAGTTTACTCTAATGAGAAAGAAATCCTGAGGAGGATATAGGCAATAAAAGCTGAAAAATGCAACTTATGGTGCAGCAACAAAAATAAATAGACTTTAAAGAATTGCACACAAGGCCATTTCCCAGTTACTTAGGTTCAGAGGCCTCACAACAGAAACCCACACCAGGTGCTGGGCAGCAGAGCATGAGCTGTGTCACTACAGGACTATTGAGAACAGGGTTGTTCTCTTGCCTTACTATGAATGATAATTGAAATTAGACCTTCCCAGCCTTTATTTCTGGCTTCATTAAATAATGAGTCAGGATGAAAATGGATGTTTAAGAGCAAACGGAGCTCGGTGGCTAAAGAACTACCAAGCTAATGAGATGCCATAAACGAAGGGACGTCGTGTGACGGCCAACCTGAAGCAGCCCCAGGAAGGGCTCATTGCAATCAAGTACTCTGCATGGACAGAGATGCAGTTAGTCAAGCTAAAATTCCATCTCTGCCACAAAACACAGAGGTGAGAAAGAAAACTCATCCTTGCTTCAGTGCAGGTCTCGCTTTCCTGTGCCTTTATGTGTTGCCTTTGCTGAGCAGGTGTCAAATGCTACAGCTCAGGATGTTCTTCCCACACTGATGGCAGCTCTTTCCACCCCCATTCCCCAACAAAACCAGCCCCAAGTTGGGTTACTGCTCTGGAAGGCAAAGAGAAGGCTATTCCTACATGGACAAGTGCCTGCATTGCTCAGCACGTGTAATTGAATTATACATCCGATTAAATCAGAAAACAGAAAACCTTTGGGTTTGCAGCACTCCGTGCTCAGCACCTGAACTCAAGTTCAGCCCTCACCTCACTGCCAGCTATAATATAGCAATTAGTTCCAGCAAAACTATATTTGCTTATAGAACTAATTAGAGATCAAGAAAGTGGCTCACTTTTGATAATTACATGGTTGTGTCCCATCTAGCAGCCACTGTTAAATTGTTGTTATATTAATGTAAAGCTTATAATGACGGCTGTTCTAAATTGAATAAATGTTCTTGCCAATTCTCCAATGCAATTAATTTACATAAAAGCCTCTGGAATAAAATGAAATTGATACACATCTTTCCAAGGGTTTCATTTAAAACAAAGCTAAATAATAGGGAAATTATATATCTTTTTTCTTTTCTCTTCACATTCTTCTATTTACTAAAGTTAATGGCCAAGTAATGATTGAAATGTGCCTAAACCAGAGTTATTCAGCCCTGTTATACCAACAGCTCATTTATATGTACAGTGATTCGTTTTTCAAGACATTAATAATTTAAACAGCCTGTTCCCAAACCAAGGGAGATTCCAGATGCCGGTGCAGGAGGTCAGGGGGAGTTCTATTCCCTCACAGTCATCTGGACGTAAACCACTCTCATCTGGTTTATTTAGGCATTTCCATTTCTGTACAGAGCACTGATGTTGCTGATACAAACCCGACCAAGACTTTCTCTCTAAAAAAAGAAAAACTACTCTCTATTAACCTAAAATCTGCCACAGATCACATTTAGAGTAGTTACACCGTGCCTTTTCAAACATGTAACATTGTGAATCACAGCAGCTAAGGTCAGAAATGATGTGTAAAAACACAGATCCCCACAAAATCATGATGGTTGTTAAAGGGGGAACTGCCCTTTCACTGCTCTCAGCAACTCAGAGGCTGCCTTCATACTCACATCCTACAGAGGAATGGGGCAACTTCCTTTGCTGATGCTTCCACTTCATTTACAGGAGGGCATTCTGACAGTCAACTTTAATGCTTTGGCACTTTTCTTTGCCTCCACAGAACTAAAAGTTAAGGAAAGGGTTAAAAATTTACGTACACAGTATGTCCCAGTAAAAGAATTAGTCAGAATGGTACCGGCAGGTAATTACCGGCCCAGCTCTCTCCTGCTGAAGCCTACTTAATACACAGCCCATTTTACTCTGTGACTCTTTTCCTACTCCACTTTGATATTTGTGAATTTCTTGTTCCAGCTGAGCTTAAATACTCACTGGAGTGGAAGTTGTTTTCCCTTGATTGTCTCGGAGCAAAGCTCCCCACTGCACCCACCTTATTACAGGGAACAGCGTGAGTTAGGGGAGGAAGAGAGTGACCTCATTTAATGAGTCAGAGACCTCCTAAAGCTCCCTCATTTCCTTCCACTGTCTCTAAATTATTATTCCCAGCGACCTCTGGAATTTCTGCTCCTTTTCCTGTAACAGCCTTATCCAAGGAGACAGTGGCAGTGAGCAGGCTGAGCGCAGGGGTGGCAGTTCAATAACTCAGATCAGCCTGCATTACGCTGCAGTCTGCATTCGCTCCACACACAGCAACAAACCCACCCAACTCACTCCACTCCCCTTCCCCTTCCAAAACCCTCGCTCCTGACACTTTGGATTTTTGCCACGGGTGGGCACTTAATATAAGTCCTCCTTGGAAAAGAAACATGTGCATGTGTGGAAATATTTATGCATAAATTATGCATGGTTTTACATGAGGCATTTCCATTCTATAGCAGAAACACAGCCAGACATTGAAACAAATGGTCTTTTTTCTGGGAAGAGCAGCTCTGGGCAGGTGGTATTTTTATTGTCACAGATCATAGAACTCTTTGGGTTGGAAAGGATCATTAGAGGTCCTCTGGTCCAACCCTCCAGCAGGAGCAGAGGGACATCTTCAACCAGATCAGGTTGTTCAGAGAGGAGCAGAAGACTTTGTAGGGACTTGTTCTCCCATCCAGTTGCTGAGACCCAGGAGAAGTCTACAGAATCATCCTGGTGTGAAACTGTCCTAGAATGAATCCAGCTGTTTTTATCTAAATGGCCTCTCCCCAAACTATCTCATATCATACCTTGATGTCCAGCTCACTAGCAGCCCCCGTTTGCTCCAAACTGAAGAGATGTGAGGGAGCTCGGGGGAGGTCACAGCCTGTGCAAGATGGGTCAGTGATGCAGAGCTGGATTTTGCATATATTCCACACAGACATAATGAAGAAGCAAATCCTTTGGTGTAATTCCTGACCTCCAGCTCTTCAGACACACACACTAATTCATCTTAGTGTCAGTGTCTAGGACAGAAAGTATGCTAAATTGATGACTGTGACCCTCAGCGTCACGCAGAAAAATGTATTCTGTGAGACCAGGCCTTGTGTTTACACCCAATTATCATCCCATCGGACCACCTCGTGGTTCCCCAGACCTAACGGAGCACAAGCAGAGCACGACCAGCAGTAACTGCACATCCATTATTCCCTACACAGTCATCCCACAGGACGGTGCTGAGCAACACATAATAGCAGATATCATGGAAGCTCTTGGATTACTGCAGAGAACTGATTGAATTTAGCTCGAAAGACAATCCCTTACCACCTTTTTTCCTGGCTGGATTTATAGAGTATTTTTGTCTTTCTCATTCATTTTTTCAATGGAGAGAATTATACCAAGCTGGCACTGCCAGCAACTTCTTTCCCTGTGAGAGGATGAGAACAAATCTCTTAAGCCAGCAAGAGTGGTTCCAGTCTGCAGAGGAACTGAATCAAACATCAGTGCCAAACCTTGCCAGACACCTTCCTCAAGATGGTGCTTTCATGTACCACCCTTTCCACCACTCCAGCTACACAAGCATTCCCTTCTCAATGACATCACCATCTACTGATGTGCATTAAGATGCTGGGTGACATTTATATCTCTTTTTTTCACGGTCCAGCACAGTTGTTCAAGGAGAGAAGTTGACTCAAGAGACAGAGGGCAAACAGATGGGGGTTTTAACTTCTTTGAATTTCCTTGTATTTATCACCTTGCCATTCAACATGGGAATGGTCAGTGGATAATTTACAGTATCGTGCTCATAGAAATAATTTTGTACTAATGCAATAAAAAGCACGGAGCACCAGCAGTTCTAATAAAATGAGAATTAACAACAGAGCAGAATAAAGAGGGAAGGGAGAAAAAGAGATAGTCATTAAATCAATAACACCAAGGTCTGGCTGAGATATGCTCAAGTCAATAATGCTATAAAGTTTTATACTGGCTGTAGGGTGGGAAAATGTTATCATCTCGGCACACGAGAAGACAGAACCATTTGGGTGTAATATATTCACCAATAATAGGAGAAGGATAACTTGTTTGGTGATCTAGAACTCTGAGGGGGAGAGCTGCAAGCTCGCATTGCTCTAGCGGTGCCGGCCTGGGGGGAAGCAGCAGAAAGGCTGGGTCTGCAGCGTGAGAGAGGCTGCTCCTAAGGGACCCTCTCCCTCTCCAGCACCTCCCCACCCTCACAGTACAAATCTCCTCGTAAGATCTCATCTCAGTCTCCTCTCTTAACCATTCCCCCTCGTTCCATTCCTGCACCCCCTGATCAAGAGCCCCTCCCCAGCTTTCCTGGAGCCCCTTTCAGTCCTGGGAGGCTGCTCTAAGGTCTCCCCAGAGAGACCTCCTCTTCTCCAGGGTGAACAACCCCAACTCTCTCAGCTCGTAGATGTAGAGATATAATTAAGAAAGAAGCAAGGTTTAAATACACGAAGCACAGGTTCAGGCAATGGTTTTACTCAAGGACCTCCATGCCAACAGGTTCTTCCTTAGAATTTATCAATGCCGATTAACTGTCCTTAAGTTATGAGTTCAATCTTATTAATTCCACACCACTCCGAGTTCACAGAGAAATTCATAAGTACCTGAATGACTGGAGAGAACATGTGATCCCACAGCTCTCTGAGCATTTAAGATTATAAACTTTCTGGAGGATAAACAGTAGTAACTACAACAAGACTAATGATAACTATTTGTTTTTTGGCAAATGTGAAATACAGAGCCACATTATCTATGAGAAAGGCATTGGAAAGCAGAAAGACACTGACAGAAGACTAGGAACTTGTATAATTCACATGGTTTGAGAATAGCCTACCTGGGCTTTCCCAGGGATTTGGAAGATGTGAAAGAGCACGTACGAAGCAATTACAAAAAGAAAAAAAATATAGCACATTTTACCATCCTGCATTCCAAAGAAATTAAAAATTATCACGATAGGAAAGGTATATTGGATCTCACTGATGCAGGAAACCATGGAATGACAGAAGAACACAGAAACAAACAGATTCCTGAGGTACAATCCTCTGCCAGAGCGTGCAGCGCCTGGAGCAAAGCTGGCCGAACAGACCCAAGCCCTCACGCCTCCACACAGCATCTTACCTCCCTACAGGTGAAGGAGAGCTGTGTCCCAGAGCTCCTGCACGGATAAAGGCAGTTCTGTCTTAAAGAGATGCAGATTAATCAGTGCTTTTTCATCAGAGCTTTCCATCTGTAGCATTGCCAAGTCTTGGCAGGAAAACGAGGAGGTCTTGCAACCTTTTGGTTGAGTTGAGGGCACTCGCAGTCTCTGTCCCGGCTTGCTCAGGCGCAAGCAGGGGCACTTCTGAACTCCATAAGCTCCACCAGACACAGATCCCAGACTCCTAATAGAGGGCTCAGCAAGATTCATTAGTTCCCCAGTGGTAATGTTTAAATATAACCACCTTGACTTAAAGCTTTCCACTGATTTTATGTCCTTGTTATTTAAATGAGGACTCCTGGCTTTTGCATTTATGGCTGGATGAATCACAGTGATTTTCTGTTAGATTTCACACTGCAATTAACTGGCTTCCCCCCACTCTACTCTCCTCACCCCTCTTATCTAGATAAGCCTGAGGATCTCATCTGCCGTTCCTAAATCCAATCCCCGGATTTTGTTTGGGTGCCAAACTGGGAAAGTGGAAATGGATGCTCACAACTTCTGTCACAGTCACAGTAAAGAGATGTCACAGATTATACAGCTCCTTATTAAACACAGTAACCAAATGGACAAAGGGGGTGCTCTTCAGGCTCTTGTTCCATCTGTTCCGGCAAATTAGCATCCAATCTTTTCCTCCTAATCCCGCAATGTTCCATGGGCTGTCAAATCACTGGATTGTGATTTAGGATGACAGTGCTTCACCTGCACTGCAGTGGCTCCAGAACCGCTCACTGACAGCAGCTCATCACTTGATGGACTGCAACGACTCCTCAAGAAAACAAATCAAATGTATTATCTATTTCTTCTATTTGTTGTGTAATTTATAATTTTAACTTGTGAGAGCTCAAAGACAGCTCGGTTTAATTGGAGGCTGGGGAGACACCAATCTGCAGTTACAAATGAACCCATTGGCTCCCTTCCTCTCTCCGCTTCCCATCCCCACCCGCCTGGGCAAATCAAACAAGAAAAGTTTCCCAAACAAGCATGGAATAACTTAAAAGCTCCCTGACTTTCTGTATCTGTATTTCAAAATTTGGTCTTAAAGCACTCACAAAAATGTAAGCCCTTAAATCCCATGTTTTTTCCCACACCTGTACAACTCATGTAATTGCATTACTTTAGTTCCACCTGTTTGCTTGAGCCAAAAAGGAATCACGTCTGTACAAAATCAGAGCCTCTATTATTCCAGTCTTGGCAAGGATGTCTATGCATTTCTAGAACAAAACCAACCTCGATAGCAATAGCTATCACATCCCTAAGTATACACCAGTAATTAAAATGGTCCTTCATTTCAATACCATTTCACTCACCGGGATGTTACAAGCAGAATTGGAAATTGTTTTTAACCATATATTATCACTATTGTTTTCCTGCAAACAGCACACACAAGAAAGTGTGGAGGGAGAAAAAGAGCCTGCTGTGTTTTATTTTTATACACCCTAGAAAATTATAGCACAGCTAATAAAATGAGGGTGTCCTACACACACTCCAATATTGTATAAATCATGAATAATACATCAGGCAAAAATGAGAAACTGCAATAGAATCAAACCTATATGGAAATAAATAAAACATAACAGCAGAACTGCAATCATGTTAGCTCTGTTGATAAAAATGTGTTTGTGTTTGCAAGGGGAGGAGGAAGGAAACTTCCCCAGTAAACGATTGTAAAAGCATTAATAATGATAACAGGACCTGCACAGGCACCCAAGAAAGAGGGTAATTAACAAATAAACATCTGGTTCACTGAAGTGGTTTGGTGGAGAGAGTAGAAAGGCGGCAAACCAAAGGTAAAACCACCTTTAGAAACGTGTCAGGAATGAATCTTTAGGATGAAGGGGAATGAATACCCTGCCTGGCAGAGCCAATCTGAATTGCACATGGGTACCTCGCAGAGCATCGCTCTCATTTCAGTTCTGTGTGTGAGATACAGAACGGTCCAAGGCAACCCGAGAGGAACTGGGCACAAACTCAGTTCATCTCTGGTAAACACGGGGTGAATCCCAGCTTCATTTTCCCCAGAGACAGACTCTGCCCAGAGTGCTGTGAGGACTGATGGACTGCTGCAGAGAAGGTGCCTACGCAGGGCAAAGCCACCGCCCCTGGGCAAAGAGGAGAAGTAAAGAGGGAAGAAGACGGTTCCACGTTTGTCACTCGCCACTGGAACCTGCTGCACACTCCTGGTGAGGTCTCTGGAAAATGTTTCAACCTCCCTGTTATTCCATGTGCTTTTCCCCACCTTCTGTTACCCACACACTTTGCTTCCCTACCCTAACAGAACAGAGTTCCACCCACAAACGCAGCGCCGTTGGGTTTTGACGACGCACGCGTACGCTGAGCTCAGCAGAACTGAATGTGACGGTCTCGTTGTGCATGGTTAATGGAACACAAACCACTCAAGGACAAAGACTCCACCTTAACAATTCCCTGTAATGATCCCTATGTTTCAAAGTAAATCTCTTACCCCTACGATTACTACTAACATTTTATGCAAATTGGATGCATCTCTCTTTTTTTAAGATCCAAAATAATCTATGCATATCTTTCTATTACTTCTCAGAGCCATTAGCCAAGATGAGTTCATATTTTTATTCCCTTTAAATATTGGATATATTTTATTCCTTTGGGGTGGCAATTTTTATCATTAAAGTCGGCAAAACTTGAATCCTGTTACCTATCTTCTCCTGTTTTCTTTGTTCTAACCACACAGGATTTATGAGCCAAAATCAAAGTTTGGATTTCTAATAGTGTTTTCCTCTCCTCTTGGCATTTTCTTCTGAATGGGAACAGAATTCAAAATAACTGATCAAAATAACTGTTTAATAAAACAACAAAAAACACCTTATAGAATATATTCACCAAAATATGTTCTTATTTACTTTAAAGTTTTACCTCATCAAAAAGAAGGTTTAGCTCCTGACAAAGCACTTAAGGGATGACTTGGTACCAATGTGGAGCACAGAAATATGACAGCAGTTGAAGAAGACACAAGAAGTGGTAAAAGCTGAACTAAGATAAATTGAGATAAAAATACACCTCACCTCCTTTTTTTTTAAATACAGGTATTTATATTTAATATTTGGCACTTTATACCAGTGCTACTTGGAAATTTTGAGCACAGATACAATACAGAGAGCAGGAGCTCACGTAGGGAAATCCTCTAGATGTTTAGTTAGAAAGTATTGGGTAGCCTGGTCTGGTGGGATGTGTCCCTGCCCATGGCAGGGAGGTTGGAACTGGATGATCTTTAGGGTCCCTTCCAATCCAAACTATTCTACAATTCAACGATAAGGTAATTCTGGTTTTAAAAGACCACGGACTCGCATTATTATTAAGATATTAAATCTAAATATCCAGTTTTCCAACCCATTTGTAGGATGTGATACTGGTTCACTCTTTTCCAGTGATTTCATGATTGAGATGTCCTCACTGAGTGCACACACTCCCCACTGCTAGAATTCTGGTCTTCTTTCTCATGTGGAGGTACCACTATAACAGAAATAACCACAGTAATGATGATCACAAGGAATGGATTGGGTTTCTATGCTTACGGCTATGGCAATGCTCAATAAAGAAATTGTAAAACTGATTTTCACCTCACTCACTTACAAAGAGCTGCAGCCTTCGCTGGGCAGGTATATGAAATCAAATAATTTTAATCAAGCTCTAAGAAAAACCCAGCAAGGTGTGACTCAAAGGTCAGAGCTGTAGGGCCGTGAGCCGCGTACCAGCAGGCAGGCGCGTTTCTGCTGTGGCTGCCCTTCACTGGAGGCCTCTGGAAGCCTTACAGAATCATCTATAAATATTCACAAGTTGAATGCAGCAGAAGGCAAGAGCCTTTAATTTAATTTTCAAGGCTGCAACAGACCGAGCTTTCCAAATATGATGGAAGGGAAAGGCTCTCCTGCCAAAGAGCAGCACTGTTTCTGGCTCCTGAATCCCAGTGTTAAGATCACAGCTTAGGGAGCATCATCTAAGCTGAATCCTCTCTTCACAGCAGGAAGGGAGCACAGGCCTTGCACTTCCCCCTCTGCTGGGCTTGTACAAATCTCAGTCAGATACTCAAGAGTTTTGGCACCTTGGGATTTAAGCACTTGCCATTGATATTCTGGCAGCAGATGGGATCCTGAAGTTTGCCAAGGTTTTTATGCTGTAGGAGCACGCAGTAAGAATTTTTCCCTACTCCAAAAGCTGCAAATAGAAATGGACAATGGAAGAAAGGCAAAGGCACAGAGAAGAGAGGTCATTTGCCTGTGGGTAAAAGTGGATTTGAGGGCATTGATAGGAATTGAGCTCCCGTGCTCCTCACCTACTGCTGCCAAAACACAGCTGCTCCAGGGACCTGGGCTGCATTCTGCTGCTGATGCTGGTGGGAGGCTCTGTTCGACAAGTGGGATAACAGAAGCTGAATGTAAAACTCAGAGACAAGAGCAAAAATACAGCAGCAACAAATAAAAAAGAGAGATATTAATTTGAGTTGAAAACCCAACCACCCCACATGCAAATTTCAAGGCTGAGGATCTGATGATCTGCTAAGGTAACAAACCCCACGACATTTCTTTGCCTTATTTATTTGCTTCTACCCAACAGAGCCAAATGATCAACCCTCTGACTACCCAAAGTTAACCATCCCGGGCACAACGGGCTGGCAAACAGATGAACTGATAGTTGCTCTCTTTGTATCAAACACAGCATGCATTTGGGTTAGAAGAAACACTAGAGAGAGGATGAGATCATGAAGCAGCCTGTGCCCAACCACAGGCAGAAGGTGATGCTTGGAGAAGAGGCCATGAAACACAACTGGCATTGAACAAAGCTTTTAAAGAGGGTCAGGGCTGAGAAAAATATTTTGCTGCACTCAACCTTGGCAATGGCCTAATAGATTTTCCACAGCTAATATTTACGGGCTGTCGCTCTCAACGGGGAGATCCACGGCACAGAAGGGACCTACGACTGCGAGTGGTTCTGGGCCATCGCACACAAAGCTGAATTGCAAGTTAGGAGGATTGATGGTGGAACAGGAGGGCACAGGGAGACACACAGAAGGTAAAAAGGATCCACAATACAAGTTGGTGGGTGGTTCATGGCAAACGACCGCGTACTGTGGGTAACAGCTGTCTACAGAACAGTTTCTCATAACAAAGGCAACCATAAGCTCATGATGCTCATGCAGCCAGAAGAGGGACACAATTTGAGCCATAACCTTGGCCCTTTTCATCCATTTCTATTTCGGCCCAGGCTTGTCAAGCCTTTACAGACTGCTGAGTGCTCTGCTCTGTCATGAAGATTGCTTTGGCTGCTTCTTTTTCCAGCACATTATCCAAAGTGCACTCTGGCCGGGCAAGAGATGTTTGCCCACAATCCTGTAAGTTCAGGCTGTTGCTCTGAAATCCGCGTACAAGGCAGAGGAAAACATGCTGACAGCAAATAAGAGTTAACAAGAACAGAGAAGCACATCATGTGGTGCAATTTCCTATGTTCTCTACTTAATGATTCAGATGCCATAGTGTGTGATTTAGTGTGAGTTGTGACTTCTCACATTTAATGAAGTGAAACCCTCTCAGTCCACTGCGAGATGTACGCAAGGATGAGAACCCGGTAATTTACAGCGTTTGTGACCTTATTACAATGTACTTTTTGCTTGATTGCTCTTCAGGCCTAACAGGAACTGTTACCAAGGGCTCCATGGAAAATTGGTTATTATTTATAATTGGATATAAAAGAGCTTTACATGTAAAAATACCCGTATCTTAAAAATGTAGTCTTCAATAATTTTATGGTAACTTAAGAAAAGTAAAGAAAAACAAGATACTCTTTTAAAACTAATATTGATGGCAATGATGCTGATGAATGCTGCTCTTCACAGTGCTAAACAAACAGTACAAGCTCTGGTAGGCTGCCTTCTAAACAGATGTATAACAATAAATACCCTCCAGGGAACTGTTGACTTCTTCCTCCCTCGACACTTCCAACTCGAAACGCTGCGTCCAAGTTACCAATACCGCAATCCCTACCTTGGCACCAGTTGGTGGATGGGTACCACGGTGATTACAGCAGTCTGAAACCTCATCAGGAAACACGTTAGTTCTGCCAGTTAATTTAAGGTTTATGCTTATGGACATATTATGATCAGGTGTTATGCTTTCTACCTGCATTTGTTTATCCCTAGGGTTTGCTTAAGACTATTTAGACCCTCGGAACGTGGGCTGTCCCTCCCTCAGCTGGGTGAACGTACACGTCCCGACGCTGTGGGGCCTGGAGCCCTAGAGCTCTAGGAGCCCTAAACGTTATGGAAATCAAAATGTTCTCAGTGAAATACATTTCTTCAAGCTGAAATATTTCACAGGATTGACTCTTTCAGCTAAAATTTTCCTGGGAGCTTTTTAGCTTTACAGTCACCATGAGAGGCAGAAAGACAAACGGGAAAAGGATGATGATTTTGCTACAGGCCAGATGGCACGAGAACAAGTATTGATGTTCTGAGTTCTTCCTCTCTGAATCATTTGGGATGACACTTCTCTGAACTGACTCTGAATCAGCTTTGGTTCAGTCAGATCATGAAATTCAGTGCTGAGTCACCAACGTCCATCAGGATAAAGACCCTGGCAGGATAAATGCACCTTCATGAACTTCTAAACCCAATGATGGGATGTATTGTGAAGTGAATTAGAAACATGACAACACTAAACAATACCAGACAGCCCTAACTGAGGATTTTTTAGAAGCCAGTACTCATACAGGAGCCGCTTTTCTACAAAGCAGCAGTGTCAGACAGTGCTCATGTAGCCCAGGACACAGAGCTTTACTTCTAAATTCCTATTACCTGGATCTCAGCCTTGCAGTTACAATGAAAAAAAAAAACTACATCAATTTAATTTAAAGCAGTTTAAGTAAACTCAGATAGAGTATAGATTTTCTTTTAAGAGAGGCTCAGTAATGAATCGGATGATACAGAAGAAATCTGCACTAAGCTTTATAATGCTTGAACAGACCAAGTTTAGGGCATCCTTAACTGGGCTCCTCGTCTTTCTGGACTGAAGCAAGAAATCAGTGCAGAAGTCACACAAGAATAATGACTGGGATGATTATGAAATATCTTGTGCATTAGCAGGGAGAACCGACCAAGGCTTTTATTTGCTTGTTCCCCATTTTATCATGCAGGTTGGCATCTTTGGACCAGTCTGATACTGCACAAGAGAGGTGGTAACGGCTGGGAAAGAGATGGGATCAGGCAGTTTCAGTACCTGCTTCTGAGCATCCCCATCATCACCACCCAGATAATAACGCTTCTCCTACACTGTAAAATGCTTTAAAAGTTTCATAGGAGTGTATGAAATATTGTTACACGTTGTATTATTCTTTCAGAATAGACTGGAGTAGCAAAAGGCTCTTTCAGCAAGGGCTGTTTATTCCTATTTAGTCCTAGACTGCACCATCTGCATCACAAAAGCATCTGCGATTTCATTTTGCTCTTCACAGCTTATCGTGACAAAACAACAAAAAGATTGCATTCTCAAAAACTCATTCTTTGAACTTTTCTAATCTTTGCAACAACAATTTAACAAGCATTTTCACGCTTGCATCTATTGGGTTTCTTTTTTTATAGCGGGTCATTCGGAGCTTTCATTTGATTGCTCTTAGGAAACCAAACTGTTGCTACTCAATCTCTCTGCAATGTTCCCTATGGTGCAGCCACTCAGAGAGCTATCAAAGCTCCAGTGGAGGGCTGATAAAATCAATCTGTTAAAATCACCAACATAATTTATTCTTCCTCTTTTCTCTATTTTTTTTTTTAAATAAGAATACCTGTTTATTATCCAGCAGCCTCAACAAAAAAAGAAACCCCCACCTGCACCGTGTTACCATCTCGATAATGCAAACCATATTGCTATAGAGAATGTTTGCTTTTAAAGATTGAAAATTCATCTGTTAGACAGGAGCCTCTTGCAAAGGCAGCTCACAAATACCTGCAACTTCTTTTTTTTTTTCTTCTTAACAAAGCTTTCTCACAGAAAAACTACTCTGGGATCATGTAAATCCAGCTCCCCTTAGGGCAGCAGCTGACTGAAGCAGGAGAAAACAGATGGATATGAAAAAAAGAGGAATAGAGAAAGGTCTTCTAGTACCACATTGGCCAGTTCTGCTTTAATAATCGCAACAACACACTCCAGAAAAGACCTTAGAGCCCTTCTCCCCATGTTTTGCAGCCTTCTGGAACTGCCCTAAGAGCTGGAAAGTTGGCTTAGCAGTGTATGAAATACTGTTACACATCGTATTATTCTTTCAGAATAATGAGCCTGTTTTGATGGGTTTATTGATGGGTTTAACCATTCATGAAGAAACAGAAATAAGGCAGAGGAGATATTAGAAAACCTGCTTCTGTACAAGCCTTGAAAGATACCTCCCCTCATTTTTGCATCCCAGAACAAAAACATATTATATATTCTTCCTATTGTGCATTAAAAGTGGGATGAACTCTAATAGCCCAGATCCTGATATTACACGAGGATTTTGGCTCTATGTGAATACTGGAGCAAAATATCCCCCTTGTAAGGGAAGCACTGAATTTCCATGGAACTACAGCTGCTTCCAGCAGCCCTGGATACAAGTTATGGAAAGACAGGGCAGACTGAACTTGTGTGCAGGAATCCAATGCTATCACAAAACTCCAAACTGAAACGCCACAGTTTATGAATAATCCTTTTTCCCCTAACAGTCAGGCTTAAATTGGCTTAATTGTATGAGATATAGCCCTAGCAATTTCCTTTTGTGATTTATAGGATTAAAACCTGTTTTCCTGCTGGCAGAGAACACTGTTTACCAGCCTCTCACCTCCGATTCTCATTTCATTTAGGTAGAGTGATCTGGAATTAATAAAATTGGATTGTTTCCTTATCCCCATCAAACAAAAGGTGATTTGATATCAAGCATTAAAATATTATTGCTTTATGTTTCTCTGTCCATGAAAACTCCAGCCTTGCACTCAGCAGGAGCTGACCCTGCGTTAAGGTTCAGTGTGAACAATAAAAACCCACCCAGCCTTGCACGGGGTTGTTTTTTAAAGGTTTGTGGCTGCTTTTCCTTAACAAGACGAGGACAGCAGAGAGGTGGGATTGAACGTCCTGTCCGGACATTCCCACCTGCAAGGGAAGTGCGGTAACAGAGCAACCATCTCTCCTTTCCCTCACGGAATGAATGGGTCAGGCAGCGTCTGGGACATGACAGAGCCTTGTTTGTGTGATATTAAAAGGAGATGAGCCATAATCAGAAGACACCCAAGCGAGGCATGGGGAGACACGAGAAAGCGAAGGCTGCGACAGCCTCGTGGCCAGCACAGAGAGAAGGGGCATGGCAGTCTGGGAGGAAAGGAAAATCAATCTTCTGGTGTGACATGATATTCCTTTGATCAAACTAATCTTTTCATACTTTTCTTGCCTTTTGTTGCTGCTGTGAACGTCTTTGCCTTCAGGGGGAAAAATGGAGAGGCACAAATAGATAATAGACTGGCATTTGAAATCAACCGACAAAGCACGAACTCGCTTAGGTGGAAATGGAAATAGGCACGAGTTTAACTCTCTATTGATTTGTCACTCAGTTCTGAATCCTGGATTCATGAAGCCATTTTGTGGAGACAGAGGAAGAAAAACAGAAACCCATTTTAGGGGCGTAGGACAGAAGCGGTGAATAGTAGACTCTGATTCTCATTTCTTCCCTCTCACCATGGGAATAATTTCCAAGGAGGCCAATTCAGAGTCAGAATCTGATGGTAAACACTGACTATTGCTTCATTTTTTTCTCCAGAAAGATCCATAGGTCGGGTTTAGGTGAAGCAAATCACATTTCTGAGGACCTGAAAAGATACATCCAGATGCTCACCCTCTTAAGGAACTGTCACCTGACGTAGCAAAGCCCTTAGAAGACATGCAATACAATTCCCAAAACTCCTAAATCCCACCTTCAGAGAAGACTTAAGTAAGTGGAAGCCTAAATCTAACTGTAACCATACTTATATTATATGCTAAAATCCTACTGAATATGGAATAATTAGTAAGACTTGCATGGATGTAGCACACAAGTTGCAGAGGGGAAGCTTCACACTAAACATTATAGATGGGAAGATGTGTAGAAGATGAGTTTAATAAGTTCATGGACTACTCTCCTGTGGGAAGCTGCTGAGGTTCTTTCACTAGACCCACTCCACAGAAAACTCAATTTAAAGGTGAACTGCAATGGTTTGCTGAAAATTAAAAACTCACTCATAAGACCCCAGGAAGGAAAAAGAGACTCCAGTTGCTCTTTAAATACATCACCAGGGCTGGATTTCATTGTCTGTAAGACAGTTATCCATTGAAGACTCTGGAGAAGAGGGTCCAGTCCTCTTATTTCCACCACTGAAGTGACACTGGATTTTAATACAAGAGATCTTACCAGTCTTTAGTCTCGTGAAAGCTTCAGACCGCAAAAAACCCACGTTAAAAATGGTTTTACCAGTTCTCTTCTTTGACTGGTTGTCCACAGGTCAACCAAGAGCCACTCCTTCCCCTTTGTCCAAGTGCCTTATCACAACAGAACTCGCTTTTAAACCTCACAGACACCACGAGCTGGGACCACGCTGACCTTTTCAGCACTCAATACTGTGACTCGTTGGTCTTTCTACTCATTTCACTACTTTACAGCTCCAGTGAGAGACAGAGCAGGATGGAACAGCCATCCCAACCCAAATAGGGAATGATGAAAGGTCAGAATTGTAAAGCACCCTAGAATATTTCAGGGAATACATTTGAGCATTAAAATTTAGATGTGGTCTCTGTGTCACGGCCTGTAATGAGAAAAGAAAATAGCAACCTATGGATTCACCTCTTTGAGGAGCCAGAAACTGTACTTCATGCAGACTGATGCACACGTGCCTCTGAGGCAAATGCACAGACACAGCACAAACTTGAATACACGCCTGCAAAAAACCATGCAATTACATCTACTCATGCAAATCACAAAATAATGGAGCTCATGAAGTAAACTACAAAATCACTGAATGGGATAGTTTGGTTGGGTTGGATTAGTTCTCTTTTTTTAATGCTCCGCCAGCAGCAATGGACACACCACTCCTTGTCCCCCAGCAGGTCACCACCAGCAAAATCAGCCCAAAATACGGATTTGTACTGACTGAGGGTCTGGCTCCCAGCAAACACATCAATTCAGTTCAGCCTTTTTTGACAAAGTTGCTCTAAACCCTTGAAACTCCTGCAGATCTCTTTGTCTGACTGCATAGGAACCAAAGGAAATCCCACCAGTACCAACTCCTACGCTCCCGATTTACACCAGTGCAGTTCAGAATGAAGTCCCCAGGCTCTGGAGTTGGCTCTGATGCTGTAGGTTACACAAAACCCACTCAGACTGATTAATAGTACAATAAAGGATAAAACCCCAAGAAAACCATGGGGAAACAAGAAATGAGTGAGGATAGAGACTGACCTCATGCTTAGGGCATGGCCAGATCAAGGTTTAATTCTGCCATAGAATTTTCATTGCCCACATAAATTTGGAACAATATTAACAATACCTTTTTCTATCACCTTTTGCTCATCAATGCTATTTAAATTGTTTGTTCTTCCATCTGGGAGAGCTGTGGATCAGCTTTATGCACAGTGCCATGACCCCATTTGAGATTCCAGGTTGTTTTGCAAATTAATAACAGAAAAATTGGTATTTATTTACCAGAATCTCTCTTTAATAACTTAAGCCAGCTAATACCAGCGCCCAAGACGAGCTTGTGAACTGATGCATAAAAGAGAATATACTCTTGGCAAATTAGATAATAAAGAGCAGTATTAACTATGTTTTAGATATCCTGTTTGATAATCTACATTAAGAACAACTCTTTTAGCCTGATACACCTGCAGCAATTTTGCCTTTTTACAAATTTCCCTGTTGAAACAATCACATGTGAGATTCAATAAATAGTAAGGTAAGTCTGATAAGAATTGTATTGATTTATTTTTCGCTCCTCTAAAGCTGATTTTGAATCAGGTATTTACATATAAAGCAAATTTTTGAAGCGTTTTTGTGAAGAAGTTTCAAGTTTCTTATAATTCCTGAAAATTTATTTTCAGAATTGGGGATGTTGTTGATATCAGAACATCTTATTAGCAATAAAACTATATTACCTAGAACTGAATATCTTCTCAATTAACAAGTTGGAGAGACAGCAAAAGCAACCAATTCCCTCTGCTGCATCCACAGCAGGATGCACTTGAATTACCAGCGAGGCAATTAGCGCGCTTCGACCCAAATGATAAATAAATACATAAAATGCACAAGATTGAAATAAGCAAATATTAGCTCCATGTGAAATGGATGCAGGAAAAGTTTAACAATGGGGGGAAAATACAGTTCAATACAGAATTTCCATTCAAAATACAGCCTAAGTGGATTGTAGATGCAAACGGAGAAGACAACAAACACTTCAAACTCTGGTTGTGCTACAACCAACCAAAGAAATGTTTTGCTGTGAGGGTGGGGAGGCCCAGGTTGCCCAGAGAAGCCGTGGCTGCCCCATCCCTGGAGGTGTTCAAGGCCAGGTTGGATGGGTTTGGAGCCCCCTGATCCAGTGGGAGGTGTCCCTGCCTATGGCAGGTGGGTTGGAACTGGATGGGCTTTGAGGTCCCTTCCAACCCAAACCATTCTGTGATCTACGAAAGGACGCAGCACTGACCAAGAGGAACTGGTCAGTCCCTGGTCAGTAGCAAAGGACCAGATCTTCTCAATCCACGTGAGTTAACCAACTACCTCCGTATTCCAGCAAACCTTCACCAACTGAGAGCCTGCCCTCGGGAACTGGAACTGAAATGAGTAACATTAGAGCTGTTTAAGCACAGGGATGCCGAGACACTTGTGGTTTGGTTGGTTGGTTGTACAGACTCCTTCCATGATATTAACTCCTACGTGTTTATTATTTGAAGACAGATATCTCTGGCATTTAAAAAGTCAGCTTTCATTTGTTGGAGCTAAACACGCACGGTGTTCTCATGAGTGGTGTGCAATTGGGTAACTCTAATTGCAAATAAGAATATTTTCCTCCTTGGAAAACAGGTTTAAGTTTGTATAAGGTAATGAAGCAGCGGCCTGAAGATCAGTGATGGAACAAATTGCATTAAGTGAAATCAGGCAGTTGTCTACTCTGATTTCTTCCCTTGAAAAAGCTTCCTCCCGCCCAGGCCCCATCGCTGACGGACTGTTATTATCTTTCATGTTCAATGAAGAGACAAAAATTAAGCGATTAAGAAAAAGTATTACAATCAACTTCCATTCATTCTTCTCTCAAAACCCGATGGCACTTCATCCCAATTTTTAAGTCCTTTTCAATAAATAACATGGAAACAGAAATGGGAAGGTTGTTGCTATGTAACTTCCAGTATTGAAATGGATGAGGCACGGTGACCTTGGCCCCTGGAGATGATGTGCAAACTATTTATATGCACAGCTGTACAAATTGCCAGAGTTTAATGTTAAATTCCATGGAAAATCATCTCTGCTGTTCTGCTTTTGAGGAAAGGACAGGGTTTAAATATTTAATAGGCTTTCTCACTGTGCAAGCACATTTGGTATCACGTAAGTGAGCAGCACAGATCTTCCAAGGCTCTGGCTTCAAGCATTTGCCAAGCTCTCCTATAATGCAAATGACAATGAGAGAGGGTCTTCAGGTAACAAAGAACATTTGGAATGTGCAGCAATACCCTGTCCCTGCACACAAAGCGAGGTTTTGGTTTTTTAAGTTGTAAAAGGCTTTCTGACTCTTTTTGAAATAAAACAAAAGAATGTTTAAATCCGATTTTAAAATGTCACCAGTTTTTATGGATTGGGAATTTTACTCCCCTCTGTTTCAGGATGAAAGAGCTTATTGCACAGGTAAGCAGGGGTCAGACTGAACTATTGAGATTTGGTTACTGATGCAGAGCCCACGTGCACTGACAGAGATGATGTGAGGTGCAGCTTTCCCTCTCCCTGGACTTCCAGACGAGAGACAAAAAACAATTTGCCTTTTTTTTTGCCTTCACATGTTACAATCCCAAAGGAATTGCATTGGATCAGCACTGCTCCCAGGAAAGCTGGAGGCTGCAGGAAGCCACACGGGTGAACCTGCCAGCGGTGACTCTGCTTTTGAGTCAGCACAATATCAATTACCAGGCACGATTTTATGGCTTGATGGACCATAAAGCTTCAGGCAATGAATCTGGGGTATGAGCATGATCATAGGACATCATTAAGGATCCCACAGCACCACTTGTTTGCATCAGGTTATCCATCTTCTTGTCTTGGATCAAATTTAGTTCATCTTTTTCCAGGTAAAATGCAGTTCCTGACATTGGATTCTTCACCTCTTGTCTCCAGCTCTTGTGTGGAGCATTAAGTTCTTAAAACACAGCAATGTCACCCAAAAGTACCTTCCTTCCAGCAGCTGCGAAAATACTTTAAAATTCTTATTTAATCTCCAAAAGAAAATGATATTTACCTAGAATTATTTGTTTTTTACACTCTTAGACAGAAATAAACATGAATGTTTATCACCACAAGAAGTTATTTTGGGGAACTGTAATGGAAAAAAAAAAGAATTTAATTTTAAAACGCCCTTTCCTGCAGGATTTTCAATGTAAATCAAAGAGCCACTTCCTGCTGACAAAGTTTTGAATGAAGATCTCAAGCAGCTAGAATAAGAAAAAATACAAAGCCCTCAGCACATTATGGATCTTTGTGCTGTTGAAGCCTTCTCTAAGATGTAAAAATAGGCCATAAGTTATACATAATTCTTTGGGTAGGTCCTGGGAATTGGCTGTTGATTTATACCAGCTGAAAATTTGACCTGAGACAACGTTCTTGAACAAAAGAGGGAGGTATAATGCTCAAATAAAAAAGAATACCACAAAAACTAGAATGCTTCATTATTGCAGGGCTGGTTGAAATAACAAAGTGTTTAGACAACCAAATACACCAGAAAGAGGGAAAGCTAGCACTTCAACTTGCTTTTAATTTGCATATCCAGGATACTCCACATATGAGACAAATAAATCAGGGCTACAGGCACTGAGTACTTCATAGAAAAGGGAGGATATTTATTGCCACTGCTGAAGGATATGAAGTTATTTGAAAGGTACAGACTTCATTCTTTTCTCAGGCAATAGGGATTTCTCTTGTTTATTTATTTTCAGAGTCTGGACAGATGAATCATTCCTGGGGAAAAATTTAAATGATTCAGCGTTACAGGTTCTAATGGCACAGTGAGAAGGGGTTGGGGGATTTCACTCAAAATCATTAGAATCGTGTGGGAATAGGCTTTTTTGGTAACCACATACATTTGCTGGCTGTTTTACCACAAAATTTGATAAACGGTAATTTTTTTGAACAGTAGTGGTTGCATTATGAACACTAAGTTCAATTTTCCAAAGCCGATGGGCATTTAAGAAGAGACAACCTGCTGATTGTTAGCAGGGTTTAAACTATCAAATAACATCAGCACTTTTGAAATTCCTACATTTCAGCCCCTGAGTGCCTATCTTAGAACTCAGGCTTTCACAAGCCAGGTTATTTGCACTGTATTTAGACAATTAGAGACACAGACAGTCACTAATGGAGTTCTCAGAAGTTTTTAAGTACATTAATGTGTCTTGAGTCTATGAGCATTAAATCCTGGAATGTATTGAAAACCCTGTAGGTGTCCATTTTTTTTTTTTCCACTAGAGGTGGCTTTTATTTCACCTCATTTTAGCAAACTGTGCTACCTCAAACATAAGCATCCGTGCATCTCCAACCGACTTTGAAATATATTAAGTTAAACCCAAAGTTTATCTTCACAAATAGAGTTCCAGCTTTCTTGTACATTTTATCCTATAGGGAGAAGAAATTTATCCCCTTTTCTGAGGAAAAAGAATACAAAAGAAAATAAAGCAAAATGGATTTAAGAGAATGAATTCCCTGACCCATTCCAACAAAAAAAATCTGACTGACCCTGCTTGCAGCAGCTCATCTCTTGCTCCACAAATAGCTCCGTTTATCTCAATGGAACCACTTTTGTGGGAAAGTGCTACCAATTCCAGCACAGCCACCACTGCCATCGACCCTCAAATCACTAAGACTCCTCCTGCAGCAAAGCAGCATTTGGCCAGCAGAACCCTTTACAAGGACTTCAGTGATTTGGTGTCACTGACACGCGTCATTCGAGCCACCCATAATCAGCATTCCTGATCATATAGATTTCCAGGACCATTACCCCTCATCTGATGAAGGACTTGTGATTTCACTCCATTTTATCATTCTGTATCTGATGGTTGGCACTAGAAATACATCCTTAGCTATAAATACAATCAGAAAGGCTTATTTATCAGCGGGGTTGCTACCTTAGACAACTGGACACTTTTTCCAAGCAGTATCTCTGTGTTCTGTGCATCTGACAGCTCCCAAAAATGGACAAAGTTTCATCCAACAGTTGCCATTCTGCCCAATATGAAACATTTGGCCTCCAGTGTGTTATCAGTGGACTTCATTCAGATGAAGCGGTGGTGTTGGGAAGCAAAAGCATTAATAAATTAATACAACCCACAGTCCATCACGGATCCACCTTTGACTGAGATATTCCAAAGCAAATGAAGTTTCCAGTGTGGTACTGAGCTCTCCACCACTCCATTTCCTTTCACAACCCACTTACAATGAAGACTCCCCTTATATTGACCAGAACACTTATATTCTGAGGACACAGTGCAGTCACAACACTAACTTCGTTACCTGCCAGGGACACTTGCTGCAGCCTGACATACGGTGGCCACATGTGAAGAAATAAGGTTAAAACCAAGCTGCAGCGTAGAGGGAAGTTGCAAAAGCCAGCAGCTATTCTGTATATACAAAATAAAAGCTTGTATTGTATTTGTGTGTGTCAGGGTTTATACAAGCTTCTCCACTCCAGACAAACAGATATAAAACAGTAAAAAAAAGGGCACCTTGAGCACTGCGTTGAAATTGCCTTCCCAGCACAAAAGCAAGAGCAGAAAGGAGCAGCCCTTCCCAACACTGACAGCAAAGATCCAGAGCTAATAACATTTTTGCAACACTGACAAGTTTTCAGAAGTGTTGTGTTTTGTGAAAAGGTTATAAAGAGCCCTGCTGGGCCCTGAGCAATCACACAATGCCGAGGCCTAATCAGATTAATCGGCTCGCTAGAAGGCATCAGCCTTGCGCCTCCGACTGCTCCCGTATCTGCTTTGCACCGGTATCTCTCAGCGCAGGCATTCCTGGTTTTATGGAATAGTAGACTCAAACCTGACCTGTTTGAAGAACTCTGTCCAGACAAAGCCTCTTCACAACTCCTGGATCCTTCACGGATCACAGCCCCACGCTAGAAACTTGAATACAGAACTGTTTTTGTGCAAGTTGAAAGAGATGAATCGGTGCGAGATTGCAAAGGGGTTCTGTCTGAAATATTGAAGGCCCTTCCCAGCTGCAATTCCTGTCTGCCATGAGGAAGGTGTTCCTTTCCCTTACACAATTTCAAGAGCAGCCAAGGTTGGAGGGTTGAATGAAAATACTTCACCTAATAAAATCTAACCATGGAGAACAGAATTAAACTGAAGTACTTTAACAATCAGCTAAGTAAAACATAGAATCATAGAATGGTTTGGGTTAGAAGGGACCTTAAAGATCTTCAGTTCCACCCCCCCTGCCATGGGCAGGGACACCTCCCACTAGACCAGATTGACTTTTCTTGGAGAACAATATGTTTTTCACCAGTTTGTAATAATTTAAAGAACTAAAGAATATAATTGCTTACAGGAAGTCAGATGAGAGCTACCAGACTTGCTTACTTCATATAGAGATTTTCCACTTCCAACCCCTCTCTCTTTGGCTTTGTACCAGTCATTAGCCCTTAGTCCACATTGCTGGCCTTACTAAAAAAGACAAGTAGAGAATCAATGTAATTCTAGAGTCAATTCATGGTCATATTTCACCTCAGTAAAATTCCTGGAACAGCCCCATCTGTGAAAAATACAGGCAATGCAAATAAACGCAAGCTGTGATCCTCCAGTGCTTTGGAGCCCATCTCTACAAAACTATTGCAGCACAGGGGAAGAGATCTACAGTAAATCTGAATATGCAAATCAGGATTTAAAAACAGACATCATGGCCCCAGTCCAGAAAAATTTCCTTATTCAAGAGAGTACATGAGTGTTCTTAAATTAAGTTGCATGTGTTCATTACGTAAGCAAACCACAAGATTACTGGCTTTTTTAGACAGCATCTTTCATGGTTTGTTTTTCTTTGTAGCTTCTAAGTATTGGGCAAAGTTACCCTTTTTATACAAATGCTTTTACTTTTTCCATCATATTGGTCTTTTTTGGCTCCCATTCAGCAAAATGCCAGATGTTGTAATTTGCACCTGGTTGGTGTCTGAAAAGCCTTGTTTTTTTCAGGTTAGCAGAAGGAAATGTGTCTTTAGTGCCTTTGATGGATTTCACAAACTTTTGCCACCTCTTAACTCTTCCAGTGGGTTTCATGAGGAAGCAGAAGTCCATCAATGACACTGAGTAGGTCAAAGCAAAACCAGTAAATCATAGAATCATAAAGGTTGGAAAACACCTCTAAGATCATTAGGCCCATGGTGTTCAGCCAGTTAATACCAGCTGAGGATTAGGTACAGCCTGAATTCACCATCTTTATGTTTCTAAGATCTTTGCACACACTGTCACCTGACAGACCAGAACCAGAAAGTAGAAAATGACACATGGCTTTCATTAAACATCATTCACTTTCTCTCTCTCCATGCACAAATGAAGTCCTTTCCTTCAGCAACTGCCAGAGGTGAGAAATCAGGTCTTCTTCTTTGGACTAGAGCAGCAGAAAGACCAAACCAACCCTTTCCCTGAGGGAGTGAGGGAGGAAGACCCTTACAAGTGCTTCTCAGTTCTGGAAGGTGGAGCAGAGTATATGAACTGGTATAATTATTTCCCAAGCACAGAAGATGCTTTGAGCAGATGATTTAGAAGATATATCTCACCTCTTCCCAGGTGAGCAGCTCACAATCTACCCTCTTTTTGCTCTGTGGCTTTGCTGAGCTAATGAAAAAACCTCCTTTGAGATGCTGCTAAAAGTCACAAAGTGGGAACAGAAGACATTCATAAGGAGCGGTATTATTCATGGAAACGAACAGCTAAATGATCTTAGGCTGGAACCCTCATGGGTGTGACAGCATTACTGCTTTCCTCCCTGGGTGTTTAGACTGTGCCACACACTCGCATCTCTTTTCAAAGTTGTTTTTCCCCTCTTTTCCTATCAGCAGGAAGGCACCAGAGCGAGTTATCGCACGGCTCTGGCGAAATCAATCAAGCGCTAACAGGTGCCGTGGCGTTACTTAAAGAGAAGATGAGAATTCAGAAGTTACCTCACAAGGAGAAAGTGAAGTAAGAGGCTGTCTTAGGTTCATGGAAATAACTACCAGCGAAGCCTTGCTTCAAATCTGCCCCGTTTTCTAATGCTCTTTGATGCTGATCCACCCCGCAGGGCTCACACTCGTATCTGGCTGGCTTCACGTAGTTGTGTGTACTCAGGGACGCGACCTTGCCCTTTCTGGGACTCAGAACTGGTTTGGGTATTTTTTTAAAACCAATGTGCAAAGCTGGTGAGTTTTCAGGAGGTCTGGGTGTTGTTCTGATGAGTTTGCTCGGATAGAAAAGACACGAAGAGCAGAGAGAGGAACTGACTCTGCTGGGCTCTGTGAGTCGGCTGCACAAGCCGGGATGCAGTAAGCAGGCAGTTAACATTCCTTTTGGTTAACATCCCTTTGGGCAAACCTTCCCCTGCCAGAGCTGAGCTGCTAAAAAAGGAAACAAAGGGGAAAACGTCTCTTAGATGAGGTCAAAGAGGACCTATCACACTCCTGTCTCTGACTTTATCCTCCTGGCTGCACCCAGCAGCAGGGATTATTTATGGGGAGCTGAAATGTACCTGGTGTGCAAAATCTGTGGAAGACATTAAAATAGAAAATAAAACCTGATCTCCATGTACTGCATCTGAGTTTCACTGAATTTCCTTCTAAGACTGCACTGGTGTCACCTGACAAAATTTTGAATCCAGCAATCCCACTTTCCTGAGTTATTCCAAGGGCTGATGGACAGAACATCCAAACTTCTGTGAGCTCTGCTGAACCCCCTCACAGAGCAGGTAAAAGCTTTCCTCACAGCCTGGGCACATTAGAAATGCAAACCCTAATTATGACTGAAAGGCAGCTGCCACCATCCCCAGACACTGGAATCAGGTCTGGAACTGCAAACAAGGAACCCATTAACATAAACACCTTGTAGGGAGAGCTGCTCCCAAACAGGAATTCTCTAACCTCTTCATCAGCGTAAGATTATTTATTTCCTAATTTCCTTAATAATAAATATATCTCAAAATAAATCTAGAGGTGGAGGCAGGAGTAGAAGTTTTCAAGTTAATTTTCAAGGAATTCCTTCCACAAGCCAAGAGACTTTAGAAGACAATCTGCTCTGTTCCAGCTTCTTACATCCACATAAACAGATTTTAATGCCAAACAGAAACCCTGGCTGAGTTGGGCTTTTCCTTTTCTTCTGCAGAGTTTGAGCACAAGAGGGAAAATCTGAATTTACATGAAATTCACAGCTCCAAATAACAGCATTAGTTTGACCTTGTGCCTGTGCAGCAAAAACGTATGAGTTAAGATAGAAAGTGGATTTAAATTGTCTTGAAATTTCTGGAAAAGCAAAGGACATTTATTTGTTTGTTTGATTTGTGTGGCCTGGTTTTCTTGAAGCACAGAATTGCCTGTAGAGAATGGGGATATAATCAGAGTCTTCATCACTTCCCAGTCTGCCTCATTTCCTGACCAGCTCTGTCAGACAAGAACATCCCGTTACCTCCTGGACCAGGGTGAGAGGAGTCGAGCAATGAGAAATTTAAGTGGCAACAAAAGTAAGCAGAGCAGGAAAGTGGAAAGGAGTCGGAGGGGGGAGGCAAAATACAGTGATCATGACCTGCTTTCATTCAGTGTTTGCCAATTAAAGTGATTTTTCTCAGAAGAAAACCTGCTCAGTGGAACACATTCATTTCTTCTCAGCGTTCCGTGAAGGCAAATTGAAAACCTGCACGGTGAAATTTTACTTCATGGTTAAATTACAACCAATTTTTCCCCCACAAAAATAACAAAACAGTCACTCGCTGGTTTTCAAATCAATTTTCCTTTCACTTTAACTGAGATAAGGAGCAAAGTTTCCATGATTTCAGATGCAGGGTTTTTTTCCCCCAAAATATCTCTTTAACCCTGCCCAGCTCCTCTCAAACCATCACATCAAAGCTGTTTCTCAGTAGTAAAAATGAAATCCTTTAAGTACCCCCTAATTGTCAAACACAAGAGATGAACTCAATGCTTCCTAAAACCTCATTTAGAACCAAATCCTGCTTTAAACCCACACTCCATGCATTTCACCCGGTTTTCAATGCAGGAAGGTGAATTTTCTCCTCATCCTGTATCCAGTCCCATGATCATCCATTTCAGAGGAATGAAGAAATAAGCTAAAACGAGAGAACTGCTGCATTTACAGACCTGCCTTGCCTTTTCACAGCCAGTTCCTCCTCTTCCCCTCTCCTTGGACATTAAGGCTGCTAACAGTGAAAGGAAGTTTTTCCTTGAATTACTGTGAATCATTTTGTCAGAGAAGAGTGTAACTAGCAGTAATTTTCAGATCAATTTACATGACATTTCACTTATTTTGTGCAGTGCCATGTTGCTGTTCCACTTGACTGCATTCATTACATACTTCCTTAAAATTGAAAGTTTTCATCTCTATGAAGCTCATATTTCCTGTGGTTCTATATTGCAATATCTGCTTCTCATCTGCTCCTTTAAGCGTTCATTTGCATCATGTTCTTAGCTGCCACCAAGACTTTTCTGAAATAAAAGGTCTGACACACCCTGGAAGCCCATCTCCTTTGGCAGTAGTAGCTTATAGATGCCTTTTCAGGTCTTATCAGGGCTTTTAAAAATCACAATATCTGCATATTTCCTAGTCAAAATTGTCATGATTGCAGCCACACACAAAAAAAAAAGAGAGAATGTAGAAACATTAAATCCTAGTTTCCTGCATTCTGGACCATTTTCTTAGCCATGAGCCACCTTGTCCACCCTTTCCACCGCTCCATCCTCTCACTCCCTGCAGATGAATTAATGTTTCCAAGACTACAGAGCAAATCAAAGACTTAAATGGAATTAGAGCCTGTGATTACCAGCTCATACTTAAAAGTCTTAGTTTCTAGACCATGCAAATGGCTTCCAAATGGAAGCTTGACTAATACCATGTAGGAACTTAATTAACTGACAGCATCCATCTATCGGACAGACATCCAAGTGGCAGCATTTCTGCTGCTAAATCAAGGGAGGTGTAAAATTCCAGCTGGTAAACTTTACAAGGCGAGCAAAGCCACCAAAAGCCTTTGCCATCAGAGTGTTTCACAACTTCCATTTCACTGACTGAATTTGGGGTCAGTCCAGTCTCTTTACACATTCAAATGGCATTTTTACTGCAGAACCCAAGAACTCCCTGAACTGCAAACATAAACACCTTGGGAACCTCAGTTTAGTAAAAATGCCTTGCTTCTTTTTCCAGAAGAGACATGTAATGCTCACAAATGATGTTATTCTCTCCAAAAAGCAGCTGCACTTAAAAGGTGCAGAGTTGAACATGACAGAGAAGAAATTAAGATGAGATCTTGGGGAGAAACGTTTTGCTGTGAGGGTGGGGAGGCCCAGATTTCCCAGAGCAGTGGTGGCTGCCCCATCCCTGGAGGTGTCCAAGGCCAGGTTGGATGGGACTTGGAGCCCCCTGATTCAGTGGGAGGTGTCTGGGATTGGAACTGGGTGGGCTTTGAGGTCCCTTCCAACCCAAACCTTTCTATTATTCTATGACTGGATACAACCTCTTCCTATAGTAACATTAAGAGGAAGCAAAAGTAAGATTTTCCTCATTCATTATTCCCAAGTGAATTGTTCAGCTAGAAAATCAAAATGCATTCTGCCAAATCTGAATGCCTTTTCTTGTAGAAAGCACCATGCACAACAGTCACCTGGCATCACACACATCATCCCCAGCTCTGCAGAGAAGGGAAAAGACACTAAGGGTGTCAGGAAGAGAGAACAAAATTAGCACACGAGAAAAACAAACCAGAGTGACTCATTATGAATTGTTAATGGCCTGTTTACTGCCAATCCTGTCACAGAAAACAGGAGCACGTCTGCTAAGACAATAATTTATTTCAGGCCGTAGAATTTTAAAGATACTTAAATGATAGTGGGAAAATGAAAATATGATTGAATTTGTCTGTATGGGGTGGGGGGGTGTCCTGCAATAAAGAACTTGTGTAATTACTCAGAGCAATCTGAATATGCTGTCAAAAGGGTCCTGGCTTTGAGCTGTGCCATCGAATCAATCCAAACAATCCTTTGAGCATCATTTGGGTCCCACGTTACAGACTTTGTAACTCGGTTCAGTTTTAGTAACATATTTGCAGAGGTACAAATAAACCCTGAGTGTTTGGATAGCGGAGAAGGGAATTTATCTTACAAACTACTGTCATAATCTTTCTTCTTGCCTCTACCTGAGCACAGAAAGCAAATATTTACTTAGAAAGGATCAGCTTCAGGAGAGACAGGAGCTCTTTGTGCCACTGAATTCCGACAGGAGGAAGGTAGAGGGCCAAGTGTTTGCACAAAGCCAGCTAAGTGAGCGCAGGATGAGGCAGGAGCCCAGCAGCAGGGGCAGCAGGCACTGGCAGGTGTCAGAAACCTCCCTTTCCCCTGTAATTCTATCCCCAGCTGTCAAACACAAAAAACTTTATACTGACATGAAATATCCACCTGGGGTTCACTCTCCATAGGAAGCCAGAACCATCTGCACCTTCTACCTGTGAAAGTCCAAAGGCAGGGCTGTTGTCTCCACAGGGAGCCAGTTCCCAGCTGGACTGAGCTTTGGGATCACAGAGATCAGTCAACATTGCAGGTTTCTGAAGGAAAATCTCAGAATGAGTGGTTTGAGCTTGAACCCTGGATCTAAAACCTTCAAGTCACCCCTTCAGCATACATTTCAGGTAATGTCAAATAATATTTATTGCATAATCTTGCACTGTAATTGCTTTCATGCTGCAATGCTGCGTTATAGCATCCATGCAGTGCTACCTCACTTTTTCAGCCTTTAAAATTCTTCAATCATTGCCAGTGTGGGTGTTCCTGCCAAGCATTCAGTGTAGTACTTTATATAATGTATGCATGAGACTCGTGGATAATGTTCTTTGAGCAACCTGTATGAAGTGTGCATATTATAGACTCAATGTATATAAACTGTACATACACTTAGTGGGTGCTGCTTTGATAGCAGATACATATTTTCCTTTTACTTGAAGCTTTCAGCTGCCTGCAACACGTGGCATTCAAAACTTCAGCAATATTATGAGTGTCAGAACTGTCAGGATGATTAACAATAGGTATTTGAAAAGAAAACAGTGGGTAGTTAAGACCTGTTCTTGCAATATGATTTATGGAGGTTTTTCATGACAGAACCATGACTTTGAGACAACACCAGCATATAGTCAGAAATGTGAAAGAAGTGGGTGTTTGGCCAGGCAGGTTGGTTTTTACTGCAAGATTCTGTCGGTTTCTTGCAAAATTGGTTAAGGTCAATAAGGAGCCATAAAGAATTGCATCCTCTTAAACACAAGCAACATTGTGGGAGACCCCAATCCCCAGATATTACAGTTTCTACTGAAGAACAATAAATCACGTTTATCATTGAGGGATGAGCTGTACTGGAATGTTTATACTGAAATGGAATCAGAGAATCTATTCCAGGTAGGACATTCAAACCCACCTCCCTTATCTCATTTCTGGGCTGCTCTAAGTCATAATTTCCATGGATTGACAAAGATTGGCTAAAGATATCCCAGTGAACAAGCAAACACTGCGAGATGTTTCTGGATCTAGCTTTAATTTTCAACCATTACCATCTTTACTATACGCTTCTGCCTTTGTTTCTGCTCACCAAAAGCACTGGAATCTATGGCGTGGGTTTTGCAGCCTAACATGAGATGCAAAAAAAAAGAAAAGCCATGCTAAAGAGGACTGTGTTGCTTGCAAATGCTGCTCCTCAACTGATATGTAACTACTCCATGGCAGCCAAAGGGATCCATGCACTGAGAACAAGACAGTTGTTTGTAACATTTTCCTAGTTCTTATTTTGTTAAGATTAAGGATGGATGAATGAAAGGAAGAAGCCTCTGTGCTTAAAACCCCAGGGGATTTAAGGAAATGGTCTGATACAATTGTCTAAAACAGCTATGAAAACATTTACTCTTATTCACATTTATGTTCTCTTTTCCTTTTGTCCCAAAGCATTATTTCACAGGTTTTTGGGGCTTATTTCTGTTCCAGCAAGTCAGCCCAATTTACTGATCTCAAATCACTCTTAAATGCAACATTTGAGAGTAGGATTCCAAACAACTCAATTATCTGTTCATTCTAAAAAGACAAGCCACTTACTTTAGGTAAGCAAATATCATCATTGCAGACCAATAGTGGCAAATTGCTGTCTCTGGGTGCTGAGCAGCTTGTTCAAGTCCCAGAGAGGCTGAAGAGTGAACAGCAAATGCCATTCCTATTGCCATATCCTTAGCATGTTGACAACAAGTAATAAACCCCACTCCTTGCTGCATTTGCATTAGGTAGAGCAAGGCAGGGTGACTCAAAATAGCATTTCAACAAGCAGCACTCTGGATCCATCAGTACAACAGAGTTCCTAACCCAACTGTTCCCTTTTAGTGTCGTAGCACCACCTCTGCACAACACCCTTGCTGAGAGCAGGACTCTTGGGCAATACAGTCAATTGAATTGCATAGATGCTGTTCTGGCCTCATCTGAAGGGTTCTCAGGTTGTCAGAGATGTTTGCTTTGGTTGACAGAAGCCAAAAGCACAGCCCATTTCAGTGATCTCCCCCTGTTCACACAGGGAGTCACTCAAGCATCCTCCCTCATGCCATTCTTGACCTACGATTTTGCTTCATGGGATGGCTGCAGTCCCCAGCTTTCAGTCAGATGTTTCAACCTAAGTTCTCTGCTCTTCTCCGTTCCCTATTGCTCTCCATCCTTTATCACTTGATGATGAAACACAACACACTGTGGTCCTTGTTTCCCTCTCCTGCCCGCTCCCCACCATCCTTTTCTTCCCAAACCTGTCATAACTGCATCACGAGTGCAATTGGAAAGGGGATCTCGGAGGAGCTACCTGTCAGATATATCCACTTGGAGATCAACTCTGCTGCTTAAATGTGGAAAAGGAATGATTCCTGGGAGGAAATATTGCTGCACTGCTGTTAAGCATAGTAACTTTATCCAGCTGGTGAATATGACTGAGATCTATCAAAATAAATAAGAAATAAATATTAAGCCATCAAGCCTTACTAGACTGCTGGGGCAGCACAGGAGAAGACGGCTCAGAATAAAGGAGATTTATTTTTTAGCAGATAGAGAGCATCTACGTTCAAAAATACATCAGTAACATCCATGGATTGGTCCTGGAACACCTACAAGTTCTTAAGGCACCTCCAGGTAAAAGGCATGCAGCAATTAATACGCAGTGTAACTACAACCCAACTGTAACTACAGTTTTAGATCACTAAGTGATAGAGATGAATATCATAATATCACACCCTGGAGCACCCAGAACAAAATCATCTGCGCCTGCTCTCATTTGAATGTGTGATCTTGATGAATGATGATTTACTGACTTGTTTATAGATGGCAGCCTGGCCAGATCTCCACAATTACTGCATGCTTATCTCCCATTAGAGTTTTCCTACAGAGTGTAGATTAAAGCGAGCCCATGGACAAATACCCACTGGTATTCCAGACAATCAGAAAATCCATTAGCTGCTACAGCATTTCATAAAGGAAACGTAAAGGCAAACTCACAAATGAACACCAGCAATTTTTCAACAAGCTTCCTATAGCATAGTGCTATTTGAAGAGTAATTGCTGATATCTTGACTTTCCTCCTACAGTACAAAACATGGTCTAACCCACACACCCTTGTCTTCTGGAGCTCTGTACGAGAGATCTCTGCAGAGATGCTGTGGAAGTTCATCTGCAGTGTATCTGCCTTCAGAAGCTGGCCAAGCATCCAGGCAGCTGCCCATAAGATGAAAAAGAAACAAGTGTTTGATCCTTCAAGTGGATAAAATGTCACTTCCTGCACCAAGAATGCAAAAAAGAAAAGCAACAACCCACAAGACAAAAACATGCTGAAGAATAGGGAGAATGAGAAAAACTCCATCTTTGGTCAGTAAACAAACCTGGAGAGAATAGGTTTTCAGTGTGTTGACGATGTTCTGGCAGTTCATTAATCCCAGCAAAATCTCTCCAAAGTTACTGATGCATGGATTCCATTTTCAAATTTCTCATTAGTTCCTCTTTATGGATTAAATGCTGATGTTCACGAATGAATGCACACAGCTTCAGCTGATGGATGTAATTGGGTTGTAATGGATTTTAGCTGCTGTTCCTTCTGATCTAGCCAATTTGAAATGCAGTCTCAATGTATTCTCCCCATCTCTCTGTAGGGAATGAGAAATTGAAACCTACAAGATGGAATTTATCAACTTCCATAAAGTCCGTTCCAACCCTCATAAAACTGTTAAACTTCTCATTACCATTCTACCACAGTTATTTCCCAAACTCTGGTCAGGCAGTCAAAATATTAAAGTGCATTGGAAATAAGTAGAGTTGATCCTTCAATATTCTGTATGCCCTCAACATTGATTTAGGAGCTGTAAATATTACCAATCCACGATGACATTAACGTAGCCAAAGCTTAACAGCAGGGACATGAAGTGATATGAAAGGATTTAAAGGTTGCAGAACTTCTTTCCAATTCTTCATATATCTGTATCTCAATAGCTAAATAGATGATTTGCTATCACTATGGGGCCAGTGTGCAAAACAGCTTAACGCTTCTTCCCCCCTCTATAAACAGCATCTGCCTTGCTTTCAACCTTCATGCCTTGGCCTACCAGAAGAATATGGAACGGTTAAAGTAGGTGTGTGTTCCACAAGGGAATGTGCAACACCAAGGGCATAGAAAGGTTCACAAAAGGCTCTGAAAATGTGAGGATTTTCACTAAAGCAAGGGAATTGATATCTTAAGGGAGGGGGAAGAACTAGGTGTGGTGGTTTGGGGTTGTTTTTTTTCCAGATTTCACCTAAAAAAATGACAGGAGTAATGCTTTGAGTATCACAGAATGGTTTGGGTTGGAAGGGACCTCAAAGCCCATCCAGTTCCAACCCAACAAACCCCGCAAACGTAGGTATCCAGTTTTGAAACCACTCCGTATGGGAGCGCTTTTGCAGAAGAGCTTAGGATTGGATTTTCCAAGCCTGGCCAGCAGTGTGATCTGAGCTGCCTCGAAAATGTCTTTACTCCACAAAGCCATAACCCTCTGTGTATGCACCCAGGATCGCACAATGCTCCCTAAATCTGACATTAGGAACACAACCTGTGAGCAAAACCAAGCATGAAAACAGCTCCCCAACGCCAAACCAAAGCTGTTTCATTTTCTTGACTCCAGTTGCCTTTGCACCAGGCCCTCTCAGCTGAACCCATCACTGCCTCCAACTTGCCAACTCTCTGCCCCAGCAGCTATGACTGAGCCCACCCTGCCTGCAGCTTTCTCTTTCCCTTTCAGTTTCAGGCCAAATTCAATAACGGTTGTAAGTGAAAACTTAATTATTGACTGAGCAGAGTTGCTCATGCTTAGAGCAGGGATGAATTGACCTGCTCTGCCTATTGCTACCCACAGAATCCCAAACTAATTATAAAAGCCCAGTAAGACAGATTTTAAATTTCTTAGTTTTACTACTATTATTATTAGACCATTCACTTTCGTTCTACAAGGTATTTAAATACTGGCATCTCAAATAAATTATACATCCAGGGCAGGTTAGAATAAGCTTTCCTTCCTCGCCTGCCACTTTCTTGTGCAGAGGTAATATACCTGCACGCTGCACTTAGTTAAAACAAACTTCCTAACTGATTAAAATTTTAATGAGACCACCTACAAAAACACTCAAATATCATCAAATCCAAAGCTAAGTTTCAGTAAAAATCCAGGCTTTCCTACTCAAAGGGAACTACATAAACTGCTTAAATGTTTTTCCTAAATTTGGTCTTAGTTGAGAAATTTGAACATAGAAAATAAACTGCTTGCATCCAATCAATAATGAAAATCAAAAAGGTATAATGACCATGTAATCAGAAATACATCGAGCTCTAAGCATCTTCTGCCAGTATTTCCTAATAATTCCCACCACTGAAATAAATTCGTTTATTGGGCTGATGAGGCCTTGAAGAGGGTTCATTGATGTCTTGGTCCAATAGGATGTCGTAACACATGGGAATATCACAACCAAGCTGGCATAAATTAAGGTGTGAAGAGATCAGATGTATTGTGATCTTTCCCGGGTACCAAACCATTCTTGCCCCTTTTTTTTCATTCTGAAAATCAACTGACAAGAGTGTCAGGTTCCCAAACACTCCTGTCACCATTCCTTAAATGTGGCATCAGGACAAAACTGTAGTTGTGGCATCAGGACAAAACTGTAGTTATGGCAACACTCACACAGTTCACCCCAAACTACACCACTTGGACACCTATACCTACAAGGTATAAGTCTTTTCCTAAGGAGTACAATATCCAAGCAGGAGTGCCAAGTTTGAGCTTCCTCCAAAGCAGTGAAGTCTCTCTGGTGATGGAGGCTTGGGCGGGACTAAACCTGAACTTATAAAAGAAGCCACAGAATCGTTAAGGCTGGAGAAGACCTCAAAGATCATCAAGTTCAACCGACAGCACCATCCTGCTAAACCATGTCCTGAAGTGCCACATCTACACCTCTTCTGAACACCACCATCCACATCCTCAACTGCCATTTGAATAAAAAGCTCTCCTCATTCATTACCACCAATACTGACTCTCCTCCTCAAACTGCTATATACTCTTATTTAAGTAATTGCAGTCCTTTTGTAGATTATGCATAAATCTTCATTTGTTTTCTTTATTAGTATTCGATCCGGATTTGTTAATTGCATAAACACTCCCCTCAGGCAGAAAAGCAATATAGCTCAAATGAAGCAGGGTTTTTTGTTAAAGATAGTCAATTTGATTAACATCGCTGTCAATATGATGAATGAAAATACCCTCAAATGAGTCGCCCAATACCTTGAAATCATCACTGGAATATTCACATCCTTAGGACACAAATGATAAATTCAATTTGGAATCATGTTGGCCTGCCCAAAGCTTGGGAAATATAGATGCATTGTCTATAGCACTTTTTAATCAAGATCTCAACCCTTTTATTTCCTCTTCTGACACACAAGTTTTAATGCTCCTCTCTCAGAATTTCCAAAGTACTTTGCCTCAGTTTCCATCACATTGCTGTTGTGACTAAAGAAAGCTCTGTAGCCCTGAATCTTAAGACCTCTGTGCTTGTTCTTCTGCTCAATTCAAGAACATTTACTTGCATCAGGAGTATGGCTAAAACAATTATTACTATAATTAATTTTTTTCCACATGAAGCATATTCTAAATGTGGCCTTTGGGTACTTCGGCAAGCAAGCAGCAAAAAGGAGGTGGAATTACAGGTCAAGTTTAGAACAGCAAACAGCTCCCAGAAAGCTTTAGACACTCATTTATGTGTTCAACTATTGCCACTTCGAAAGGGCAGAGACAAAAAGACTCAGAAAAGAGGCAGTAGGTGTGGCGAAAGGTGGCGATTCCTGCACTTTCCCAGGGTGATGCTGTATAACTTTCAGTGAGACACCGCGTATAATTAACACCCAAGCAAAGAGGTCTTCCTCCCTTTTTCTCCCTCTTTTGTCTTTTTAATTATCTCCCAGTGCTAGTGATGCTGCCATTATCTTACACAATGTGCGTTCATTAGAAATGCATTTACACTTATACCTTGATTTATCAGCTCTTCCCCTCATTTCCATACTCTAGATTAATATGCCTGTGATAGAACATATTGGACAACTTAGGAGAGCCTGTGAGAGAAGACAACATTAATAACCCCAAATGGAATCCATCAGAGTACACGTGTGTCTGTATAAAGTACGTGTGTCTGTACACATGCAAAGTTGACTGAAACCTTATGCAGTGGATTGCACTCAAAATGCATGTTAATCAGTCCCATAGACAAAACCTCCAACTTCTCCACAAGTATTCAGTACAGTATCAACACTCACCTATAGTTTTCCTGCCTCTGGCAGCTTGCAGTCTATTACCCAGACAAAACATGCCTTTCATTACCAATACCAAACCCACAGAGCCAGAGGTCTTCTCCACTCTTTGCGCACAGACCCCACCCCAACCACCCTGTTACTGCTGTGGTCCTTCTGGAGTCATTTGATACCAACATCATGCTTGACTGGGTCAGAGAACTAAGCCACTCCAGGGAACCAGTAACCAGTCAGAAGAGCATACTAGGCAGAAACATGACATTGGTAGAAACATAATGACACCTAAGCTTTCCTTTTTAAGGTGAAACACATCTGGAGCAATACAACCACAATGGAAACTTGTAACACCAAAAAGCTTCCAGGGCCCACAAGGCAGATTCAAACAACCCAAGGCCTCATCCCACTTCTGAAGATGTTTAATATATTTATCTAGAGCTCTTTTGGGCTATTAACTTGGTTTTTGAGAGGGTGAACATCTGCTGAACCTGATGTGTACGTCTGCCATAGATATCTCACCCTGCACAGACATCTGCAGGGAGGGTGTCCGGCAGGCAGAGCTTCACACGGGCTTTACTCTCCAAACATAAGGTTTCAGTGGAGAACGGACAGAGGACTCCAACTGCCTTCCAGCCTGCCAGGGAGCAGAGACACAGAGGATTAGTACCAGGCAGAGGAGTGGGGAAGATGATGAACATCTGGTTTGGAAATGAGTGTGATGTGGAACTGCCTCTACAAGCCCTTATCACAGACAGGCACCCTCCACCTCGCAGCACGCATTCAGTCTGACAAGGGTGTGCAGCCCTCAAATCAATTGACAGAGCAGGGAAGAACGTTATTAGGCATCTGCAACCTCCAGACACTCTGCAGCGAAAAGATTTGTTGGAGGGCAGAAATGACAGCTATGTAACAACAATATCTTATTGATATGAGCTTCCTGAGCAGTGATGGAAGAAAGGGTGAATGCTTCTGACAGCAAGTGACTGCAGCGTATGTTAGAGGCTTGATGGAGCAAGCCAGGCTACAAATGAAGTGGCACAGGAAGAGACACGGACATGGCACACGGCAGATAAAGTTGTAACTAGGTCAAGCATCACTACCTCAGGACGGCAGTGACATTTTGGCCTCTGGAAAGCAAGAGTCATTTGTTATTATTTTGTTTAAGCCCATTAAGCACACCGGTTGCCTACCAGCAAAGCCAGTCGTATTAAAATCATCCTGATGATTCCATTGCTCAGTGCTGCATTTGCTCTACAAGGTTATTAATTATGCGACCAAAGTGACAAAGATAATAGCATTCACCTGGCTGCGAGGGTACCAGAAGACTGCAGAGTTGCTAAGCCACAGCTGCTTATGCTGGAAAGATCATGCACACTGGGGCTGTTTGTTTTAAACAAATGAACAAGCAGCACATAAAAACATATGCGACAGTCAAGAGTGTATAAAAACAATGCACTTCTAGGTGTTTCTGCAAAATACAGAGGATGTTAAGCAAACTAAGAAATACAATTAGCATGTGAAATCATAGTTACAGGGTATTAAGCTACAGACACCGACCAAAGGTGATTGTGATCCTGCAGCCAGTGAGAACGTGCTGCAGTGACTGCGACACCTTAAATAACCCCAGAACATTTAACAAGTATTTTTGAACACATTTATCCACCTAACAAGCTCCACTCTGGTTTTCATCCTGTAATCCAAGGGTGCCATTACAACCAGACAGTTTGGAAGTTAGTGAAAGCATTTTACCTTTCCATTAGAAACTTGAGTCACAGTTCATAAAGCAGCCATTCTCTATTTTCAAACAGCCATCAGTTTGAAGCAGTTTTATTTAAAACTTGATTATTCAATTGATGTTGATTTCAGAGTGACCTCACTGCAGCCTGAAAGGATTTACAGCAGAGCTGAGCACAATCATCGGGGAACCAACGAGTTCATAGAACAGCAGACATCAATTTTCTTACGCTCAAAGAACTTCTCCAAAATCCCTCTGCTCCATCTGTCTGAAACGGGACCTTGTCGCTTAGAAACAAACATGCACAACTGCTGTAGATACCAGCAAAAGATTACTATGGGAATCTATTACTTCTGGAGAAATGAAAAAAAAAAAGGATGAATTAACGGATTTACCCCAATGTAAGCAAAATCAAGATCTGGCTCCGTGACATTTCATCAGCATTTCTTTTCTAGCGTGACAGAGGCAGATGGGCTTTTTTGGAAAAGGATTTTTAGAGCAAGAAAAGGAAAACATTTGACCCAAGTTGTACAACAAAATGTCAAGCAAGGATGGCAGAGGAGAAAGACAAACATACAAAAAAGGAATCTTTTCTTAGCCTGGGATACTTAAGTTAAGAGCTTCAACCTACAGAGCTCAGCAATAGCTGCAAGTCCACACTCAGCTATTGTAGGTGTCTGTGCTTTGGCTAGAAGCTCTACTAATGTGTTTATGCATAAAGATGTGTTTTACATCTGAAGACAGCACACTGCCAATATCTGTTACTCCACAAAACAGAGCTCCTCTGCAGCAGGGTTATTGTTCAGCTCCAGCTGCCTTGACAAGGCAGGGACAGTGTCAGCCCACGCCATGACCAGAGGGACAGGGTGTCAGTCCATTCCAGACCACGGACAAGTCGTGACCAGCAGGCTATGATCTGCCAGCTCTGGGTGTTCAGTTTGGGTGGCAATGCCTCCTCGCCCCCTCAGGAACATCAATATGACCATTACCAACTGTGTAACAACAAAGAAGAGAGATTAATAATTCAGACTTAAGATATCATTAAGATTTATCACTCTGTCTCCAGACAGCATCGGGAAGTTGTCACTGGGAGACACTAAGAAGTTAAAAACAGAGCTTTGTACTGATTACAGAACAGGTATTCCTTATCAACAAGTGAAACCAGCTTATGCTTGGGAACACATCTGGGTGCTGATCTGTCATTAATGCAGCAAACTCCAGTGCACAGAAATGAGGCATTTACTAAATTAATTCTTGGGCCCATAGAAGCATCTTGACCTCAGGACTGAAAATACCATATCCTGCAAGAACATTCCTGAGGAAGATTTCCCCTCAAGGCAAGAGCCGATGCTCTGCTAATCAGAAGCTTCTAGTTTCTCTGTGGTTTGACTTGGGAATATAAACTGATCCAAAATAACATCTAAGGGATGGATTAATTTCACAATGACTTTCTTCTCAGTCAAAAGGTTGGATGAATTACTGAAAGATGAGCTCACGTCAAGGGTGGCACTGGCTGAATGTTTCATTAATCTTACTTAGAATAAATGTGGGCCATAATGAAAAAGACAGCTTGCTTCAAAAATAATTATTTTTATCTACATAAAACAACTTTCTGCCCTTTCTTCTCATTTGTGGCTTTAACATGTTAAGAATCAGATTGCAGAGAGAATTACTGTGACCAATTTAAGGCCATTTCAGCTCGCTGGCACACCAGGGTCCATTCAATAGCTTTGTGCTTCCAGGCCACTTAACATATGGAGCTGCTTCAGACTCCCACAGCGTTGCTAAATGGCAGGGGCCAGATCCTGGGCTGGGTCGAGTCAATGTGCCCATTCTGATTTATGACATTTAAAGATGTGGATTGCACGCACTGCAAAACCACTGTGAAAATTAAGAAGCATTTGCAAGGCAGGTCTAACTTTTAGGTGTAGTCCAGCCCTGGCAAAAAATGTCCCTGTTTGCACCAAAATAAGGATTTTGGGGTGGTCTTTTTCATGTAAACGACGCAGAAAGGTTAACGGGAAGTAATGAACTCTCTATAACTTCTCTTCAACTGCTCTGGCCTTCCTCACAGCACTTTAAACAGCAGCATCCTGAATATACAAAAAACTGCTCTATTTCCATTACTTAAGAGAAGCTAATGAATCCAAACACCACAAAAGCTCCAAATTTATCAGTCTGTTTCCCATTTCTGTCACGCACTATGTTTCCAAAGACACCAAAGACTAAATTGCATAGTTAGGAGAAGGTTAGAGGTTCCTGCTACATATTTATAGCAAGCAGCAACTGACACCTAAAAGCACTCCTTCTGCTTTTGTCAGGTTGTTTTTTCCAACTTGACCCAGAGCAGAGATGGGCTGAGAGGCTCTGGCTCACGATCTCACCACTGTGGCTCCGTTCTGCCCATCTGGGCTCTCTGCTGCAGTCACTGACAGTCTAAGAGGAGCAGCTGCAGGGAACATCCATCCCCTCCCATTGCTGCTGTAGTTTATAGCCCAGAGTATTAATGCAAAACACCTCTGACCAAGGTCAACACCAACATAGCAGGTTGTGATCTACAGAAGAGTTGTGCTGCTATGAAATACCTCTGCTGAAAGAGAAGGCTCTCCAACTCTGCGTCTTAGTGAAATCACACACCACTACTTCAACCACAACTCCATGACATCTGTACTGGATAAAGAGCACATTTAGAGACAAAATTCATGATGGACCAGCCAAACAAGTCCACATCAGCTCAGTCCACAAAATGGATTAAATTCTAGAAGATAGTGACCTGTTGAGCCCTTTTCAAAACCGAAAACCATTCCCCCTCATCCTGTCCCTGCACTCCCTGATCCAGAGCCCCTCCCCAGCTTTCCTGGAGCTCCTTTCAGTGCTGGGAGGCTGCTCTAAGGTCTCCCTAGAGCCTTCTCTTCTCCAGGCTGAACAACCCCAACTCTCCCAGCCTGTCCTCGTATAGCTCCAGCCCTTGGATCATCTTTGTGTGCTAAATAACTCCTCAGAGCCTTTTCTAATGGTCTATCATGTTCAGTACTAAAAAAGTAACAAAGAGAAGAGACAAGATGTTATTCCAGTTGCAAAGGAAATTTTTTCACTAAGTTTGAAAGTTCTGTGCCAGAATGAGAAAGGGCAGATCTTGGTGTCAGAGGGACAGAATTAACACAACTAACTTCTACATTTTACACCAAATGGGTGCTTAATTTACAATTTGGTTTAGTTATTCATTGCATCTAATACACTTAGTATTACAATAATTTACTTCTCAGCAACAGGGGAAAAATCTGATGTATCTGTTTATTTCCATCTTTCCTGTTTAATTATCCATACTGTCCTCTGCTCTCTAATCTCTTTGCATGGACAAAAATATTGAGACTATTACAGGAACAAATGATTTTCCTTGAAGAGTGCATAGGCCTGGGAGAAAAAAACTGCTGTCAGGGCAGGGGCAAGGTAATTTTCCTCATTACAGTTCTACCTGGTTTCCAGAGCAGCATCCTATGCTGCTGATTGCCTGGAACAGAATGATCTCCTGTGAATGCCAAAGGAAAGAGATAAACAGAGCTCTAAAGATTTGAGCAGCTCCTTCTCAAAAAAAAGCAGCTTGTTGACAGTCGACATGTAATCTAGATTTACTATAACAGCTCTCCCTAGCATCCAAACCCTGATTTCTCTAGAGGTGTGATTTCTTCTCAGATTTTCAGAATTGGAGCTAATTCATAGCATTCTAGACTTTATTTTGTGTAAAGAAGCAGACGTGTTTTATTCATTTAGCTTTATAAAAGACATGGGAGCACTGGGTGTGCACCCATCATGAATACATGTTTGTGACAACTTGCTTGCAGCAACTGAATATTGTTACCTGCTCTTCACATGCAAAATCATCTCCCTCTGCATCCCACTGCCATAGTATATGGGACAATAAGCAGAATAGCTGCATGCTATTAAAGCATATTGAGGAAATAATCTATTCATAGCTCATTCCTCCCCTCCACCCTTGCCATTCCCTTAGAAACAGCTCTTCTCCACAGTAAATAAAGTTAGAAAGCCTTATCATTAATTCTGTTTAGGCCTAATATGTCATAAAGCAAGGAAAGCAGGCCATTTTCCTCTCTGTTGGGGCACAAAACATGTATTAACTATTCCACCAGAGCTGTGAATGATTTATTAATTCAATTTTGGAGTGTGACTGTCAGATCATATAAGTTTGTTATAAAGAGAGTCTCTCCGAGGACTCCTTTACTCTTTTTAAACCAACTGACTGACATTTCACATGCTTCACCACTGCAGACATCCATCTCCTTCCTGCTCCTTCTCAGAGTCACACAGAGGTTATGGAATTTGTCCTGTCCATACTGGAATGTCTGTAGACACTCAGAGGTTGTAATACCAGGGAGAAACACAATCTACTTTGTTCTCCCACACTGAACACAGACCATTACATTTTATTCATTTCCTTCTCCAATAAACACAATTTTGACTAAAACATGCTTCCAGAAAGAGTCCCATCTCACTTTGAAGACATCACTTCTCCTGGTAGCGTGTTCCAGCAGCAACCAACCACACCATTACGTCTACCTTGCTTGAGATTAATCCACCAATTCTTGCTAGGCCGTTCCTTACTGGATTAAGGAACCCTTTCGTCCCAGCTATGAAACAAGACTAGAAGCCTACTCTCAGTACCCCCTGAAACCACCTCAATCTCATTTCAAAACAGAAATAAATAATTCTAAAGGAAAAAATTCTAAATTCTAAAAATAATTCTAAATAGCAAAGCAAACAGTCTCATTTGCAGTAACAGCCGTGAAACGCTACTCGGGACCTGGAAAGTGTCTCCATTCTGTAATTACACGTTCATGATCTCTGTTCCATTCTCAGTCCCTCAGGCAGTATTTCACAGATAGAGCCCTCCATACTTTTGTAATCGGTCATATATTCTCAAGGCAGATGACAGGGTCAGTTCTCTTATGGAGCTCTGGCTCCAGCCAGGCTGACACTTCACTGGATTAGAGTTGTGTAAAGGTTCAGGAAGAAAAGCACTGAGGATATGAATCACCACTTCAACTCATTTGAACAGGCTGGGTAGAAAGGAGTCTCTGTCACTGATTTACCATTCAGAACCTCCCGAGCAACTGAAAAATGAGGTCTGGAGGGCACGAGTGCACCAGGAAGACATCCTTCTATCATCTTATCTAGGCTTTGAAGATGCTGAAAGCCACCTTCTCTCCAGAGATCAGTGGTTGCTGTGTTTGTGTGGCTGGGATAGAGGCACCCTGGGATCTTAGGTCACCCAGTAAGAATACTTTGTGGTCTGGCCCCTCACCTCCTGAGATACTCAGCCAAAAGAGAGACTGTGGAATGAACTGTGCAATGTGAACTGCAAAAATAAAGAGTGCCTTTCCCTTCACCAGTGGTTTATGCAACAGCACTCAACAACAGCAGAGGCAAAAGCACAGGTTCCCTGAGGCAAACTCCACCAGCAAAAGCGAGGGGAATCGATGCATGGGGACAATGACAATTTAAATTCTTGGAGAAACATTTGGAGGAGTTCTCTCAAAGCAGTTATTCTGCTACAAGTGAGACATTTGTCCACACTTGTTTCTTGGTGTATAATTTCCTCTAAATCAGACTGGTCCCAGTAACCAAACCAGGACATCCTCCTTTTCAATCTTCAGATGAGCATTAGATAATTACAGGGATATTTCTAACACCCTGCTCTATTTATGCTAGTTTGTATAAGGTGAATTCAAGCTGTGTCTCCACAGATTCCCCTCTGAACAAAGAAATAGCAAAGAGAAATGGATTTGTATCTGCTTCTATTGTGCATGGATCTAAGTTACAGTGTTTATCTCTCAATTATACAATATTACACCAGGAAGGGAGACTGCAGAGCTTCAAAAACAAAAATCAACACTGTGGCAGTTTATTCCCACTTTACAAAAGCATAAAGGAATGCAGAAGGTTTTAAAAAAACAGATTTGGCAGGGCAAAGGCACCTTAGAAGGGTGAGCAAGTGGTTGTCATATTGCAAGAGTACAAAAGTGATTTAACAACAATAAAAGCAGTCATAGCTTTGACTTCACAATACACTTCACACTGAGCTATTCCACCAGCCTCCGATCGCTGCTGGCCCGCAGCAAACACAAGAGCTGCAGCTCAACTGAACACGGTGTCGCGGGGAACTATCATCTTAATCTGTCACTGGCTAAAAGCAGAGAACCTTATTGCAGGGCAACTGACATGTGCTTCTAATATTACACATATCCTCTTCTGTCACTGCATCTCCATCACGTTTGAGCTTTAAAGATCTCACCAAGGTAGAAAAGCACTATCCCTCCTGTCTTTCACACTGTAACATCATTCTAAGCTGCCCTTTCAATAGGACTTCCCCACCAGCACGGACAATCTTCCCAGCCTTAAGTGCCTCAAGAGATCCAGGGCTGAGACATTTTCCACATTTTCCATCTATTTTTACCATACTCGTGCAGGCAGGGATGAGACCACAGAAGACAGTGAAAATTCCAGCACTTTCTGAACCCCTTTCCCCACCAGCATTGACAGAGCTCTATAGCAACACCGCAGGCAGTCCTGGTTTACAGCTGAGAAAAGAGGATCTTGCCTTCTTTTGTCCAGAGCTTCTTGTCATTTACAAATTTCAGCAAAGCTTAATTATTTCACATGGTACTTCACCCAGCAGAACCACAGATGTGGAATTAGTTCCTTGCACAGGCACTACAGAAATAAGCAGAGAAGCAGGTACAGGACACGTCTTACCACTGCCCTCAGAAGGAAGCGGTGTCGGTGGTCGTGGGCCAGGACTCTGACGAGCTCTGATGTGTGGGTCACCAATAACCTGGAGCTGCAAAACCACAGCAACTCATTTCCAAAGTTAGGAACAAACCCCATTTTGCCACAGTTTGACAGATGACATCAACTCTGTTCTCCTAAGACAACCATTTATCCCCCTCACAGGTCAGCTTTTCTCCTAGATCTCCAATTTAAAACCTTCCCCACTGGCTTGAATCTCTGCCTCACCTAAATGAGGCCAGCAAACTCAAGTAGCGTCCATACAGCACAAGAGGAAGCTTTTATCCACCTCATCTGCTCCTACATTCTCAGGAACTCGCTGTTCCATGGTTTTAACAACCATCAAAGTCAGCAGAGACCGACTACTAAGGACCCAGAAGTAGATTTGTCAATATAAATCACCAATTATGTGTCAAAAAGACCTCGCAGTAGCAGATGAGCAAGAGAGTTATTTGTTATGTTTCTCTCCTTGCAAGAAAAATTGAAGTTAATAAACATAACAGTCACAGCATGTAGGGGAAAAATGATACTTCCACTGTACACTCTAATTTCTTTTACCGTTCTGCATCTTGCAATAAAATAATCTCTTCAGAACTGAAGTTTATCCTGCCTGGCCACACAGTGCCCAGCTGCTGGTTGCCCCAGGCTAAAATCATGGAGAATTATGAGGTAACCATGGCAAAGAACAGTTCCTAGCAAGAGATTTTGAATTTAAATATTCATCTGCCATTCAAGGTCACTTCACAGCAACTTAGCAGCAGTGGGTGCTAAAGCCCTCAGAGGTTGGACATGGTAAATGCAGAGAGCAAGAGGCAAAGGAAAGAATCAAAAGGAAGACAGACACAGAAATTATAATGGCTTATAATTTTTGTTCTCACATTTATTCCCAAGGAATCAAAATGCAGCAAGCTAAGTATCAAGAATGCCAAAACATGAAAAGTTGTGAAAGACAGGCTAATTATAGCCATCGTTTAACAGATGGAAAAAACTGAGACCATGACAGGCCAGCAAGTACAAAACAGGGTTCTGTAAAGTATCAGCGCATCCTTCTCATCATTTAGTTTAAAAGCAAAACTGATTCGTGTTTTCAAACTTTTCCCTACAAGTAAAATCTAGAATAACAATGGAAAGACAGGAAATATTAGTAAATTATCTCAGACCAAGAACTCCATCTGCTTTAGCAAATCCCCCAGGTATGGTGCATTGTCCAAAAGCCTGCAGACAAGGCTGTTCCTAAAATACTTACAACACTTCCCTTACAAAACACTAACAATGAAAACCAACAGCTATAGTGAGAGGAGTTGTTTCCCAAGAAGTTTTCAAAGCTGTTCTCTGTACAAGTGATATGAATTTCAGAAGTCGATCCAAAATTCCCAATCACTACTCTGCTTTGCTCTTTACTGTGGAAGGACTGATCTCAAAAGGCATCTCCAGCAGTGGGAGTTCAGTCATGTCTATGAGAAGTTGCCTCAAGCCTTCTTTTGCCAAAAAGCACTTTGAGATGGGCACCCAGAGACCTCAATCTCTGTTTCTACATGGAACGAGCCAGGCACATTGACAGAGCCCATCCACCTCCCATTTCCACCAGGGTTTAAGGATTCCTTTCAAGGTGTTCACATCATCTTGTAGTCCTAAAGGTAATCACATTACTAATCTGGGACCCTGAGGACTCAAGTCCTGGAGTTACTGAGACATCAAGAGCCAAATTATTCACACCAGGAAAGGGGAAGACTTCCAATATTTTTCAGATCCATAACATACACAGAAATGAACAGAACAGTCCATTTATACCCATTTTGTTTCTGCTTTATAGCAGTAAATAACAAGGCAACAAATGAGCAAGAAAATGCCAGATCCTTTATTTTCCACATTATTTAAGAGGAAGGGTCAAAACAATATTTTGAAGTTATTTGGAAGGTCACTTTAAGGGGAAGATAGGAAAGTTTTCCCAAATGCTTGGCCTCTGTGATTAATGAGTATACTGAAGAGAAACCCACACACATTTCAGGAACAGATGGGCTTGTTTTGGCTTAGTTGTCACCAAAAAGCTTTTTTATTATTTTTTAAACCTAAAACATTAGTTATTTCTCCCAAGTACATAATTCTCAACATGAAGAAAACAAAAAAGTGTAGGAGCAGAGGAAGATTCTAGGAAGTGAGACAGACCCATAAGAAACAGATGGAAACAAGTTGCCCAGAGCTTTCCTCCATTCATATAAAAACAACATCCATCCTGCTCCAGCAGACAAATGTGGGAAATGTTTGGAAAGCAAATGCAACCCTCACATGCTGCCAGGGAACGTGCTGACCCAGGGGCTGTGCTTGCCCACAGCATGCCAACCACTCCAGGAAAACACACTGCAGCTGCATTTCGTGCATTGGCTTTGATTAAAGGGGTCAGATCAGCTTTACCTCAGTTTACTCTCCTGTGCTTCGCTTGCCCGTGAAATTGAACGAGGAGACAATCACTACTGAGCCCAGTAAAGAGCAGAATTAAGAATTTCTCCTTTCTCTATCGTTACCTAATTTATCAGCCTCCCCACATACAGAACTGGCAGCCTACACTGAACAGCAGCAGCAAATAAATCCCCCTCATTAGTGAGTTTATTGTTAGACAATGCCAAGCTTGACTTTGTCAGTGAGAGTGGCTTCTCCTCCTGTTTTTAGAGAGGCAGAAAATATACCTGGTCCTGCCAAGATGCCAAATTAGATTTCAGCAGGAGGACATGGGAAGCTGAACAGCCACAGCTCAGGATTAGATCTGATTTGCTCTCTGCTCCTCAAACCTTTGGCACAAACACTTATGTCAACTAAACATCAGCTGAATCTCAGGGTATTCGTTGAAATCCGAAGGGAGGCTGGAATTTTAGTCCCTGGCTGCCTGCAGCTTGTCAGCTCTCCACAGCCCCGTGACAAGCACAGAGCACCCTGAGGGGAGCACGGGAGAGGCTCCAGCAGCAAAACAAGCAGGTATGCAGATGTGGAAGGGAGAAAAACACCAAGGCAGCTGGATTTACATGTTCATTTTGCCCTTAAAACATGGGAAAGGGACAAGTTTGCAGTGTGGCAATCAACAACACATGCAATCCAACGACCCCCCGTGCAATCCACCGCAGGAGACGGAGGGATTGATAAGGCAAGAGTGGAGTTTTGCCAAGTCTGTCTGTGGGAAGGCAATTCCTGAGAGTGGACAGAAGCAAACAGCATCACAGATCCACCAGCTAGCAGATTTTTCACTGCTGTTCCTCACCATGATTTTAAGCACAGTTGTACTGATGAGACGTAGAGAAAAAAGCCTCCTATGGCCACTTTGTGTTATCAGAATGATGAAAAGCAAGTCCTAGCAGCAAACTGGAACCCAGTCAAACCCTCAGCTGCCAGCACTGAGCCAGGGTACATCTTCGGAGCAAAAGCATCCTTGTTTGCAGTTGGCATTTTTAGGATGAAACCTTTTTGTGCCTCAATTTGCTTTTTGTAATGCAAGCACAAAATCTCCCTCTGCTTGTGGGCATATTGTAAAGGGATGCACAAACCACAGAAAGCAGCTCTGGCTGCTGTGTAGCCGCAGTATAAAAACAACTAAAGACCCCAGCGGAGACCAGGGAAAGCCACAGGGAGAACATGGGCCTTGAAGGGAAAGAGGAATGGCAGTAAATTGGCCCTGTGGATAATGGGAGCTGCCGGGCACTGCATGAATCCAGCCGTGTATCTGGTCTGTAAGCTCTCTTGAGAGGACAAAAGGTGGCAGGGGGTAGAGCCTGGCAGGGCGCCCAAGGGGAGAAAACAAGAGGGACCATTCTGGTCTTGGAGAAAAGATGCTGCTTTTCTCCCCACGTGCAAACTGTAGCTCAAAAATAGGGAATCATCTTTGTCCATGAAGCCTGGCCCACTTTCCATTTGCTGCCAGCGGTGAGAACTTGAAGGACTTCTCAGGAGCTGGAATGATGTAGGAGAGCAGCCTTCTGGACCATTTCAGTCCTGATAAGCTCAATCTACATTTCATTAAGTGATGTTTAACTATTTTTTCATTTAAAATGCAGACTGACATTTAAGTCTCTCATAAGAATCTAAAATGGAAAAGTGTCAAGAGATTGATTTCAAAAATCTTGTTTCATTTCATTAATTAAAATATTAGATTATGTATATTTACAGATACTATATTTAATATCTTCTGTGTTGTTTCAAAATTATGAAAAACTGTCTTTGATGGCTCATAACAATCTTTATATTGGCTTTTAGTCTGGCAAAATAATTTATGTTTCCATTTTGTATCCTATTTCAAGAAATTGCATTTCCAGAAGATCAGGATTTCTCACATGTTGAAAATACCATTTTCCTACCCAAGTCTGTTTAAAATTGACTTAGAAACAGGTTTTCTAGCTATTATATCAGCTTAGCCAAACAGTCAGCTCTGCACTTTTCTGCATATTTTATTTGTATTGTACTTGTGCCAGCTTCCAAAAAGCAACATCAAGAATATAAAGACCTTTTCCTCATAGAGAACATTCAAAGTGAGGTTTTCTTTAAGCAAAGAGAACACCTGGACATGAAGTAGCCTCGGTCTAAGTTGTAATACAAGTCATTTCAACACTGAATACAGAAGTGACCACGTCAAGACCCAAGGCTTCCACTCAAGTCAGCACAAGCCCTCCTGTTATCTTCCCAACCTGGTGCAACCCCTAAGGCTTTCTGCTCCTCAGAGCAGCCCTTGTAGGTAGAATGTAACGATTGCTTTCCAGGATAGCAGGAACACAAAGCCTGTGTGTTCTTTACACAACCACAGAGGCTGAAGACCAATCTGGAATCCAGTGCTTTAGCAGCCAGCCCAGATCCCAGTTCAGAAAAGCATTTAAGTGCCTAAATCCCCCTTCACAAAAGCCATCCATTTATGTCAAACACATACCTGCCATGCTGAACTGAGGATAGCAAAAGAATGCAGGAACATAAGGTACAGAGAATGACCAGGTTATTTTTAAAGATTAATTTCACTATTGTTCCTTATTTCACAAAGTGCCTCCTCTTTCCTGAAAACTCTTATTCTCATTATGCAGTAGTGCACTGCATTTAACCACAAGCTGAGAAAACCTTTTCCTCTCTCCCCTTTCTTAGTCCTTGAATCTCAGGCTTTTAAAATCTAATTTGTGATGCCAGGGATTCATGTTTAGCTGCCATCCCTGAAGATGGAGTACAGGCAATAGAAGACACCCAGCCCATTAGACAACGCTGTACTCAGCTCCCTGAAGACTGTGCTCAAAAAAGGAAAGTATAGACTTTTAAGGCTAATTGCTTCCAAAATATACTCCCTATTCTCTCTCATTATAGCTCCTCTAGGGATAAATTCAGTAAAATAACTAGTGATATTTAGGTAGCTGACGTTTGGCAGGCTATGCAGTGAGACTGTGGAGAAGAGTCCCCAGGCGTTTTTGTCACCCAGCTGCTGGAATATCTGAGTTGCATAAAAATGTTCCTCCCATCAGCCTTCTCAGTCAGTCTTTGTCTCCTTGAGTTTCATTGTGACCCATTTCTGGACCTGTATACACTCACCTCTTCCACAGAAAGCTCCCTTAATGCCATTTCCTCTAATATTTCTTATTCTCCTAGGAGACACATCCAGGAATCCAAGTCTTGGCATCTTCTGAACATTAGTCCAGGCATTCCCATCACCAACTGCACAGGCTCCAGCTTCACAAGTGATGCAGACCTAAAAAATCAATACTATTTTCAGGAAAAACTTTTGATGTTCGAAACCAAAGATCAGATTCCTGGCTGGAGAGATCAAGAACTTCCCCAGTCACCAGCTACAACCAGCACTGACCTGGAAAACCATTCCTAACTGTCAAATTGACCGACTATGTGGGATCTATGATAATTAAAGTTCTATTTATAGTCCATACCTACAGCTTCTGACAGAAAATTGTATACAAGGCCAAGCTAATAAAAGCTGGGTCTTTCAGTTAAACAGCTAAAACAAAAATTGAGGTTTTCTGACAGTGGACACAGTGGTGTTGGGTTGATGTTTGGATCTTCAAGGTCTTTCCCAGCTTTAAAGATTCTATGATAGTGGAGAATATCCTGACACAAGACAGTCACGTGGAATCAACGACAATTCTTCTGCCTCCTTAAAACTTATTTACAAAATTCTGTATTTCTTCCAGCAATATCATGGCTGTTTTAGCACAGCTGATTTTAAAATCCTGGCCTAAGCAAGATGTTTCCTGTACTGCTGCTGGTAATACAACAGCCTTGCTTTCCTTGCCTGAGAAAATATGTCTGACCACTCTGGCTTTTGCTTCTTTGAGCTTGTTGAACACTAAGATGCTCAGATCAGCAAGCTATTCTTGTGCTCAGACTCTGTGTTTTAATACAGCAGAGAGGGAGGCATTTTAAGTAGAGACATGGTGTTTTAAGACTTCTGTTTGCACACGATAATTGGAATTAGCCTAACATTTATTTTACTTATGGCTCAAAGCCTATTGTTAAGGAACACATTTCAAGTTCTTCTGGAGAAACAACTTGCACTTTTTGCCTGAAAAAGTTTATATTTGGAAGCCAAACCTCTCATGTTATCTCGTTTATGATATTTATTGTCCTAAAAGAAAACAGAACCAAAAAAATGTACTATGAGACCAGATCTTTTAGAAGACAATATGTTATGGTAACAGCATGAGAGCGAGAAGCTGGGAGAGGTCCAAGAAGTCGTTCCTCAAAATAAGAGCAGTGGGGTGTGGCATATCAATAGATGTTTATGTAGAGTGAAGAACAGATATAATTCTTTTAATTTACTGATGAATATTCTGGTGGTGCTTGCTGAATCCTTTAACTGCAGTCCACTGGCACTATACCACCCAATTCCTTCATGTTTTGTTTCCTACTTAATAAGGCACCTGACATTAAGTGCTTTGCTTTCCAGAGAAGGCAGCTTTCAGTCCCTAATTAGCTATCCCATATCTATTAGCCTGAAAGCTGCCTCACTTAACATCCTAAGTGCCAATAACCTGGCTTTAAATACAGTTTTCCCAGCTCTGATACCTGTGACAGGGCTAATTACTGCTCTTACTCCTTGTCACATTTCAGACAATGCTGACAGCACTTCATTTAAAAATAAAGAAAACCGGCCCCAACTCCAAAGAAGTCAACCTGAACAGAGAGAAGGAAAGGTAATAATAACTTGTGTTTACACCGGTGTGTCCTGGTACAGCTTTGGGGTCCTTGGACAATGAACTTACTGAGCTTTTCTTATTTTCTATCACAAGTTTCACCCTCCTATGTCTGCTGACACTTCCAAAGCATGAAAGGATGCTGGAGAGTGCAAGCAATGCAGTTTCCCAAAAGGGCAGGTTCTGGCCTAAGGCTGTTCCTATTATAACACACACTGTAGCCTCCAAGGCTGGAGCCTGGGAAAATACTGGAGTTCCAGAGGAGAAAGTGTTTGGGAATGCAAGAGACCACACGCCTACTCAGGTCACTTCCTCCACCACCACCCCTTCAAAAGGAAAATGAAGTCAAGACATGGAGAGACACGAGATCCAAAAAGCAGAATTAACCAAGTGAAAAAACAGCCTGAAGTTTTAAAAAACACTGTTAGAACTAAAGAAAAGCAAAGTTAATTTTTGAAAATCACCTTCATTCTAAGCTTGCAAAGTCAGCATAAAAATTTGTCACAGATGCAACATGGTGGTTGTCAGATATTTTCCCTTATTTGATTTCAGCCACTCCCGAGGCATCAGGGTCCCCCACGACCTTGCAGCCAGGACTGGCAGCATTTGCAGGACCAGGGATTTTATTTAAGTGATATTTTTAGCAAAGGAGAGCTTGACCTTATGTCCTCTACACAACCCTGGACGGGTTTTTCTCTCCTGCTTTCCGCTCCCCCTTCCTATTGGGCCTACAGAGAGCACGTGGGCACTTTGGGCTTTCTGCAGAGTGACAATCTACAAAATCAAAGGCTCAGACACTGCTAAGAGCTGCCCCAACTCTTCCGTGTGGCCATTCTGCACGGTAAGGAAAGCAAAGCCCAGCAGCACCAGCACACCTTTCACAATCCCCTATTATTTTTAAGCTACATTCAAAAATGCCATTTTTAATTCTTCCCAACTCACTAATGAGCCGTGTACTCCCCAGTGAAAGACCATGAAGACCTGCTGTCAAGATATTGCTTAACTAACACCTCATGCAACAACGCCCCTCCAGCGCTGACCTCTTTGCTTGTCATCAGCTGAAGATGCTATCCCTGACAACAGGGTCTTGCCATTTAGAAGTGTAATCAGTGATGACATTATTAGGAGGAGGAAGCCTAAGTTTCATTAATTGTTAATGAGGAAAAGTTTAGCTTTCGGGTGTTGTAGCTAGCAAGTAAAATTCTTTGAGCAGTTATTTGCTGGATGAGGCAAATTGTATTACTGGGAAAAGCAGTACCGAGGCTTTGAGCCCCCAAAGCATGTCCTAATTTACTTCTTTAAAAATAGTAAAGGGAAAACATCCTCCAGCTTCTGAAAAATAGTGTAGGAATGTACTGTTGGAGAAAATTAAAAAGTAACCCTCGAGGTAGTCCAAAAAGCCCTGCAAAAGCAGCCCTGCACTCCCCCAGCTGGCTGAGTTGCAGTAGTTGAGCAGCAAACAGCAGGCACAGAGCAAACTCGTGCCAGCTGAACCCAGACTGGGTGCAGAAGGACTGAAATAACTGCCATACATGTCAGATGCTGACGTTCATCTGGTTAACACTTTGGAGCAGGCATGTTATTTTTAAACCACAGTGTGTGACACGTACAACATCTGCCAGATAGTCCAACTTATGAGCTAACAGCAGCTCGAGCTCATTTATCCGGCAGGAGAGGAACCACACAGGCATAACTATTCCTGACAGAGGAAAGGACAATGCCTCACTGCCCAGTGAGTTTTACTAAACTAGCAGTTAAATACATATAAATAATACATATTTACATCAATACACCTAAACTGTTCCTTAGAGAGACCATGGGAGACCAGAAGAGTATCTGAACTGAGAACTGGAATTTAACCAGGTTGTTGGCTTTGAATCTTCAATTCCTGAAGCTCCCCCTGATGTGTCTCCCTGTACCAACAGAAATCCTTGCAAAGCTACCCCGTGACTACAGCCCAGGTGTCTTGCAAGAAAGGTTTCTTTGTCTATAGAGCTTTGAAACTCCTTTTCTGTTTGGGCCAACTGATAAGGACAGACCTCTCCAAAGAGGTTTTTCTAATATCTGTCCTCTTAGACACTGAAAAGATGCAACACCTAAACAACCCATCCTTCCTGCTTTGATACGAATGGTCTCACATAAACATTAGGTGGCCAAACCCAAGCTCCAACCAAACTCAGTTTGTTGTTATCTCAATTCAGCATTACATTAGGTTGCTATCCTGACACTCTGTGGCATAATCCTTGTTATCCACTTTCTGGTTTTCTCCTCAAATCCAGACTTATCATCCCCTTACAAGTTACCTGCTCTTTGTAACTTTGCAATTCATTCTCAACAGCTGCTAAAGACTGCCCTGAACATAAAATAACTGCCTCGAAAGTTACCCAGAAACCCCTAAACATCTTGGATAGGATGCAATTAACTAAGGCTTCCTTGCTGCACTGTGTTTAGAGAGAAAGGTTTTATTGGGGTCACAGTTATTGTTCTGCCAACACCAGGCAGAGGTGTGTAGTGGTGTGTGCCAGGGCAGGGGAAAGTCTGTGTGGGACAAACCCAGCAGTAGGGCAGCATTTACACAGCAGACCTCACACATTTCTCATTCTGTACGACGCTCGACCCACTGTCCTCTAGAACCACCTCTGCTGACTCTGCAGCAGGTTGTGGCTTGGGTCCCAGAAACCTAAAGACAATAAATGCTTCTTTAAAATGAGAAGGCTGATTTTGCAAGCCATGAGGTGTGGCTGGTTTAGATTGGCTTTGTGAGAGGAACTGAACATTATCTGAACTAAACCTGACTTCGGTAACTAAAGCATTAAGCAGGATTAGAGGCAAAGCGTTGGTCTTAGGAACAGCAACTGTTTAAAGGCAAGTTCAAACTATCCAAATACAGATCAGCCTGAGGCAGAAGACTGTCTGAAAACAACAGGGGAGCCTGGTACAAGCACAGACCTCACATCATACCAAGTGAAACAACAAACTGTACCCCTCAAACTGTCTGTGAATGTTCAGGCTGAACAACAGGCGCTCAATGCTGTGCTCAGAAGCCCTAACTGTGCCTTTAAATTGGGCTTGTTCCTCTTACTTGGCACTTGGGGAATGCTACAGAGTTCACATCGTGACATTTAAGAGAAAAAGAGATTTCAAAACCAGCTGCTGGGAACCAGCACATTTGGGAAGACTGTTGTAAGAGGCCAAGTGTCCCAAGACATTCAAATTACATGACCCAAATGTTAAAGAACTCCATAACCTTAAAAGCTTGAGGTGTTGGATGATGGTCTTGTTTGCAAACCTGCCCCTAGATTCTGCCTAAACCTGACTAGAGAACCTCACTGAGGGCATCTCTTGGGGCACCAATTTTGCACTGCATTGTTTCAGCAGGATCTGCGTGCGTGCACGAGCCCACGATGATCTATGAGACCGAGGCACATAATCAGAGCAACAGTTCAGTCTGTTGATATATTAGTGTAATACTCTGGATGATGCAGGAGTATCAGAACAGGCCCATCTGATAACATGTACAAGTAATTCATCACCAGAATGAGTTGCTTCAATGATGTATTGCTCAAGAAAATAAGAATGCACCATCTAAGGGCAGGGGGTGGGGAATGGGTCCAGCAAGAGAGGAAGCTGTTTATTTCTAGGGTGGAATATTCACAGTACCAAAAGGGCTTCCTTGTCAATGTGCAAAAATACACCATCTACATCCCCTCTCCTCATTCCCACCCCCAGAACAAATCTAGTTGGTTGACCACTGGGAAAAAAAGCAGTTTAATTTCGTGTGCTAGACCCACAAACCTGAGCGCTACATTTGAAATTCCTATTGAGAATCCCCTCAGATTTCTTCAGAGTATGGGATCTGCAGTTTAAGCACTTTACAACTTTGCAGATTAAAATAAATTCAATGAAGTGATTTTTAATTTCTTATTCTGTATTGATTTGCTTCTTTCTTTTGGCTTTTTGAGCCTATTTAATTTAGTCCAAACTAATCCAGTTGGCTAGTGGGAGGAACAGAAGGAAGGGGAGAAGAGTCTCTTCCCTAATAAATCCAGAGTGGCTCGCATTCTCTAATATCTGCTGCACGTAAGTTCTTTGTATTTGCAGAGATGACAGTACAGTGTAATGAGAAATGATTTTGAAGTAGTAATTTAAACTCTATACAATAATGACACCAAGAGATAAATAATGATTCGCATTTTTTCAGTGCTTTCCATCTCAAGGAGTCTCCAGACTCCTCACAGTCTCTATAACTGACAAGAATCAATCCACTCAGTGTTCACATGTACCCACCTAAATGGAACAAAAACCCTGCTAAAGAACATGCTAAGCACAGCAGAAAAAGCTTGGGTGCAAGGAAAGAACGTTTTACAGCAGAGGAGGTTTCAGAGACACAGGAGACTGCTGGCCAAAGTGGAATTTGGCTGGAACGCAGGGTAAACGCCTCATGTTTGTAAAAGGCACTACTGAGAGGTTTGAAGTCCCTCAAGTTCACCTTACTGCTCCCCTGGTGTAGGTAAGCTGGTAAAGAGAGGTGCATCTCTAAACTGTTAGTCAGAAGGCCAAATGAGGTAAATCTAACATCACTCACTGGCTTTCAAAGCAGTGAAAACAAACTGCTCTCAAAGTCACCTAAAGGAGCTGAGCACTTGCTCCTCTTAAACTACAAGCTGGAACCAGTCACCACTGTCGCAATTTGGAATTTAACACAGGTCTTCCTTAAGGCACCCTTCCAGTTCAGGAGTGGAAGACTCTTCTGATGAAAAGGCCACATTAGCAAATCCACCATCCAACTGCTAGTCAAAAGCCAGCAGATTTTGTAAGCCTGACATGGCATAACAGCCACAGAACACCTCAGCTGAGAACAGCAACAGCATCAGCAGTCGTTCCCCTTATGAACCAGTGCACAAGGAAGGAACGTACCAAGTTATGCATCCCACAAAGCAGAGAGAGACTTGTTTTTAAAGTGATTGCCATAAAATATTTTATGCTTCCCTCCCCATCACCTTTTTTCATGCTTGGAGAGGCAATAATTTCATTAAGTGATTAAGTGCTTTTATTCCTTTGACTCATAGTTCATAAGACATAGGAGCATGAATTTCAATTAGCATTTCTTACCATGAAAACGGGAAAAGGAAAACATTCCTGAGCAATGTAGAAAGGGTGAGATTCACCATCCTTAGTACCCCTGGTGTAAATCAGCAGCAGCTCTATTGAACCAGCTGGAATACATGGAAGTAGAACAAGTGCAATACCCGAGCACAGCTCAGCATGTCCAGCCTCCCATCGCTTTACTAAAAGCCAAAAAGTTAACAATTCTGTGTTTGTCAGAACTAAAACCTTCAGTTCTAGGGGTTTTAGAGCAGGAGTTCTCAATTCTGAAAGGAACAGTCCTGCAGAGGACCCTAGCTTCTACTTATCTCCCATGGCCTTTGCACTGACACTGCCTCAGGATGCTCTTTGGAAACATCCCCCTTCCATCAAGGCAAAAAAACTGCTCTTAAGAGCAATAATCCTGCAGCTGCAAGAGCCTCACTTGCTTCTCTCCCTAGGAGTAATGATTTCCATTTCAACAGCTGTCATTCAATTACAAAGTAGAAACTTTTAATTACCATCTCATTTTGTGTTTTCCTTGATGAATTTATATGCCATCCCCAGTTACTGGACATGGTTATTCATGGAAGTACACAGCAGGCTTTTCTCCAGGGCTTAATATTTATTATCTAGATCAAACAGTTGGAGAAGATTAAAGGAGGAGGGGTCAGTGCTCAGAAACATCAGATGGACACTGTATACAGTGATTTTGGTGCCTTGCTTGCCTTCAAGTCAAGGCCTTTGGGGATGTATCTGTAATAAATAAGCACCATCTATTTCACTCTCTAAAACGCCTGTCCAATTTCTGGAAGAAACCCTCCTCAGTGGAACCAGGGCTCTTCTATCAGGCACAAAGAAATAAGCCCTCAGTCAGCTTTGGCTGCCAGAGCCCCAAGAGGAGTCACAGGAAATATTCCAGTTACTCCTGAACTCCCAGCTCCAAATGACAAAGCAGCAAGGGAGTTGGTGACAGTTTCATCTGAGTCTGTAGTTAAATGGAAGTCAGCTCCTACCCACACAACTCCTTCTATTACAGAGAGCTGACAGTAGATTTTCCTGTCACTGTACCAGACTGTAATCGTAACCATAAGGCCATCGGCCACTGAAAGGTCATGTAATAGTGAGGAGAAAAGAGTTTGAGGAGAGATGGTGTAGCAGAAGAGACTCAGAAAAGGACACTCGTGTCAGAGGAGAGACAGACGAGACTACATGGCTGCAGAACAGTTTGCTGAATACCTGAACTCCCAAAGATGCTCATTTCTTTCATGTTTATGAGCAGAAAGAGACGCAGAGAGGGAAAATAAACCCACACAGACCCATTGCTCTAATAGTTTATCAAGCATGCAGAGGATGGAATCAGAGGAGCTCCCTGAGTGACAGCAGAGAAAGTTTTCCCTTTAATTAAGTAATTGTCAGATGATTTAGCATAACTTAACCACAAAACACTGGGGACCTTCAAGATACATCCAGCGAGATACATGGTTTTGCCTCCTGGCTGTTTTCTCAGCACTCTCTCAGGTCTATTTTCAAAGGTCAGACTGGTAGAAAACCTGAGCCTGGCCAAGAGTTCCCTCAAATCAAGTTAACTTTTTTCCATATTTCAGTGAGCTCTGAGCTGTGAACTGCAAAGCACAGAGCACTAAACCACCTCTAAACAAACAGCCACCGACAACTGGCCCTGAACTGCTTCCACACTTGCAATAACAGCACACAGCCAGCATCTCAGTTCAGAATCCAACATTCTTGACCACTGACAGGAGGAGCACCCTTTGACCACAGGTTTTACAGAACATAGATGGAAGAGGAGCTTTACTAAAACCCACATAGGAGTAGATTAGACCCTCTCAACATAGAGACCAGCCTTGTTGTAGATCCACATGACTATACCTGCCAGTGATGCACAGCTTCCAGTTCTTTTGGGACAGAGAAAAACATTGTATGACTTATTTATCTCCAGCATGGGATACCCATTCCTCAGTTTGATCTGCTGTCTGTTCACCTCTCCTTTTATCACTTGTGAATGAGAACAGCATGGGTGATGGCCACTGACTCATTTCCATCCCTGTGCTGATTTCATATTGATCAGTGAGCCGAAACAGTCATTTAAATTCTGTTGCAGAAAAACGATCCCTAACGCTTCTGTTCTGATGTTTTAAAAGAATGCAGATCTCTTCCTTTGTGATTTCTTTGCACTGTTCAGTGAAGCCATTATGTATTTCATAAGGCTGATCCAGACCCTTTGCCAAGGGCCTTGTTGTGTCACTGCACAAAAACAGTAGCAGCAAGGGAGTTCAAAAGTGAAAGCAATGGTCTAACAAGATGAATATTAACTCAGAAGTCAAATTTAGGAACATCATCCCTGCCTTGTGTATGCAGGATTTCAGGATGGGAAGATTAAGGTTCTTAGCCTTTTTTCATTGGTAAGGAGATGTCAAACTCTAGAATTAAACTACACTGTCTTAAATGAAAGAAACTGCTTTCCAGTTACAGTGACACACAACGTATCCAATCTCTGCCCAGAAGGCTTCTTATGATGGCTTGACATCAACTGCTTTGGTGAAAAAGCAGCTTTTCCATCTCTTCTTCCCCAGGCAGAACCAACATGAGCTACCATTTGGGCTTTCATCTGCCAGGAGTGACAATCCTTCTCTCCCAGGGCACCGGCAGACAGTTAGCTGTTTCCTGACCAAGCCAGGAGTTGAATGTGCCCCAATAAATATTCCTCAGTTGTCCAGAGCAATTATTTGTGATAAAGGCCAAATATGTGATTGTGATGAGGACGTCCTGACGAGTTTACGTGCCCTGTAAAACTGTCAGGGCAAATGCCTTTCTAACATTTTCATACTTCAACTTGAGCTAACAACTTAGGGAATTAAGCTTGGGTAACTGTTGACAATGACCCTGATCACTGGACAGATCTTCCTCTACCCCTGGCACTGCTGAAAGGTTCTTTTCAGGGTTTCTCTAGTGAATGTGAAGGTTAACTCTAGAAACTGTGGTCAATACACAATCTGAGGTGACTTCAGCACAAATGACCCCCCCTACTGCTACAGTGAAAGGAGGATTAGAAAAGTCAAGTCTAAGAACTTTTGAATACAGCTCATGACAGGACCAGGGGGACAGCCCAGAGACCCTTGGCTATGGTTTGGTCTCAGAACTGTGACAGCACAAGCTCTGACAACAAATCCCTCTCTCTTTATCAACTCCTCTTCCGAAAAGTCAGACCTCCAGCCAAACCCCACCCTGCACATCCCAACCACAGCCAAAAGGCAACAGCTAACACAGCTGGGTTCTTGGTATTACACATTTCTGTTGCACAGGTGGTTCTAACAATGTAGGCACCCTTCAAATAAAAGGTCTTTATAACTACCAAAACTATTCACACCAATCACAAAACAACTGTCATAAGGAAACTGCACTTCGTCTTTACTGACCGGGGCTAAACCGACAACAATCAAATCAAGTCCATTTTGCAGTAGCCCAGCAAGAGCCAAGAATAGCAGGAAGGAAAAATAACATTTCCTACTCTTTCTAGAACAAGGTGAGTGTAATATCCCTGTGCCTGTTTATTACCTGCAGTCTGTTATGCCAGCAATAATTCAAGGTAATACAGCCAGGACCTTTTATTACACAGTCTGTTGAGCTGCCAGCAGTTCAGGGTTAACAGGTTATGCACCTGTATCTGTTTATTATGCAGTCAGTTGTCCTACAGATTAAATTGCTTTTTCTTTCTATGTACAAAAAGGCTGGGATTTTACATCTTCAAGCCAAATACCACATCTTTTAGGAAAAAACTTCCTCTCCTCTTGGGCCATCCCCTGTTTCTCCAACACTTTCATCCTTTACACCAGACGTGCCTACTAACTGCCTCTTCTGAAGAAAGAGCTCCATGCAGCCGTGGTCTCCTTTCTGACAGCTCTGTGGATGTGCTGGCTTAAAGCAACATCATGTCTTCTTGTATCACAGCATCACAATCAAAACGCAGACACAGAATGAAAATTTGATGCTATGAGGCAGCAAAGGACCAGCAACACAAAGCTCCTCGTTTCGAAGAGAGCATCTTTGTGCAAAGCATGTTTCAGCTGCAGCTCCTTCCCTCCTGCTCTGTGTTATAGGTTTATCTCACAACTTGGTCTGAGAGTCCAGTGTAGGAATGGAATGAACTAAACATATCAGAATAATGCATCGCAAAGAAACCTGAGGACCTGGCACATCCAGCAAGAAACAGAAATAAATTTTCAGCATCCTGTCTTCATGTTCACCTGCTGGATCTGACGTGTTCGGAGACCTATCTGAAACATTAAGTCTCAAATCACAACTGCTCTGTGTAACCTACCAGAAAGGCACAAGCTCACTTGCAATACCCACTAACAAACCTAACAGAGACAAGCACAGGAACCTTGTACTGTGCCTCTGCTGCAGCCTAGAGACTAAACCTCCTGCTTTTCTATAGATTTAGACATATGGAATTGCAAGGGAATGTAATGTCAGTGATTCCACTGTGTTATTAAACCTTACACAGAAGACAGACAAATTCCCTGAAGTCATCTGGGGGGTTTAGGTAGGACTTTGAGGGTAGATTAACTGCATTAATTCAGAAGGGTAAGCTTTGCTTCTCAACATAAGAGATAGGAGCATCCATACTCACCAGTACAGACTCTAAAAAATTTTGAGCTAGATTCCACCCTTAGACTTCAGGGATCTGACAGTAAATTCCATTCAAAGACAGCTTATTCCAGCCACATCAAACAGGTACAAAATTAGTATAAGAAGGGGAGAAAAGTCAGTTTGGACTAATTCTCCCTTTACATGATTGTACTTAATGTTTTTCCTACCTGTTATTGCATATTCAATTCCAAGTTTTCACAACCATAAAGAAACTGGTGCTGGAAGGGATTAACTTCTTGTTCTGCTACTACAGCAATTTTCCACTTGCCACTAAAGTTCTCAAGGCAGGAGGTGCTTGTAGCAAGGGTTACATATGAAGTGGGATTTGGCACAGGCTGCAGGACATGGCATTTACCTGCATGCCAGCTTCACAAAAGAGCTGTCATCTTTGCTTTACAGACAAAAGATCCTGTGGTAAAACAATCTGCCCAGAGGTCTCCTCAGCTCAGTCATCATTCCAGCTGGAAACAACAACTTGCACTAAGATTAGAGGAGCAGCTTCACTGCAGAGGGAGGGTGAAGCCAGAGGGTTATCACTTCCATTACCAGAATAAAAGAGGTGCTGCTCCTCTCCCTTCTTGTTCTTGCTGTTTATCCCCACCAGCCTCAATCTCACCTGGCTTCTCGAAGTCAATTCATTACACTGACATCAGAAGACTTGTTCCTTTACTTCCCTGGGCTAGAATAAGCAGTCAGACAGGGTTTTGCATGAGCCACTGCAAGAGAGAATGAATGAAACCCTAGAAGCAGATGAAGGGAAAGCAAAACCCCTTGCTGTACCCTGTGCTGATATGAAGGTCAGGTGGTTCCAAAACTATTCCTTGTGTTACCATGCCACACAGCAAGGCCAGTACTTGCACTACTGTCTAACACACACTAGAATCACCCTTAATTTCTTTCAGACTGTACAGTGTTAAACAGTTTTGGATGGTAGCATCTTCCACTTTCTTCTAAAGAGGGAAGGATCCATCTCTCTTTTGGCATCACCTGCTTGCCTGTTAAATATTTATATATATATGTGGATAAAGATTCTTGGCTTGCTCAAAGCATATCAAGGATCCTTTAGCCTTTACAAAGCAGAGAAACTAGATCTCTGCCTCAGTTTCCTCTAAAACAAGACAGCAACATCCTTCCTTTGACACGTCACCTCATTCAAGAAGCAGGATGTAGTATAACAGGTCACTTCAAAGACTATAGTCATTAGTCTAGTACAAAATAAAGGTCTGTGCAATTCCAGAACAATGCCTGGTAGACTCATTCCAGATCCCATGTCTCCTCCTAATGTCTCACCTCCACACTCTCTGGCCAGTGTTGCAGCAAGTCCTTTAAAAGCAATCAGCCTTGGTGAGCTCCTCTGCCTCCTCAGGAATGCAGCGGGGTTATAAGAAAGCAGTTCTATCTATATGGAAATGCAGATTTCAAATATATCCATCCTAGTAATCAAATCTGGGGGAAACAATCCCCTAATATGGAGCTAATAAAAGTTGATTTTAAGTCAGCCTGAAGCTGTAAGCAATAAGAAGCGGATTTATAATGGCAGCTTTCATTATTGCTGGTTTTGTTCTTTACAGCGTGCGCCAGCACAAAGCTATTGGTCAGCTTGTTGCTGAACTTACCTGTATTCCCTAACCTCACTTAGCTCAAACCATGTCTCTTCTTCCATTCAGAGCACTCTAAATCTGCCTGCTCACACGCAGAGGTTGGCTAAATCACAGTAGCTTAACTCACAACAGTAATTAGATGGATAGGAAGCCAGGCAGCAAGGCTTTTCCCCCCACATCCTCCCTCTTCATGAGCTTGCAAACACACATGCTCGGTGCTCTGAGAACAGGGCAGTGCTGCCCCTAGACAAGACAACTTCTGGGTGAAAAAGAGTCTGTTAATTAAAGGAGATGAAAACAGGGAAAGTCCTGTGACTTAACATGGTCAAGGGAAGTTGTCCCCCTCCTTCCCACGTGGGCCATTAGCTATAACAAGCACTGAGAAGAATCAGTGTCATTAGAAATTACGAGAACCAATGCCTTCAGTGGTGCAAGGAGATGCTTCCAGAAAACCAGAGGACACACTGAGACAAATCTGATGGTTGACAAGGCCCAGCAGCTTCCCAAGGTGCAAGCAGAAGCCAGCTGAAGAACTCAGTACATACTTAAAGGACATGGAGAAATCAATCCAGATTATCCCCAGTGGAACCCAGTCTGGCAGAGTATGCAAGAAATAAGCACCCCTCCACCTCCAATCTCCAGAGGATTAAGTCATCTTTATTAAATCCTTTTTGGACCAGTGTTACCCATAGTAAACACACCATTTAAAATAAAAGGCATGACAAATTATTTTGACCTTTTATGAAAGGGATCCTGCTACTGCAAAACAACTGCTGGATGATTACACTCCAATATCTGCACCCACCATTCAGATAAGCATTTCCCATAAAATTCACTACATGACTGAAAACAATTAGTGTCAATCATTAGCAGGCTTGGATTCCAACAGAAACTTCTTTAAGATGGGAGAGCAGAAGTCCATGTGTCAGTTAAGCTTATTAACAATATCTTCCTGCAGCAAAACAAAACTACAGACACAACTACAAACTTATTTAAATAGAGACAAGATCACCTCCTGAGACCCTAAATATCAAACGAGTCCATCCAGGACCTTCCTCACTTCAGTCAGCTCACGGCAGTGAAGAGCAGTGAAGCGTTGCTGTAGAGTTTACAAAGATTTACCACTGGAGAGACACAGGTGAGCCTCAAACCCTCCAGGGCTTGTCCACTGCATCTTCGTGCAGACAGTTAAAAACAGATCCTTCCATTCTAACCCTCCATCACCCAGTTACCTGGGACTGCAGATGACCAGATGGTTTGTATCCCAGCCTGTCTGGGCCATTCACTTCTACTGACAATTACCTGACAGACAGGAGCCAGAGCTGATCACAGGGGCACCCCCAGAGGAATTCAGAACCAATTCGAAGTCACACTCCTTGCAGCAGCAGTGGAATCAAACCCTCTGTCCCCAAGGCCATCAATCTTCTTTCACTGCCATTAAACGTGCTCAGGCTGAACTACTCAGAGTTTCCAGCCTGCTCTAACACAAAGTTAGGCTGCAATTAGTAACATATCAGACACAAAACTATCTTCCCTTCTCCCAGCAGCATAACCAGAACAAAACACCACTTTGGCACAACGCTGAGGTGTAAACTCCCCAAAACTTAAAGCAAACCATTCGCAACGGTCAAACAGTCCAGCAGTCAGCAATCACTGTGTAATGTTTTGTGAACACAAAGACATAAAAACAAAACTTTAGTGAAATCTTCATTTTCTTCCTGGTAAATGCAAGCCTGATGCTCTGTTTGTCAGCTGTGGCTGAAGAGATCTTTCACTGATACTGTGAAATGCAAAAATAGAAGAGGCCTTATCCTGCATTGTAATTGGCAATTTAAGCGAGATAAGGTTGTGATTTCAAAGTTTACATTGCAATACCAGTGATTAGAGGAGACCGGATAGGAACCCAAGACTATCAGCAGCAGGACTCCTCATTTGATTCCCAAGAACAACTCCACACACAAATTAGACATAGAGGACAGGAGTCAGGCCTATCCATCCAATTAGGACAGCTTCAAAAAAGCTTTCCTTTTTCTCATTTGGATCTGATTATGTGCTGCGAATAAATCAGGGCTACAATGAAGGGAAACAGTTTTTGGCATTCTAAAGACTGTCTTTAAGAGCTACTTAGAGGCAGAATAAAGAAGCCTCCATTGGTTCTAGCTATATCAAAGGGCTGAATATCTGTCGGTCTCCACATGGACCTGTTGGGATACTCTGTTCAAAACACCAATTTTTCAGTGGCTACTTCAATCAGAAAGGTTCATTGAAATGGTTTTAACAAGGTCTTTCAGGGAGAAAAAAAGAAACTTTAAGTGTTATTATTCCACTTTAACACACAAAAGGCTTTTATTTAAAAGAGAAATTACCATTACAAAATTCACTTCAGAGATAAAGTCAAAGCACTTCAAATTAATCTAACATTTTAGGGCTGATCAAGACCTGAAGCAGTTTTAAGTCTACGCAGATTTGCCCTTTCCATCCCTAAAGCTACTTTGCAAAATAGTCCAAGACTGTAGTCACTGTTTCAGGAGGAGAGACTTGTGTGGCTGGGACAGAAAGCAGCCCTGCTTTTCAAGAGTTTCAGCTGTCAAGATATCTTTATCTGTTCATCATTCCAGACCTGTACAGGGCCAGTGGTAGGTTCTCTCAAGCCTGTGTTGAGTACAAACATCCTGTATTTACTTCTAATACTTCTGGATGCTGCACAGCTCTGCAGGATTTCCCCCTGGGAACAGAATAGCTAGGTACATTTCAGAAACACCAGGCTCCCCAGGGGAACTGCACCTCTGACAAATATTAAATGGTATTATCTCTTGGCAGCCTGTGTTAAGTACAAGTTTATCCACAGCATAACGTGAGCTTTTGTGTGTGACTCATATGTGATGCTCTAAAACAGATACAGAACAAGAAGTTCCTGTGGTTGCTGATGTTAACAGCATGAGAGGGATGAGGTGAACAGGATTGCAGCAGTCATTTATTCCTAAATGGAGAGCAGTTGCCCAAAGTCCTAGGGACAGTTATTTCAGAGTTTACCATGTAGAAGAGGAAACAGCAGCCTTCAGTTTAAGCTTCCAACCAACATCTCTCACCAAGTATTTACTCCAAATTCCTGCTGGGAATGCTCTTAGTCTTATCACCTCCCTTTCAGGGCTACTTAGTCCCCAGACACACATATGCATTGTTAGAAACTCAGCTAAGAGCACACTACAGACAAACCCATGCATGCTTTTATTTACAAAGGTTTGGTCTCCAGTGCTTAAAAAGGATGAAATCGCCTCTAATAATAACTATTACAAAAGTTCCCCAGGTAATTAACAACACTGACATGACAAACTAGAAGAGGCAACTCCCCAGCTCCAACACAAAATTAATGTATTATTTCTGCCCTTTCGACGTTGCAGTCAGAAAAATCCTGTAAGTCAGGGCAGTAGGGTCACCTCCATGACTTCACTGCAGGTAGATCATCAATAAACTATTTGCTGCACAAGGTGTGTTTATTTTGTCAATGGGTTGGCTCCTGTTTTGCCAAGGAGTTCCAAATCAATACCCAACTATTGAGAATCCCAACCTGCTTCAACCTCATGATTATTTCTTGTAGCAAAAAATATATCAGTGGTTTTAAGCTGCTAGACAATCCTCTCTGCTGTCTTAACTCAGGATGAATATCAAGGAGATGGAGGAGTTCTCTTTAGAGCTAAGAATCAGCAAATCCAAGAGCACCGTTGGTATCTTTACCCCTCAACACAAACTCCCTCTGTTGTTGTCTCTTACAGTCTCAAAGTTGTCTACAACTTGCAAATCCTCGGCATTTTTGCATTGGCAAGACGTGTTTTAGTAGTGAGTAAGTAAAAGCAGGCTGGATAAAGACAGGATATGGTCAGTTAAATCACAATTCAGCATTAACTGCTGCCAGATCTTGGAGATCTCAAGGCCGCTTCTCTATACAGGTATCCACACTTTTGACAGTACAGTTAAGTGCATTGAGTTCTCCCAGCGTACAGAAGAGCCACTTGTTCCAATAGATGTCAGAACTCAAGAGTCTAAGACTTAGAGGAACACATGTCCTTTCCTGTCTTCCTGCAACATTTAATTTGACAGTTTTTCAGGGTGTCCACGGTACTGGAACTGTTTTCTTTTCCAGGCTCCTATTTTTCTCATAATTGCCAAACAGGACTGTTCCACCCAGTACAGATGCCCCTACAGTCAGTCCCTTACCATGCTTCTTTAAAGCATTTGATAACAGGCAAAACCTGACTGAATATCAACACTGCAGGCAGATTCATATTCTGTGACTGCTCATTTAAGACAGGGTAACAAAAACTTGTTGACTTAGAGCAAGGTAAGCCATACTTCATTGGAAGGGTAAAAAAACTCCACACCCTTTATTGTTCTTCATTAGAGATACAAGTGGCTTTAAAAAACCCAAAGCTTTCAGTCCAAGAGGCTGGCAGGATTAATAAATAAGGGATACATTTTAATAGGGGAGTTGTCAGAATGACTCCTTCTTTTACAAAATAGATGTGACAACATTCTCCCGACCCCTTATGGCATCTCAGAAGAGGAAGGAGTCCTTCCCAAACCCTAAACTGACAAGGATTCGTATATCACAGCCAGGAGAGGAGGAATGAGACAAAGAAAATCTCCTCAGCATCTCCAATATCAGCATCAAGCCTGATTGCTTATATACTCAATTTAAGATAAGGTTTCCTAGCAACCTCAGGGATTTCTAATTAACACTGGGCTTTGAGAAGGACTGACTGCTTTTTACATCCCTGGTTCTACCTCTAAGATATAAGTATGAACTAACAGCTATAAAACTGATATCAAAGTCAAACATCTTGGAAGAAGTGAGGCATTTTAAAACTAGAGACACTCCTTCAGGTGGCAGAGCTGACTCTTAAAAATGAGATTTTAAGAGGCTTCAGCTAGTTTTGCTCTCACATCATGATAAAACCTTGATAGGCTGTTTCACACACACCACTGACTTAGATGAGTCAGGGAGATTTGAGCAGTATAAATCCCTGATACCAATACAGTTTTAGTAGGGCAAGAGTCAAAATTAGATTTTTCTTCTGTGATAACTAGAACCTGTAAGACAGACAAGACATTCCTCTTTTCTGAGACTCAAGTATCACAGCTTTTGTGCTTTACTGCTTTGTACTATCAATAACAATGAAGTAAAATATTCATGCGCTATCATTATTCTAATGCCTACAAGGACAGGAGAGCAGTTACCAGCCATCATACTGCTGAGAGGAGCCAAAAGTTATCTGTATCATTACTCAGCTTAGTTTTATGATTATTGACATTGGTAGCATTAAATCCTAACTGGTCAGCTACAAAACCTACGGTGAAAAGCATGAAATGCCCATAAGCGTCATCCTAGAGGTAAATGTATGTTACATGCACAGAACTAAAACCTTACTAAATAAGACAAATGCCCCCCCCAACCTCTGAACAGCTAACTGCATTAAGGAAATATAAAACTGTCTCCAACCATGACAAATTCCTCACAGTTTCAGCTACACAGCCTTCTTTGCACTTTCCTGGCCAACACTGAAAGAAACAAGCCAGCTGTAAAGTCAGGACAAGACAAGAGCCCATTGCAAAAGGAAAGAGGGAAACTAATGTATTGACCAACAGAAAAGAGAAAAAACTCAGCTTGACAGAGTGTTATTTAAGAGCATTTGAAGACAATGGTTCTATTTACAAGCCAACAGAAGACCCTCTGTGTAAGCTTTGCTCCTCTTGAGCTGACGGTCACAGGTTTGGATTAGGGAAGATGCAGTTTAAATTATAGCAGGATGGAGAAGAAATGTTTTCCTTTGGGGCTGGGGAGGCCCTGGCCCAGGTTGCCCAGAACAGTGGTGGCTGCCCCATCCCTGGAGGTGTCCAAGGCCAGGCTTGGGGTCTCCTGATCCAGTGGGAGGTGTCCTTGTCCATGGCAGGGGGTGGAACTGGATGGGCTTTAGGGTCCCTTCTAACCCAAATCGTTCTGTGATTCTGTGAAATTAGACTCAAAGAAAAGCCTGAATATGTACAGCCTGAGCCTTTGCTCCTGTATGCTGAGCACATCCCCTCCCTCATCCCTCTGCACAAGCAGCGATGGGCACAGTACCCTCTACTGCACACTGTGTTCTGGTCACAGGTCCATCCCCTCAAACAAGATAATCACCATATTCACTTCATCTAAGTCATTCACAACTGATCCATAACCCTTACATCCAGGCTTCCTCTTGCTCATCGAAAACCCATGTACTATGAACAAGACACACCTATCCGGTGCAAACAAGAAACAAAAACATACCCTGCTTTAATGTCAGCATAAGGAGCTGCTCTGAGCCACCACTTTCCATCCTCCATGCAGGCAGCTGTGGTGCTAAGGGTGTTAATTGGAAACAGCTGGAAGTGTTTCACACCAGAGCATTTCACCTGAATGAAGAGGTGCTTGGGCAGCACTAAGTCAAAGGAATAGGTTACTTTGCCTTAAACAAAACATTCACATATTGATATTAAGCTGTGTGAACAGTTTTGGACCATTACACCACCAAGGACATACAAGCCAAGCTCATATCTGAAATAACCTTACAGAAACAAAGATATTGATATTTAACCAGAAAAACACATTAAGTGGTTTTCCTCACCAGAACTTTGACGTGAACTCAGAATCAGCAGAAAGGAAAGAGCACAGATAAAATAAAATACAAGTAGCAGTTACATTCAGGACTTCCTTCACTTCAAACAACTTGGGGTTCTCATTTGAGAGTTCTCCTCCCATTAAACTAGCAAATTTCAGCAATGATGAAAGTCTCCCCCAGAAAACTCTGCTGCAGATATTGCTGCTTTAAATCACTTCTCCATAGACTGAAGTGGCAAAATCCAGCAATAATCAAACACTTTTTTTCTCTTCTGTCAGGAACTGCTATGGACTCAGGGTCAATTAGGACAGGCAAAATAAAAAAAGACAAGTAAAAATCAAAGTGACAAAGTCAAGCTTGGAACTATATTAAAGCATGAGATAAAGCTCAGAAGTGACATAGTTTTCAGACTAAGTAACCTGCTCAACTGAGAGCTCTTCCACATCTTTAGCTTGATCTTTGCTGTTCATATAGAGTAGGCTGCAAAGGTCAGGAAATATCAGATAGAGAAATGAGCTCTTACAATCTTTGCTATTCCCAGGACACAGGCAAAAGGAAGCATCTTTGCAGTCTTTGGCACAACAAGCTTTTCAATAGTCAGCTTAGACATCTGAGTAACTCTAAATCCCTGTTGTGTAGCCTTTGAGTTGCATAACCTTTGTATTGACAGTAGGTTTTCAAGGTTGTTCTGAGGGGTTTTATTCCCTCTCCCCTCCACACAAGCCACCTGCATTGCTTTATTGCTAAAAGGTTGCCAACAGCACTCAGTTTTAGAAATTGAGACAGCAAAGCCTACTGCTTCTTTCAGAGTAAGAACAGGGAAGAATTATTCTTTCCCTCCAAAGGAAGAAAATAAGAATTTTGAACAAGACTCATCACTCAGAGCCCTCTTGGCCTCATTTAGCACCCGGAGAACTCCAGGACAGGATTAAAACATGCCCTGGAGCACCTCAGCTGTAACCCAGCACAGCCACCATCTCTATTTCAAGAGCATCCAGATACTTCTTAAACAAGAAGCTGTTCTTAAGCTAGCAGAGACCCCTCAGTTTCAACTCCATTATTTTTCTCACTACATACTGAGCCACCTAGAAGTTAAGGAGGAACAGAGGCAAGCATTACCACAAGAAAACACTATCCAAACACACCAACACCTTTCTCTCCACCCAGGAAGCTGTTCCACATCCATTATTTACCACAGGAACCTCCAGCAACAGACACCTTTCAACTTGCACCAAAATGAGCAGCTTTTCTGCTTTAACACTTCGTTTCTATTGTGTGAATTACTCCCCCTTTTTCAGGAGACAGGATTTAAACACAATTGGAAATGGAGACTTACTGGTCAGAGCCTGCTGTTCCAGTGCAGGACTCAGCTACGCCACTCACCCAGGTGACATTTTGCTGCTCCCACACAGATGCAGCACCAGATGTACCACCTGTATTTTTTAAACAAACAGGTTATTTTGTTAGGTACAAGCCTCCTCAAGAGGAACCTGCCCTCAAAGCCAGCTCCCTGACCCTCATTATGTACCCAAGGTAGCAGCAGCACCCCAGACAGCCAAGACCTGCACTAAAGTAGAATTCTATACCCCACTACAGTCACAAAAAACACCTTTTGCCCTTTTCTGCTTTAAAAACCCACCTTCCTTCACAGGTGAGGCTGGAAGAGCAGCCCCTGCCCAGCACCCCCCTCAGATGAGCCCCACCTACACCACCATAAAACCTCCTCAGAGAAGCCTAGCTGCTTCTACAGAAAGTTGCTGTTTTCTACTCCTTAATTTGATGGCTCATGATGCTGTTGAATCACTCTGCTTATTGGCTATAGGTGTCTGTAGTCTCACTTCTACAAGTTGTGAGATTGCTGCACCCTCTTATTTTCTCCTTTCTTGGAATGTTTGGCTCTTAGGGATGGCTCTTTCTTTTGGGGGGTCCATAGAATCATAAAACGCTCTAGGTGGGAAGGGACCTTAAAGCCCATCCAGTTCCATCGCACTACCATGGGCAGGGACACCTCCCACTGGATCAGGGGGCTCCAAGCCCCATCCAACCTGGCCTTGAACACCTCCAGGGATGGGGCAGAACCACTGCTCTGGGCAACCTGGGCCAGGGCCTCCCCACCCTCACAGGAGAACACTTTTCCCTGAGATCTCATCTCAATCTCCCCTCTTGCAGCATAAAACTATTCCTTCTTGTCCTTTTCCTGCACTCCCTAACCAAGAACCCTTCTCCAGCTTTCCTGGAGCCCCTTTCACTCCTGGGAGGCTGCTCTAAGGTCTCCCTGGAGCCTTCTCTTCTCCAGGCTGAACAACCCCAACTCTCCCAGCCTGTCCTTGCGTGGGAGGTGCTCCAGCCCTTTCTCTTCATGGTATGGTTGTGCTCTCAGTCAGGGTTTGGTTAAGCAATGCAGGCAGAGGCTGTGCCCTGACTGTTCCTCCGAGGGGATGAGCACAGACCCGGGGCCCTGCTGCTAAGTTGGGGCAAGGCCCTGATGCAATGCCTGAGGGCTCTGAGAAGGCTGAATTTCTGCCCTTAACAAACAGCACCTGAGCCTGGGCTGCTGCCCTTGCATCTGGTTTTCAGTCCTTGGTTGACCTCGGCTGCTGCTTCCACACAGTAGAAGGAATCTCAATGAGGTGCCAAGCATCAGGGTTTAGGCTCATCTCAGGCTGGGCTCTCCGCTTCCCTTTAAGAGTCAAGAGGGCATAGAAGGGGGAAAAAAAGCCCTCAGTCTTTAAAAAATGTCATTTTCTTGCCCTTTGGGCCCTTCTAATGTATTATTTTTATCTGATTTGCTGTTTTTATCACGCTGTAACCTGGTGTGCTTCTCAGCATCAAAGAACATTGCTTTATTGTGACATTTTCAAATGAAAACTACATGGCAGTAATCGCTTTCCAAAGAATGTTCATTTAGCTTGGCAACATTTATGTGTCGCGGGGAGAAAGGAAAAAAAAACCCAACTCTACATAAAACTGGTGCTTTGAGCAAAACTCTATGATGATTATTTAGCAAACAAGCTCCTGTATTAGAATGGCAGAGAAGAAGATTGCGTATCCAGACTAAATTACACTTTACAGGGAGATGGCACAGAATGGCTTTCTACTGAGGTTATGCTTAAATTATAGCTGTTGCTAAAGCAAACAGCTCACAGTTTATATGTGAATTTGAATTATGCATCCAGCAGGCAGTGTGTTTATGGAGAAAAAAGAAGTCAAGTCAATACATTGCTAAATTGCAACCACATTTGTAAAGGACAAAAGCAACTGTGGTAGTAGGGCATCAAAAATGAACAACAAACATTTTTTGTGGTTGTCCAATGCTCTTAGGAGAAATGGTTTGGCTCTTGAACCCCCCAGGAATCATGGCCAGTGATAAAATTGTGAAGTAACTTGGTAAGTTTTGAACTCTTTGAGAGAGTTTAATATCTCATTAGGGACCTTCAGTGCCTCAAAGTTGCCCATTGCTTTGGGGAAGTGTGGTCATAAATGAATGGAGTGAGGTGGTGAATGGTTTCGGATGTCTTCTGGAGGTGTTACTGGAGTAAGAAGACATGTTCATTAGGATCAAATAGTGTAGGTAAGCAGTGTTTGGAGGCTGATGTGAATTTGTTACCTCTGTTCCGTGAACTGGAGGCAAAATTTTCAGAACAGCTCATAATGCCAAAGTGTTACAGTGGACATAAAGGTAAACCTCAACAGTGCATCTCTCATTTGAAACCTTTTGTTTGTTTTCTAATATTGTTTTTTTTGCTGTCTTTTACTAAAACTGGGATTTTATTTTTTCTGTTACAAGAAAATTTTCTAGTTTTTTCCTGTTGTTTTAATGTGAGTGGAGTCTATAAAGCCTCTAATGAAGGTCAATGTAGTACTGTTCTAGTAGTTTTATCATTACAAAGGTAGAGATGGAAAAGACAAAAAGACAGAGGCTTTCTCTGTCTGTTTAAGAGGAATCATGCAAAGTAGAATCCTGGAAGAGACCATGGGTGTTCCTGTCCTGTATATTTACTACGCTCTGTCTAATTGCTTTTAATTGGCAGTACAAGCCTTAAATTTGTGATCCAATAACTGTAATGTTAGGATTGTCAGGACATTCCTCCTCACCAGCCTTCTTATTAGAACTGAAGTACAAAGATAATACAAGATCCAGTCAAGCGTTTTCTCTGTTACATTTCAAACTGTCACTTAAAATGTACAAACATTCCTGAGCAAGGGAGATTTTTTTTCTACTCCCACCCTTTTATTCCTTTGTGATAACTCCCCTAACGCTACCTTTGACAGATGAACAGGGTTTCTGATTTGTGATCAAAACCACAAGAGAACTCCGTCAGTTCCTCCCCTTGTCTCACCCTTCCCCCCCCCCTTTCTCATGCAATTCCAGCCTTGTGAAAGTCAAATCCAATGCTCCTACTGAAAGACACTTGCTATCAAATAATTACTTATTTATGCTTTCACTTAGTTAATGCTTTATCACCCCAGGAACAGTTTGAACCGAGGTGAGGGGGGAAGGACTGATTGAAATGTACAGGAAAACTGCAATGTGCAAACTGAGACTTGAAGAGATGGGAATAGACCTGGTGTGCAGTGACACTGCAAGGCTGCAGAGCTTCTTGATGGTCAAAAACGGGAAGGTGCATCTCAATACTCCAAAAAGCTCATTATTAATTTTAAAAACTGCTTTTAAAGGACTTTAGGAGGCAGGACATTAAGAATGGTTCTACAGATCTTCAGTCTTGCACATGAAGCTTTTGATGTTGAAGCCTTGAAAGGGCAAGAAATGGAAGAGGGAAGCTGCTCTAAATATTTTCCTCCACTGAACTGTAACAAGCCCACTTGGAACCCTCAGGTGTCCATGTAAATATGATACACGAGGTATTTTTTCCCATCTGCAAGGACCAGTTTCATATAAAGTGCTTACATGAGAGAGGAGTTGCAGCTGCTCAGCCAATGCAAATAAAAAATTGAGGCAGATGCTCAGAAAGGACAACAAAGAACCAGAGGCAGGAGAAAGAAAATGGAAAATCGAAAGCATATGTAAACTGGAGAGGATGGTAAGAGTGTAATTGGTACGATGGTAGAAATTGAAGTGCATTCAGTATCTCAACTGTGTGAAAGTGTTAAGATACTTCCACAAACTCCAGAGCAGAGAGTTACTCTTCATTACACAGCGATGACAAGAAGATAAATAAAAGTCAGAAGAAGAGGAGAAAAATAGATTAATGAGTAATAACTACTGCTGCTGTACCTGAAGGAAGTCTGTTCCCTCCTACTTAGACACACTTTGCTTACATCCTTAAGAAGCCAAAAACTCTTTCTGATTTCATACAGTCATGGAATGGTTTAAGTTGGAAGAGACCTTAAAGCTCATCCAGTTCCAACCCCTCTGCCATGGATGCTGTAATACAAATCCAGATGATACAAACCCAACTCCATGGAGTGCCTCCCAGCAGCTGTGGCATCTTCTGTGCCAAAAGGATCTGTTACACGCCTGCCTTTCTGAAGCAAGTGGAGGTAGGAATAAGGGGAACTTGTGTTCAGTTGCATTAAGGCTTCTCCAAAGAACAGGAGTGTGAGAACGTTTGCTCACAAGCTGCATCACAGTGAGGTTTCATGAGCTCTTACATCTTAATTGGCCGACAGTGTAACACCAGAGAATAGGTCAGGGGGACAGAGCTATTTGTCAGACTTATTACTAACACTGGGCAGGTTTAGTGTGCAGTCCTCTAGGGGAGGAAACGTGCTCTGTACTGAGTGTGGGAGAGAGCAAATAGATGGAGTTGGGCAGTAAATCTAGAGATAAATGACTCATGAAGATGGAAGCAGCTCATAACTTGCCCATGCATAACAGAGAAAGGTTGAGATAAATAAGGGGATTTTTTTTTTTGAGGAAAAGAGGTAGAAACTGAGAGAAATCGGTGGAGGAGATGTAGGATGGTATCTCAGCAGGCTGTGACAAAAGGGTAGTTAGTGCAACTAAGCATTAACAATGACCAGAAGGGAAAATTAATCCTTTGTCGTGGCGTTTGCTGGTGTGTGGAGCTACAGGCAGCCAAATAAGATGCAAGAGGCCAGGGAAGAACTGACTCCAAGGTGCTTGTTGCGTAAGCCAAGGTGATATTTCAGGGTACAGCTGTGTTATGATTAGTAATGTCTTAGTCCCAGATGTTGTGGAATGCTGTCTTGAAATGCACATGCAGATGTGTATCTCGCTGCACAAGTCCTGAGCAAATGCAGACTGGGAACTGCCAAAAAAATGTTTCATTAAGATACAAATGTTTTTCTATTTTTCCAGAAAGGTCTCCTGGAAAACTTCCATCAAAATCCTAAGAAATTGGTTTAGAGTAGTAATCAATCAATTTTAATGTACAGCACCAAGCACAAGGAGGCCAGAAACCTCTTTGGCCTTCCTCGATTCTACTGTATTACAAACAATAAAACCCAGTAATCTAATTATTCATTTCTTTCCTCTTTTTTTTTAGATATATAAAAATACCAACATGAAGAAGGGGGGGGAAGTAAGGAAGGACCCGTAATTGTTTTACAGAAGCTATTAAAATAAGCTTAATGAATAGATATTAATATCTGGTTAGGGCTGCTCTGACCTCCTGTCTTACAGGTCCCATTTATGTCTTGTTTGATGAAAGTTCTCTGAGACTGCGAAGTAAAAGGGCAAACTGATTTATGAACAAGACTTATTGTTGCACTGGCAGATTTGTATAATGAGAAATATATTAAACCTAATGAAGGGAGAGCGTGCCTTTCGAAGGCAGTAACTTTCCACCATGATGAAGTGATTCAATATCCCTCCACGGATTAATTTAGACCGTGCAGGCAGGCATGCAGCCACCGGTGCAGCCTCTTGTGCTAATGACAAACATTAAGCAATCTTGAGTATTTGTTTTCTATTTTAAGTTGTGGTGATAGCAAGAAGAGGTTCACTAAGTGATGCATTAAGTGATGCCTTAGAAGAAGACGCATCAAAGTCTTTGTCACTTCGTACAGAGGAACATCATGGCTTATTCCATTTGACAAGAATTGACTGTAGGATATGGTTTTTCAGCCACCAGCCTCTACTAATTAAAACTGAGCCTTCAGCCCATTCATCATGTGTTCACAGTCCTTAACTTTTAGGTTTAGGGCAGGGTGAGAGTTGTTGCTGGACGTACATTATAGTAAGAAATGTGCAAGAAGCAGCACCACGAACAGAATCCAGAGCAGATGTTTTCAGAGCAGACATTTCCTTATCCAGGAACAACTCTAAGGCTGGAGACACTTTCTCTGCTTTGAAATATTGAAGAACACATTTGTGTCAAGAGAAAAAATGGAAAACTAAAAAGCAGGTTATATTGGAAAAAATTTCCCCTCCCATCCCATTAAAAATATTGAGTAAACAAAGGAAGACAGGGGAGATGGTGGAAAACAAGGCCAAAGAAGCCAAACATTGATAAACTTAATTAAATTTCTAAAGAAAACAGAGGCAGCCTGTGGTGATTACTCTGTGTAACTGAGACTAATACACCAATTAGGCTAATTCATCCCCTGGTGCTCTAAACACAGTTATAAACTTAATCCATACGTCTTCTCCCATGTCAACAATTGATTTCTTTAGTTTTGGAAGCTCCTGGTTTGGACATGGGAAGCAGCAGATACTTGTTCACTAGGGAGATGCTATATAGGAACAGATAATGTCCTGCTGGCTGTATGTGGTCCTCTAGGGGTTCTCTTTTTCTTTCTCAGTCTTTCACAGGAATCCTCATCTGCACTGAACACTTAATTAGCCTAATTCAAGATATTATTAATTAGTGAATTATCTATGCTGGAACAAATGCACGATGGCTGGAGAAATTACTTATGCTCATACAAAGCAATTTGCACCAAAACCAAAATAGGTTCTTCCATGGCAGGGGGGTTGGAACTGGATGATCTTTAAGGTCCTTTCCAATCCAAACCATTCTATCATTCTAATGCAGAATACGAAATAATAATGGAGAATGGTTTCTTTATATAATGTCTTTGGGTAGCAGTTACTGTACCCCAGCTGTTTAAGAAGACACAGAGGTTCAGAACTAGAGCAGTTTGTGTCTTTGTGACTGTGTCAGAACGAGGGCATCTGTAACGGATTAGCCCTTCTGTGATCTCACAGAAGTTTTAAGCTTTTGACATCTCTCCACACAGATAAATTCTGTTGCATATGGGAATTAGATAGCAGAAAGGTCAGAGACGCCCGATGCCTGCTCTGTGTATCCTGGAAACAAATCCTGGGCAAAGCAAAAGGAAGAACAAACATTTCACAACTTTGGCACAGTTGCCTGTCAATAATGTAAACTTAGATCAGCTGGTTAGATACAGGGGCTGTACCAAATAAATACTATCTCGGGCAATTAGCAACACTTAATTTTGAAAATGAGCTAATCTAATCAATTATGTCTTTTAATTTGCCAGACAGTATCTTACAGGGTTTAATTTTCTGCAACTACACCTTTCAAATTATCTTCAGGTGCTGTTTTGAATGTCATCATCAATGCTTATTCTGGAACTATTAGCACTGAAGGTGCCCCCCACATCCACAGCCTCTTCCAGCCACCCACAAAACCTGCCAGAGAGCCATGGGATGGAAGAAGAAGGTGGCAGGAGATGTCTTGACACATAATGGGATCTGACCTTGTTTCTGTGTCATCAAAACTTCTTGGTTTCCAGGTCAGTGGGTGCAAATCCATTCTGCTGATCTCTGAAGCACGTCTGGTGTGTTTTATTTAATATCAACCTGCTGAAGGATAACACCATTGTAGGAGGTTTTACATGAGTAGACGAGAATTATTACCAGCAGGAGGATGCGCAGTATGCAGATTGTGAATGGTATAAAGAGTGTGTGCATGCATGTGTTTCTTTCCCTCCCTCTCCCTGGATGAGATGAGCTGTGCTGAGCTGCTGTGGGTTTGCTCAGAATTTGCAATCACATGTTTAAAGGGAAAGCTTAAATTAAGGAGCTGTTTTTTAGATGGGAACTGTATATTCAGATAAATTAACTATTAGTTTATCCATAGCTGTGGCTAGTAATAGATGTAAATGCTAGTCATAGCTTTCTTTTTTGTCCCCCCAAGTAAATGTAGCATTCCTGGTAATTCAGCAGAGGGGAGGGATGGAGAGCAGAAGAGTTATAACCATGATGCAGCTGGGTAGAGGTTTTGGGCATCCAGGCTCTGCATTTTCAGTTGCAGCTGATGAATCTTAACGGAGTGGAGAAACTCCCAGCTTACACTATCTGTGTGTTTAGGGTTTAAGTCATCACTCGATAGTGGCTGTGGATTCTTTGCTAGGTAAGATCCAGGGGGGCAAAGGGACCGGTTGTTATCCAGCCTCTCTCTTATCCTCATCCTCATTTTGATTTTGCATCTGAAATTTCCCACTCTTGCAAAGAGAAATGGCATTGCTTCTGCGCTTGATCTGTGTTTGATCTTCTCTCCAGTGCAGCCTTCCTGGCTGTTGTCCTGTTGTCCACCCTTCTGTAGTGAGTACCTTTAGAGACAGGCAGGACTTGGGGTATGTCAGCTACTCTGCAAACAGCTCCTGAGAATAGATTATCTCTGGATTTACTGGAAAAAGAGTTCGTAAGCTCTTATTTCTTACTGTAAAGGTGGTAAAGAAGCACCCTTCCTCCCTGGACAGACACACCATGGCTCAGTGGGGTCCTCTATCTATTGTACGCAATATCTGATTACTTTTCTATATGTTTTCTTACCAAGTTGTCTAAGTGTTTGAGGATAACACTGAAAAGAAGAGCCTTTTACTCACTCTTATGCAGTTTGGACTTGAGAAATACATAGCACTGTCTTTGATGACACTTGTTTCACCAGCCTTTGTGTCTGGCCTGGGCAGAAAAAAAGGCATTTAAATGAAAAGCAATTATATTTATGCAAATACAGTGAACGTGCTTTTCATTTTCCATTTGCAGTGAGTGCTGTCATAGCAAAAAACCCATGGTTGAATACAGGGCCAGTAGGCATTGCTGGCCTTTGATTTGCTTTCCTTGAAAGGAAAACATACTTTGAAGCATTGTGGTCAACATATGGCCATGTGTGTGGAGTCATTTCATTGAGCATCTGCATTTCCTCTTTAAATCAGCACGAGAGCAGCATAAATCCAGAGCCCACAGCAAACTTGTGCCCCATTTCCAAGCTTCTGGCATTGCAGCAGCCACGCCAAGCAACCTGTGGTTGTTACCAAGCAATCTTTGTACCATGTAAACCTTCAGCAACTTCTAAACCAGGAGTCAAGCAGCTACTCAAGTCATCCCATCCCACCTTTCAGCTCCTTCACAAGCAGCTGCTGAGATGAGAAGCACAGATTTGAAGGTAGTAATAATTTTAGTCAATTTACAGAAATAATGTGATTTCCTCAAACCTGGGAATTAGCAAGTCAAACCCAGAGAATTAAAGCTGCCCAGAGGCAAAGATGCTCTGAAAAAACTCAGTAAAACTCCATCTGAAGTTAGTACGAAACAGAACATAGCATCTATTTTTATTATGACACCCTTAAGGTCAGACCAGCAATGGGGAGGGGAAGAAATTAAAAGGTAGTTTCTCTGAAGACACTATTTTACAACACTTTTTGCTTGTAGCTTGTTAATTTTCACAGCAGAGTTGCCTTGGGATGTGAATTAAAGAAACAGATGAAAAAAGTCTTGTGCCTGTAACTGTACCAAAGGCCCTACGCATACTCCTGTGCCTTTGATGAGAAACATTAAACATTTTTAATTTAGCACATCAATTTGAAAATCTAATTTTTTTTAATGCTTTGTAGCAGCAGACGCTTTTCACGGTGCTGTCACCACTATAGAAGAATTATGAGAAACTTGAACCGCGAAAAGTAAATTAGAAAAATCTCATTTCAGTTACTCTAAAAAGAGGGGAAATTAGATTTTGATTAAAATCACTCACACATACAATTTTAGGTAAACTAATTTAGCAAGACTGACTATATAATTTTTTTTTGCTTGGCTCTGTGTCCTTTTAATAGTTGCTGCAATAGCCTTGTAGCATCTTCCCTAACAGCCAATGGAGAGGAAGAGCTGTTCAATGTGATCTTTCCCTTGACCAGTCACTATAAGGCTGTGGAAAAGAGCCACTTGCTTAATTTGCCAACGGAAAGTCAGCAATTAAAGACAACAGTTAGGATTTGTCACTGAAATGTGTCACATTGGATATTTTATTTTGCTTATCAATTTGCTTAACTAACTACTAGAACAATCACAGTTCATTTGAGTTGCTCAGAATTCCTGTACCATCAGAAGGACTTTTTAACATTTTGGCTTTGGGGACAAGTGCTTTCCAGAGAGGACACACTCTATCTGCTCTTTTCTAGTTCATGTTGATTTATGAATTCTCAATGAATACAGTATGAATTTTCTGAAATACGTTTGTCCCTTTAAACTATTGACTCTGTAATGACAGCAATGCATTTTTTACCTACTCTTTGCTTGAAAAGGTGCTTATTGAGAGTTGCACTTGATTTTTAAATCCATCCTGTTTTTAGTATTGGTATGGGCTATCAATTATACAGACTCACTTGTTCTTCTCCGGTGCTGGCAGAGTCGTTAAGAGATGGGTTTATAGTGCAACTATCCACAATGTCTTTAAAAAGGGTTTGTATGGTTGTTTTATTGTTCCTCCTCTATTTGCAGAGTTCCCACACTTCTTGGTTAATCTTCCTAAGTGTGTTATAGAACAGATAATTGAGTTATAAAAGGATGTGAGAGTAGAGAAAGATGTTAAGGCTCTAAATCTGTACCATAGATCTCTGCAGCAGAGGATGAGAAGGTGAGGCAGGAAGAATCCTTCACTGACCTGAGCTGCACATCTTTTAGCAACTTCTCCCAGGTGACAGGTGATAGGACAAGAGAAAATGGCCTCAAGGGGCACCAGCAGAGCTTCAGATTAGACATCAGGAATAATTTCTGACACCGAAAGGGTTCTCAGGCACTGGAACAGCTGCCCAGGGAGGTGGTGGAGTCTCCATCCCTAGAGGGGTTTAAAAGATCGGTAGATGAGGTGCTCAAGGATGCAGTTTAGTAGTGGACAGGTACAGCTGCACCCTATGATCTCCAAAATGTTTTCCAACCAAATGATTCTATGATTCTAACCCCAGCTCCATCTTTTGAGAGCAGTTGTACCTGACTGCAGACAACCTGACATGATAGCATGACTGTGCTTTGGTATTCCAGGCTGGCAGAAGCAATAAATGTTCAACTGAAAATAATCGACCCAGTACTTTCCATTTGATGGTAGTTTGCATTGACAATTCTGTGCACTGGCAGAGTAGTTTCCTAAGGCATTATCCTTATCACCTGAACAGGTCTTAGTGCAACCAAAGTGATACTTTGCCCTGACTATGGCACAGAGATGAAGCGCACCCATGTGGTGCTGCGGTGCGTTCGACTTTGAGTTCTGTTTCCCCTCATTAGTAACCCAGATGCAGTAATACAATATGTACTTTTTCCCTGGATGGCTGGATCAACTGAAGTCAGTTGGCTTTTATCTCTTTTGCTTTGATTTAATTTGAATATCCTTATAGCAGAAATACCATGATCAAAGACAAAATGCTGAAGTGCTAAATGAATGTATTTCGTCCTAATATGTATGAGCTGTTTGTACGGTTTTTAACTCCAGACCTGAACATTTGCGAGAATATACAACTGACAATGGCTTTTATTTTATTTCAGACACCTGTGAGGAGACTGAGGAGAGAGAGAGGTCCCCGAGGAGAATGTCAGATGAAATACTGCCTGCCTCAATGTGTGGGGAGCTGACCTGCATATGCTGTGCAAAGAGAGTGAAGTAATTACACCAAACAGAGCGGTGTTAAGACCAAGCAACAGCATAAGACGTCACAGGAGGGAGAAGTGATTGATACGGTACACAGAAAATCAGAAAGAGGATGCAGGACAAGCTTTTGTACAAAAAAATAACCTCAAAGATGGCAAAGTCAACTGACTCTGTATCCCAAGCCAGTTTCTTTTGTGAGATCTCACCTGGAACCCTGTGTCCAGTTCTGGAGGCCTCAGCACAGAAAGGACATGGAGCTGTTGGACTGAGTCCAGAGGAGGCCACAGAGATGATCCAAGGGCTGGAGCACCTCCTGTATGAGGACAGGCCGAGAGAGAGTTGGGGTTCTTCAGCCTGGAGAAGTCTCTGCGGAGCTGGGTGAGCTTTAAGGTCCTTTCCAGCCTAAACCGTTCTATGATTTCATGATTCTATGATTCTCTCACCACCCTAAGCTTGATTCTCACAGCGATATAAAGAACTATGAGAAAATTTAGTCTTTTTTTTAATCACTTGTATTAAATTAAGATTTTTCCACTTGTATCTGAGAGATCAATACAATCTCTCTGAGGGTAGATTTGCAGCTGGTTCAACTCAGAGTACCATGAGGATCTTCAGTAATGGTGAACCTGTCCCATAAGTGCAATGCCCAGCCCTTTTATCACTGTATATTTTAGACTGCAGATTGCTGGCATTGTTTTTCTCCTCCTTTACAATATGCTTCCTTTTTTTATTAGCTTGTTCTAGCCTTTTTAGTATATGATTAAACTATTTGGTAGTTTTATTGCAAGATCCATAAAATAAGTAATTTATGAAGAACCTTGAAATCAGTTTTATTTCAATAATAACTATTTCCACTATAATGGTTCTGGCATAATTGTGAGTCAAGCGAGAAAGCTGACCTATCTGGATGAAGAATATCAGATCTCCCAGGGTAAATTCAAATGCAGGATTTATTTTAGCCACAGCCAAAAATCACAAACCTGATATTCATGTGCACTCAGTCGCGACTTCTCAAAGTTGCAAAAATAAATCCCAATCTGTTCAGATCCCAATCTGATACTTTGAACACACAGCGAAGATCACTAAACAAACCACAACACACTCGGATTCGATCTAATACCACAATATCAAGGAAAAAAGAAGGTACGGTAAGATAAGTAAGAAAGAGAAAGAAAGAAGTGGCAGGGAAAAAATAAAAATAGTCACCTCTCCTGTAGGGGATGAAGGTTCCTCAGGAAAACGTGGTCCACCTGGCAGGAACTCCTCCAGCAGCAATTCCTCAGGAATCCGTGGTTTGATGGTCCTTCCTCAGGCCGGTTCCATGGGGTGGTGGGGCCTCTCTCTGCCTTCTTTGAGGCACCACGTGCAGGGCCAGCACACGCACTCTTAGCGGGTGAAGGATCTCAAATCAGGGCATGTGCAGAAGCAGCTCCTTCGGGAGGCACCAGAACTGGGGCTGGTGGCTCGGGGGTCGCAGCAGTTCAACAGACCCTTTGCCAGAACGACCTCTGCCTGAACCCTCTGGGTAGTGCTTCGATGGAGGGGGGGAAGCGCCCGCTGCTACTTCTCCTCCGCCCCCTCTGTGGCAGCTGCCCAGGACAGGGACCCCATCGCCTCCGGCTCTCAACCAGGAGCCACGGAACAGCCCCTCAGGTGCACCCACCCTGCACTCAGCGTTTGAGACACACCAAACACGAGTAAACAAGTCGGCCTTTGCAGGCAGGGACACCTCCCACTGGATCAGGGGGCTCCAAACCCCATCCAACCTGGCCTTGAACACCTCCAGGGATGGGGCAGCCACCACTGCTCTGGGCAACCTGGGCCAGGGCCTCCTCACCCTCACAGCAAAACATTTCTCCCCAAGATCTCACCTCAATCTCCCCTCTTTCATCTCAAAACCCTTCCCCCTCGTCCTCTCCCTGCACTCCCTGATCAAGAGCCTGAAAGTTGCTCTTAGTTTTCCCCTGTAAAATGGGAATAATAACATCCAACTCTTTCAAACTCGGCCAGAACTTGGGCAATCTTAGAACCTAATTAAGATCAGGAGGTGCAAGAAAGGGCCAAAGAACCTGGGATTCTGGAAGAAGAATACCCTAATATCTCACCTAAATCTCCCCTCTTTCAACTTAAACCCCTTCCCCTTCATCCTATCCCTGCTCTTCCTGATCAAGAGCCCCTCCCATCTTCCTTGGAGCCCCTTTCCCTACTGGGAGGCTGCTGCAAGGTTTCGCTGCCGTGTTCCAAATTTCCAGCTGTGAACTCGGGGATGAGATTCACTCAAAAGAACTAAAAAGGTAGTGAAGATGGGAGGTGTTTTTGTTTCTAAGGGAAGCTGAGGCTGGAGACAGGCCTTCCTCCCTGCTGTTGGGCATCAGCTGCCACCAGGGCACATCTGGACGGTCGCTTCATTCCAGCAGGAGGTTCTGGGTGCGGCCACAGGGGAAGAATATGCCTGGAAAAGTTTTCCAGAGGAAACAGAAGTTGGAAGATGTTTAAGCCAACGAAAGAGGTAAGGTCTGGCCTGTGTGATGGAGGAATGACTGCTCTGTGCAGCCTTAAAGCTGCAACAGCCACTCAGTTGTGTCAGGAAGAGAAAGCTGTGATTTAGTGTTAAGGGCAGAGTTTGGATCTCTGGAATCCTTAGCTCAGTATATTGCTGCTTTTCTGTATGTTCCCAAGGAGCAATCCCCGTGTCCCAGCAAATACTGGAGAAGGTCAGAAAAATTATAGCTGTTATGTGAGAAATAACTTAAAGGGAATAACTAGTTTTCTATTTTTCCTGTGGGAATTGTCTCTGGGAGAAAAGGTATTATTTCTCTTCTCTTGTCCACCGTGCATTTATTTCTCATCTTTTACTTTTATAAATGGAAAAAAAAGGGATGGTTAACTCAATGGAAAATAAGAAGCTGTGCTTTTCTATAGAAACTGGAAGAAGAGAGTGGCAGCAAATTAAAATGGGGAGGGGGTATTATTCAAAGGACTTTGTTTTCCCAGAAAAAGTACTTCTAGTAGGTTTGTCGTTTTTTCTGAAGTGTTTTTGGTGACTTTGCTGTGTGAGTTTGAAGTATCCTAAGTAAGTAGATGTTTTCATGTGGAAAAATATCCTGTGGTCTCTTGCTTGATGCGTTGTGTCCTCCAGGCATGGGAACACATGGGAAAAAAATGTTGCTTTATTTTTTTTTCTAAATTAAAATGATATCTGAAGTTTGCAAAATCTAGAAGAAAGCACTTTTTCCAGATTTTCCCAGGCTACCACTGTAAATCCAGGCATCCTGCTGCAGGGTGGGTTTGGGGCACAGCCCAGCCAAACACATGGAAGTCTGGAACTGCTCCCAGTGCTGGGTTTGGAGCAAGCGAGGTGGCTGCTCCCTCACTGCGGTGGAGCAGGAGCTGGTTTGGCAGTACTTTGTGACTGTGAGGTGCAGGGCACTGGCAAAGAATTCTCAATCTGTTTTTTTATACTGTCTCAGTTGGGGTTTTCTTTCACTGGGTGTCCTGAGGATGTAAATCATGAATTAATCCAAATACCATACACGTTTCCCAACTGAAGACCATCAGTGTCCCATTATTACATGAGGATGATCTGAGCTATCTATGGGTTTGCCAAGGCTGATATTTTTGCCTTCCTTGTGTTGGGCCAGAGGAGCCAGTGCCCTTTTTCTTTCTGCCCTGCAGCCGTTTTCCACAGCAGGGAATCCTTGCGTGAGGATGTAGCCATGCACGTGCCTACAAGTCTTGTGCTTGGCAGCTCCTTTTATGCAGGCAGGAGCTTATTAATGCCAGCTGAATCCATGGTGATAGGAAGAGAACATGGCAATGCTACCCATGGTAACCACAGAGCTGCCTACTGTCACTGCATCCTGCTTGTAGGTGCCTGAGATCACTGCAAATCTACGGAGAGAACCTACCTGCCTCCCAGTGTTGCATCTAAATGTAGGTCCTAAACAGGGAATAAGAAATCTAAGTAATTAGTGAAAAGACAATTAAACTGCCAGGCATCTTTACTGTATAGCTGACTGATAGAAGCAATAGGCTTTAATGTGTTCTCGTTTGTCACAGCCCTGCTCCCATGGACACCTTTGTAAATCCGCAGTCAGCCTATTTTGCTCAATGAGATCCAGAAAGCATTAGAAGGAATGGGAGCCAGTGGGCTGTTGCCCTCTCAAGGAATGAGCAGCACACCCCATCCTCATGGGCTCTGTTTTACAAGCAGAGCTTTAAGGACAGTAACTTCTGTCAAGAAAAGAACAATTTAAACCACTGCAGCTATTTTGATAGTGAATATTTTCTATACCCTAAGAGCTTGTTCCTTCCCTGATGCAATGATATTCTAAAAGCATAAGGCACACGTTGGGGGAGAAACAGGGTTATTATTTCCGTTTTACAGGTGGGAAATCTGGAATATAAGGGAAGTGATGTGGTTCTCCCCAAACTACACAGGAACTGATAGAATCCACCAGCCCTCAATGAAGACATCCATTTTACAGTTTATTATGGGAGGCGACTGCAAGGTGATGTGATTTCAGATTTTCCTATTCAATGGTGGATGGAAGGAGCTGGGCAAAGGCAGTGAAATTGTTGAGGGGACTGTGTTATATGTGCCCATGTGGTTACAGGCCAGGAAAAGGTGATGATTGAGAGCCTGTAGTCTTCCAGCATGTTTAATAAAGGTCTCTTTGCTGCAACACCCAGGGCTCACAAAACAGTGTTTGCATGTACTGGATGTTTAACCTGGTAGACCCTTTGTGCCTGTGGCTGTCTCTCTGTGTTTGAGTGTTCACTGAAGGTCCAAAGGCTGCTGAGCAGATCAGCTCACAACCTTACTCCATGGAGCAGTTCCTTGTGCTGTGCTCTCCTCAATCTGCTGTGAATGCCAGCTGGATGGATGTAAACACAGGAGGGGATTTTGCATATGGGAAAATGCATCAGGAGAGGAAAGGGGGATGTGCAAGCAGAGAGTGGCATAAATTATCTGTTGAAGAGCCAGGCTTGGCCATCACCATTACCCGAATTATAGGTCTTTAGTCTGAATGGCTTCAAAGCAAGCTATGTTTTTGTATATTACCCCTTCATCCTTTAATATTTAGAAGATGAAAGGAATGATTTCAAGTACTATTGGGGAACTTAGGCAGGAACAGAACATTCTGTTCCTTATTGTGTGGAGAGAGGATCTCTCTTTAATGCGATAGAAACTATGAGCACAACTACATAGAAATGCTCATTGTTTGTGGCTTATGGGATGTGCCTGAGGACAAAGTTTGTTCTGACCAATTCAGGCCAAAAGAAGGACTCTGGTCCTGAATTTGTCAGCTCAGTTTCTTTGATCTGTTGGACAAGTCTTGAGTCAAAGCTGCTGAAAGCTAGCTGAAAACAATGGGCAATGTTGGTTTACAATTTTATTAATAATTACAAATTACTACTCTTGATTTTCCAGATGAAAATACCTGGTAGTAATAGCGACAAATCCTCATTTTGGGGGCTTTCTGGTAGACCAGAAAGCAGCTCTTGTGAGCCATAACAGCTGTGTATGATGCCAAGGAGAAATGAGAGCTAATAAAATGCAGAATATATATCACCCATTTACATTTATTGCACATTAAACCTCAGCACACACAAAAGATAATGACAGATGCAAATTGAGAGCACTCAAACAGTGTGTCTGTCGATGGGGAACGAGCACGGAGCCAAGGACCCATATTTTCAGCACCCACGTGTTTTGAGGGAGGGTCAGCGAGAAACCAAACTGCAATGCAGGGTCTGTTAGACTGTAGATTAACCTCTCCAGGAACTGTGCTGGCACCTTTCCTTCTGTTTTGCATCCAGACACACCGCAATCAGTTATTTGCAGAGGTGAGACTGCAGCTGAAGCCAAAATCACCTTTGCAAGCTTAGCGTTCTGATCCAGACAGCCTGTCTTGGGCTCATCCAACCATTCCATTGTACTAAGGCACAGGTAGGAACTCCAGCTGAGGTCAACATCCCATTGCACAAATGAAAGACAGATCCTAGCTGCAAAAATTTCACATAAATAGACAATTCAGAGTTAGCATCCTTGTTCCTCAGATAGGGTGACACTGAATTTTGATTCAGATGCAGAAGATCCCTTATGGAGTATATGGTAGAGCTGGAAATTGCCTTCCAGCATGCTGTCCTTACACTAGTGCGTTAATTACTGGGCAAGCTTTTTAATCAGCTCTAGGAAGGAGCTGGGTATTTCTTTCTTTATTCTTTGTATTCAAAGTGTTTACTCTGTTCAGTCAATGAGCATAAGAGTCTTCTCCTCCTAATATAGGAACTCCCCTTTCAGATGGGAACAGCAGAGCAAGATGCAGGTTTTCTGCACAGCTGGAGCATAACTACAGTACTGGAGAAACATCTGGATAGGACACAAAGCATTTGATATTCCAAGCAAGCAAGTTGACAGGTCTCTATCAAAAATAACCACCTGGACAATTACCAAGAGATCTGATCCATGTTCGAGTATTTATTTCGAGGAACAATGCTGGCATCAAAGACTGAATGTGTTTGTCTTCAACCTTTCTGTCTCTCCCTCTCCTCCTGCGAGTGAATTGCTACAAGAACATTTTGCTGCTTCCTCTGCTTCTGCTGTGCCAAAGATAAACAACCCGTCAGCGCAAAGCTGAAAGGGAACAGAGAAAGGGGCTGGAAGTCGTTTAATTACCAAGAGTGCTTGTTTTGTGTACGGTGTGATTACTTCCTATGATACAGTAACTTCTCTTTCCCTATGTGAGCAGGGTGTTTCTATTTATCAGGATGAAAATGAAGCAGCAAATTACAGAGGGAGAAGGAGCAACCGTATTGCTGTATTTGTAAGCAGAGCTGGCAGTGTGTGTGGAAAAGCAGCAGTTCCTGTTGGAAGCCTATTATGGGTTTTCTTCTTACAGAATCTCAGGTTCTTTGGCCCTTCCTTGCACCTCTTGATCTTAATTAGGTTCTAAGATTGCCCAAGTTCTGGCCAAGTTTGAAAGAGTTGGATGTTATTATTCCCATTTTACAGGGGAAAACTAAGACACCGAGGAACTTTTAAGCTCTTGATCAGGGAGTGCAGGGATAGGAGGAGGGGGAATGATTTTCACCTGAAAGAGGGGAGATTGAGATGAGATCTTGTGGAGAAATGTTTTGCTGTGAGGGTGAGGAGGCCCTGGCCCAGGTTGCCCAGAGCAGTGGTGGCTGCCCCATGCCTGGAGGTGTTCAAGGCCAGGTTGGATGGGGCTTGGAGCCCCCTGGTCCAGTGGGAGGTGTCCCTGCCTGTGGCAGGGGGTGAAACTGGATGGGCTTTGAGGTCCATTCCAACCCAGCCCATTCCATGGTCCCCTAAGAGAAACCCTATCTCTTAGAGCCAATCATTCCAAGAAAGAAGGAAACAAGAGGGTGCAGCAACCCCACCCCTTGCAGGGAGCTGCCTCAGCTGAGTCCTGAACACCCATCTCAGTGCAGGGATGCAACAGACTGGGAAGACGTGGTCCAGCCAGGGGATTCAACTGCGTTGGGGTCCCTGAGGCAGAGAGGGAAAAGATTCCATTTATAGTAGGAAACACTCCTTTAAACACCTTTTCCGTCTAATTTTCCGTGCGTTGTGCTCCCTGCTAGGGATCGTTAAGCAATACTGTAGTTATTGCTGCGTATCGCTTTGCACGCTTTGCTCTAATAAGCTTTGTAAATAAACCCCAGAGAGATGAAAAGGCCAACGCCTGATTAGGAGCTACCAATTTTGTCTCATTAAGTTCTTATAAGGGGAAAAAAAGTAAATAGAATCTTTATCAATCTCATACACTTACAGTGCTGAAGAGAGCTTTCCACATTCATTAAGGATGATGCTGAGAACAGAGATATGTTTTCAGGCGCTTTTTGGCTTATGAAGCTGTTAAGGGATGTTTTACTGATGATCAGCTTTTACTTCAATCAAAAGATGGAACCAAAGGAATCATAAAATATTGATATGCAGAGGTTGGAAGTGGCAGATACACAATGCTGTGCCATTTTCTCTCTTCAAATGCGTGCATTGGCAGTGTTAGGGATGCTTTTAGAAACGAATCGCTTTTGTGCTGGAACTTTCTGCATTTCCATTGTAGTAGCTGTTTATATGGCATTGCCAATAAATGTGCAAAATTATAATACATGATTCGTACATAATTAGGTTTCACTGGTCTGCTGACCAATAGGAACTCACCTGCTGTTTTGTATCTCTTTACTACATCTACAATTACAAAAAAAACCCCACTGGAAATAGATATCGTTTATTTTTGTTTCCATCTTTTATCATCCGTGCCTTCTTGGATGTATTAGTCATCACAGACAAATTACTATTGTGGTTATTTGTAACCATTTCAGTAAAAACATCCATAGATTTCACTGAGCAAAACTTAAACCCAACTTCAGTTCTTATCGGATAAACACCTTTACATGGAAAGACTTCCTATTTCGGGTATTTCCCTAAAATTTGGTGTTTCATTTACTCCAAACTGCAGATGGAAAACGTTGGCCAGCTATGAGCAGACCCTGGAGTTTTCACTGACAGTTTGAAGTGTAATAGACTTTCCTTAGGGGCAAGTCTAGCAGCCAGCATATGTAGCCTTGCTTTGTTAATTATGCAATATTATATTTCTTCTTTTGATGCGCTGAATATATAAAATCCATTCTTCTCCATCTCCTATTATACATTTCCCTTTTATCTTCTTGCACTTCCATGCTCCAGTCTCAGTGTCCTTGTGTTTCCTTCCTTGGTGGAGACGAGCAATTCATTCATCAGACAAATTCATGAAACAGATGAGTTCAGACGGCTTAGTCAGCTAATTTCTGGTGGGCGTCACAGCACAAGTAGATGATTTAAAAATTATAATAGCATTTTCTTTTGGAGGAGAGGTAGTGTGGAATTTTTCTTTTCACTTTTTATGGTTCTCAGGTTCTATTTAATCTTTTTTTTTTACCCGGTCTTCACAGGTTTGACCTCTATCAGTTCTGATCATTCCTCCTTCCATCCCGTTTAGGAAGAAGAGCACTCTTCCCCACGGCGTACAATAGCAGGGAGCTTACACTTTGCCCCTTCCTTTAAATACTGAACAGAAATCATCCATTAACCTGCACTCTCTAAACTGCTTGGCATATGGTATTGGCGTTCCTGACCTCTGTTAATATTTGAAGCCTGACCATTTTTTTGGTGAGCTGTTCTCTAAAAGCCGCTCTGACACGCTGCACATGGAGTGATTTTTAGTCCTAGACTGCTCAGGAGCTGTGGATGTCAGGGAGATGGTAAGTAACCACCCAGTTTGAAAACTGGGCACTTTGCTTTCTTAGCTGTGTTAGGTTGGTTGGATTTCTCACATTCGGTGGTTGTGGCATCACAGCCCTGCTGTCTGCCTGCTTCTTGCAGTCCACGTTTCTCTTGTATCTGCAGCTTCTCTCTGTACCTACTTTTCTCCACTTTTTTGGGTTGTGCAGTGCCAGTTTTGTTCTGTTCATGGACTTCGGTACTGAGATGAGCTCAGAGCTGCTGCAGACTGTCTCTCCAGAGCCTCCAATGCATAAAGCTGATGCTAGAGAAGCATGAAAAAAGGCATTTGTGAACCAATGCAGCTGTAGGTTCTTTTGTGACTTGTGGGTACTTGGGGTCTGCGAGAGGGCTTGGGGGGCCTGTCCTTCCAATACAATTTCTGTCCAAACCTTGCCAAGGCTGCTGAACCAGGACCACCACGCGCCAGTCGCTGCCTCTGGCTAAAAGCAAGGGCAGCAGCAATATGGATGCAGCAGACGTGTTAATGGCAAAGGCACACATGCAGGTGTCAGACTTAAATATGGCTTGTGAAGTTAAACAATACGCTGTTTTAATCTACAGGCAACTTGATTTAACGTTTTCTTTAATAAAAAAACAAAAAGTGTGTTTGCCAAAGTGTGCTGGCCTGAACAGTAAATGCAAGAGCACCACCTTTGGGGCCCGGGAAAAAATGCACTGTGAGCCACAGCTCCTTCCCCCCGTGTTTCTGTGTAGCTGGTTTCTCTGCTGCATTGATGAAGATTTAATATGAATAGTAAAACTGGGGAGAGGAGGAGGAACTGCTGCAGTACTGGAGTAGCCTATCACAGGGCAGAAGCAATGGCAGGGCCATAGCTATCGTATACATGATGTCTGGATGCTGGCAGTCGGATGGTAGGCACAGAATCCAGGGACAGGCTCAGACTTTGTAGGCAAAACTAGGACCCAGAGTCAGGTTAGAGTGGATTTTCCCACCTTAGTTCTTATTTTTGCATCTGGCAATAATTCATGCTAATGTTATACATTTGACCAGAAGCATTTTAATTAGATCAGCTTTGTGAATAGTGAGCCAAGGAGTTTTTTCTGCTGGAAAGAAAGTTTTGAACCTTCTGGTTGCTTACAGAACAGTCAGTTCTGCCTGAGGCTGCATCAGATGGGTGCACGTGGCTGGGCGAATACGCCAGCGTGCGTGCGTGATGGTGGTGCTGAGCACGTGCTTGGAGATGCTGTACATAGCCTTGTGTCCTTGGGCAGTCAGATATCCTCATAAGCAAGCGGCTGGATGAACGTGCACTCTCACAGCTTTCATTCTGGTGCTGTCTGTGTTTCTTCTCCCCCATTAATGTGCTGATGTCTTGTTATGTTTGTATGGATGTATCTATACCAGGTGCCTGTGTGCACAGATAGTTATTGTGCTTCCTTAAGGATCTGATCTCTATATAACTCCAAGTGTCTGTGCATGTTAGGAGTGATCACACAAATACCAGTGAAGTTAAAAACTTCCAGTAGAAGTAATTGGAGACATTTATTATTATTAGTGCATTCAGAAAGTGAGATTCGTGACCAAAACAACTTTTCCCCCCCAAGAAACAGAACAAAAAGATCCAAACAGCCACATAATGAAGGAAAAATGCTGTTGCTTTTATATGTGGAAGGTGAAATCTAAACCTTGTTAGTCCTTGCTCTTTCCTGTGGTCTAAGCAACTGGAAACTTGTTAATCGCAGGGCGATAAACCGGAGGAGTGTTGCTAACAAGCCTTCAAACTGACAGCAGGATTTGGCAGCGTTGCTGTACTGCTGTGTTGAAGGTCTTTAAACTTTAGGGGTCATTATCCCCTGACCCTGAAATAAAAGCCTACCAGATATCCAGATGCACTGGCTGCACAGTTCTCACTCCTAATTGGACATAGGAGCGTGCCGAGGAGCATCTGACAGTGCCTGATGGACTCTCTGTGTAGTTTCACATGTCTCTGCTTTGTGTCTTTACGGAACAAGAGAACAGCTTGCGCCATCTCCATCCGAGACCGTTGTCAGCCTTGCACCAAACCGTGGATGCCAGTCAAACAGCTCCCCTGGGCTCCAGCAGGCTTTGAGCCAGACCTGACCAAATCCTCTGCCTTTGTTAGGTATTTGTATGTGAGTGTAAATACGACCTCAAACTTGATCCTCTGTGCTTCATGGTCGCGGGACCTGCTGAGATTCGCAACCCACAACCACCTCTTTATATTTCATGTTCTCATCCAGTCCTGTGAATTGCTCCCTTAATGTTCAGGCTTGATATTCCTGGGAGTGCAGCCAGTCACCACTATTATCCTTCAACCTGCTTAGCTTTCAGCAAGGCCATTCCCTCACCTCTCCTATGTCCTCTGTCATTCCTTCTTCCTATACTCTCTTTGATGCAATTGATTTTGCTGCTGTTTCTCAGCTCCCCAAAGGTTTTTTTTTGGATCCTGCCAAACACGCTGCACTCTCCGCAGCTCCTCGCTAGGCTCCTCTTAAGACCTGTTCATTGAAAAGGCTCTAAAGCTGTAGCACTATATGCATATCCTTATTTTTTCTCATAATGCACTTCCGTATAATGCTCAAAGGAAAGGAATTAGTGAAGTGGGATTTGGTCTTTTCCACCTCCCACTTTTTATTCCCTCTCCCAGCGAAAAATGAGGATGTGTCCATGCACAGCCACAGGAGGAGATCAGCTTCCTGGGGAGGAGAGGACAAAGCCCAGATCTGTGTTGGTTCATCTTACACTACCATGACTCAGTTCGCTTCCCATGGGCTCTGACAGTGGAAGAGAGAGCACAGCGCTGATTCCACACACGCTTGTCTGAACTTCACCACACGTGGTCTCACCCACGTGTTGTCAGACCCCTCCGAGTCTCTTTTTGAGGCAGACACAGAGTACTTTTAACCACGTGCAGCTCTTGGAACAAGCTGCAAATGCAGAGCAGCGTTTGAAATCGGCCCCTAGAGACCCCTTGTTCTCCTTCAGAAGGGGTTCTGTGGCTGGGTGCTCCCAGAGGTGGGCTGAGCTATGTGTTGGTACAGACAAGTGCCAAGTACCATGCAGATTTATAGCCCTGCACAGAAGGTTTTCAGTTCCTGCAAAAAACAATCAGTAGCAGTATTGAGATACATCCTGATCCTGCCAGGTGCTGTGGCTTCCCTGGGGAATGGGATGCTGCCAAATTTCTCTGACCTTGGCGCTTTGGATTGTGTTCAGGGAGGCATCCAGGTAATTTCTCTTGATCTAGTCCTTCATTAGCTGTACTTTCATATCCATTAAGGTTGGAAAAGACCTCTAAGCTCATCCAGTCCAGCCGTCAGCCTAACCCTTTTGTGCCTGCTAAACCATGTCCTGAAGTGCCAGGTCTACATGTTCTTAGGACCCCTTAGGGGATGGAGACTCCACCACTGCCCTGGGCAGCCTCTGCCAGTACTTCATCACTCTTTCAGTAAAGAAATGTTTCCTAATATCCAATCTAACCCTTCCCTGGCACAACTTGAGGTTGTTTCCTCTCATCCTGTCACTTGTTACTTACCACAGCCTCCTTTGCAGGAGCTGCGGAAAGCGATGAGGTCTCCCCTCAGCCTTCTCTTCTCCAGACTAAACAGCCCCAGGTCCCCCAGCTACTCCTCATAAAAACTTGCTCTCCAGACCCTTCCCCAGTTTAGTTGTCCTCTGGACACACAGATCACATTCATTAGAACCAGTGACATGCTGGATTTTCAGTAAGGGGCAGCACAGTGATAGTAATGGGTAACAGAATGAACTAACAAGCAGATGTATCTTGAGAGAGTTCCCTTGCAGGAAGGAGAAGAAGGAAGGAGCACAAAAATGTGGCTGCTTCCATAACATTTCTTTAGGGGAAAAAAAAAAAAAGGCAAATGAAGTGGAATAAAAGCTGCAAAATGGAACATTCCTGACAGTTTGCTGCTGAATGCAGTTTTTCATTTAGAACCAAGAGGGTGGTTCGTAATGGGAGCAGAATGAGGGGCACACAAGTGTAGGTGCCATCCCAGGGAGATTTCAAAGAACATCTTGAATTGAAGAATTTGTGCAATTAGCTGGAATTACACAAAGATGCACAAACAACCTTGGCAAAAGGGATAGAGGGAAGAGAGGAAAAAAACCCCAATGTTTCACAGTGTCTGATGCTATTTTGTCTTTTGATGTTTGTTTTCTGTTCGGTGCCAGCAATTTCTGTCATCTCTGGTGCATGTTGCCAAGTCTATTATTCAGGATGATTCCTGCTTTAAATATTTTTAGCAGCAGCGGATCTTTAATCATGGGGAAATTGTTTTCAGGAACGATTATTCTCTGTGCATCCAAAACCAAATCTGAAGGTCTAATCTAAAAGTATTTGCAATCATCTTGTAGCCCAGGGACAAAATAGGAAGGATGGGACAAACTCAAAGGCCATTAAGGAGAAGGATGTTTCATTTGGCTGAAACAACTGATCTCTGCCCTCTTCTGAATCCATAGGGTGCTTTCGACTGGTAATGATAAATTCAGTCCGTGACCAGAGCAAACAATCCACCCTCTGATATGTGTAACACTGGAAATCAAGTATTTATCTGTGGTGTGTTTGTGATAAGCTAAAGAAATCAGAACTATAGAAAAGGCTTTTTAATGCACCAGTATGTCCATTGTTATTTTAAATGAAGCAATGATTTTTTGATGCTTGAGAGTTTGATACCCAGCTGCCGTATGTCTGCATAATTCCATTGACTTCACTAAGGGAAACTGGAGAGCAGAAATGTAAAATCAAACTTGTTTTTTTATTATCTCATTCCTAAGATCTTGGAATAAACCAGCGTGATTTGAAAAGTCCTATTAAGAATTTAAGAACTGGGGTTTTGGAGCTAAGCGAGACATTGACCTTGAATTTGTTCCCCCTGTGAGGTAAATCTCGCCCAGGATGCGCAAAGCTTCCGTGAATTTTACTCCTGTGTTTCTGTGCGTGCACTAAACACCTTTAACAATATTACATCAGTATCAGAGGGATGAAGGTTCACATAAGCACACAAAATCTCAGATGATTATCTTGAATCAATTTTGGAATGTAAAATTAATATAAAAACTTACTGAGAGCACAGCTTTTCTAACAGCCTGACTGCGTGATTCTATCGATTGTTATTTGTGTTATGGAAACACCTGTAGCTGTCTACTGAAATTAAAGACAGGCATTTTTCATACTCATGCTTAAAATCCATAGTCAGAGCTTGGAGACTCAGAGATTTGTGCACAATGTGCATTTATAGGGATTTCTATGCTAGTGGTGAGACAACGAAGTCACTGAGAGCCTGTTTGCACAGGTAGACATAGAAAAACTAATCCAAATTAATTTACAAATAGATTGATTACATGACCTTAAATTGTTACGTGGAAACCTCAGTCAAAACTAAAGGAGATGTGATTTGGCTGGTGTGGTTGTAGGGTGAGAGAGGCTGAGCTCCACAGCGTTCGAGCCCCCCACTGCACTGCAAGAACCGACCGTGCACAGACTCTCCCCCTGCCCCGACTGGAAATCAGAATCCCAGTCAAGCAAAGTGTTTCTTGGGATGAGCGAAGAGCACACACATTGGCTGTGCCTGTCTGCCACAAAGTCAGTTGGTAACTTGCTCTTGACAATACCCATTGTCTCTAGGTGGAGTTAAGGTTGCTTTGATTATGAATGTGCGTGTCCCCATGAGGGTAATGTGTTTTAACTACATCATTCTGAATTCGCATCATTAGGTTATTAGGATCAACTTTCCTAAGCATCTCAGTATATTGCACAGGAAAACTAGGACAGAACAGGGAGGCACATTAAACAGCTCATTTATTAGCCAAGACCATCTCTTCCATCATTGTAACTTGATGTTTTTTCCACAATACATTTTGGTATTTTGCTCTTGGTCCTTCTCTGAGTTTACTGATAGGAACAGAATATAAAATGAGAAAATAAGGAAGGAAACCCCGTAGAATATTTGAGCCTTTCCACACAAAGCCGTGGTTCCAGGTCCGGTCTGGGTCCTGTAGAGACACGATAGCTGCTTCTTATTTCAGCCCAGGGTACGTAGTCCACCTCTGGATTCCAGTGCCGCCTGTTTGGGCTGTTCCATCGAGCACAGTTGTATTTGTGACTTTCCCAGAGCTGTCACCTCTGCAGAGCCCTGCTCTCAGCCCCGAGCTCTCTGACGCGAGGATGCTGCCAGCCCCACTATGCCGTACGTGTGTGGAGCTCTCAGCAATGGCAATTTAGGCAACGTGTGATCCGATTGCTGTGACAGTCCAAGGAGTCATCTCAGAGCTCCCCCTCTCTAACTGATCTTTCCCAGCTAAAATGCCGTCTGCTTGGAGCACATGGTTTTACCTCTATAGAAAATTACAGCAACTGACAGGACCGCATTAGTTACAGTAAATTAGCTTTGGTGACACTTGTAGAGGAACAAGCATGCAAACAGTCTCTAAAAGAGTTTAGCTGCTGCTTGCTGAGTGAATAAAGATAGGATGGCCTGTGATTGAGACCATCTTCTGAGTAATGTGGGTTCCCATCAACTCTAAGTCAAAATTGAGTGTATCAGGGAGAGTGTAACCTGAGTAAATCTATCCTGGGTGGTTCCAAACATATGCTTGTGCCTTGCTGAGGAAGAAGCTTAGAAATAAGGTATTATTTAAGAAAGGAGATTCAGTTGATAGAAGCATTTGGGGGCAAGGTCTGTCATTTTCCTTTGTCTTTGTAGGATGGTTTTCTTGTTACGCCTGTAGGCACTGCTATAATAAACGCAATGGCATAAGGTACATGTGGAGTGGGAGTACAGGGGCTGCCTGGGATCAGCACTGAGATGCCACAGAAGAGCTAGGAAGGGAAAAACCCTGCTTGCTGGAGGAGGAGTGTGATGCCTATTTGTTCCTTAGCCCTGCAGAGAGTTAGGATGTGAAATACTGGTACTACTGGGCCAAAACAAGTGTATTTCAAGCTGATGCTAAATGCAAAACAGAATCATGTGGTTAAAGTCTAAGCTGCTGTATACGTGTATCAAGAGATGACTCTAAAGAAATTGGCCCCAGGAGCATAATTCAGCCCTCAGCCTCCTTGCTTTCATGATTCTTTTAACTCAAAGAAGGAAATGAGGAGGTGGCTGAGGTCATGCTACAAATGATCTTAAAAAAAAAGTGGTTTAAATCTCTTTTATAAATTTAGGCGGAAAAGAAACTCGGTAATTAAATACAACGAACAGTCCAAAAGCAAACCCGAAACAAATCAAAGCGTTTCTTTTTTCAGTTCCCACATCCCTTTCCCTTTTTGTAACGCAGCGGGGTCTCTGCGGCAGTGTGAACGCAAGCAAAGGAGAAGAGCCCCGAGAAGGGACTACGTTGTTTGCAAATGAGCTGATTCAGTGCGGTCCACGGCTTGGCTGATCCCTTGGTGCTCTGGTACGGAGCCAGTTCAGTGTGGTAATTAGACAGCCCGATCAAGAGGTAAAGAACCATTCTGGTTGCTTCCTCAGGTGGGCTCTAGTATGTATGAAAGACTTCATGGCCATCAGCCATGAGTTTGTGGAAGCTCTGACAACTCTGATCAGTTCTGCAGGAAGAATTCCTGTGCCTGACAGTTCATACGGCAAAGTTTGTGACGTGAGAAAGGGCCCCATAGTGAAAGGAACCTGGTCCTGCAAGCCTGTTGCAGAACCCAGTTCCCTTCGTTACGATGCTCTGGCAAACCAAGGCTTTCCCACAGAACAGGAATGCCACACACCATTTGCTCTTCCTTTTTTAATTTGTTTAAATCACTTTAGGCTTCTAGTTAGGAAACAGACCTGTAGGACTTACAGCAACCAGGAGCAGATAGCTATGTAAAATTCGCTGAGCGAGGGCTCCTTGGATTGCAAGCTTTTAAGGATAGGCAGGAGGTATTCAGAGTCTCTGGAGGGATTTATAATGTTGCCAGTTTTTGTGATTCTACCAGTACAAGTCTCTCAATATTTACTGTTTGTTCTTAAGGCTGCCTTTGTCACAGAGATGTGATTACATGTGAATCTCAGCATTATGCACTTGTTTCTTTATGAAAAGGAATGTTTGTAACTCCTGTAGATTTAGAGGAAAGATGGGAGATGTGCCTTGCCTATACCCTGGGGCAAAGAGAAAGACATCTAAGCTCAAACTTTAAAGATATTCTATCAATTTAATGAGACTTTTGCATTTTGAGCTCTGCCTTTGGCACACGGTAGCCTTAGCTGAGCTGTGTGCTGCCTCTGTATCTCAGTTTCCCTCTCTTTATCTTGCCTGAGGCGGGTTGCTGTCTCGATAGTAATGACCACTCCAGAGGAAAAGTTTTCTGTTTGTTATTAAAAGTCACTCAGATGTAAATTCCTAATTCCTAGTGCTTTATGGATGTTTGTAAATCTGTACCAGGAGAATATGCTTCAGAATCTTCAGGAGTCCTTGTTTACCTCTGAGCTGTGATGGGACAGGGATGCAGGTTCAGACATTTCCTCTCCTGCCAGAAGCTGTCTATGTGCGGAAGCTCTTCCAGAGGTGTGCTCCCTTAGTCCACATTTCTGCCTTACAGCTAAAACAAGTCCACCTCCTGGCTACTATGACCTAGCCTAGAGTGCACGAAGCCACAGATCTTCTACCTGCAGGCAGTCTAAATATCTTCTCTAACATAATTAAAATTGTAAGTATTCCCTATGCAGAACATTTCTCTTACTTATAGTCTGTGGAAGTATTAAAGTTGATTAAACACATATGCTGCTGGTAAATAGCTCCTCCAATCACATAAGGAATGATAAAGGGTGAGCTAAGGGAGAACAAAATATAATGCAATGCTCTGCTGATGCAAAGGAAAGGGCAAGTGAAAAAAAAAGCCAAGTCTTTAACAGCAGGAAGGCCTGCATTCTACAAAAAGACCCCTTAGTAGGGCTGAGGGAGGAGGAAGAACAAGCCTGCAGAAGTTTTGGGAGAGCTGGGAGCGCATCTCTTGCCTCTTTGCCTGGTAGAGGTCAATTATCTGCACTGCCAAAGCCCAGTCCTTCAGCCAGGAGTCAATCCTAATGCTTGTATCCGTGGGATCGCTCTGCTTGGTTTCAGTTTGAGGTGCTCATCTTTGACTGTGCAGATGCAGCGAGATGGGGTCTGTAGGCACGTGCCAGACAGACCTGCTCTGTCCATCCCCACCACAAACACGTGTCTCTTTATCTTAAAAGCCTTAGTGTGGCTGCGAGGCGAGAGGGACAGAAATAGCACTTGCTTTCACAGTGTAACTGCCTTTCTGCCATCTGGGGAAGAAGCGTGCGCTTTCAAAACTGCAGAAGTCACAATCTAAAGTGCTTCACAATGCACTCCCCCTCCCTTTTTTCTCCGATGGAAGAAGTGCTGAGGTGGGTTTTTCTTCCCCTGTAAACAGGATGCATTTTATCATTGTGGTAGGTACACTGCAAACCTTTACAGAGGGAAGAGAGGGGAAGTCAGAGAGAGAGGATGACAAAAGCCTCGCAGATTGAATTTGCTGCCCTGTAGAGTGGAGGGAAGAATAGGAGTGTGTTGGTACAGAATGAGGTCTTTCATCATGTGAGAAAGTGGAGGAAGCTGCAGAGGTAGGGGCAATTTTTGAATTACTAATAACTAACAGAAAAATTGTTTGGTGCATGCGATTTGCTCAGAATTCATTCCTTTCTAATCACTGCCTCTGCCTACTTGCTTTTCCTCTGCTGCTGTCAGCAAAGTTGACCCAGGCTCCTTTTTCTTCTCCAGGCACAGTTACCTGGGCTGTGTACTTTTTAAGACTAAGCTGCTGAGGCACAGGTTTACATTCACCCACCTTCTTGACCTGCACATTTTCTGCCCCTATAGCCTTCTGTTAACCTGGCTGTACCTCAGGGCAGTTTATTTTTTAATATACACCTGTGTGGTACCCTGGTACAAGGGTCAGGTCTAGAGTCTATGGCTGCAGCTGTAAATAAACAGAAATTCCCAGCTCCTACTGCCAGGAAATAGCCTGCCATGAGGATTCCATTCTGCAAGATTCATTTCTTCTCATTTCCAGGGAGGATTTTTCCTCTAAGGGAGTCCATGGCTATCCATGAGAAGCTCAAATGCAAGGATCCCAGCCTGTAATTTGTTTGTACATCCCAGACCTTCAAGCTTGAGATGTAGTTTAGATGACATCCCACCTTTGAACCAGTTCTGTGTGCTCCTGCCCCCTCCAATGCTTTGCCCATCAAGTGACTGCAAATTAGTGTCTCCCACTCTCTGAAGAAAGGCCTTTTGGAGGGCATGAGCTCCAGCTTTCTGACTCAGCTTTTGGATAAATGGAAAGCTCTTCCTGACCATCTGCCTTGCTCTGGTGCATGAATGGATGATGAGTAGACCCTATTCCAGTTCATCCTCTGCTCATCCATCATCCAACCTGCTGTCCACAGGGAGAGATGGGAGCTAGACAGACAAATGGACAAAGACTGAGAAAGGGATAGGCTGCTGGGTCTCCTGGCTTTCCACACCATGTGAATAAGTGACACGTGGAGTTAATTGAACTACTCCCCTTGATGGTATTCAGTATTTTTTTTCTTAGGGATTTCCATATAACAGTTGACGTGGGCACCGTATCTACACAGACAGACAGACGTCTGCAGGCAGTGGGTATAGGTAAAGCAGGAATCATTAACCAAAGGTATTGGTGGGAATGACTCATTGTCATTACTATTGTCAGAGAAACAATAACAGAAGCCAAGTTTTCAGATAGTCCTATCTCTCCCAGAGAAACCATTAGAGTTTCTTCTAACCCAAAGAAGATTTGCTCCTGTGCCAAGAGGATGTGGAAGGGCACCATCTGGAGCCCCTGCTACAGCAGTATTAGCAAAGACATCCAACTGGAATGAATTGCAATCAAAGTACCATTTGTTTCTAGAAGGGAAGATGGAAATCAGTTATCCTGCAGGAGGGGGAGGTGTTACTAGCATCTTCATGCCCCAGATTTCAGCAGGAAGTGGTACAAAGTGAGAGTGGAAGTTCCCAAACATTTACACTGATTCAGAAAGTTGCGTCAGGAAAGCTGGCTCCTCTCCATCCTGTGGTGTCTGGCTTTCTCTTCTCCTGTGGAGTTATTTCAGGTCAGCTCACGCTGAGAGTTCCCTGCTAAAGACAACTGCTGCCCTCACCACTGCTAATGTGTATTGACATATCAGAGAATCTCCACCCGCATTCCACCTGACAGAAAATATCACACTGCTGTAAGCACTCTTGGTGCAAGAAGTTACAGCTATAAGTGAACCCATCACCTTCCTAGGGGTGAGAATGGATGGGGGTGCAGTCTCCTAATTATTTTCTTTTTATTTGAACAAGGCAGGAGAAAATTCTGTTGTTTGCTTTCGTGTTTTAAAGCAAACTGGTTTGGTTATAGAAAACAAAAGAATGCGTGCTTAGGTTTTTGGTGTACGTGCATTTCTTGGTAATACCTTGGAATGAAAACGGCTTGTCCCAACCTCACCCAGGATTTTCGTGCTTCTCCACATAACCTGGGGATGCCAGCCATGTGCAGGGCTGCCTTGTATTCATCTTGTGGTTATTGCCAAGAGGATTCAGTAACCAGCAGGGCTGGGAGGGAACAAGGCGATGAGAATGCAGTCGGCGTTACTGCGGCGCACGTACAATGCAGCGGCAGGACCGCTCTGCTTCCAAACAGACTCTGCCCGTTGCCACTGGCAGTTTGCTCTTTGGGATGGATGTGCAGTCAGGGCAGAACATAAAGGCAGCAAAAATCTGCTGCAACCTGCTGAGCCACCTGCAGATTGCAGAGTGTGCCTGATTACACACAAACCCAGAGCTGATGAGAAGCTGTGCTGTGTCCTTTAGAGACAGGTAGCCAACTCCCCAGGTAGAAGCAAACACCTGATTAACTCTGCGGTGGTGTTTGGCAGAGCTGCAGAGCCCTGGAAAACAAGGAAAAGACAAAGAGAGAAATCCGTGATCAATAATTAATTGCCATACTCGGTGTTTTACTGAAACATGATTACACTGTTCCAAACCTGCCTTTTCTTTTTCTCTCCTTCCTCAAGCTTTCTGTCCATCAAACCCTTTTTTTGAGTGAGCATCTCGGTGGTGACTGTGTTTTCAGTCCTGACTGGGTACCAGTGCTATAATAAACACAAATATCTTCCAGGCCTCTGATCACATCCAACATGAAAGCTGCAGGAAAGCTAATTGTCTCCCTGAGTGCTACTTCTGGATGCTCTACACAGGCTGCAATGAACTTACCAGCTTGTTTGGCACCATCCAGATGAGGCAAGTGTGCTGCCAGTTATGCTTCCGTGCCTCCTTTGCCAGCAGATAATTAGACTTGCAGAAAGCGGTCCTGGTAAATACTCACCTGATTTAGCAGGAGATACAGGTTCTTTGCAAGATCTTTGAACTTTTCAACCTATACAGATTCTCCCTCCACTTAGGATCATGTCTGAACACCTCACCAGCATGAAAGCTTTATTCCACTAGTATTGCCACCAGCTAAATAAATTTTGATTAACCTCCTGATCTGGCTGCGCATTGTTAATGGTGAGCTTTTAGGGGCTTTGCCTCAAAATCAAGAGAAGCTGGCAATTTTTCAGTGTTTATTGGTAAGATCATAGAGTTGAGAATGGTTTGGGTTGGAAGGGACCTTAAAGCCCATCCAGTTCCAGCCCTCTGCCATGGGGAATCTCTGTCTGCCTGTCTTGCAGGACCAGGATATTCAAAGGGAACTGGAAGCTTGTTAAGATCAATGGGATCCAAGCACAGGCAGGGGTAGGGAAGGCTGTGATGATTTTTAACATCATGTCATGAAGGAAAGCGAAAGGTGGCTTTCTGCTTCAGCTGCAGGAAGAATGGGAAAAGACAGCTCTCTCCTTCCCTAAACGAACCCATCGGCAACACTTCCAATCTGAATCCAAATAGTATCTGAGGTTTGGGATTCAGCAGCAAACTAGCTTTGAGTCCTTAATCCCAGCGCCTGATGCTTGGGGGTGTTGGGATTTGGAGTTAATTAATTCAGCCACCTGTAATTCTCACTCAGATGTGCTGTCTGCCTTTCCCTTAGATATATCATATGGTTTGGAAGGCTGCAGACAATGCTGGCCTGAATCCTAATCCCCCATACTGTTTTTTTTTATTAATGTTTCCCTCTTCTTTTTTTTTCCCCCACACTTTTTCTTATTTCTCCTTTTTTTCTTCCATCTTTCTCCTTCTGCTGCCTCCCTCTTCCGGGTCCTTACTCAAAAAAAAATACCCAACCCTAAAAAAAATCTGACATTCAGTAAGTGATTTGGCTCTGCACGATTGGAACAGCCTTGTTCCCTTCAGGGCTGTCTGCAGAATGATGCTCCCAGTGACTGTTCCCGTCTCCTTGGCTGATTTCATCCTAGCACAAAAGATTCAGTGCTGAGTCTTCCTGTTGGGAACAAGGCTTCAGGTGATAAATATTGCAAGACCTAGAAAGCCCAGGAGTCCTGTCCTGATTTCTTTCCCTTGGCGGTGAAAGGATGGAAGAAGAATGAAAAGATAATTAGTTTGGAGTTTTCGGAAATGAAATGGAAAAGGTTAATTTGTTCCTTTCTAATGCCAAGCGAGAGCTTGGGCTGGAACCATCCAGGCTGTGAGGTTCTGCAGCCAGCGAGCGGGTCTGCTTGTTTGTTCACAAAACACCCTCTGCTTTTTTGTTCCTGTGAAAATAATGCCTCGCAATAACTGCAGTTGGAGTCAGTTTTACCCACATCTGTAGAGCCTGGAGCTGTTATTTTTCTTATGACTGGCTTTCCTATTCCGTTAGTGCCAGGCGAGGTGGCAGCCTGGTTCTGTGGGTGCTGCAGGCGGGAGGCAGCTGCAGCCCGAGGCCTCCATCCACAACCGAGCTCTGGGCATTCACGGCCTCAGTGGGAGCACCGGATGGAACAAGGGCCCCTTCAGATCATGTGCAGGCCTGAGGGGTGCAGGCAAAAATGAGGAGGGGTGGAAGATGCCAGAGCAACAAGAGCAAGATCGTCCAGCTTTCAAGAGCTTAATAGAGATGCACTAAACCAATCAACAGCACAAGGCTCAGCTCATCCTCTGCCCAGCCAGGAGGGGGAGGTTCTGAATGTCCAGATCTCCATCAGGTTTATCTGGATTTTGCAAGGGAAAAATGGTCAGGCTTTGTATGATTTCCTAGTTTAATCTCTGTTTTCCCTGGGAAACTAAGCCACATTTGTCATTTCACTTTACATAAATTGGTAGCAAAAGTGAGAAAGCCCTCCAGCTGCAAGCCCTTCGCATGGTTTGGAAATCTGTCTTGGAAATATATCCTATTAATCCTGCCTGATTTTAGATGTGGTAGATTCAGGTGCATGAAAAGCCTTCTCTTGTCTCCTGCTACCTTAGCCAGCACCAGCTTCTATTCTTGTTTCATGCAATCAGGCAACAGAGCTGTAGTTTCTGGGGTTGGTGGCTGTCCATTAATATTTTCATCCATGCCTGGATCTGTCTTGAAGAGTTGGGTGGAGCCTTTGGTACCAGTGTAGTGAGGCTGCTAATGCATGCTGCCCCCGTTCCTCTTGCAGAAGTCTTTCCTTTGAAGGTACAAAGGGGCCACCCGGGTTGTTTCGATTGAAGGTCAGGGGACATCTGCAGTGGTAGCAACAAATAGGCCAAAAGGACCCTGGAGCTCACAGGCCATTGCTGTTTGAATGAGATAAAGTTATAACTATTTAACATTCCTGGGTGTGAAATTAGAACGATCACATAATCTCCTTAGTCTCTGACTACAGGTCCAGCATGGGAATATGAATCTTAATTGGTATTTTCTTATCAATACACTCAAGTTGAGGGATTAAGGATAAGACTCTTAATACAACCTGAGTTTTTGGAAGATGCTTCTGATTTTAGTGTGATCAAAGAAGCATCACTGGTGCAGAGAGAGCCTGGGGAGGACAAGTGTAGGAACACGAACATCAATTCTCAATGTACACACACGATCCCACCCGTGCAGACAGGCTGTGCAAGACATCCCCAAGCATCAGTAACACAGACAGGCAGGAGATGCAAATGCATTGTCACTGGGTCTCTGGCTACTTTTTTAGGCATTTTATTGGTGTGACAGCACTTTAAACCATGTTCCATAAAAAAGATCTGTGACCATGTGAATAAATACACAAAGGACTCCCGTCGATAGCTCTGTTTTTATTTCCTATTTAAAGTCAAGGGCATGGTTAAAAACTTTGCTGAGCAGTGATGATAAGGTGAATCCCCTCAATACATACCCAAAGATGCATTACAGCCACAGGTTGGGTTTCCTCTCTCTCCTAAACACGGTGTCATGAATCATTGTGTATATGTGAAACTCTTGCCGTCCTAATGAATGAAGAGTGGCAGGGATAATGCACCATCAGCCCAGTCCTGCTGGCTCTCTCATGGGGACCTGGAGCAACACTGGGGTGTGTGGACTGGTGTATTTTCCTCCGATTAAGTGGAAACTCAGGGCTCCTCGGAGTCCGTTCGTGTGCAGGAATGCCCTCTGCAGCGCACTGCCTGCCCGCTCACGGCTGTCTCCGTCTTCATTTACAGAGAAGGGCAGTGGTTTGTACCAGCTGGGGTAGTAAATGGGCAAATATGACTGCAATAACCAAACCTGAAATTCTCTTTTGTTATGGAAGCTCTTCCTGTTTGTTCCCTCCCTGTCAGCTCCAAGTTGCATTTCTCCCTTCCTTATGTCAGCTATAACTGTACATCTCCACCCGTCTTCTGTGCTCCCCCTTGTTCCCTACAGCTTTTCCTGTGAAGTTCTTGCATTTCATTCTGTCTTAACTGCAGTTGCGTCCTCTGCTTGACCATCAACCTTAGAAGCTGAATGATACAAGGAAATACTGCTATACAGGGAGATATTTCCATCACCGTGCTCTCTAAAACGTCTGCGTTCAAAGGCCGTCTCCATTGATGCCTCTCATAGTCACAAGACAAATTCCTCTCTTGAGCAATTCAGAGCCAGACCAAGCTTGGGAGCAGAGACAGCTTGGAGTGAGGAGGAGCTGACCACATCAGTTTAATAATCATCCCCTTGCGAATGAGAACCTCTGTGCAGAGATAATAAGGCAAGAACCTCCCCCTTGTTTTCATTTTTCATTGCTGTCAAGCAGGAAGATCACAAGATTTGGTTATTGTATCGTAGTGTTTATACACTCAAGGCTGTGTCTTCTCCTTAAAATGTTTGCCATGGCCCAGGCAGGGGCTGATCCAGGCTGTGAATTGCAGCAGATCCTGCTTCAGCATGCATCAGGACTAACTTTCAGATCACTCTCAATCACAAGCATTTACAGTGGTGCATTCCCACCTTGTAACCAGTGAAAAAGTATTTCTGTAGCTTCCCTGGCTGAAAGGTTGGAAAGTGAAGAGGGTATTTCATTCCCTAGGACTCAGAGCATTTACCATTTTCCTCATTATACACATGGATGTGTGAGAAGGCTCCGGGGAGACCTTAGAGCAGCCTGAAAGGGGCTCCAGGAAAGCTGGGGAGGAGCTCTTGATCAGGGAGTGCAGGGGCAGGACGAGGGGGCAGGGGTCTGAGCTGAAAGAGGGGAGATTGAGATGGGATCTTAGGGAGAAATGTTTTGCTGTGAGGGTGGGGAGGCCCTGGCCCAGGTTGCCCAGAGCAGTGGTGGCTGCCCCCTCCCTGGAGGTGCTCAAGGGCAGGCTGGATGGGGCTTGGAGCCCCCTGATCCAGTGGAAGGTGTCCCTGCCCATGGCAGGGGGGTGGAACTGGATGGGCTTTGGGTTTCCAACACAAACCATTCCATGGTTTCATGATTCTAACTCCCAAGACCAAACAGTATTAGAGAAACCAGAGGAAATGCCTTGCAGAAAATAACAAACGCTTCCTTTCCAGGGAGCTGGAATCCCATCTAACTCAAACAGCCACTAATACTGTTCTTGGCACTGTAGTGTCAAGCCTCCTGAACTTGTCCTGCTGCTTAATCCTTCATGCCTAGCATAACATGATGCTTAATTAAATTTGCCGTTTCCTCTTCCAAGTAACGTTTCAGGAGTAAGCGGAGCCCTTGGCCTCGATGAGCAGGGAATTTTGTGTGTAGTTATTAGAGCCAGTTTGTGAGATGAGCTTGCTGTGCTGCAGCAATGGTTGTTGGAACACAGCTGTCAAAGGCAGGAGCTGCCGGGATGGCAGAGGGTGAAGGTAGGGCTGCCCGGCCCTGGGAAGCTTCCCTGCTCCAACAAAGCACAGCCTGGAGGACCTCCAGCCCCGGAATGCAACGCCGCATCCCGGTCCAGCCCCAGCAGGACTTTGTTAGTAATTAGAGCAGCAACTGGATCATTTGAGCCCACCCAGGCTGTGCTGTTATCAGTTTAAATTAACTTTTCTCCTCGATGTGGCAGAGCATCAAACTCGTGAACTGATGAGCTGGATGATACCTGGCTCCTCCGTGCGCGATATCTATTTTAGAGCGCTGCCAGCGTAGGAAAAGCCTGCAACTGGTGAGACCTAAACGTGTTTGGGGAACCAACAACAAATCTCTGCGTGGTACAGAGCTACTGGGTTATGTCTACAGCTGTGAGCGTGCTTTGGCCACGCTCAGGGCCAGCTGGGTGTCAGCCAGACCTGCACTGGGAGCCGTATCGAGGCATTAGTGCAGTGCCAGCACCAGGATGGACACCTCTCCTGAGAGGCTGGGCACATTACCCTGAGCTCAGCATGGCTCTAGAACTGGTCCACTTCTTGGACTGGAGCTGTCTTGCATCTGCCCATAGCTGACCCTGTAGATAGTCCTTTAAATCCACCATTTGCATGCCAGCTCTCTGCATGATAACAACTCTCACCCAGTATAATAACAGCCCAGCTCCAGTCCTTAAGGTCAGAAGCTGGTTCCAAGGTGTAACCAGGAAACTTGGGGTGATTTGGTGTGCACAGGCTCGCACTATCTGGAATAGTTCAGTACAGGAGGCTGTTCTTAATTAAAACCACAAAATGGAGCAATTAAGCTGAGGCTGAAAATTTCCTACAGCCCCAGCTGAGTGTAGTGGGTGTTTTCTAATCACTTTGTCTTATTGTTCATCTGTAGCTATCAATTATAATAATTTTCCAAACTTTGATGGGTCCATTTGGAAACTGCTCAGATAACAACAGAATAATTTAATTTTTCTTTTGTGAAGCTTAATTTGCCTTTGCTTTCTTTTTCACTGCTTGCCATTATTCAAGGGAGTTTGTGCTCTGATCTTGGTCCTGGAATGTTACGGAGGGTGCAGGTGGGGTACCAGGACTGGGGGAAAGGGCAGAAGTATCATTAAAGGCAGATGCTGTAGGAATCACAGAATCATTATGGTTGGAAAAGACTTCCAAGCTCATCCAGTCCAACCATCAGCCCAACCCCCTCATTCTGCTAAACCCTGTCTTGAAGTGCCACGACCACATGTTCTTTGAACGCCTCCAGGGATGGAGACTCCGCACTGCCCTGGGCATCCTGGGCCAGGGCTTCACCACTCTTTTGGTAAAAATTTTCCTAAGAACCAATCTAAATGTCCCCTGGTGAACTCACAGTCCTGCTGATAGCTTTAGTCAGTGGAAGAAAAACATGCAGCAGAGTTTTGGGCCAAGAAAAAGCAGCTGAGATGTGAAGCCTTTGATGTCTGAAAATCGATTCTCTTCAAAAGGAAAAGTTGCCTATCAGCTCACAGCCATGGGCAGTGGAGGCTTTTTCCTGTCGTCACAGTTCAAATCCAGAGTAAGAGTTAAAGAATATCTGGTGTGTAATGCTTAGTCAGTCACAAGGCATGACTTCAGGTCCATTTGCTGCTGGTCAGGCCAGGGGCATCTAATCGGATTGGCACTGTTGAGAAGCTGTGTGGCTGGCTTCGAGAGTCACAAAGCTCTGCTGATGCAAGGAGGCACAGCACAGCAGTTGGTCTGTTCAGCTGGAGAAGAAGAGACTGAGGGGGGACCTCATTGTGCTCTGCAGCGTCCTCACAAGAGGAAGAGGAGGAGCAGGCGCTGAGCTCTTCTCTCTGGACTCGAGGGAATGGCAGGAAAATGCCAGGGGAGGGTTAGGTTGGACATCAGGAGAAGGTTCTTCCCCCAGAGGGTGTTGGAGCACTGGAACAGCTCCCCAGGGAAGCAGTCACAGCCTGACAATATTCCAGAAGCCTTTGGCCTTCAGCCCCACGGTGTGAATGTTGGGGGTGTCCTGTGCAGGGACAGGAGCTGGAGTCTTGTGGGTTCCTCCCAACTCAGGGCATTCTGTGATTCTATGAATTTCATGTGACCCACACAGCTTCTGTGAAAGCTTCGCCCTCTCCGTGTGTCCCTGGACACCTCTCGGGGAGGCTCTCCACGCTTGGGGAAGGTCTGAGTCACACCATTCCATCCTGGATTGCTCTGTTTGCGTGGTAGCAAGGCTGGCAGTTCTGGTGCCTCTGCATTTTTTCAATCCAATGCAGAACCTGTTATTTCAGGCCGTTTCACTCAAGTTGCTGGGCAGGCAGAAATCCCTTGTCTCCTCTGCTGGCCTCGGGCAGCGCTCAGAGCTGTGGCGCAGGCACAGCAGCTCTCCTTCCACCAGTCCCACCTTAGTGTTTGATTCCATAATCGTGAATAAACTGGGAAGAGCTGACCTCGGCAGTGACTCTTCCTGCACAGACTCGTATTCTAGCTGAGAGCTGCATTTTTGTTTTTAGCATGTTTTAAGCACTCTAATTAAATCAAGGATCTGGTTTAATAATCCTGGTTGGCTCAGGCAGCTGAGACAATGCATTCACAGTTGCTTTATTAATGCAGCAGTAATCTCCGGGTTGGAAGTTCACCTCTTTATTCATCCTCATTCTTTGGAATGGTTTTTAAAGAAGCACATTCTCTGGCTGGGAAGGCCCAGCCTGCAGCCCAGGGCGCAGCATTAAAATGCATCCCAAAGAGGGCAGAGAAGAGGCAGTGATGAGATTGCATGAAGTAGTTTGAGGGTGATGAAGAGGGACTTCAGGGCTTTGGGATGGCTGGTTGAGGGATCTGAAGCACAAGCAATTTTCCATTCTATCCCAGCAGTCCCCATAAGTCCTACCTTCTCCTGGTAGTAAGCTGGTATGAGACTTGACTGTGCTCCTAATCACAGAATCTGGGGTGGAATGTAACAGGATATTCAGGCAGTCTCTCAAGCTTTACCTTTGTCCTTCAATACAGGCTGAATTTCAGAGCCTCCCACAACATGCAATTACAGAAAAACAGAACTGAAACAAATCTCTTGGGGTTGTGATTTCAAAGGCAGCATCAGTAGGATTTAACCCTCCTCACAGATTTTCCTAATCCCTCCTTAAAGATCTCCAACGGGATGGAAATCCAACAGATTAAGCATTGCTCCCCAGGCATTGTATTCTGCTAACTACTCTAGCTGTTAGAACGAGATTCCTGAAGTTTTTATCTTTCCAAGTCTTAGCTCCTTCTCTAATGTTTCACTGCTGCCTTCTCAGCGTTTGGCAAGCAAGGAGCTGAAATAGTTGTCTCTGCCTCGTGACTTCTCTAATTGCTAAGATAGTGACTCATCCCTGATTTGCCGTCTTCGTTAATCATAGCCTTCTGCACTAAAGTGGAGCTTTAATAGTGACAATGTGCAGTGCTGAAAAAGTAGATGTAGAAGCTCCCCCATGAAGAAGAAGAAGGCACGGATGATGCCTGGGATGGGTTGCTCTGAGGTGTTGTAGGTGTGTGATGGACTGCTGCCCTCACACAGTTGCCTTTTAACCAAGGCAGTACTTCCATGGCTTCCTAAAAGTGTTTGTGTGGGTGATGGCCATTCTGCCCTCTTCAGTAGTTTGTGCACTTGGAAGAGTAAGATTGGTGGTGCTTGTACCTGCTTCTGGAATAAGGTAATAATTGGAATGTTGGAGCTGTTGGAATCATTTCTGTAGTGCCCCTAATAAATCCTGGATGCAGCAGTGCTGTGTCTAATCCTGCTTACTGTAGCAGAAGCTCCATGGAGGCAGGGAAAGAGATGCTTTCCCAGTTAATGTGAGCAGGTAATTGTTTGCTTTCCTTTCTTCTCTGAGGTTTTTATGGTCTTGGTTCTTCTCCAGCCCATTACTGCTTAAGAAGACTATGGCTTCATCACGTTTGCTTTTTGTTTTCAATGTGGACTTAAACAAATACGTCTTTGTCGTGTTTTTGTTGCTTCCTCTTAGATAACAAAGTGGAAGTCCCTGGCCATCGTAATTATTAGTATATTCCTGGAGAAATTTGCAGCAGTCTACATTAAAGGGCTCCCTGCAGCAATTTACACTGTAGGTAACCAATCTCTCTTGAAGTAAAAGGCTCTTGGAACAGTCAGGGGCTTAAAAGAAGAGAAGGAAGAGGGAACAAACAGGATTTCAAAGATTAGCAGGATGATTTGCGGTGGTCAGGAATAGGTAGTCATGCTGAATTATTTGGATAATTAGCCTTCATTAGCAAACTGCAGCAAATTATGATATAGTGCCGAGCTTGTATAACACGCTGGATGGAGAGTTTGAGTCCTCTTTTTAATCTAGGTGTAGCCCAGTTTGGAATAGTGCTGGTCTTGGGTTTGAATGTCCTGCCAACAGGTTAAGGAAAGGTGGTTTATAACCTTTTATACCAAATGACAGTGGTAGTGGGAGTATGGTTGCATCGGCTGGAGTAAACATCTCCTGTTCTTCATTTTATGAGGTTGTTGAGAAACAAACAGAGCACCTTCAGAGGGAAATGGCCATGCCTGGTTAGACCCTGCCAGGTTTTTGATCCACGACAGAGAGAAAGCCCATTTATATAAAGAGATATCCTTCTGGGCTATGAGGGGGAAAGAGTTAATGGGCCACTTACTGTGTGTCCTTGTCCCTCTCTCCATCTCGATGCATTTGTGGTGCTGCAGTTGTTGTTAGGGCACTGTAGTACCAAGCCCTTGTTTCACAGGAAAGCGTGCTCTGCTGTGTGTTCCAAACAGGAGGCTGTTTATCTGTTGTGCATCATGGTATTACCTGGCTTGTACACTTCATTGTAGTCTGGCAGGGAGGGGTATCAGAGGTAAAGTGCAAGAAACCACTGTAATTAACTTCATCAAACTGGAATAATCAAGGAAAAGTTCCATTTTTCCAGTCCTCATTAGGAGGTGAAAAGAAAGGAATGGAGGAAAACAGCCCAACAGCCAGCAGGTTAGAAGCTAATTAGGAGCTGTATTGCTGTTTGACTCTGAAGCTTAAGGGCTAGTTAAAGCTTTTTATTGCCACTATAAAAGTTTGTGTGCTGGCAAGTCTTGTGACAAAGGAAAACAAATCCCTGGGTAACTGAGAGCCAGGTTGCTGTCAGCTGGGGGGATCCTGGCTGCAGGGGTTCTAAACCTGCCCAGGGACTCTTGGAGGGCATCAGTCAGGGTTGGGCTTCTCCAGCACAAATCACTCAATGTGTTGTAGCTCAGGCTGAAGAGCTGCACCCTTTGGAACAGGAGAAGGTGAGGAGCTCGTAGGATGTAAAAGCAACGTATAAAAGCACTGCAAATTGGGAAGCTTTTGTACTTGCAACAGATAATAAAAAGAAATGGCCTGTAATTGTTTACCTGCAGTAAAACAACTGACACATGTTCTGTTCTCCTTCACCTCTCACTTTCCTATCTAATCTGGAGATGCTACCTTCAATCTCTCGGAAATAAGGTTGGTCATTTGAGCCTATTTACCCGAACTTTGTGTTGACAAGGTAATTTTTCCATATCTTTCAAGCCCAGCCCCTTAGAATTCTGACATTCACTGTTCCACAGAAGTAGCAAATGACAGCTAATTGTTCTGTTTGCAGTAACACCAGATCTCTGTGTTACTGGGTCACTCACAGTGCACGTTTGCTGCAGGTGGGACAAGCTCAAAAGCACGTTTCTGCAAAATTAGCCAGAGTGCGTAATGTGCTGTTTGCCTTGGCTTACTTTATGCTGGCTGGAGTAGGAATATTCCTGATGGAGCAACATCTGAGCTGCAGGAGTTGCTCTCTCCTTTCCAAATGTTTTCAGCTAACGCAGTAGCAGATGTCGTTTGTCCTCGCTCAGCACTGCCTCTTAACCCAATCCAGTACAAGGCACCCTGAATCTGATTTAAATTCCTGAGGAGCCAGAGCTTGAGTATGTGTAAAACAAAGAGCATGAAACACCAATTCTTTCTTTCCTGGGAGCGTTAGGATTGCAGCACTATTTCTTCAGTGGGAATTCTTACGGAGAAACACACCATAAGGCCAGGTTGGATGGGCCTTGGAGCCCCCTGATCCAGTGGGAGGTGCCCCTGCCCACAGCAGAGGGGTGGAACTGGGTGGGCTTTGAGGTCCCTTCCAACCCAAACCATTCCATGATTCTATGATAACCTTAATCTGCTTTCTGCATCACAGTCTAGGTAGTTGCCAGGGCCCTGTCATTACAAAAGAGGCTCTGAAAGTTGACATCAAATTAAGTTTTAACTTCTTGATTTGATTCTTTAATTGGGAAAGCAATGGATAGCTCATATGACTTCTAAATTGCAAAGAAGCAGTAAAGGAACTGAAATTGGTACCTGTATTCATATGAGGATTCCTCCTGGAAAACAAGATATTCCACTTGCAGGGACTACAGAGTAAAGCTTATGGCTTAGGCAATAAGTTCTCTCTGAATAATAGAGGAGCAAATAAGATTTAAAGGGACTTTTAGAAGCCTGCACTGCCGTGCTGTGCAAAAGCCTTGTCCCTCTCTTGGCTCAAATATTACAGTGCCAAAAGGACTGAATTCCAGCAAGTGAGAAAAACTGAACTGTTGTGCCTTCATTTACAAGAAAATTCATTTTTTTTAATACAAAGAGAATGTAGAGGTTTCTTATGGGAAAACAGATCTTTGTGCTGTTGTGACCTGATAATAAATTGTAGTTTCATGGCCAGAAGAGACTATTAAGGCCAACTGTTTGAAATCCTCTGCAGTGTAGTTAAAACTTTGTTGTCCCTCTTCTGCAGAGTTGCTTGCAGATGTCCTGCAGTCCTGATGCCTTTGACTGATGTGCCAGTGGATATTATGTCCCTTCTGGTGCTTCTGGTGCTTCTGCATTTGTTTGTTCTCAAGTTACACCTTAATGCTCCTATTGCAGATTTCGAGATTGGTGCTTTCCAGAACTGAGTGCACAATTTGGTTTGCAGTTTTACAAAAGCTCTCTACAGTATCTACACTCCTTCTCCTAAACTTCCTGCAGCCTCTTTGACCCATACTTCTTGCCTGGGACGTATCCAAGCACAGAGCTGTGAAAGGGTTAATGAGCCCCAGCAAAGTTAACAAGGGATGGGCAGTAAATGGCTCCAGCTGTGTATAATTAACAGTAATACTGTGAAGTAAATGACTTTTATTGGCAAGCATGTCATAACTTCATTAAAAGTCATATTTACAGCCCTCTCACATGGAATGAGTACTTGTGTAGTCTGCAATTTAATGAGCACTCATTTTCACCTTGTTCCAATTATCTTCCACCCACCCCTCCCTCTCCCCACGCAGATGAAATACAATGGGAGTGTAATTAAGGCTGGCAGAGATTCTTTCAGGAAATGCTTTTCTATTCCAGAACAATCATTTCTATTGCTTACTCCTAATAATACGTTAATGGTTAAAACACATAATTTTCTTTGGTCCCTAAAGCATTATTGAAATCACAGTTATTAAAGGATGGCTCGGTAGGAAAGGCTTCCCGAGCGCAGAACCCCTGCGAGCTGCGCATCCACAGCGCTGGGTGTAACGAGGCGCGGTGACCGGAGTGCGCGGCGCACGCGGGAGGGAACTCCTATTGCTTAAAAGAGGACACTTGCAGTTTAGCTTGATTACAGCTGTGTGCCATGAGGACCAGTGGAAAGCCCCTGTGCTGGCCCAAGAAGGGTTCTTTTCTCCTTCCAGAGGGAATCGCGCTGCACAGCCCTGAGCTGCCTCCCGTCGCCCGGTTGCGGGCTCACACCGACACGTGGTGGAAATGAGTTGAGTTGGGAGTTCACAGAATCACAGAATTACCCGAGCTGGAAGGGACCCGAAAGGACCATCGAGTCCAACTCCTGTCCTTGCACAGGACACTCCCAACACTCACCCCGTGGGGCTGAGGGCATTGGCCCAACGCTTCTGGAGTGCTGGCAGAGCGGGTGCTGCGACTGCTTCCCTGGGAAGCTGTTCCAGGGCTCCACCACCCACTGGGGGAAGAACCTCTTCCCAGTGTCCAATCTAACCCTCCTCTGAGCCCTTGTGCACGCACCAAGGAGACAATTCTCATGGAAACAGAGCTGCCACTGCAGGAAGCCTGCATTAATTTTTCCTTCTGTTCAAGCATTGCACGAGACTAAATGTGTATTTAAATGAGAGGTGGTCAAACCTAGACTCCTTGTAGACACTAAAGTCTCTTCTAGCATTCAAAAGCAGGTTTGCAGCAGGCTGCATCGGTCTGGGACACGGCTCAAGTTCTTGCAATACTTCTCAACTTACAGTTCACTTTAATTTTAGAGCAAATGGGACTCCTTGCCAGGATGTACTTGCAGCAGCTTCCCAAGAAGTCTTGATGTGACAAGTACACATCACTATGCTCTATCAGGAATGTTTTCCCAGTTATTTGTTTTCATAAAACTGGGTAGTTACTGCACAGATTTATTTTATAATTAAGATGCCCTCCACATCATGAATAACATTGATAATTGTGTGATGCAGTAATTGAAGAGAGCAATCATAAATTCTTGTGATAAAATTTGTCCTCGGAACAATTGATTTTACTACCAGAAATGCTCAAACTTCCCAATGGAAATCCTTTCACACAGTTATTGTTACTGGTTTAAGCTTGTTGGGGGAGGGAGGAAATGAGAAAAAAAAAGTCAATTGCTTTGTTTTTCTCACTAGTCTCTTATGATCACTTTACTACGGAGAATTTATAAATCAAGGCATGGTTTTTCTAATACATGAGCTATTGGAAAAGTTTACTTGGATATTCTTAAATCACCATTTCCCCTTTCTTCCCCTACCTTGGGAATTGCAAAGGAAAGCCTCTCATTTAGGATCATAGAATGGTTGGTGTTGGAAGAAACCTTAAATCCCATCCAATTCCAACCCCCTACCATGGGCAGGGACACCTCCCACTGCATCAGGGGGCTCAAATCCCACCCAGCCTGGCCCTGAGCACCTCCAGGGAGGGCGCAGTGTTACACGCTGCTCGGGTATTGGCGGATGTGGAAAATTAGCTGTTCACTTGATTTTGCTCAAGCTCTGAAATTTCTATAGTAACAAAGCCATTAAACTCCTTTCCCTCCACCCTCCCCAATCAGGAAGAGAGAGAACAGTCTGATGGATCTGCAGTCTAATCAGGGCAATAAACTGCTGCAGCCAACGCTCCGGCAGTGCGTGAACTCCCGATTGCAGCAAGCGGCAGTTGTGTGCTGCCAGGGCAGGTATTGAGCTGATAAATCATCACTGAATATTCTGCGTGCAGGCTTTTTAAAGATGTGTCAGCAGCAGGAAGACACTGGTGGAGAAAGGAGTTTGTCTCTAATGGCCACTGGAGGAGGTATTTATTAGGAGCTGTAATCAGAACTGAGTAGGCCTGGGTAAGGTTGTGCTTACAGAAAGGAGCACAACTGACATAAAGACCTGGAAAATGATCTATTTTTCCTTTGGGTAGTGAAGAACAAACTGTATCTCTGAATTTAGTACTTATGAAGCAAAAAACACTTTTTCTGACTCTGAAACCAGAGAAGAGTTTTCCCATTGTTGCATTCCCTGTGGAAAACTTTCATGCATGTGGGGCGTTGAGCTGGAGTTTAGGAGGGTGGGTGCTCTTTTTGGGCAGGTGAACATCTGATCCACTGATCACAGACCCTAGAGAGCAAAACATTTCTTGAGATCTCATTTCAATCTCCCCTCTTTCAGCTTCAAACCATTCCCCTTCATCCTATCCCTGCACTCCCTGATCAAGAGCCCCTCCCCGGCTCTCCTGGAGCCCCTTTCAGTACTGGGGGGAGCCCTTACACAGCAAGTGTTTCTTGTCTCTCATGGGGTTGTTTTAACTGGCTGTACTGGAAGCTTGCTTGTGGTCCTTTCTTGTTCCAGCTGGTGTTGGGTGAATCAAATATTGCAGCCTCCAGAGCAGGTCATTGTGCCACAGGATACCTGTCAGCAAACCCAACTGTCCACTCTCTTACACACACATCATGAATCATAAAAAGCTCTCTTCAGGCAGTGAGGGTGGCAGGGTCCTGTAATTTATCTTGCATGAAATGAGCTTGTTTGAGTGGACTGGAAAAGCCAAGCCATTAATTTAGAATAGTTTTTGGACTTTGCAGAGCTGCAATTCCATTCTACATATCCGCTGCCATAAAAGTTATGGCATTTTAATACCCTTTCCCTTGTTTTTGTGTCCTGCTGCAGCCGCAGTGCTGCCGCTCCGGTCGCACGCTTCCAAATACTTCAACTCACCAGTCGTGTGTGAGCAATTGAGTGAGTTTGCTCAGTGTAAGTCCTCTTCTTTAAACTCATTAAACTGTGCCAAGCTTCTCCAAGAGCCATTTGATAAACTCCCTTGAGTAGCAAAGCAGTGTTTATTATGATTATTATTACTATTATTATTTTTCTCTTGGCTCCATCTGTAATGTAAACACCATTATGTTTTAATTATCTGTTTGAAAAGGAGATTTAAAAGTGAATCCCTCCAGAGCCTGGCCAGCATACACAATAGAAATCCCCTTGAGAGTCACTCCAGGAGGTGAAAGCTGACATGGGAGGCATCCAAGATGAGCTGAAAGGAACACGGCTGAACGGCACAGCCATCCCCTACCCAGAGAGTCCTTTATCCCGTAGAAGTGGGACTGAAAGCTGATGGATCACCTCCTCCAAGAGGGTGTCCTTCCAGGTCAATTCTCAGCTATAGGTTAGGGTGTTGGTAAAAGGAGGTTTCTCAACCTGTGGTAAAGGGGTTGTCACCCATTCAGCAGAGAAGGGACATGGGAACTAAAGGAGCATCATCCCAAAGACAAGGGAATGAAAATGCATCGGTTGCCATGGTGCCTCATCTCAGACATGATGATGATAACAAGTATGAGATCACGCAGACAGCGTAGCTCTGCAGGCTCTGTGAACATCGCCAGCGGGAGATCTCATGGTCTTGGATAGCTTTTCAGACCCCCTTTACTCTCCATCTCCCCTAAGCCAGCTCTGCCTTCTCCTTTTTGTGCCCTACAAAGGGAACTGGGAGCCTCAGTTCTCTGCTGGGTTTCCTCCCCTTTTCTACACTTAAGACTGTGGTTTTGGATTTGGCAGGGGACACTTGGATTCACCCACATGAAGGGAATGGGAAGGATGAGTCGCTAGGACGGGTGAGCGAAGGGCGTGCAAAGGAGTTCATGAATAAATGATGCTGCCAGAGGGAAGGGCTCACAGTGAAGTCAGATCAAAAACAAGACAGGAATGAAGTAAACTCAGCTTTGTGACCCCTTTTTCACACCCTTGTGTTGGGATGAATCTGTTTGCCAGTCCTCCTCCTCCTCCACAATGTAATCACTGTTTAATGTTCTGCATTTTCCATCATCGCTAATCTCCTCCAACGAAGGGCAGGAGCCCAGGCTGCTCCTCTGCCCGTGCCAGAGCCGACGTGTTAATCACACCCCTCCTGCCAGCCAGGACTGTGGGAGGTGGGTTCTCACCCCCACTGCAATCTCCTCCTGGCCAATCCCTTCGTGGACTGCAGTGGAAACACCTGTAGGGAGGATGGACAGCAACGCACGAGCGTCTTCTGGACTGCAAAGCTCGTTTTCCCCTTCCTACACTCCCGCAGCCCCTCAAGAGAAGGTCCCATAACATCGTGATGGACGTGGGACCACAACGCCTTAAGCACTAAAAGGTTCCCAGAAACTTGGAAATCACCCTCCTGCCTCTTTCAGATCCATACAGCTTAGAATTCCTGTGGGAGGGATGACACTGTGACGATGCAGGATGAGAATATTAACACCCCCGGGGTTACCAAATAAAAAGAATTGATTTTTAATAACTCTAACCATCTCTTCAGCTTTCATTAATCTCTTCATTGGTTTTATAGTGCTGGGCATGAAGAATATGAGGATTTGAAGAATTAACTGAATTAATGAAGGCTGATTATTAATGTTCAGAGCTCAGTAAAAAAGGGAGAGAGAGAGAAATAAAACACAAAAAAATGAGCTGAAAATAAGGGTAATCTTTCATTCCCCTAAAATGAGGTACATTGAACTATTGCTATACTTAATATTGAAGCACCGAAGGAATAGAAATAAATACCTCCCATTAGCTGTTGGAGGACCTGTGAAACTCACTGCAAGGCAATGTCCCAGTCAGAGGAAGAGGATGATGGTGAGGAAATGGTACCAAAAACTGCCCTGGAGGCTTTGGGTAAGATTTTGAAGAACACCCAGTCCCTGCATTGTGGTGGAATCAGCAAAGAACCCAGTGCCACAAAGCTCCCCCTGCCCGGGGCTCTAGGGGATCCTGGATTTGGGAGAACCTGGTACGTAATCGGAATCTGTTTAGGGGTTGAGCTCCTCTAAAGGTTTGAGCGTTCAGTCTTGGAAAAGACCCACTCCTTTACAGCTATGACTTGATGACCATTAATTCCTCACCTCCAGTGAGGGCTGTAAGGACAGAACGAAGTGCTCCCATGTGTTTAGGTTGCAAAATCTGCAGGAGAAGGACTGAATGTGGAAATCTGAACTTAGTCCAGGTCTACAGTCACAATCATAGGGCAAATATTCCTCTCTCCATCCCCAAGTCCTAACCAGCTTCACCCTTCCAAGCAAAGCAAAGCACTTAATTATCTGCATAGAAAGAAATGCAGAACTGACTGCCATCGCTCCTTCTCCATGGGTGGGATCGTCCAGGATTGTCAGGGCTAATGGTAATTGATGTTTCCTTTCACACCTGCTCTCTTTCCTGCTTTATTAAGCCTCTGCAAACACTGCTGTCTCTGGGGAAACAGTGGGAGTGGAGGAGAAGCCTGTGGAAGAGAACAATTCCGGTTGTTCTGCACAGCGCTCTGCTAAATTGCATTCAGCCTCTTTTGCAGAGTAATAAAGTGTTGTCTGAAAGGCAGCATGGAGTTTTAATTTTCTCATTGTCAATGGATGCTGTAATCACGTAATTAACCAAGTGCGGGAGAGAGTCATTTAAAGCAAGCCGAGAAAGCCAGGACATGAAGCAGATGCTTGGGGGAGTGAAATAACTTTTATTGGAGCTCTTCGAGACCTGGAGACCTTTTTAGGTACTTGAAAGGTAGAGGAACCGCATGTGGATAATGGGAGCAGTTAAACAAGGAGTGGTGGTTTGCTTGGCTCTTTTATCCCTGTACTGACTTAAAAATTCAAGGGCTGTTTTCCCGAGCGTTGCCCCGCTCTGAGAGTCTGGGAGGTAAATCCTAGCATCCAGTCCAGTGCCTCCAGGGGACATGGAGTCCCTGGTTCTACAACTTCATCTCATGCAGCTTTTTATTCCTGCATCATCACCATTTCTCCCTACCCCAGCACTCCTCACTGTATCTGTTTTTCACAGCCACTGCACTTCTGCTAAAGTTTATTACTGGTTGGACAGAGCCCTGACTGCTTTATATTACAACGACACCATTTTTTCTTCTGTTGTGGCTCTGGTTCTTTTTCCTCAGAAGGGCTTTTTGGACCAAATAGCAGCAGAGCCTCCCCCTCCTGATGGAGCTGTGAGGGCGTTGGGGTTGTCATGGCACCGCACAGCCGTAGCCCGCGTGTGTCATATCAGAGCAATCAGCAATCTTCGGGCAGGCGGCGGGCGGCGGTTCGTAACCAATAACTTCTCATACTCTGTGAGCAGCAAGAGGCAGCTGATGACTTCTTCAAAGTAACTCTGATAATCCAGTGCACAGAGCAGAGGCACGAAGGCAGGAGCTGCATCCACAGACAGATGCAGTCCCAGAGCCCGTTTGACTGAGAGAGGAACAGCTCCTGTGCCTAAGCTTTGACCTGGAGGCAGAGTTCTTGAGCTGACGAGACTGGTGGGCGTGGTGGCCTCTCCTCCATTCCACACCAGCTCACACATCACTTGGGCAAGAGTCAAGACCGCTGCGTAAACGCCCTTGGGCTCCTCCAGTGCCTGGTTCCCACTGCTTGGATGCTGAACTTGGACCAGATCCTGCAGCTGATGAGGACAAAACCAGCTCTATCACCGCATCTCTTCTTTGCGGTGTCTTTCCTCGGGTCTGATTCTCTCCAGTTCTCAGCTCATGGTCCTCCTCCTCCCCTCCCTCTTTCTATTCATTTGTAGATACTTTAGAGTGAGGAAATGTAATTTAGCTGCAGGGAAAACTTTCTTCACCCAAAATAGAGACTGTGTTGAGGAAGGAGAAGAGTGGCGCTATTTATGCAGGTGATGCCTCCTTAAGTCTGAGACCCCAGTAAACAATTACAGCAAAGGAAGGATCCTGGAGATTTAGAGATGCAAGAGTGCTGACAAAGGCTAAGCTTGACCCATTTATCTCAGCCCCTCTCAGCATACTTAGCAGCAGCTTGGAAGCACCTCAAAGAATTGAAACTGGTGAATTTAAGTGATTGCCTCTTCTATTCTGGCTTTTTAATTCCACATCCTTTGGATACTCCCCTCCCTACTTTGAAATCTGGAGTCCTCTTCGTCTCCGGTGATATATTATGTGTCTGTCCCCACCTCCACAGTGCTGAACTGGAAATTGTGTACAAAATGGACATTACAGCTCTGTGGACTCTAATTAGGAGGAGACGCCAGCTCACAGGTTGCAGGCAGAGAGTGCTGACTGTGGGAGGCGGTGGGGACTTCGGGGGTTGGTTTGTGGACCAAAATGAGCTCAAGGAAGCATTGCAGATAATCAGAGATCGCAGTGTTCCTCCAGATGTTTGCTGCTGTGAAGCTCTTTGACTATCAGACCGCTTTTAAAGTACTTGTTTGCTTTATACCTCATTAACTGAGAAAGAAATCACCCACCAGAGCCCATGATTTTCTGCTCCTGACCTGTGGGTGCTTTGTATGGCTTTGAAGGAACATTCAAGATTTGTGGTAGTGTTTATAATATGACAGTGTTTACAGGCTCTGGCTGAGAACAAGACCTACAGGACAAGGTCTCAGACATACAGAGTGAAAGATGTGTGAAGTTTGAGGTTGTGGGCTCAAAAGCAGAGGGAGCAAACAGGCTGCAGGGTTGCACAGGAGGGCAGTGCTGGAGATGGTTCATGTTCGACACCCGGTGAACAGGGCAATGGGTTGGTTCCTCTCCCTGGGCATCAGAGTAGAACTGAACAGAGCTGTGCTGGGGTTCAGTATCTCATCAAGGCCTCAGTATGTACTGGGATTTAAGGTTTGAGACAGAGGCTGCTGATGGAACAGCCCCTGCAGTCAACAGAGGGAAGTGGCTGCAATTCTTGAGTAAATCGTTTCTGGAAGACAATATTACGCCTTGATATTTCATCCCTAAATAGTAAGTGATGTGCATCCCCCAGTGCTGACTTGAATGTCAGAGCTGGTGGTTTACGTCTCAGTGCCTCATTTAGCATTTTGAGTGTAGGGAGAAGAACCAAAGACCTCCAACATCTCCTTTTTACCCCCAGCACCACCACATCTGTGCAAAATTGATGCCAGATTTGTACACAGGCACAAACGCGCTGGCTCGGTGGAGCAGCTCCAAGTTTGCGTGGGAGTACATAAAAGGAACATGATTTCTGTGTGAGCTGCAGACAGTCCCTGTGAGATTTCCTTCAGGACTGTCACTGACTGCTGTCACCCTTCCAGATGGGAGAATAGGAGACTTCACTGGGAGCTCCAGAGCCAGCAGTGGTGCAGAGCTTGTCTCATCTGCAAGTCACTGCTTGGCACAGCCCGCAGCCACCCACAACACTGATTATTCACAGCTCTTTAAATTCCTTTTGTACTGCTCCACTGCAATTTTGAATTGCTCCATCAGTTGTGACAGTTCAGAAGAGCTGATGTGGCCCATCCTCTGGAACAGACAAGCAGGCACAGGAGTGATTATTCCATAAACTCCGTTTTATTTTTCACCTTGTGCCTTCCCTGATCCTTAAGCCACTAAATCACAGAACCGTGGAATGGTTTGGGTTGGAAGGGATCTTAAAGCCCACCCAGTTCCAACCCCACTGCCATGGGCAGGGACACCTCCCACTGGGTCAGGGGGCTCCAAGCCCCATCCAGCCTGGCCTTGAACACCTCCAGGGATGGGGCAGCCACCACTTCTCTGGGCAACCTGGGCCAGGGCCTTCTTGCCCTCACAGCAAAACATTTCTTCCCAAGATCTCGTCTCAATCTCCCCTCTTTCTACCAAGTGCTTTCTTTTATTTGTTTAGTTTTTTTCTTTTTCTTTCTCCCTTGAGCAACTCTTGTCAGCAGGGCAGGAGCCCAAGTTGTTTTTTTCATAACACCCTGGTGTGTTCACAGCCTCCCCCACAAATGACAGGCTCCGTATTGTGCTAAGGAAAGGTAAATTGTTAAGTGCATTTACTTGTGTTAACACGAAGTCGACACCGTGCAGTTCTCCTCTTTGAGCTGCCAGGCAGCCGTACGTATGATTTTTAACGAGCTGTCACTTGGGTACCTCGGAAGGATAAACTGCACTCTGAAAGCTCAAAGACACCAGGGAAAGGTATTTGCTTATGTAGCTCCTGTAAAATGTTAAGCCCTGTTAATTAATCACTCCTTTTCCAGGGTAGATGTCAGAATCAGACAAGAGGCGATCAGTAAATGGGATGCACAAGTACGTGCTGGAGCGGTGCTGGCGGCAGCAGCAGGAAACAGGGCAAGGAGAAGAAGGAGCTGTGCCAGGGGATGATGGCATCGCCCCTGCTGCTGGATAAGCTGTCCCCAAGCTAACCAAGGTAAATTGTAATGATTCTCCTTAGCTCACCTGCAGTAATGTGTAACAGGAATAGCCCTACTGAAAGTTGACAGGTTGTGGCAACGCAAAAATCTCTGAAGACTAGAATTATAAAATCCATAGAACGGTTTGGGTTGGAAGGGACCTTAAAGGCCATCTAGTTTCACTCCCCTGCCATGGGCAGGGACACCTCCCACTGGGTCAGCCCCATCCAACCTGGCCTTGAACACCTCCAGGGAACACCTCCACAATCAGGGAACGGTGTGATGCGGCTCTCTTGGTTTCTCCCATTGTTACCCTACCCAGTCCTTCTGCATGTCTGCACGAGGTTCTTCTGCAGACAAAGGGGCACGTTCAGATATCAAACTCAAGCAATAAATTGTTCCCAAATGCACAGCTGGGTCAAGGGAAGGAGTCAGCAATCCCTGGGTGCTTTTATGATCTCATTTAATTTCTCAGGTGTATCAGCCCGTGGTTCATGTAGTCCCTGACAGATGTACTTGGCCAAAACTTAGGAATACGTGGGTGGCAGAATAACTCTCGGTGAGACAGGGTTATAGACTCTTATCAGCAGAATGAAATCATCAGCCCTTTTATTGGTTTGAATTGCTTAACGTCACTGTCCTACAGAGTCACATCTCCAGCTGGTATTTATCAGCTGAGCATCTTCCCCATTGCAGCATTATCAGCAGAGAATAAATTCCTTCGAAATGTGCATTAATCATTTAGGAATCCTGGATTCAGTTTTGGGCCCCTCACTACAAGAAAGACATTGAGGGGCCAGAGCCTGTCTGGAGAACGGGAATAGAGCTGGGGAGAGGAATTCAGCTGCAGGGTGGCTGGTGAGGTCGTGTAGCACCATGAAAGCTGTAATTTTCCTGCAATTGATTTCCTAAAGACAACTTGTGGTCTGCGTGCAGTGAAAGCTAATTTAAACAAGAGAGATGAGGCTTTCCAACACACCTCGATTGGCAATTGTGATAAATTCCTATAATTACTATTGACTCCGCAGAGGCTTTTCATTTGTTAAAGGTGTTGCTGAAATGACAGCCCAGCAATGGAATAAAACAGAAGAGAGGGAAAGTTGCACGAAATGCCTATCTTTGCAGAGTTCCCTGAGCAGATCTTTGATGAACCACCAGTTTCTCTTCTCTTTCCCACCAGCATCTCTCCTCTCATAGTCAGATAACTCACGCTGAAGTTGTTTCATTCTGTTCTCTGGCCGGGTAGTTTCCAACATGGTCATTTATTATTCAGTCCTTGTACTAGAACACGGAGCAATGTGTGTTTGAATCACATGGGTTTTAGTCACAGGAATAAAATATTTACACATGTGAACTATTTCACAAGTCTCTATGGTCTTGACCGAGCATTCAGAAATTATGAGAATCATCCAGAAATATTTTGATCTCTTTTTCAAAAGTTACATGTTTAACAATGCTGTAAATTATGTGGCAGCTTCATCTTCTGACTCTGCAAGTTGCTCTTGCTTTGTGTTTTCAAGCTTTTGTCACTCCCTCTCTCCTTTTATTAAGAAAAATGGAAATTGTGATATTCTTGCCATGTACTTCCAGTAACTGAAAGGGGCTCCAGGAAACTGGGGAGGGGCTCTTTATCAGGGAGTGCAGTGACAGGACGAGGGGGAATGGTTTGAAGCTGAAAGAGGGGAGATTGAGATGAGATCTTAGGGAGAAATGTTTTGCTGTGAGGGTGGGGAGGCCCTGGCCCAGGTTGCTCTGAGAACTGGTGGCTGTGGAGCAGAGGGGCAGAATCCTCTCCCTCTCCCTGCTGGTCCCACTGCTCTGGATGCAGCCCAGGACACCGATGGCTTTCTGGGCTGCGAGGAAGCATCATTGGCTCATGTGGAGCTTCTCATTCCCCAGCACCCCAAGTCCTTCTCCTCAGGGCTGCTTTCAATCACATCTCCCCCAGCCTGTGTGGAAACCGCAGGCTGCCCCCACCCAGCTGAAGGACCTTGCACTTGCCCTTTTTGAACCTCATCAGGTTCAGGTGGGCCCACATCTCCAGCTCATCCAGGTCCCTCTGGATGACAGCCTGGCCTTCTGGCGTGGTATCTGCACCGCCCAGCTTGGTGTCATCTGCAAACTTGCTGAGCAAGCACTCAATCTCACTGCCTGTGTCATTGGTGAAAATATGAAACAGTACAGAACCCCTGAGGGACACCACTTGTGGATATTGTTGCTTTAATTCTCCTCCTTCTCTGGAATTCCAGGAGCATGGACACATATTCTGGATATAGTCTACATTCTGGCCAAACCTGGCAAGTGCAGTGTGTGTCTCACACTGGTCACAGCTACAGCAAGGGCGATCTGGGGCAGGAGGGAGGTGAGGGAGCACAAAAAGAAAGAGCTTCTCCAAATCCTTCAGCTCTTCACTTGGACACCGTGAATGAGATATTTAAATACGTTGCCGTGGAAACAATCAAAGAGGGGGTCTTTGTGTGTGTGTGAGAGTGTGTGTTTTAGTAATCCCAAAGGAGGGATTTAATTGGAATCAACCACAGCTTTTTTAACTGCGTTTTAAATTGGGGAGAAATAAAAAGAAGAAGCTGCCAGAAAAGGAACATTAAATACAAGGTGTGGGGGGGGAGCCCACATGAAACAAGATGGGGGGGAGAAAGAGAAATCAAAAGAATAAATTTACTGTAACCAGCAATGGATTCACTTGGGTTACAAACAAAGCTCTGTTCATTTTCCCTCCTGTTGACATTAACGAGTTTGATGTAGGTCCAGCCTGAAAGGCAGCAGGAGCATCTTTCTGTCCCCCTCTCCGCGAGGTCCGAGCCCCTGGCTGGAAGTTGCTCCACATGAGGGAATAAGGTTTTAAGGTTTCTTTTCTTTCCTCCTTGTGTTTTCCGTTGTCCGGCCGCACCCGCATTGAGCGATGCCCTCGGCGCCTGCCTCATCGCTTTCCACTCATCTCTCCTCCCTCCTGGACTCTGCAACCGGGCCAACCCAATGAACCTGAGGTGTTATTTATTACTGTCCTGCAGCTTGAACACGTTGGGCTTGCCAGGGTTATTTTTGGTCCCAGCCACAGCCCCTCTAGGCTCCTAATTAACTATTATTATTGTTAATGGTAGTAGTGAAGTTGCTATTCAAGCTAAAGGATGCTGCTAGTGGAAGAGCAGCCTCACGGCGAGTAAAGTTATGCTGGAAATGAGAGAGACTTCAGTGCCTTGGAAGGACTGGGGCAGTAGGAGAGGAAGCCTAACAGTTTTAAGAGCAGATTTGATAGGGTATGAATGAGATTTTATCTCAAAGAGCTGAACTTCATGGTCCAGAAGGTCTTTTCCAATATCTTGCTTCTATGTTTTACGCTTTTTGTATTAAAATGAGATGTCAAAGGGTCTGAATTACAATGCAGAGTGTGTTCAGTCACACAGACACAGAGCAGGAGCCAGTTCCTGACCCCGGTGTAAAAAGACAAGATTACATTTGAGATTAATTCTGCACAGACAGAGCTGCCAGGGTGTGTGTGTGAAGGAAGGGCACTGATCCCAGATGCCAGGATCAGGCTCTGATGTTCTGCAGTGCAGAGAGCCAGCACAAAATTAGCACAGAAGACAGACAGTGGCTGGGAGGAGTCCAGAGGCACAGTGAGAGGAAGGGACTTGTTCAAGGTCCAGTTTTAGTGCTATTTTTAGACCCAGCGCATTTACACCATCCTCATGAAAGGAAATGGGAGGATGCTGCTTGATACTTTCTGGAGGATACTTTCTGAAGGACTCGGAGCTCAGGTGACACTAGATCTTGGGTGAGTTTGTCATTATTAATAATCACCTACTGGACTCATAAGAAACTGGGAATGCCCAGGGAGAGGAAGAACTCAGAGCTTGTGCAGGACCAGGATAATTTCAGCCTTGTTTGAACTCACAGCCTGGCTCTGTTTCATGGAGAGATTCATGGGAAGAGGCTGTGACTGAGATGGAAGTGCTGTGCTCTTGGTACTGTCCCAACGCTCAAGGAAAGCCGTCTGTCAGAGATAAGCCTCAGGAGTCCTGGCACACTGTCAGGAGCAGCTTTTACCTCCTGGGCCAGAAATCAGGACACGCTGAGCTCCCATTGGCTGAAATCCTTACGTTTTGGCAATATTTTCCCTTCCCACTTGGCCGCTCCTCGACTGGATTTTCAACCACCTCTGCTCAAGTGCAGAAACCTCCAGTTCCTTCTCTTTCCTTTTCACTATAAACCAAACTCCTCCTGCCAGCCTTTCCCCTCTCTCCCCCTATTCTTTGAAGGCACCTTCATGGAAGAAGAATAGCAAGAAAGAAAATGTATGGCTGTTATGGATTTCCCCCACTGGAGCGTGCGTTAAATTTAAGGCTTTGCTCTGGCCACCGAATGGTTGGGTCATTAACGCCCCTCGAACCAGCATCATAAAACAATCCTCATAAGTGCTACCATGAAGAATGGTGGCAGAGATCAGAAGTGATCAGAATGCAGACGAGAGCCACAGCTCTCGGTGTAAGAATGATTAATGAAAACTCCCCAACATCCTTTCTTCTCTTCGTGAAGAGAGGAAGCGAGCGAGCTTGACAAGAACAACGGCTCCTCGTGTGAGGAGGATAATAGCAGGAATGATATGTCTCCAGGAGATTCCCAAGGCCTCGTGCACACATAATAAATTGCCCCTGTCACTTTGGGGAAACTTATGAAGAAAGATCACCAAAGCCAGCAGAAGCAGGGAGGGAAAAGAACAAAAGATTCAACCCCAAAGAGCCCAGCCTTGCCCGGGAGAGGCACCGGCTCTGCTCGCCCCTCTCCTCTGTTTGCTCAGCAAAGTGATTTTGAAGTGAACAGAAGGAGTTGGGTCCCCAGGCTCATAAAGTGTCTGTCAGTTTAAGACGGCAGAGAAGCCAAAAAAGGGGCTGCAGGAGCTGCAGATCTTAAACCCTGTGTTAGAGAGAGCAGAGGATGCTACTGAAATGATGGGTTGCACTGCCATGGCAGATGCTTGCAGCCAGGTGTCCAGGGGACTGAAAAGGATGCAGTGGTAGGTAAAGTGCTGTGGCTTAGGAGAGCCAAATTCTTCTGGAATTGAGTGAAATTTGCAATGTGCACTTTCAGCCCAGAAAGCCAACCAGGTCCTGGGCTGCATCCAGTGCAGGGGTACCAGCAGGGTGAGGGAGGGGATTCTGCCCCTCTGCTCCTCTCTGGTGAGACTCCACATGGAGCCCTGTGTCCAGTTCTGGAGTCCTGAGCACAGGAAGGACTTGGAGCTGTTGGAGTGAGTCCAGAGGAGGCCACAGAGATGATCCAAGGGCTGGAGAACCTCCTGTACGAGGACAGGCTGAGAGAGCTGGGGTTGTTCAGCCTGGAGAGGAGAAGGCTCTGGGGAGAACTTAGAGCAGCCTCCCAGGACTGAAAGGGGCTCCGGGAAAGCTGGGGAGGGGCTCTGGATCAGGGAGGGCAGGGACAGGATGAGGGGGAAGGGTTTTCAGCTGAAAAAGGGGAGATTGAGATGAGATCTCAGAGAGAAATGTTTTGCGGGCGGAGAGACCCTGGCAAAGATTGGCTGCCCCATCCCTGGAGGTGTTCAAGGCCAGGTTGGATGGGACTTGGAGCCCCCTGATCCAGTGGAAGGTGTCCCTGCCCATGGCAGGGGGTGGAACTGGATGGGCTTTGAGGTCCCTTCCAACCCAAACCATTCCATGATTCTGTGAAGTTTCAGCTCTTCTCCTCCTGCCTCAGTTCCCCATCTGTGGAACAGAACTGTTTCCTTTCTGTGCTTCCTTTACCAGTTTTCAGACTCTCTGAGGCAGGCACCATCTCCCACTGCTCGTGTGTCTGTCACACACCTCAGTGATCCTGCAAATCCAAGAGCCACTTGTCATCCAAATACAGCCAAGCCCTTGGTAGGGCTCTGGTTCTCCCCTCGGCGTGTGGTGCCACACAAGCTGTGCTGAGGAGGGATTCAGAGGGGTCCCAAGGGGAAATCTGCTTCCCTTTGCTGCCCTGCCTCCAGCTCCTGTGTGACACTGGAAATCACGGAAAGCAAGAAACAGGGCGATGGATGGACTTGGCATCGCTTGACTGGTACTGCCTGGAGCACCCAGGAGCCATCTAAAGGAGTGCAATGAACACAGCTCAGGGCAGCTCTTTGTGCATCTGCAGGGAAGGCAATTTAACAGAGAAGAGGTCCTTCAGGCAGTGACTCAGGAGTGAGAGAGTTTCCCTTTGGGAGTCATCTGGTAAGACTCAGGACCTTGCAAATGATCTTTGTGGATTTTTCCTTTAGTGTCTCTGTATTTTAAGGAGGGGGATGGCAGCCCTTGCTGTTTTCCCTCTTTCCCATGGGCATTCCTTTGGAACACTTGCTGCAGGTGGCTCTTCCTCCCTTGCTAAAGCACTGCCAGCCTCAGCTGGGAGGTGATTTCCAGGAAGGCCTGCCAGGTGTGCAGGGAAGATAAAGGCAGGTCCTGCAGTGATGGCTGCTCCTTGGATTCCTGCCATGGCTCCAGGACTGGCTGTGAAAGGAAGGCTGGATGAAGGTACAAGTCCCTCCTGGCAGAACAGAGATGACCACAGTCAAAGAGCTGCCACTGATTCTGCATTGTTGTTCCACTGAGGAACGGCTTTTGCTCAAGCACCAGTGCTGTGTGGGGAGATAAGAGCCCACTGAGGCCAGGTTAGTGCTGTTGGTGGTGAGAAACGGGTGGTGGAGTTGGAGGAGCAGCTTCATTCCAACTTCTACATCTGGGCAGCACAAACCAGCCCAGAGCCAGTAGGCAGTAGTAACTCCCCTGCCTGGACACACTGGTTTGTCTGCTGCCACCTTGAGTCCCAGTTCCTTATGCCAGGCAGGCTCTGGCCTCCCAGGTTCAGCCAAGTTCTTTCAAGGTTCCTTCCTCTGAGCAGCACTGGAGTAACAGTGGCCAGCAGCAGGGTCATTGATTTGGCCTTTCATCCCTCAGTGTGACAGATGAGGATACTGAGAAGTAGCTGCCTCTGTGAGAAAGTCTGTTTGGGGTCCTTGGCTCTCAGATGTGGCTGTGCGAGTTCTCTTTCTGCTCACTTGCTTCATGGCCAACTGCTAAAGACTTTGGGGTCTTTGAATGCTGTGCCCAGGGTTAAAGCTGGGACTTATGGTAAGGGATGGGGATTTTCTGGTCTCTTACTGCAAATAAAAGCCAGTTATTTCCCTGCTGCAGTCAGAACATTCCCAGGGGGTGTTGTCTCCAAGGAAGCCCCACAGACGCCCCTGGGGCTGCATCCATTCTTCATGGATTTCACACCCTGTTAAGTGTCTGATCCCTTGGCATTTCCAGCTCTGAAGGTGCCGTTTGGGGGGGGCAGAGAGCTGCTCAACTTGGAGGCAAAGGAATTGCAGCTGTGTGTCCCTTGGGAGAAGAGCCAAGGGGGGAACAGGGTTGTAGCGAGGTGGGGCTTGGTCTCTTCTCCTTGGTAACCAGTGACAGGACAAGGGAAAATGGTCTCAAGATGCACCAGGGGAGATTTAGGTTGGATATTGGGAAGAATTCCTTCACTTGAAAGGATTGTCAAGCATTAGCAGGGGCTGCCCAGGGAGGTGGCTGAGTCCCCATCCCTGGAGGGGTTTAAAAGACAAGTAGATGTTGTACTTGAGGACATGGACTGGTGGGGGATTTAGCAGGGCCGTGGTTGGACTCGATAATCTTAAAGGTCTTTTCCAGCTGAACCCATTCTGTGATTCTAAACATCCCCCTCAGGGGAAGGAAAGCTCTGGCGTGGGAGCGGTGCGCAGGAGGCTCAGGTTTGGGGCTGGTTTTGCTTCAGCTCCCTGCATGACTTTGCAGCATCCACTGTGCAGAAGTAAGAGCTTTAATTTTCTCTCCTCTTCCTAAGCATATTTTCTATTACTTTCAGTCTTGTCTATGCAAGACAGAACCCAGTATAGATGTAGATACCTGCATCCCATGACTGTACATTTCCTAGTGCCATGGGACACTGATTTCATTTGGATTTCTAATTTATTTCACAATACTGTGGAATAATTAGAATTATTAAAGCCAGAGTGTTCTTTGCTGCCTGTTTCTATTAGGCAAAGCAGCTCAGACTGCCAGGTCTTTGGGGAGGGAGGAGAAGGCTTGGTTTTTACCACCTCCCAATCTTTTGTCCTTCATGACCTTTACTTCTTTTGCTAAAATTAACATTCATGCAAAGAAAAAAAAAAAAAGAGGTGGAAAATCAGTCCCTCTTCTCATTGCACCAAACCTTCCAGCAGAGGAAAGGTTATTCTTTTCAGAGCTGAGCTATAGGGCTCATTGGACGATACGATCTGCCCTTTCTCAGGTTAAATCATCAGCTCTAATATGTTTTCCTGCTTTCATTATCCCTTTCTTCTCTTTGGAACACGAGTTTGTTCCATGTTGACTGTAACGTTGCTGTCTCTGCTGGAGGTACCAGTCATGTCACCATTAAAAGCCAGCAGTGTGATGTAATGGTTTATAATAACCTTCAAGTCATCGAGAGAGCTGTTTCTCAATAAAAAACAAAACCAAAAAACAACAGCCCTGAGGCAGAGCCAAGCGTAGAGGTAAAAAATCCTGTCTTAATGTTGAGTTTTACAGCTGGCATTGATGGAACTGGGAGGTTTTAGCTTTTCTTTTTGGAATAAATCAATCAAGTGAGAGCTTTCCTGGGGGGTTTCGAGAAAGGCTTCCCAAGCTATGAAACCAAGCAGCCAGTTTTTTCCTGAAAATCTACTTTAAAATCTAGTTTGGGGTCTGATCTGGAGCAAGCAATGAAAATCAGAATTTCTGTCTGCTGGGGAGAGCCAGTGTGCCTGCATTTGCTTTAAAGAAGTGAACAATTTAGAAATGGCCAAACATTTTGTTGCAGTTTAACTTAAATTTGTGTATTTTGGGTTGACCCAGTGTATTTTTCCCCCCCTGCTGACACTTTTTCATTTCATAATGAGCTGAAGGTTCCCAAGTGGACGTGAAGTTCACACATGGATTCTGCTCTCGGTTGGGCTGGTTTCGTGCTGGTGCTGGGACTTTAGGGGGGTCCTCCTTCACTTGCCTAAGCAATGCAAAGCTGGTAGGTGGATCGTTCCCACCAAGGCAGGAGGGTGGGGAAGTGTCCTGCTGGAGATCCAGGCTGCTTGGCTCAAAGCAGGTGCTGGAGGCTCCTGACACACCTGTGAAAGACCATTGGGTTCAGGAGTGCTGGGAAGGCTGGATGGGAACTCCAGCCAGGCCACCCTCCTGGATCTTTGGATATTAAAGTTGATATCCCTTAACTATTGACTTGCTGAAGTCTCTCCAGGCTTTCTAGAGCATCACTGCTGGGGTCTTTCTCACCCCGTTTACCCATCCTTTCCTCCCTCCTGTTAGAGCTGCTCTTTGAGAGCAAACCCTGAGCTCAGGAGGAGAGCTGAGCTGATTTTGATTCATTTCACTTGCAAATTTAATGCCTTGCCATTGTCACATCTTTAGGAGCCCTATAGCCAGCGTGGGATTTGAAAAGCTCTCTGTATTCCTGTCTCTCCCTTGTCCCATCCCTGCTCCCTCTGAGCCTCCTCGTTCCCTATTCAAGGCGCCTTTGTGCTCAGAATGCCCAGCAGTCACCCTTGCATCTCCCTTCATCAACAAAGAGAATCCTTATCTTCTGATGGACACCTACAGCACATTCTCTGTGACATTTAAATCTCCCTTTGTAGCCAGCTCAGATATTTTTACCGTTAAAAGAAGACCGTGCAGCCGGGTGATTTCATTACTGCAAATGTTATTACAGTGAAAGCCTGTTTAAGACATAATGTCACTGAAGGGAAAATAGGATCTAGCAGCAAGTGTGGCCTGATGGAGGGTGCTGGGATTCATCACAGCCTGAAAGAAACCTCTCAAACATCAGACCTGCTAATGGAGCAGCTTTTTTCTTCATCAAATCAAACCAGCCACTTCCTCAAAGCCCTAAGGCTAGGAATTAGAAAGAAGATTGAAAAGCATTAGGCACCCAACTCTCACTGACTTTATATTTGAGCTCCTAAGCTGTTCTTGCTGCTTTCGAAATTGCAGCTGGGCTGCTGGGGTTCTCAGTGCCATAGACAGAGTGAATAGAAATGTATTTGTGTTAACAGCAGCCCCAGACCTCTAAAAGACAGCGCTGCACTGCGTCCACCTTCAGCTTGATTAGTTCTTGGCCCAAGAACACTCAAGAAGAGAAATAATCACAGACAGCTCGCAGCTGCCCTGAAGTCAGGGGGAATTTGCTTGGGACCTGGCCCCAGTTTCCAGCCTAGTACAAATATAGCTCCTTTTTCTCCTCCCAAGAAGTTTTCCCTAAGGATTCTGGATTTGCAAAAGTAAAATTTTGAGCTCCTAGAGTCAGAGGTCTGATGGGTGCTCAGCTTAGCACACGTGGGTTTGAGCTGTGCTGTGCAGGTGTGGGGGCTGTTGGAGAGCAGAACTCTCCCAATGGACCTACACAGCGCTCCCAACGCTCTCTCTTTCAGGTACTGGTTTCTAGTGTGGATTTGATCTTCAAAAGAAGATCACTTTGCTGTGCAACATAGATGTGACCTTCATCTTAGCCTTTAAGAGCAAGTAGCTCAGACTCCTGGCTAATGGTGATCCTGAACCTTGGCTGTGCTCCCTTCTTGGGGGGTGTGGACGGTTCTTTTCCATTCAACATCTTCCCAACCACTGCGACACAAGGTCAACAGCAAACTTCCCACCAGCTTCAAGAATCATCGGATAGTTTGGGTCGGAAGGGACCTCAAAGCCCATCCAGTTCCAATCACCATGGGCAGGGACACCTCCCACTGGATCAGGGAGCTCCAAGCCCCATCCAGCCTGGCCTTGAACACCTCCAGGGATGGGGCAGCCACCACTGCTCTGGGCAACCTGGGCCAGGGCCTCCCCACCCTCAGTGTGAAGAAAGAAGGTTTGGACCATGCCCCAGCCTGCTCTGCTAACAAGATATGACAAGCTGGAGTGAACAGGGAGGGAGCATCACGATTTCACAGCCTATTTTGCCAGCAACTTCTTGTTTTTTTCAGCTATTTTTTTTCCTTTGATGTTTTTTCTTCCTCGCGCTGTAGCGACTCAAATCCATCCCAGGCTGCTTCTGACATTAACAAGACAGCGGATGACAGGCAAAATGCATCCACGAGCAATTCAGAGTCTCCCCACTAAGTAATCATAAACACTACAAGTTTGCAATGAAGCCAGCAATGAAGCCAGCTCTGCCTTTCTCCCTCTGGACAAGGACGGCTTCCTTACAAATTGAGGCTCTGCAGGTTTTACAGGTGTTGGGCAATGAGTCTGGTGCCTGTTATTTCCTCCTCCTTGGGGTTTCCCCCCCTCCTTTCTCTTTCTTTTAATGGAAAATCTCAGCATCTCCCGAATTCAAGTGGTCCCTCCAGCAGTGAATCAATACAGCCAAGTGTCAAGGCTTTAACTCTCTGGCTGATGCTACTGGAATGGGCACAGAGGGGTCGTGTTGCTCAGATATCCTCTCTTCCAAAGGTTTATTGCCTTCGATCATGTCTCTTCCAGGGAATCAGATATTTATGTGGAAGCTGGGAGAGGAGTCAACAGCACAGAACTTCCGTCCCAGAGAGCCTGAGGGTGAACAGGATGGGGAGGGTGGGCTGGACCTGGGGAGAACCCCTGGCAGGGTGGTCCCATGGAGCTTTGCAATTGCTTTTCCAGACTGCTAGAGCATGTACAGAGAGCCCCCAAAGCAATCTCTAACCTAATATAGAGAGGTAGAGAGTGAAAAATTACTCTTTATTACTTCATTACTTTGAAAGAGAGTTGATCCTACCACTGGCCACAGGACCTTAGCCTTTTCAGATACATTTTCTATGACAGATTCCAAGGCATCTTGCGTTGGACCCCACCTTTACAGAGCATCATCCATGGTGTGGTTGGAGAAGAGGCCGGATCTGCCTTTCCAGCTGTAGTTATTGCCCCTCTGGCTGAGCACACAACTCCTCCTGGGTGCTTTCAGTGCCAAGTAAATCACGTTTGCCCAGCCCCCTCCAGTGTGTGGCTGTAATGATGCTCTGTCATCCTGTACTGCCTCTTTAATGATGCCACCTTCTTACCCTGCCTGTTAACTCATAGTAGGCTTAATTTTGCCTTGTTATGCTGCAGCCATCTGTGCCCTCTGCACTCCCTCCGTCTGCTGCCCTCCTCTGCAGTGGCTCTATCAAACAGCACGTGTCAGATGAAATACAGACATTCTTTCTGTTTATGATTGAGGATAATAAAGTCTGGCTCCTGGGCCATCCAGGTGGCTTTTGGACGTGCAGAATTTAGCTCGTGAAGTGATTGATCTCTGATCTTTAAAATAGAGCTGTGAAGACGACGGTGAATTTGCATGCGTGGGGAGTATAAAGCCAGGAAATAGCAGCTCTGAAACTCTCCAACCCCTGCCCTTGATTTTCTTGTGTTGAGTTTTCCGTGCCTGACGACGGGCGCGGTGGTGATTTATGAATAACCAGAGCAGCCTCCAGTGGTTGCAGCCGTGAACTTTTCCAAGCAGCCCTTTACGGTGTGGGTTTGCAGACCCAGACCTTGATTACTCCCTGCTCTGAGCTCAGTCTGGGGGAAGGGGGGAGAGCTGGGAGCAGCGGGTGCCCTGCTTATTCTGCTGGGAGCCAATTTCATCCCTAATTGAGCTGAAAACAGCTGCTCCGTCCTCGCTGCCGCGGGCCTGCTCTGCACAGCAGTTTCTGACAATAGATGAGATCCAGGGCTCTTGCAGCTGCCTGTGCCAGCATCCCACCCTGCTGGAACTGCAGCTCCCCCACAGCAGGCAAGTTTTCCAGCCAGGGAACGTAGGAAAGCTCTGCCAGCTCCATCCTTAAACTATCCAGCCCTACAAGTACTCTCTGGTGGTGCCTGTGGTTGGGGGAAAGCAGACCCTGCCTCTCTGTGTCTCCATAGCTGTGATCTTTATCTGCCAAGGACCAGATGCTCCTTCTCAATTAATGGCCTTGGGCATCATGGTGTGATAAAGCTTGCAGAGAAGTGAGGTTGCAGGACACCTTTGTGTCCTATCCTACAGCTGGATGTTTCCCAGAGGGAAGCTTTGAGAGAATCCCTGCCAAGAGAGAGAATTTTGGGGGTAGAGCCATCCAGAACTGAATGCAGGACTCCAGGTGGGTTCTCGCAGATCAGAGGGGCAAAATCCCCCTCCCTTCCCTCTGGTCCCACTGCTCTGGATGCAGCCCAGGGCACGGTTGGTTTCTGGGCTGCAAACACACCTTGCAGCTCATGTTGAGCTCCTTCTCCTCAGGGCTGCTCCCAACCCATTCTCCACCCATCCAGTGTTTGTGCTGGGATTGCCTCAACCCAGGTGCAGGACCTTGCACTTGGCTCTGTTGAACTTTGAGGTTTGCACAGGCCACCTCTCAAGTCTGTCAGGGTCCCTCTGGATACTGTCCCTTCCCTCCAGGGTTTGTCTTTGAAATTCTCTCCCTCTACCTTTGTGATGAGTTCTCAGAGTGGGTTTTGCTTCTCACGATCCTTCAGGGCAACACAAGTGAGAGAGGACTTTGAGCTGGAGGTGAGAGAACTGAGCAAGATGTTTGTGGAAGTCCCCACGAACCCCAAATGGTGTTTGTGCCCCCGCCAAGCCCACAGCCCAGTCCCAGTGCTCCCAGTGGCCTCTTGTCTCCAAGAGCAGGAGCTCTGGGAGCAATGTACCAAGCTATAAATCCTACCAGGGAGCAAGGGGCAGCTCAGTCTCTGCTACGGCACTGATGTTTATGGAAAATGAGGAGAGGAGGTGAGGCAAAGAGGTCTGGTTTGTGTCTAAGACACTTCCCTTATAAGAAGACAGATTGCTGACACTTTTCCTTGATGCAGCTGCCCAGGCATTTCAAAGCATCTGAGATTTCATTATCTAAGAAGCAGTCACTGCCTTTGTTGGGGACTTCTGGCTGCTTTACGAAGCAATTCCAGCATTATTATTGGAATAAAAACATCACAACTACTAATCCTCTGTTTAAATGACCAGTAAGTTCCCTGTGGGCAATGCTCTGCCAAAACATTTATCCACCTAATTTTATTTCATGTAGTTCTTTTAAACTCAGATTTAACCTTTTGTGATGGGCTTTGTGGGCGCTTCTGTTTAGAAGCACATTTTACAGACTCCTGGGAACGTAATTCCTTGGTGCAGAGAAGGGAGGGTAAAGCATTTTTTCCCAAGATCTCATCTCAATCTCCCCTCTTTCAGCTGAAAACCCTTCCCCCTCATCCTGTCCCTGCACTCCTGATCAAGAGCCCCTCCCCAGCTTTCCTGGAGCCCCTTTCAGTCCTGGAAGGCTGCTCTAAGGTCTTCCCACAGCCTTCTCCTCTCCAGGCTGAACAACCCCAACTCTCTCAACCTGTCCTCATACAGGAGGTTCTCCAGCCCTTGGATCATCTCCGTGGCCTCCTCTGGACTCACTCCAACAGCTCCAGGTCCTTCCTGTGCTGAGGATTCCAGAACTGGACACAGGGCTCCAGGTGGGGTCTCCCCAGAGCGGAGCAGAGGGGCAGAATCCCCTCCCTCGCCCTGCTGGTCCCATTGCTCTGGGTGCAGCCCAGGACACGGTTGCATCTTCTCAGGATGTTTCATTTAGCCTGGAAGACCACATTTCAACTCTTCCTCAGGCTGTTTTTCCCACCACACTCCTACTTTCTGATTTGAGTCAAACTTTTAAATTGAAAGTCACCTCTTCAAAAGGAAAAGGCGAATATTCTGCCTGGAAAATGTTTAACTGAAATATTGCAGCACTTCTGAAATGAACGGTGTCAAAACAAAAACTTCGATCTTTTGAGTTTCATCTTTTATTTCCCCCCCCCCCCCAGAAAAAAAGTGTTCCCTGACTGTGACAGGGATTTGGGAATAGTCTGGCATCTCACCACGTACACCACCACCCCCCCCCAGACTTAAGTGAAGAAACTGCCACCAAGGAGACCCCGGCAAGGGGGGGAGGACAAGGTCAGCTGTGAAAAAAACAGCCGTGAAGAAACGTCCTCCAGAAGCAGATTTGTGATGGGGTAACCGTGTGCCACCAGCACCACTCGGTCAGCTTTTCCTTCTCTCCCCTGCACGCCCGTGGCTTTGGGTTTGCTGGAGGAGGAGTGTGAAGAGCTTGGCAGGAGAATTTTGCTGTTGTTGTTGCCGCTGGTTTTGTCTGCGTGGTGTTGGGCATCGCTGCGCGGCTCCGAGCACGCGGCCGCTGCGCTTGTGCCCGTTCCTCCCTTCTCCATCCATGCACAGCGTGATCTGAACAAACCTGCCTCTGGACATGTCGTGGCTTAAAATAGATGTTCATACATCAGCCTTTCTGCGGCGGCGGCGGCGGCAGCGAGACATGGCCGGCTGGATCTGACCGCACCGCTCGCTCCCAGCCGAGGAATCGCAGCCCTCGCTAAGGTAGAGGAACGGGGTGGGCGTCTCGTCCCTCCTGCCTGTCTGTCTGTCTGTCTGTCTGCAGGGCCGAGCTGCCTGCGCTCCTTCAGTGATGCCTCTCTCTGCTTCCAGGCAGGCTCGGGCTGCTTCTCTCCTCCCTCTGAGGGCAGAGGGGCTCCACCAGCAGAGTCCGAGCCCCCAGGCTTGGCTGCCAAGGGGGGGGGGGGGGGGCGCACAGACAGTGTCTGCGAGGGGTTTGGGTGCCAGAAGAGCTTTGGGGTCTGTCCTGAGGTCTCAGCTGTGGGGCAGCTTCTCTTCCCTGGCAGCACTTTGGTGGGGCTGGCGTGGTGATGTGTTTGGGGTGGGATTCTGGTGGGAAGCTCTGGGCCTGAGGTTTCTAGGGCCACATCCCAGGATAAGGTGTGGATTGCTGGTTTTCCAGCCAGCTGCAGCAATCGGAGGGTCTGCTCTTCGCTTGCTCACAGCCTCAGGCTCTACTTGCTTTTTACAGCCCCTTCTGCTGTTTGTTTCTTCACGCTGCCCGGGGCGGGTGGCCCTGCTGCAGCCAAGGTCACACAAGGTTTAAGGGCCCCGGCCCTGCCAAAAGCCTTTTCCAGGCTGGGTTTGCCAAGCCTGAATTCCCAGCATGAAGGAGCCCAAATTTCCTCAGGGCAGGGGGGGGAATCTGGCCCCATACCCCGTGTGCTGGGGGAGCAAGAGGTGATCGGTGCCAGTCAGGGTGACCTCTCCTGTGCCAGGAAGGGTCTGAATTATCTCCCTGGAACAGGGAGCGGGGAGGGAGACATCTGTGAGGCTCTCTGGGGTGCCAGGAAGGGTCCAAACTGCCTCCCTGGAAAGGGGAGGGAGACCTCTGTGATTGTCTCTGAGCTTCTCCATGCCCTTGCAATGTTTCCCTCCTCTGCACGTTGCCAAGAAATGGCTGGAGGCTTCTTCCTTCTGCACCGTTGGCCGGCGCCTCAAAGCAGACAGACCTCAGACACGCTCTGAGCCAGCCCAGGGTCGCTGCTTTTCCTCCACCCTGGAGTCCCAGGGACAACTGGCTGGTGCCGAGCTGCTGGGGAGGGGGAGTCTGATGGGATGCTCCTTGGACACCTTCCAGGGCAGCAGCAAGTGAGGGTGGGGGAGAGAATTATCATCTCCCCTCTGGGGGTTCCTAACAGTGGGGAGCAAAATAAAGCAGCTCTGATGAACTTCTGGGCTGCTCCGCCTGGGCCTGTCCAGGGAGGCTTCTTGCAGATGTGTGACAGCTATCAGCCTGATCTAAGGGTTTGAGAGCAGAGCTTTCATCCTAGAGGATGCTCTCTGTAAAAGGAGCTTTCTCATCCCCTGACATTAACTCTTCCCACCCCAAACCAGTCCTGGATGTTCAAATGCAGTGGCAGGGCTGCTGTGCTTGGAAGGGTTAATCCTGCCTCTCCTTCCCCACAGGCTTTCGTGCCTGGTCTGTAGGAGCCTGGGTCCTGGCCAGACTCCACGTGGTGCCATATGGAATCCTCCACCTGTTTGGGGGTTTTTTCCTCCCCAGTGCTGGTGGCTTGCCCAGACCTGGCCGCCTTTCCTTGCTTCTGATCACAGGTTGGCAGCGTCGGCCCTCGAGCTGGCATTGTCCTGCTGGCAGGCAAAGCCCCAGAGCCAGCGTGGAGGGAAGGTGGTCCCGTGTAGAACATCTCTTGCCAGCGTGGCCTCAACCCAAAGTCGTGGGGCTGGAGCAAAACCTCAGCCTGTGGAGACTCAGCAATCTGGCTGCATCTCTGGCTTCCCTTCACCAGCCCTGGCATCATAAACTGATCCCCAGCAGTGTTGCTTCTCAGAAGAGAGTGTAGGGGACACTCTGTCTCACGTGGGGAACCACTGGGTGGCTGACCTGACACAGCCCTCTCCTCAGGAAGGTGAGAACTGGCTACTCCGGGCCAGTATTGCTACAAAAGGGATGGAGCGAGAGGTCCTCAGTTCTTCTAATGGCATCTCCACTGCTTCCATGGCAGGACCGTGGGTGGCAGCAGCAGCAGAAGCGACCTCCGGGCCACTCTCCGGCCATCAAGAACCCATAGGTATGCCTTGTGGGTCTCGGCAGCCCCAATGGCTTTCCTGTCCAGGTTCTCCAGGAATGGCACCAGGTCGCCGAGCCGAGGCTCGCGGGAACAGCGCAACAACCACCCCATCCTCAGCGTCTTCGAGCTGGAAAGGTTGCTGTACACGGGAAAGACGGCCTGTAATCACGCTGATGAGGTCTGGCCAGGACTCTACCTGGGAGATCAGTACGTATGTGATGGGAACAAGAACTGGGGGGGTTCTTCTCAGGGCTATTTTTGTGACGTGGAGAAATCTGGGAGGAGGAGGGTGTGATGGATGTGGTACATTGGGACAAAGGAAGAGGAAGGACATAAACACGGCTGGGCAGAGCGTTCAGAGCACGGCTGTGGTGGTGACTGTAGAACCACGGAATGGTTTGGGTTGGAAGGGACCTCAAAGCCCATCCAGTTCCAATCACCATGGGCAGGGACACCTCCCACTGGATCGGGGGGCTCCAAGCCCCATCCAACCTGGCCTTGAACACCTCCAGGGATGGGGCAGCCACCACTACTCTGGGCAACCTGGGCCAGGGCCTTCCCACTCTCATCGTGAAGAATTTCTTCCTAATGTCTGATCTAAGTCTTTCCCCCTTCCAATTTAAAGCCATTCCCCAGCTTTCATGGAGCCCCTTTCAGTGCTGGGAGGCTGCTCTAAGCTCTCCCCAGAGCATTCTCTTCTCCAGCCTGAACGACCCCAACTCCCTCAGCCTGTCCTCACAGCAGAGGTGCTTCAGCCCTCGCATCATCCCCGTGGCCTCCTCTGGACTCCAACCTGTGGAGCCAGGGACCGTGAGACTGACCTAAAATTCCATAATCTTGAGTCTGGCATTTTCCCTTTGCATCCAACTTTCTCATATGTAAATGTTTGTCCAGGACAGCCCTTATCTAACAAGTCTTACGCACCTGTGCGCCATCTGTCGCTCCCCGCAGAGATATAGCGGCCAACCGGCGCGAGCTGGCTCACCTGCGCATCACCCACATCCTCAACGCCTCGCACAGCAAGTGGAGGGGGGGTGCTGAGTACTACGAGGGCACGGGCATCCGCTACCTGGGCATCGAGGCCCACGACTCACCTTCCTTCGACATGAGCCCCTACTTTTATCCTGCAGCCGACTTCATCCACCAAGCGCTGAACGAAGGTGGGTGGTAAAGGTATCTGGGAGAGAAGTGGGGAGCAGGGATGGGAAGAAACTGCTGGGTGGGAAGATGGATTGATATCCTATTGCTAAGCATCCTAGAGAATAAAGGTATTTCTAGTGTGGGGTGTTGTCTTCTGCACTGGGTCAGTGAGGGAACAGGCTAGATGAGAGCATTGACCCCCCCCGAGGTCACATCCTGAGCTGTGGGTGGTGCTTTTCAGTCATCTTGGGGAGATGACGATATCCTGATACCTTTTGCCAAGAGGGGGACCTCAGTGCATCATATCCACAGCACAACTGGGGCTCTACATCCAATCCCAGACCTGAGCCCCAGCTCCAGGACGCTCCATGGCCAACAGTTGGCTCCTCACTATTTAATTAATTGGGATATTTGCTCTGCCGTGACCCAGCCCCTGTGTTTCACCCCCAGGAAGGATCCTTGTGCACTGTGCTGTCGGGGTGAGCAGGTCGGCCACCTTGGTCCTCGCCTACCTCATGATCCGCCACCACATGCCCCTCGTAGAAGCCATAAAGACGGTCAAGGACCACCGTGGTATCATCCCCAACCGGGGTTTCTTGCGCCAGTTGGTCGCCCTGGACAATGCTCTGAGGCTGAAGAGGAGCGCGTGAAGGGGGACGACAGGGGTTGTGCGGTGGGAGCGTCGCGCGTGCGGTGCTCACCGGACCCCGATACCTGCTGCGTGGCACGGAGAGGGCTTTCCTCCTGGTGCAGAAGCTTGGCAGATAAAGAGTTACATGCAACTGGGTGAAGGGGGTCCCCAGACATGCGAGCTGTTCCTAGAGGTAAAGCATAGGCTCTCAACCTGCAATCATGCCACGTATGTAGACCTAACATGTAGCCTCCTTCCCAACCTGCTCGCTCTAAGATGCCTCCGGAGGGACTCAGCTCCATATTTCAGGTCACTCTATCCCTGTTGGCTCCAGGAAGCCTCCAAGGCTTCTTTCTCCCAGGTGGCAGCTGCATTTACCAAGCCAGTCCTGTCCCTCCCTCCCAGGAGACTGAAGCTCTGTGTGTTCCTTGTTTCCTGTTCGTTTTTGGTCTGTGTTGCACTGTGATGTAGGTCTGGAGTGTGGGCTCCAGCAAACAACCCTTTGTCGTAGTGTTTGGGTGTCCTCCGTGCCTAGTGTCAACCTGTAGAAATAAAGACAGTGTTAAGGACAATGTTTGGCCACACCTTGTGTGCTTTGGGATGGATTTTATGTCTTTAGGCTGGGATCAGGGAGAACATCACCCAGCGTGCTCTGGGTTGCAATGGACCTGCATCCTTCCAGATCCTCGGTCCGAGGCTGAACCTCTCACACCCCACTGGTGGCCAGTGCCAATGCTGGGCCTCCCTACTCTTTTTCCAGCAGTGGGAACAGGATGGGAGGCTCGTGGCGGAAAGCAGATCCGGGCTGGCAAGCATCAAGGTCACCATCCCTCAGGAGGCAGTGATGTTGGTCCCCCAAAGGCAGGCACGGGAACCCAGCACCCACCCAGGCTTCCAGAAGAGCCGGCTCTCCACTGGGACCTGTGAAAAACATCATCCCCCTTGCAGAGCAGGTGGACAAGCTGAGCCCCAGGAGGGTGAGCGGGGCCAGGAGCGAGAGTCTGTGGTGGCACAGGGGTGCCAGGCTGCCCGTGCAGGCTGCCAGCGCTCATTGTCTGCCCGCTCTTATTATAACCCCATTCTTTCTCCGCTTCCTGAGAGCGCACGGAGCTGCCGGCCGTGTGTTGTGCTGAGATCCCGTAAACACGTCGCAGGGGGAGCCCGGAGACTGAGACCTGTGGTGTCACCTCCCATCCCTTGGGATGGGAACACCTCCAGGGATGGGGCAGCCACCACTTCCTTGGGCAACCTGGGCCCGGGCCTCCCCACCCTCACAGCAAAACATTTCTCCCCAAGATCTCATCTCAATCTCCCCTCTTTCAGCTGAAAACCCTTCCCCTCATCCTGTCCCAGCACTCCCTGACCAAGAGCCCCTCCCCAGCTTTCCTGGAGCCCCTTTCAGTCCTGGAAGGCTGCTCTAAGGTCTCCCCAGAGCCTTCTCTTCTCCAGGCTGAACAACCCCAACTCTCTCAGCCTGTCCTCCTACAGGAGGTGCTCCAGCACTCGGATTATCTCCTCTGGACTCGCTCCAACAGCTCCAGGTCCTTCCTGTGCTCAGGATTCCAGAACTGGACACAGGGCTCCAGGTGAGGTCTCACCAGAGCAGAGCAGAGGGGCAGAATCCCCTCCCTCACCCTGGTGGTCCCACTGCTTTGGGTGCAGCCCAGGACACGGTTTCTGGGCTGGGAGTGCACGTTTCTGGCTCGTGTGGAGTTCTCATTCCCCAGCACCCCAAGTCCTTCTCCTCAGGACTGCTCCATTCTCCCCCCAGCCCGTGTTTGTGCTGGGATTGCAGGGGATGGGCACGGGAGGAAGGGACCCCCAGCTCTGTCACTGCTCAATTCCCGGGATGCTGTGCCTGGTGTCCCTGTCCCATCCCGGGTCTCCAGCGCTGCGGGGGCGACTCCGGGGCGGGGTTTGCGGGCGGGTAGGGCCCCTCCCATCACAACCTATCCCATCCCAGTCCATCCCACCCCATCCCAGCCCCGCTGCTGGCCATGGCCCGGCGGAGCCGCTTCTGGATGCGGTGCAGCGGTGAGAGAGGGGTCCTGGGAGGGCTCTGGGGAGGGGGCGGCAGGGATGGGGTCCCACTCCTCTCCCTCCTTTCCCAGAATGTCCCCCAAGCTCATCCATGGGGCTCGGGATGTCTTCTCCTCCTTGCTCTTCCCCATCCCGCACTTTCTGCCCAGCGGGACCCCCTCCCTTCTAGCCCTGGAAAGGAGGGATGGGAGCAGGACCCCATCTCCTCCAGCCCTGCAAAGAAGAGTGAGGAGTGGGACCCCATCCCCTCCAGCCCCGCTGTGGGGTCCGCAGAGCCAAGATCATCTTCCTTTCCAGAGGGTCCTTCTCAGCTCCCAGGAATAAAGCCAACTGCTAAATGAGTTTATCATACTTTCCCTCCTTGCAATGAACCCCACTTCCATGTGCCCACACAAGTGGGATAAACTCATTTTTGCAGGACCCCAGACCCTGCCCGGGCTCCACGCTAAGGAATTCTTGGGAACCAAGTTTGCACATGTGAAGGGTTTGGGGTTAAATGAGAAGTAGTTTATTTTTATGACTAAGTAGTTGGGAAGCTGCGCTGGGAATTCCACCCTCCAAGTGCTGCCTGAGCAACAAAGGCTGGAGTTAAATTTATGAAAGGGTTACAGCCTTTGAAGCTAAACATAATGCAAGCAGCTTCCTCTGCTGTAACGCATACCTTGTGTGTTCTTGTGCAGCTCCGGGGAGGAGAAGCTGCTGCTCCTGCAGGCGCTCAGCCCCGGACATGTGGTGAGTGCAAGGGTTTCCATTAAAGGGGGTGCAAGGAGCTGCTCCACAGCAGAAAACGCAGTTGGCTGTGTTAAAGAAACATCCTAAATAAGAGAGACTTTGCTTTTAGAGGCTCTGAGGCTTTGGGAAGCACCAAGAACAGAGCCCACCCTTGTTCAAAGGCCAAGACGAGGCTTTAGGAGAGGAGCCATGGGCATCAGACTTGTACCTTTTGGCTTTGAGCCCTGAGCTCGCAAATATTTAAACCAATAACTTATCTGTGCGCTGATAGAACGGAGGCCATCGGTGTCAAAAAGTCTGAGACCCAGTAAAGAAATAATTTTCAACCTAAATACCTTCACAGACATCTTCTACCCTTCTGCCTTGGCATTCCAGCTCCTCTTTTGCATTGGTTTTCCCTCCTGTTGCTCAGCTGTAGCTCAGAGGACCTGGCAGTCACCGGGCATGAGCCAGGTAACTTTATTTGGAGAGGAGCTGGATATTCCCCATGGAAAACTGTTTGGCTCAGGGGCAACTTTTGCAGGAAGCCTATTCCAGCATCACAGCAAAAATTGCGTGGAAGCTGCTTTCAATTTTCTGATGCAAAGCCCACAGCTTTTGCGGGGGAGGAGAAAGAATGGTTTTATTTAATGACCTGCTGAGTTTTCCATTTGTTTTATTGAACCAGAATTGGGGTGAGGGAGAAGCTCTGCTCAGCAAAAACCCCGTTGCCTGCACAATATGGGTGGAAACTTTGGTCTGTCCTGGCTTGAAATACTGGGAAATACTGCAAATTATTGAAATACTGGGAAATACTGCAAAGTGTTGATTTCAGAGAACCAGAGCATGCGGTGTTGCTGGAGCAGCAGGGTCTGCGCTCACAGAGGTGTCGGCCAGGCTGTGTAAAGGGGTCGTGATGGTTAAATAGTGGTCAGCTCAGTGCTTAAATCTGCCAGGGCTCTGCATCAGCTGGAGGAGGAAGAGGCAAAACTCACAGCTCTGATGGGTTGACTGTGTCTTTGCTGCTTCTGCTTGGAAAGGGGAGGTTTGCAGTCTGCATGAAAAAAACACTCTGCTGGCCAGATGAGCCACCTTCCTGAGCATCCCTCTCATAGCAAGAGAGGTCCAGATGGTCAGTGATGTCTGTAGGTACTTTCACAGATGTCTGGAGACCCCTTTTTCTCATTTTTTGGCTTATTCTAATGCACTGCCTTCAGGAATTTTGGTTTCAGGGTCAAAACTGGTAAACAACCCAGCGAACTGGGTCATTTCAGCTTGGGTTTGGTGCCCATCAGGTCTTCGTTTCATGCTGGTGAAAACCAGTTTTGCTCCATTCCCCTTGAGCTAAAAATACAGATGCCTTTGTCAGGCAAAGGGCTTTGCACTAATCAAAACCATCGCTCAGCCAAGGCACCCACCACGTCGCTGAGCTCTCGTGGGGAGGAGCAGGAGGGGAAGGGGCTGGTCAGGGTCGAGAGGACCTCGCTTTTTTCATTACTTCGCTGAGACCCAGTGCTTGAGGGCTCGTCCTGGCAGGACCTTCTCATCTCAGCTGAGCCAGTGGCTGCTCCTCGGCCAGCAAAGGGCACTTTCCTGGAGCAGCGCTCGCTTTTCAACACCGCAGCCTGGAGCTCATGAGTTCTTGAGAGCCTATTTAACAGGAATGAGCCTTGCTAAGCTGGTGAGTCTAAAATTAGCCTTGCCAGCTGTGTGGTGGCTGGAAGGGACATGTCAGACCGGCTCCTCTCTGCTTCCTTCGCCACAGGGCTGCGAGTTGTGACATCTCTTGTTCCACCTCATCTTTTACCCTGCTGCTGCTCGTTTGTTTGCCCCTCTCTCAGCATCCACATGGCTTTTACACATGGCTATTACCACCGTGGGTAATTTGGGCACCTAAGGTGGAGCAACTTGTGGGGTTGGGGAATACAATTTTTGCCCCATGGGATGAAGGGCAGCACAGGGACCATAGGGACAACCTCATGCAGAGGAGTGAGGTCGGGGTGTGATTTTCAGAGGTTCATACACTGAGTTTTGAGTCCTTTAAAACAAGCACAGAGGGATGTGCTGGGCAGGTTTGTCATCCCTGGGGTTCTCCTTCACAGCCCACCCAGTGTTTCTCCTGGAGTACCTCAGGAACGCCCATCCCAGCCTTTCCCCACTCTCTGCAGAGCTGATTCTTCTCCTGTCCCCAGACAAGGGCTTTTCCATGTCATCACAGGTGGCCACAAGCTGCCCACAGCACAGGTCCAGGTCATCCCATGCTCATTGACAGCACAAGAGCAACCCTTCAGACCCCTCTCCTCTCTCTGGGGGCTGTAACTCCAGTTTGGGCCATTTCTGTCACCACAGCTCTCATGACACGGAGGGCAACTGCTTTTCAGCAGATTCTTGGAATAGCTCAGTTCCAAATCCACGTAGAAAGCGTTATTGTTTTGCTTGTGACCTGTTATTGTTACCACAACCCCACCACTCTCGACTTGGCTTCTCACAGGGCTTCCTCCCTCTGTCAGCAGCTGCTCTGCACCCTGTGTCCCACCACCGTGTGCTCCAGCATTACCTCATTTTGTTGCTCAGTGTCTTTTCTTCCAGACATTATAGACTTTTTTGTTGTTGTTGTTTAGGAATATTTCTCAATCGTTTCCAGCAGGGAAATGGGAGAAAAATAAGGAACTTTTCCTATTGTCTTTCCCTGCACCTGGTGGTCTGAGGAGCAAAAGGCTGAGAGAGCAGGAGCCGACAAACATATCCTCCCTTTCTCACTCTGTAGATGAAGTGGCTGATGAATTGTCTCCAAGAGGGAAAAATCAGCAAGTGGTTCTGTCCTCTGTAGCAGAAAAACACTTTTCCCAATGGTCCAGACTCTCCTCTGCTGCCTTCTCTGGCTGCACAGTGGGAAACAGCAGGCCCTGGAGCCTTTGACCATTGCACCAGTGAGACGTGAAAATGCCCCATCTCAGCGGGGAGGAAACCTGTCAGACCAAACCTGGGATCCCACCAGAGGTTTCTGCCTCCCACTCTCTTCCTCTCTGTGATGGAGAGCAAATTGCATCCTCTCATGAGAACCAGGCGGAGGATTTCAGAGGGGTGTAATTAAACCCAGAAGAGTTCCTGAGGGAGCTTTGTGACGAGGGAACGGAGGGCGCTGAGCGGAAGGGGCAGGGGGAGATGCTCCTGAGAGCACAGATGGGGCTGGAAGCTGCTCTCCTTCGAAGTCCCATCTGAGCAAGATCTGTGAGAAACCAAAGCTCCAGCTCTTGTGGGCTCAGCATCATTTCAAGACACAAAAAGCAGTGTTTATTTAGTGCCAGGGCCTGACTTTGCAGAGGCAGCTGCAGTGGGCTGGTGTTTCCTTGCCTTTCCCCTCTGGTTGGGTGGGGATGTCCTGGGGTGCCACCAGCTCTGCGTGGTGTCCTTCCCCCATGCTGTCAGCCTTGCAGGGAGTCGCAGTGGCCTGGGAAGCATCGTGCAGCTCGGAAAGGGGATTCGGTTCCTGTGGTGCCAAACGTGCTCCCTCACGGCTTCTCCCAGCACTGAGGATGAACCAGCCACAGCAATAACAGACGCCAACTGCTCTTGTTTTTCAAGTTCTTTTTTGACCCTTTCCTTCCCTAAATCCCCTTCCAGCCTCCATTTATTTCTCTGGAGATGAAAGCACGAGGCCTCCTTTTCTCCCAGGCTGAGATTCTGCCTGGGGTGCATTTGAGCTGCTGGAGAAGGGGTTTGTGACTGTAGAAGCGCGGTGTCTGCTGCCTGAGCACACTGAGCTGCTCTAAGGGGGGATCTCCAGTTCACGGGCCAGGAGATGATGTCTTGACATCGGTTTCTGCCCCCTTTGCAAACTCCAGGGGGGACGGAGTCAGCCCAGGCTCTCTCTGCTCTCACAGCACAACTTTTCCACCTCTTTTATTCGCCTTCTTCAACGCTATGTGCTGACTTTTCTCCTCTCCAAAGGGTTCTCCTGCAGTCTGGGGCTGATTTACACCACTAAACCCTGCGTGATGCCTCCCATCACGTTCCAGGATCTGCCAATGAACATCTACATGGTCATTTTCGGCACCGGCATCTTCATCTTCGTGCTCAGCCTCATCTTCTGCTGCTACTTCATCAGGTGAGTGGGGGGTGGCATCCCAGCACCCCATTGTTTTGTCCCATAACACGGGATCTGCCCCGAGGAGCCAGGGCCAGGCACGATCACGGTCCCCACGGCCGGAGCAGGGCAGGAAATGCAGGAAGGGGCTCTTGTTTTTCAGGGGAGCAGGCAGAGGGATGCATTGTGTTGGGCAGGGAAGGAGCGGTGCCGCACGGGAGAGGATGTGCCTTTACATTTCACTCCCTGTTCAGGGAGGGCTATTTTTAAACCCAAAGCTGAGGCAGCTGCTGTCGTTCCTGCAGGGTGGCTCAGTCCTTCTCCATGGGATGCCCCAGATCTGCTGACGCCCCGTGTGTCTCTCAGACACTTTTGGGACTGTGGAAGCAGCCTCGGTGCCTGGGTTGGAGGAGAAGCTTTGCTACAAGTGGTCCCTTCTGCCCATCTTGCTGGCTTGCTCTGCCAGGCGGTTTCTCCCCGCTTCCCAGCCAAGGTCACAGCAGGGCTGGGAGCTGCTGGCGGGCGAGTGCTGGAAATACAGCATTTCCTTCATGGAGAACAACTTCCTAAGGCAAACAATCGGGGCAGCCGACTCTTATCGCTCCCCGTCGCCCATTCCTGCCGGCACCGCTCTGCCCGGGACATGGCCTTGAGCTGCTCCTGCACAGGCACAGCCTCGGAGCAGCTTATCCCCAAATCCTGGGCAGGAAGGGTGTGTTCCCCTTATTTTAGGTGCATCCTGAATATTTTTGGCCACACTGTTTGGATATGACCCTTGAGGATGCCATAAAACTGATGGTGCCTTCTCTCCCTCTCCAGCAAACTGCGACACCAGGCTCAGAGCGAGAGGTTCGGGTACAAGGAGGTAAAGTCCACGGTTGATCCCTGCACGGATCTGCAGCGGGAGGTGGGTGCAGGTGGGTGGGGACACAGTGAGGACCAAGGTCTCTCATCCGAGCTGGGTGCGTAAAAAATCAAGGTGACGGGACACGGTTCCTGCTGTGCCCAGGTTTGATCTGCCCCCGCCTCACTCCCACTGGGTCTCCTGGCAAAATCCCTCCTACATCCCTGCTTGTAGAGAAGCTGTGGCTGCCCCATCCCTGGAGGTGTTCAAGGCCAGATTGGATGGGCTTTGAGCCCCCGATCCAGTGGGAGGTGTCCCTGGCAGGAGGGTGGAACTGGATGGGCTTTGAGGTCCCTTCCAACCCAAACCATTCCATGATTCTATGTTTTTAATCCTTCACTTTTCTTCTTCAGGTCGTTTTGAAAGGCGATGCCTGGAGGCTGAATGTGCATGGGGTGAGCGGTACCTCCTCGGGGTCGGGATGGAGTCTGGGCAAATGGGAATGATGCTCTGGAGTACATCCCCTCTACTCCACGGGTGGAAGGTGGCTTCCATCCCAACCATTCCATGATTCTATGGGGATGTGCCAGCACCACGTGGCTGGGAACTGGGAGGGAAACCCCCTCCCTGGGAGCATTTTGGGAGCTGGGCTGAACTCCTAACTGGAAATACCCGGGCAGAGGCGCCGCAGTGGTGGGATTTCCTTGTCCATGTCATTTCTGGTGGGAGCAGGGCCACGTGTGGGCGTCGCACTGGGTCCCACGTGTTCGCCCTCACCCTCGGTCTCGCCCCCCCCAGCACACCTGCGCCGTCTGCCTGGAGGATTTCAAGGTGAAGGAGGAGCTGGGGGTGCTGCCGTGCCAGCACGGCTTCCACAGAAAGTGAGTATGGCCACAGGGTGTGGAGAGGGGGGATTTTCCCAGCCAGGATGTGCATCCCACCATCTCCCTGCCCCACAGGTGCCTGGTGAAGTGGCTGGAGGTGCGCTGTGTCTGCCCCATGTGCAACAAAGCCATGGCGGGTCCAGCACAGCCCCGCGCCGGCATCGGAACGCTGCTGGATGAGCTGGTGTGAGCATCCCTGCTCCTCACCAGAGAGATTCTACCATGGATCCATCCCTGGGGATGGCCATGCACAGCATCGCCTAGACCTGCACATCCCAGCTGATCAAACAGTTCCCAGCATCACCTGGACCAGGTGATCGAACAGTTCTCAACGTTGCCTGGATTGGAGGATCAAACAGTTCTTGATGTCACCCAGACCCTCACATCCTGGGGGATTAGGGAGAAATTCCTCACGATGAGGGTGGGAAGGCCCTGTCCCAGGTTTCCCAGAGCAGTGGTGGCTGCCCCATCCCTGGAGGTGTTCAAGGCCAGGTTGGACGGGGCTTGGAGCCCCCTGATCCAGTGGGAGGTGTCCCTGCCCATGGCAGGGGGTGGAACTGGGTGGGCTTTGAGGTCTCTTCCAACTCAAACCATTCCATGATTCTGTGATCACTTTTACTCACAAACTCTGTGAGTTCAAACAGTTCTCAGCATCACCTGAATCTGCACATCCTGAAGGACAGTTTATCTTAAAGGATTTGAAATTTCCAAGTTTCAATTTTTAACTTGCTTCGTTTTGGTGTTTTTGTGCTGGGGACGAGTGGAGCTGGGAATGCTGAACCCCGCAGCGTAGGAAGGAGCTGCATCCCTCCACCCCATTCCCTTTGCCCCCTTTGCCACACAGAGTATTTTTGTACGTGATCTCCCTGGAGGATGGGGTGTGGGGGGTGCACAGTTTGGTGTGAAACAACGATTCCTCAGCTGGGCTGAGCTTTGAGTGTTTGCAGAGGGTGGGAACTGCGTCTGAAGAAACGAGGAGAGTGAGACCGTTCCTCTCCGCGTACATTACTAAGAAGTTGTGCCCAGAAATGATTCCCCTTCTCTACTCGTGAGGCCCCACCTGGAGCCCTGTGTCCAGGTCTGGATTCACACACAGTATCACAGTATCACAGGGTTGGAAAGGACCTCCGAGATCATCGAGTCCAACCTATATCCCAACACTAACACCATCATCTAAACCATGGCACTCAGTGCCTCATCCAGTCTCCCCTTAAACACCTCCAGGGCCGGTGACTCCACCCCCTCCCTGGGCAGCACATTCCAATGGCCAATCACCCTTTCAGTGAAGAACTTCTTCCTCACATCAAGCCTAAACTTTCCCTGACGAAGCTTGAGTCCATGCCCTCTGGTTCTGTCACTGCTCACCTGAGAGAAGAGACCAACCCCTGCCCGACTACAACCTCCTTTTAGGTAGTTGTAGAGAGCAATGAGGTCTCCCCTGAGCCTCCTCTTCTTCAGACTAAACAGCCCCAGCTCCCTCAGTCGCTCCTCATAGGGCTTGTGCTCCAGACCCTTCACCATCTTCGTTGCCCTCCTCTGGACACATTCCAGTATCCTGACATCTTTCCCAAACTGGGGGGCCCAGAACTGTACAGAGTATTCAAGATGAGGCCTGACCAGTGCCGTATTCCCCGATATAAGATGGATATGGAAGTGTTGGAGCAAGTCCAGAGGAGGACACAGGGATGATCCGAAGGCTGGAGAACCTCTGGTGTGAGGAGAGGCTGGGAGAGTTGGGGCTGGAGAGGAGAAGGCTCTGGGGAGACCTCAGAGCAGGTCTGAAAGGGGCTGCAGGAAAGCTGGGAAGAGGCTTTTCACAAGGGCCTGGAGTGGGATGAGATCTTGGGATGATATCCTTCACGATGAGGGGGAAGCAGGGGCTGCCCCATCCCTGGGGATGCTCAGAGCCAGGCTGGATGGAGCTGGAAACACTCCGGGACGTCTTCCACCCTTTTATCTTTTCTGCTTTTGAACTCCTACATAAAGGCTCTCCCGACCCCCCGGCGCTCAGAAGGGACCTGTGCTCCGTCGTAACGCAGGGCGCACACGTCACGCAGCCGCGTGCCACTCCCATTCATCATTCGCTTTGAACCGGAAGGATCACAGACAGCTACCTCGCGCCTGAAGCCCAGGCTGCGCCACATATCTTTATGTCATGGCGAGTGAAACTCTTACAGGCCATTCCTATGAATGCAGCTCGTTCTTCACCAGATTGCTCCGCACTCACGGCCCTGTTTGAGTCCTCTCCGCGCCGCATAGCCCCGCTTTCTCTCCCGACGGGTCTCATTACCCATGCTAATTTATTCTTGCATCGCCACGCCCCCTCCGCGTCACCGCCTGCCTGGCAACAGCGGGGTTTTACGACACCCGGCGCGGCTTTACGGCACCGGCGCGGTTTGGCGGCGCTGCTGACACGGAAGCGGTGGCAGAGGAGGGGGAGGGTCGGGGGTTCGTCACTGAGCGGCGTCGCCCGTGGTCCCAGCGGGGACTCCGAGGGGCGAGGATCGCGGTGGGTGAGGGGGGTTTGGAGCGGGGGAGGTGGCCCTGAGGCAGGAAGGAGGCCCTGGGGACGGGTCGCGCCATGGAGCTCAACAGACTTATGCGGGCCCTGAGGCCGGAGGGGCCCGGAGATGGGGCGCCGCTGTCCGCTGCTGTGCCACAGGCCGAGGGAGCCCTCTTGAAGCTCGGGCAGCTCCCCTCAGAGGAGCTGGAGAATGGGGTGCGGCCTCCCCCTGCTCTCCCACCGGCCGAGGGAGACCTTAGGCAGTTCCCTTTGGAGGGGCTGGAGGATGGGGAGCAGCCGCCCCCTGTTGTCCCCCAGGCCGAGGGATCCCTTGGGCAGCTCCCCTTGGAGGGGCTGGAGGATGGGGTGCAGCTGTCCCCCTCTGTCCCACCGGCCGAGCAAGCCCTCCTGCAGCTCACGCAGCTCCTTTCCGAGGGCCCCAGCGCAGCCAGCGTCGTCCGAGACCTGGGAGCACTGGTGGAGGCCGCGAACTGCCAGTGGCTCCTCGAAGGGCTGAGCCCCGTGACGCTGGGTGGGTTGGTGGTGGCACTGAGCGGGTACGCAGCACCCCCAAAGCAGGAGCAGGATGCAGCGGATCTTCCCGCGAAGGACAGCGCGTACGCTGCCACAGCTGAGAGAGCAGCTGAGGCTGGGTCTGTCTTTCTGCACCTCCTCACGAAGCTGGAAGCTGCCAAGAGCCAGGAATCTCTGGGTGTCCCTGTGGTGGGTCCAATCCTGCGCCATGTGGTGGCACCCATCTACATCTTTGCCAGCACACACATTGTGGAGAGGCCCTGGACGAACGCGAGGTCCCGGGCAGTGGCGCAGGAGGTGCTGGCGTTGCTGGTTCAGGCTGCAGGCTGCGAGTCAGTGCCCGAATTCCTTCGGGGAAAGAGTGAAGATGAGGAGGGAAGATTTGCAGCAGTGATGGGGCTCCTGAAACAAGAGTTGACCAAGTGAGTTGGAGGGACAGGGAAGGGATGGAAAGGGAGAGTGGAGTGTTTGTCTGGTCTGTATGTAGGAAATGGGGAAAACTTTTCGAAAAACCTGTGTGAGCTCAGGCATTGTAAGGCACTGAATGATAAATATGGGGCCAGGGGTTTCACAAGTTATGGAATCATGGAATGGTTTGGGTTGGAAAGGACCTTAAAGCCTATCCAGTTCCACTCAGCTGAGAGGCCCAAATGTGTAGGAGATGAGCGTTTGTCAGTTCTAGCATTCACAGAGCTTACATTTGTGTTCCCAGAGACACCTGGAAGCACAACCCTGCCACGAAGTTTGTGTTCTCCTGGACACTGCCTCACATCACCCGGCCCTGGCTCAGCCGTTACCTAGAGCGTGTCCTCCCACCTTCACTGCTCATCTCTGATGACTACAGAGAGGAGAACAAAATCCTGGGCGTGCGCTGCCTGCACCATATCATCCTCAACGTGGTAAGGGATTTGAGAAATTAGATCCTGTTCTGGTTGTTGTTTGAAGGAAGGGGGTGTTGGATGCCTATTAGGATTCCTGACTTGTCATCCTGGTTCTGCTGGTGACCTCACAGTTCTGCTCCATCCTCCAAACTGTCTTTATGTGTTTAGATATTGTTGACCTGAAGCAAAGAATGGCTTTGCCACCTTTTGAACTCACTGATTCGCATAGCAGCTTGACAACAGTTTGCAGGGCAGGATATTAAAGCAGTGTCAGTGAAACTGCAAAACCACAGCTGTGGGTGTGAAGAGAATTGGCTGCTCCTGTGTAGGGCAGGGTTTAACCTGTGTTTATTCCAACACCTGCTCCCACTCTCTTCCCAGCAGCATTCCTAATGCACAGCGTGGGCCAGGGTTGTTTTTTATAAGACCTGGGGTTGTGCAGGCTGTTCTCTTTTGTCAAGTTAAGTGGCTGCTGAGTGTGATGCACAGGAATAACAGTCTGTTCTGTTGTTGCAGCCGGCTGCAGACTTGTGCCAGTTCAACAGGGCCCAGGTTGTGTACCACGCCCTTTACAACCACCTCTATTCACGAGAGGCCCCTCTCATCCAGGTAGGAACTTCATTTTAATCTACCCTGTGGTACTGCATATCAGCCCCATGAGGGACAGCAGCCTAAGGCATGGGGAGGCAGAGCCTGTTTCCTTGCAGCCTGTCCCACAGGGCTCTTGCTGTTCTGGCCAAGAGACAGAGCAACTTTGTAGATTTTGGGAAAACAGCGAAGCAGAGAGAAGGCCTTTCACCTCCTGTCCTCATACAGGCAGCAGCCTTGCCAAACAGGCCAGTAACTGGTAGAATCATAGAATAATTTAGGTTGGAAAAGCTCTCTCAGCTCATCCAGTCCAACCATCAGCCCAACCCCACTGTGCCTGCTAAACCATGTCCTCAAGTGCCACATCTACACGTTCTTTGAACCCCTCCAGGGATCGAGACTCCACCACTGCCCTGGGCAGCCTGTGAACAAACCCTTCCATGAAGGAGTTTTTCCCAATATCCAATCTAAACTCCCTAGCACAGCTTGAGGCCATTTCCTCTCATCCTCTCCCTTTTTACTTGGGAGAAGAGCCTAGCGCTCACCTCATCACAACCTCCTTTCTGGGAGCTGTGGAGAACAACAAGGTCTCCCCTCAGCCTCCTTTTCTCCAGGCTAAACAGGCCCAGGGCCCTTAGCTGCTCCCAGAACCCCTGTCTTCCAGGCCCTTCCCCAGCTCTGTTGCCCTTCTCTGGACACACTTCAGCCCCTCATGCCCTTCTTGCTTTGCAGCAGCACTCGGGTCTGTCAGGTGAGGCTCTGGGTGGTCACAGGGGTGGGAGTTCCTGGTGCTTCGGGGGGAACATCAACAGGTTTGCCCAGATGTGGTTTCTCTCTCCAAACCAGGCTGTACTGCTGTGCCTGCTGGACTTGCTGCCGATCCTGGAGAGAGCCCAGCGGCAGCAGAAGCAGCCCAGGCCCACGGGCTGGTGGGACGCGGTGCTGCAGCTGGTGCTGACCCAGATGGAGGCAGAGCACCGCCTGGCGCTGCGGCGGGCGTACGCCAGCACCCTGCCTGCCTTCGTGCAGAGGTGAGAGCAGCCTCCGCAGCCCCGTGGGGACCTGGCCTCTGCCTCCCTCCTCAGTGTCCCTTCGTGTCGGCAGCCTCGGCATCCTAATAGTGCGGCACCTGAAGAGGCTGGAGCGAGTTATCCTGGGCTACCTGGAAGTCTGTGATGGCCCCGAGGAAGAAGCCCGACTGGGAATACTGGAGACGCTGCAATGCACCATAGAGCACGCTTGGCCCAGGTACTGGTCTGGGGTTGAAAGATGCTATAGAAAGCGTATCCTGAACGCTGTCCCTCTTGCAGAGCCAAAGTTACTGTTAGGGCCTGAAATCTCGAGGGAAATTCTGTCACAAGGAGGAATTGCTGGCTGAAAAACCCAGCCCAAAAATTAAGCTGGGTCCTCATTTTGATCTGACTTCTGCCTGTTCTAGAAACTTCAACTGGGCTAAAAACTAAACCCTGTGAATGAGGCACTGCCATTGCTGTCTCAGGCTCACAGCCCTGCTCCACACACAAACGGCACAGCAGCTCCTGCCTGGAGTCCAGGAACTGCCAAGTATGGCTGTGCTTTCCCCTGGCTTGCCAAGAGGGTTTAGAGGTCGTTTCCTTTTGCAGAATGCCATGCAGGCTCCCTGTGCTCCTCAAAGCCCTCCTGAGGATGATGTGGGATGTACACACTGACCAGGGCCCAACACCAGAGCCGGTAAGAGCCGCCTTGCTCCAAGGGGCCACGGAATGCCTCATCCTGCTGGATCGCTGCTCAGAAGGGCAAGTGAAGGTGAGCTGGGGACCCTGCCCTCCTTCATCTCCCATCCCTTCTCCCTTGGAAGGGGCAGCAAAGAGCCTGTCTGCTTCCTCGGTACAAAAGTGTTTTGGAAGTATTGATTTCCAACACCTCAACATTAGTACTTAATTGATACGCGATGTGATGCATATCAACGGGTATCCACACTTTGTATCATTCTCATCCAACAGAGGGTTGGTAACACATAAACCCAAGCATGCCAAGGCACTGGAAATGGATGCTTTTCTCCTTCTAGATCCTGTTGGAAGGTGTCTACAGCAGCTGTGAGGAGAACCGGGTCCGGGAATGCATCAGGAAGGTGCAAGAGAACACGTGAAGCGTGGCTGATCAATGTCTTTTGTACAGTAAAACTTTTTTATTTATTTAAAGTTCCTGTCTTTCCCATCCCATCCATCAGCCCCACAACTCCCCCAAACAAGAAGTGCACTCCCCTTGCTGCACGTGGGCTTCTCCAGCTTTGGAAGGAAGCAGTAGTGCCCCCCCTAGTCCAGTTCCTTCCAGGAGCACAGTCCAAGCTGAGCCTGGTGTGGTTTTTGAAAAGGTGTGGGGGGGTTCTTCTTTCAAACTGTGCTTCCTGCAGTTGTACAAACCTGCTGCAACTGTCCAGGATTGGGGCAGGAACCCTTCTTAAGGCAAATTATTAGTCTGTAGTATGGAAACAGAATTCTTGAGGGTCCTGCGCAGAGAGGCAGAAGCTGGAAAGAGCTCTGGTGGTGGATCTGGAGTCCTGTCATTCTGTACTGCTCAGGAAAGAGTCAGGCTGCTTTTGTTTTGGTGGCTGGCTCTGTTTCTTCTTCGTACTCTATCTCAATGTAGGGACGTTTTCTTCTGGCTGGTCCTTTCAGGGGAGTTTTTCCTTTAGATTTGGAGTGAGAGGCTTTCTTCTCTACTTCTTCCTCCTCTTCCTGCTCCTCTTCACTACTTGTCTCCAACTTATCCATGTCCTAAGACAAGAGGGATGTCAAAGCACCTGGTGTAACTAAACCTGCTCTTTCTGCAGAATTACCTCGTGTTTCCAATTCCATTTTATCATTCCTGACTCCCAGCTGTGTAGCCAGAGGAGCTGGGCTGTGGATACACTGCAGCCTGGCTCTGCCCTGCTCCACAAACCCGATTCCACTGGCTCATCCCATCACAGAGATGCCACGAGGGTGGGTGTTACTTTCAAACATCTTAACCTGATGGGTTATTCCTGGTGCTTCACCTACCTCAAAGTCGCTGAGGTCACTGTCCTCTGCTTCCACAAACTCTCTTTTATCCACCTCCTGTAAGGAATGAAGTAGGAAGCTGATACACACGTACCAAGCACAATGCAGTGTCACAGCTCACAATGAACGAGCCATCAAGGCCACGACTGCACACACACACTTGCTCTGAGTTCACTGAAGGTACTGAGCTCGAGGGAACCTTTACAACCCCCTAATTTCCCTTATTGGGGTTGCAACGATCTCTTCTCACTCCAACATTCACTGCACAGCGTGTGGGTGACTCGGAGCTGCTGTACCAGGTCAGGGAATGATCAGCTGGGGCTGGAAGCATTACCTCCCCATCTTCTTCTTCCTTCTCTGCGTCAGACTCGCTCTCGCTGTCGGCCTCTTGCTGTTGCAGGGCTTTGTCGAAGGCGTGAATGGGGAAGTTGTAAATGTCTCCATACTGGAAAGGAAGATGTGGATTCTGGGTTGGTGACAGGGCCATCTAAAGCCTTGGGGCAGCACCAAACAAGGCTGCAGTTATGGCTCAGCCCCTTCCCTAATTCAGAAGTAGGCGCTGCTGCACAGAAAACGAGAGGTGTTGTGTTTGAGGAAGGAAGTCCTCCAGCCCGTTGCCAAGATGGGCAGTGTGCAATCATCCCTGACCCCTCCTACATGGGTAGTGCTTCCCCTCCCCACCACCGCCCATGTCCCTCCCTGGAGAGCCACCAGGATGCAGCTTTACACATCCTCACCGTATCCTGTTTCAGCCTTTCCAGTAATTCCTTCTCGATGGCATTATCCAGCTGTGCAGCAATCAGGGCTTTCTCCTAAGGGCGCAGAGAGGAGCTGTGTCAGTGGTTTGAAAGACACATGGAACAGGAGCAACAGACAGGAGATGACATGAAAGAGCAGTCTCACCTCTCTCCTCTTCTCTCGCCTTTCAATCTTCCTCCGTAAAGGAACAATCTTCCTCCTGCAGAGAACAAGCACTCATTAGTGAACCTGTCAGCACTCGCGTAGGAAAAGCTCATTTGGGGCAAAAACCAGCAGTTGTGTCATTAGGAATGTGGCTGCAATTAGTTTAAGTGCATTTTTAACACCGCAGTCAAATCCATTACAGCTAAGTTCATCCACCAGTCTGCCAAAGCCTTGGGAAAACAGCTGGAGGCACCAGAGCCAGGGAAGAGCTCTGTGCACAGTCAGTAACCATGGCTCCAATGGATGGAAGGGACCTCAAAGCCCATCCAGGTCCTATCACCTGCTGTGGGAATGGACACCTCCCACTGGATCAGGCCCAAAGCCTCATCCAGCCTGACCTGGAACACCTCCAGGGTGGACAAACCACGGCTGGAGAAGCTGACCTGAGGTGATGGCTCCTAGTTCTGTCACTCACTGTCGTTTGAGCGTCAGCTTCCGGATGCGGATGAGGTACTGCGTGATCTTGGTGAAGCGCTGCTTGCACTTGTGTCGGATGAAGCGTGGCCAGTAGATGAGGTTCTCGTCTATCTCCTCCAGGGCTTTCTCATAGTTCTTGCTTAGCAGGACCTGGAAGGGGGAGAGGAAGGGGAAATGGCTGAGCTATGGAGCGGCAGCAAAGCGGGATCAGTCCACCCCGTTGCTCCCCATCTCTTGCTGTGTTAGGCTGGAGCACATCTGGTGAGTGTTCAGCTTTCCTTAACTCACCCGTTCCCAGAGCCGACGGGGGAAAGGCGCCCGCTCGATTGTCTTCATGTACAGGTAACAGCGACCTAAGGAAGAGAGGAACACGATCCAGGAAAAAGGAGTGAGTGTGTCCCCCGAGAGCTGGGGAGCTCTGGGAACCTTCCAGCAGGGGATGTGGCTCTCACCCTTCTCCTCCCGGATGGTGGCGTACTGGCTGTTGGCCAGCGGGCAGGAGGAACGGTTGCACAGACCCGTCAGGTTGTACTCATTCCGGCAGAAGTTCTGGGTTTTCGTCCTGGAAAGACGAGAGGTGAGATGGAAGGGGAAGGGCAGGAGCGCCCCGCTGCAACCCCCTGCCCCTTGCAGCTGCCCACCCCATCCCCTGTGACTCTCAGGGCCTGAGGGGCGCCCACATCTGCCCATCCACCCACATCCATCCCGTTCCCTACGGAAGCACCGCATGCACCCTCACAACTTACGTTATCTTGTAGGAGCAGAACTGCCTGTTCCCCAGCATATCCCAGACAACCTGCGGAGACAGAGTTGGGGATGCAGCCTCCCACCCCCCGCCCCCCCGCTCTGTCCATACCCCCAAGGCCGGGCACAGGCTCTAAGGGTGATGGTGCCCCCCCCCCCCCCAGTTAGGGACAGGCTCTAATGAGAACGAAGGGCCCCCCCAAAGACTGGGATCCCCCTTCCCCAGTTCGTGGGCCCCACGGGGCTGGGGACAGGCTCTAAGAGGGATGGGGATCCCCCCTAAAGACTGGGGACCCCTCTGCGATCTGTCAGCCCCCTTGGGCTGGGGACGGGCTGTAACACAGATGGGGGTCCCCCTCCTTGTTCTATTCCCTCCCACCCGGGCTGGGGAGGGACCCTTCCCCCGCCACGTGTTCGGGGTGCCGGGAGCAATCAACTCGGGGGGGGGGGGGGGGGGGGGGGGGGAAGGCGGGCGCCGATTGGCTGCGGCGCGGGGGGTCGCAGGCGCCGATTGGCTGCGGCGCGGACGGGACCGAATCCACCGGCGGACTCACATCGTCCGAGTGCATCGCGGCGGCCGCGACCGCTCCGCGCGGCCATAACCGGAAGGGGCGGAGCGTTGCGAAATCTCGCGAGAGCTGCGGGGTCGGGGAGGGACAGGAAGGGGCGGGGCGTGCAACGGAAGGTGTCATGGCGGCGGGGCGGGGCTGTGAGGGGTGGTAGAGCTAAGTGTGTGAGCTGCCTTGTCCCTGTGGTACTGAAAATCACAGCATCGTGGAACGCGTTGGGTAGGAAGGGACCACAAACCCATCCAGTTCCACCCCCCTGCCATGGGCAGGGACACCTCCCACTGGATCAGGGGGCTCCAAGCCCCATCCAACCTGGCCTTGAACATCTCCAGGGATGGGGCAGCCACCACTGCTCTGGGCAACCTGGGCCAGGACCTCCCAACCCTCACAGCAAAATATTTCTCCCTAAGATCTATTTCAATCTCATCTCCCCTCTTTCAGCTGAAAACCCTTTCCCCTCATCCTATCTCTGCACTCCCTGATAAATGTTGCTCTCACAGCTTCTGTGATGCTCTTTATCTGCAGACCTTGGGTCAAAGGGTGTGAAACTGGTTCCCCTTCAGCTACCAACACTCTCCTTGTCTCCTCCAGCCTCCCCCCACCACAGAGTCAGTGGTACCTGTTTACATCACTGCCAATGCGTTCAAGAATTAGATTAGTTCTTTTTTTCAGCGGGATGGGTAAAAAAAATGGGGTCGTTTGATGCAAAAATTACAACCTAATTGTCCTCTCAGGGCAGAGAATCTTCATCAGTGTCGTTGGTGCTGCAGCTGACAATTGCTCTGAGCTGCCAGGACTGGAGGGAAGAGTGACCAGCATTGTCGATGGGAGTGCTGGGTGCGGTGCTGGGAAGGGCTGGGTGGAAAGGAGTCCTCCTTGCAGGATCCAAAGGCTCCTCCACCTTCCTGATGCTCCCAGGGGCTGGGTTTCTGGAGCAACCATCCCCAGGCAGGCAGAGGGGATCAGAATTAATATTTACCTGGGAGGCGGAGGTTTGGATAAATCCCAAAATGGAACAGCTCCTTTTTTTTTTTTCCTTCCATCACAAGAAAGCAAACGTTTTTACTTTTATTCTTGGCAAAGCAGGGAAACAGGTGGGAGATAAAAATAAACGTGGGTTTTGAGAACAGGCTGAACATCAGTCACTTCCAGACAGCCTAAGAACTATAATTGCATTTTGTATGCACAGAGTGAGGGGCCAGGGTCCTGCCATGGGTGTGGGGTTGCCTGACGAGAGCCATTTGTGCCCTTTGTTAATGAGTCATTAGGTACCACATCGTGATGAATTGTTCTTCTCCTCCTGTTTCCCTGCTGTTGAGCACATCTGCACTGTGCTGGTTGGGATTGTGGAGCTGGGAATCATCTGTTCTTGCTGGCAGGGGAGACGGCTGCGCGTTACACAACTGCTCGCTCAAGACAGAAATTTGTTTATGTGAACAGAGAAGTATTTTGAGGTTTCACTGGGAAAAAAGAGACCACAGGAGTTTTCACTGATCCATAATTAATCTGGTACCTCTATTACTTCACTTGCTCCCTTTCATTTAACTTTACATTTATGGGCTGTTATACTCAATAATTATTATTAACATTGCAGCTGCTCTCTTTCTAAATTATAGCCAGGAAATTAAATAAAAATTAAATCAATCTATTGTATTTCTTGTTGCGATGGGTTCAAATCACAGGAACAACCCATTGCCCTGTCTCAGCTGAGAGATAAAGAACCCCAGCTTTCTTGTCATTACAGAAAGGGTTTATACTGGGGATTACAGTAGAATTCTGGAGCAAGGAAGCTCCCAAAGCTGGTACTGCTGATTTCATTTTCTCCAGTGCTTTTCTTTGAAGAGCAGTAGGTGCTTTAATGACACTAACAAATGCCACTGTGTCTGGGAGAGATGTTGATGTTATTCCCTACTGCGTGGGCAGGCTGTGCCTAAGACAGTCTCATTCTGCAGGGCAGGATGGTGTGATTCTCCTAATCTTTGTGACGTTTCTTGGCAGATGAGATATAGTGAGTTTGGGTACCTTGCCTGGAAGTCACACAGCACATGAGTAACTTAACTAAATGGATGGAGCCTCCAAATCCTGGATCTCTGCTCCTTGCTGTGGATTGCATGGCAAAGAGAACAAGTCAGTGTTCCTGTGTCCGTCCTGTGTCTGTAAGTCTTGGGAGAGGCTGGATTATTCTTGGGAGCTAATACATCCGCGTTCTGTACACTTAAGGCAGGTTCAGACCTTCCTTGCACTCGCTATTCCGCATTTTCTGCCTCCACATCGCTGTCGTCTGTGAGCGGGAAATCGCGCGGGGTTTTTGGCGTGGTGTAGCTTTTGGTTTGCATGGGGCATTCCTGGCTCAGGATTGCCTGGGTAAAGGAGAGAAGGAATCACACTTTAGTAAAAACGGTGATTGATTTGAATCGTGAACAGGAGCGTTGACGCTCGGAGACAAAGCCAAAGCAACCAGGGGCTTTTCCCCAGGGAATACAGACTGTGAGGTAGAGGGAGGACAGGAGCTCCAGACTTTTCTGGGTTTATTGTCTGAGTTTTTGTCTCTTTTTTGAGGGCAGAGCCCCAAAGGAAAGACACAATCCCTGGCAAATCTATTCTAATCCCTCCCAAAATCTCTAGATTATCAATCCCTTCTACTTTAAGGGAATAAAGTACAGGTGAACTCACAATCTTCTCCTCTTTAGCGGGAGGGTTGCGCAGGTACCAACAGAGAGGAGCGTAAGCAATGTTGATAACTCCAATGATGATCATCAGCCAGGGAAACCCGATAGCTCGTACTATCGCACCGCCCGTTGATGGACCTGCAGATAGATTTTTATTAATTAATCATTAGATTAATAATGGCTGAGGAGACAGAGAGCAAAAGGCACCTTCCAGTTTCGAGGAATCTATAGTGAGGGGGTCAGACTGTGCCAGGTGGAAAGGGAGTGATAAACCAGGTGAGTTACAGACTAAGTCCATCTTCCCATGAGTAAGAGCTCCTCCATACCGATTGCAAAGCCCATGCAGAAGGCGACGTCCGCGATGGCGTAGACGTTGCCGTAGACGGAGGTGTGGCGAAGGTCCACCAGGTAACCCATGATGGGCATCATTGAGGAGTCCACCATTCCTGCCCAAAGCAAGAAGGACCTGATCAGTCGTCACTTTGACCAAGGGTGGTGGCAAGAGCTGTGTTTGAGCTCCGACAGCTTACCTATGGCAAAGCCGAGCCCGCTGTTGGGGCCAATCAACCCGTAAATATTTTTGGCCAGCGGTACCTTTAGGAAGAGAGAGAGGATGTAGGAGTGAGGCCAGAAGAGCTGGGTGAGGTGTGAAACTGGTACACACGTGCAAGCACTGAACATCTACTGACTGCCAGGCATGTGACCCATCTCAGTCCTGTCGCCCGCAGCGTCCCAGCTGATTCTTCTATGGAAAGATCTCAAATTGACGTGTGCTACTTACACAGAGGAGACTAATTCCCACCACGACCATGCCAACCATGGAGCAAAGCCACCTGCAAGGAGACCGTGGTTAGGAAAGGGCAGATGGTAGAATCATGGAATGATTTGGGTTGGAAGGGACCTTTAAATGTCATCCAGTCCAACCCTCCTGCAGGAGCTGGGACATCTTTAACCAGATCAGGTTGCTCAGAGCCCCATCCAACCTGACCTTGAATGTTTCCAGGGATGGGACTGGGCAAATAGTTCCAGTGTTTCACCACCCTCATTGTAAAAAAATTCTTCCTTCTATCCAGTCTGAATTTAATTTGCCCTCCCTTAGTTCAAACCCATTGGTCCCAGTGTGCACAACACCATGGGGCTAATTCACGTTGAAAGTGCAGGGCTGAGCTGAAATCTCTGCCTTCCACTTACCGACCCATTTTGTTGGCCAGGATCCCAAAGAGATTGGTGCCAACGAGGTAGGATACACTGGCAGGGAGGAACGCCATCCCTGGCAGAGAATTACAAAAAGAATGTGTCATTCCTAAGAAAATACAGGGAATTTGCAAAACTGTTCACTTCGCTGCTTTAATAAACTTGTCCTCCTCTCCTGTCATGGTTGCTTCCTCTTCCACCTTTCTCCCCTTGCCTTTGGCTCACTAAATTGAGAGGAATAAAATCACTGCTTCAATAAAAAGCTCAGGGAATCGTTTTGCAGTCAAAATTAAATATTTGCACTGTTTGCTGATTTACCAGTTGTTTATTTTTAATATGCTCTCCCGACGACTATAAATAAAACTGGGCAGCTCTGTATCAATGAGACAACTTCCTTATTGAAGCAGCCTGATTTATGTTTAATTTTTTGTCCTCTCTTTAACAGCTACAGAACATGGTTAATCTTGGGGGTTCAGTCCAAGCCCTTCTGGGTTTTTTTGTTCCAGAATTATGGGAATGGGCAAAGTGAAGAGTACAAATAAAGAAGCCCCTCAAGTACATAGAAGCTTGGGATGGACGGATCGTGGCTGAACAGTCTCTAAATTCAAAATCTCAGGGATCTGAAAATCTAGTGAGTATATTTGGGGTTTTCTTTGCTGGCTGCTGACCTCTGGGTCCTGCTAAGTCACCTCAAAGGTTCCCCTTGAGTTCAGTGGTGACAGGAGCAGCCCTGAGTGCCTTTCTCAGCCTGTGGCATTTGTGGTTACCAGGCAGCTACACTGTCCCTTCTCCTACTGCCAGGAGCCTCGAGATTCTGCTCTGCCTTCGCCCATCCTTACTCAGTCACTCATGAGAAGCATCCTCAGCTCTTATCGAGATGGATGCTTCTGCCTGATCAGCAGATAAGTCGATTAGAACCTCTCCCAGCCCTCCTGCTCCCAGCTGCAATTCAATTTGGGATCTAAGTGTAGCCTGTGGCACCCCCCGTGTCATCCCTCAGCCAACTGGGTTTTATAACAATTAGTTTTTATTTTCATAGAGCACACAGACAATGTTATCTCCAGATCCCATTTTCTAGGCAGCTGGTAATTAGCACGTAACATCCTGTCCTTCCTGGGACTCTCTAAATGGCCTTGTTTGACTCAGAGCTGCCTCTGCAGAACCCATCTGCCTGCCACCATTCCAGCCCAGCACGATGCCATTATCTGCCCTGCAGAAGACAGGATTCGACAGGCTTCCCCTGCACCAAACAGCCTTTCTTCCACCATTATTGCACTTGTGGGGAGTCTGATTCTATACAATTTTTTCAGTAATAGGGAAAGGCACATTGTGTAGCTGCCACTAAGGACATTTCCAGCTGAAATTGGAGCTACACGGAGCCTGGGATCACTTTGTGCAGGTGAGGAGGTAGGTTTTCTTCTTTTTTAGAATGATACAAGACATTATTCAATCCATCTCACAATGCCAAAGTGGGACCTGTTGTAGCTGAACCATTGAATCACGGGATGGTTTAGGTTGGAAGGGACCTCAAAGCCCATCCAGTTACCACCCTCCTGCCATGGGCAGGGACACCTCCCACTGGATCAGGGGGCTCCAAGTCCCATCCCACCTGGCCTTGAACACCTCCAGGGATGGGGCAGCCACCACTTCTCTGGGCAACCTGGGACAGGGCCTCGCCACCCTCACAGCAAAACACTCCCTGATCAAGAGCCCCTCCCCAGCTTTCCTGGAGCCCCTTTCAGTCCTGGGAGGCTGCTCCAAGGTCCCTGGCGCCTTCTCTTCTCCAGGCTGAACAACCCCAACACCCTCAGCCTGTTAACTACCTCAAGCAACTGTTCAAGAGTGAAAGCTGCAAAGCACAGCACCTACCCAGCTGCCATTTCGGGGAGCACATGGTTTGCATCATCCAGATGGGCAAGGTGGGCTCGAGCATGGCCACCCCCATGTTGGAGAAGCAGAGGGCTCCTGGAGGGGAGAAAAGGGAGAAATGCTCTATTTTAGCCACCTTCTGTTGTGGTTTCAAGTAGGCACAAGTGTATCTTCAGTTGGGAGACACCAGTGCACAAAGAGGAGCGCGGTGCACGCTGATGTCTACCCTACCTGCAGCGACCAGGATGAAGGGGTCTCGCAGCAAGGTAAACACCGGCGTGCCCTTGGTGCTCTGTGGGAGGGCAAAGGGGGAGTTATGCCGCCTAAGAGCTGTGTGTGCCTTCACCTGGCACCAGCTCACATATGCACATGCATCATTACTCACCTCGGGGGAGATCTTGGAGGGCTGCAGGATGCAGAGCTGCAAAGCTGGGAAGAAAACACTGCTGTTAGCTTAACTCTGGGGACAGCATCGAGTCAATCCCCATTTCTCTGTGGCTTTTCTTTCTACACGACCCCTTTCATCGGCAGAGGTCTCAGGGATGCAGTAACTGTGTTTGGGGAGACCTTAGAGCAGCCTTCTAGAACTGAAAGGAGCTATGGGAAAACTGGGGAAGGGCTTCTGATGAGGGGGTGCAGGGACAGGATGAGGGGGAATGGTTTTCGGTTGAGAGAGAGGAGGTTGATATGAGATCTTAGGGAGAAATGTTTTGCTGTGAGGGTGGGGAGGCCCTGGCCCAGGTTGCCCAGAGCAGTGGTGGCTGCCCCATCCCTGGAGGTGTTCAAGGCCAGGTTGGATGAGGCTTGGAGCCCCCTGATCCAGTGGGAGGTGTCCCTGCCCTTGGCAGGGGGTTGGAACTGAATGGGCTTTGAGGTTCCTTCCAACCCAAACCCTTCTATGATTCTATGAAATCATTCAAGCAGGCAGAGGGAGAGGTTGGTTCCAGCCCTGCTCCCTGAAGTGGACTGGGTTAGAAATGTTTTCTTGAGCCATGAAGCAGTCAAATATGCAAACACTCTACATCTGGCTGCCTGCTGAGAGCCACAACTAGAGCATGACAGAGATTGGATGTGGAAAAGAATAGGACTGAGAAAGAGAGTTTCATCTGTATGAGACCTACATTTAATTTTCCAAAAGCTCTTACATGCTTCATTAAAGCTGTCTTGCATTACATCCAGGCAAAGATGGTAACTGTGACTATAATTTAATTAGCTTAATGCTTCCTGCTGAAAATGCACATTTCTGCTCTCTCTGACTTTGCTGTTACACTCTGCAGGCTCTCAGGGCCTGCATCTGTAACACAGCTGTCGGGGAAAGAGCAAGGAGCAGCGTTCCTGCTGGCAAAGGCTCGTTCCTCCCTGGCGTGGCGAGGAGGCTGCAGACGGGTGTGCCTTTTACAAAGAATCTGCAGTTCAAAGAGCTGTACAGAATGTGCTATTCAAGGCACTAAAGCAATCAAGGGGTTTATTAACTAATGAGGGACTAATTCTTACTATATTGCTGTGTCAATCATCTCATGGTAGAAAACATACAATTTAGCAATAATGGAATAACCAGTGCTGATGATATTACCCATATTAATCTGCTTCTTCCTGCTCAAAAGCCCTGTGGGATTCTCCCTTCCAGTACCTGAAGGGGGCTACAGGAAAGCTGGGAAGGGACTTTTTTAAGGGCCTGGAGTGACAGGATGAGGGGGAAGATTTACATTAGATATTAGGAAGAAATTCTTCACCATGAGGGTGGGGAGGCCCTGCCACAGTTTGCCCTGGGAGGTTGTTGATGCCCCTTCCCTGGTGGTGTTCAAGGCCAGGTTGGATGGGCTTTGAACCCCCTGATCCAGAGGGAGCTGTCCAGGGGGTTGGAACTGGATAATCTTTAAGGCCCCTTCCAACCCAAACCATTTTCTGATTCTATGATTCTGTGAAAATGTCTGCATTTAATTTGCTTCCTGCACTTAATTTTTGGTTGGGTTAAACCATCTGGTTTCTCACCTCCATCCAAGAGGGCCAGGAAGGCCAGGACCAGGAAGGGAGATGATTTCCCCACGAATTCGTACATCACGCTCCCAAAGGGGGCTCCGACTGCAAGGCAAAGGCTTTGTCACACAGCAGCAGTGCCACCATCCCCAGTGCCCGGGCAGCGGTGCCAGGCTCTGGCTGTTGTGGTTTTCTCATAATGCTCTGGTGGGTGTTTGTGAAGGGTTGTATTGGAGAAGGTGTCTGGTCCTGCAGGCAGTGGCTGTGAAGAGTGAGCAGAGAGAGGGAGGAGGATAGGCCAGCCATGCCCTTGGAATGCCACCATGGAAGGGGCACAGCCAGACGAGTGGAAGCTGTAAGCGATGCCCAGCCAGGCTCTGGAGATGCCATTGATATAAACCCCAGTAGGAGGAAGGTTTCCTTACTCAGCACACCCAAGGCCAAGCCTCCAAGAGCGATCCCCATCGCATTGCCCCTCTCGAAGTCGTCCGTGTACACGCTGGCCAGCATGCCCAAGCCTGGGGGCAGAGAGACAGCAGAGGTTGGGACCCCGGTGGTGGTGGGGCTCCTCTCTGAACGCAGCCTGGGCTTTGGGGGGATTTGTCTGCTCCCTGGCTGGGCTATGTGTGCACCCTCTGCAGCATCCAGGCAGGCGCAGAGAGGAGGAGGAGTTTGGAGCCGAGGAAGGCACTCGGTGCTGCTGATCATCCCTGAGGCAGTAACTGAACAAGGGGAGCTAATGCAGGGACTGCAGTGCAGCTCAAACATTTACCTGCGACAGATGAGAACGATGACCCGATGCCTTGGAGGGCTCGGGCGATGAAGAGCAGGGTGTAGGTGCCTGAGAAAGCAAACACTGTGGAGGAAGGAGAGAGATAGCATCAGACAGAACCACAGACTGAGAGGGTAACAGCAGCCCCAGCCTGCACCAGTTTGGGTGCTGGAGGGTGCTGGGTGCGGCTCATCCTTTCTTGTCACCGATTTCTGAGCCCTGCTCTGCTCTCTCTCCTGCCTGGGGATGGTGGTGCAGGCACAGGCCGCAGCGTTGTCTCCTGTGCTTCTGGGTATGAAGGGCAGAGTGAGGGATGATACTCACTGACTGTGGAGATGAACATGATGATGAATCCAATGAACATGGGGATGTGGTAACCGATCCTGGAAAGGGAAAAGAGAGGCACCATCTCAGGGAGGAGCCCTCATTCCAGGCTGAGGTCTGGTCTCCCTGCCCAGCCTTAACACACACATCTCTGTGGGCTGGTGAGCATCTCCTGAACGTGCGGGTGTGCCCGTGAGTGCTGTTCAAGGAGGCCTCCAGTGTCTAAGTGCTCCCCAGTAACACCATAAAGCACCCCCAGAGACACAGCTCTGTTTTGGCAACCCATCCATGTGGAGATGGGTTGCTAAAACACGTGTCTGCTGGAGACAAAGGTGATTTAAAACTCCAGGGCAGAAAATCCGAACAACAACATTAAATCCATAGCAGGGTGGGAGTCTTTGTTTGTTTATTTGATGGTTACTGGTATTAAACAGCATCTGTCAGCACCTGAGGAGAGCATTAGTGAGGCTTATGTTGTAATATAAACTTGCAAGCCTTATAAGGCTTTTAGAAAAGGTAAAATTAATGCTTATTGTGATGGGTATATTGTCACCCTTGCTTCTCACCCACGTGCAGCACAGACCTTTACTGCCCAGGTATGATTTCATCCGTAGGCAGGAGCTACCTGTCTCTGAAGGGCTACAAATGCAGCTCTCTGACCTACCTGTTGGTCAGGAGACCCACGAATGGGTTGACCACCAGCTGTACCAGGGCCTTGGAAGCAAACAGGAGCCCCACACGAACATTTTCCTTGGCGAGGAACTCCTCACCCTCCAGGCAGCCGCTCGGCAGCGCTGGGCTACTGGTGGGGGGCTGTGGTGGGGAGCTGCTCTCTGTCCCGTTCACCAAGTCGATGACACTTGTGGAGGCCAAAACTGTCACCGTGCTGTTGTCAAAATAGGAAAACACGGAGGAGAAAGGAAGAGCCTTCAAGGCTGAAGGAGCTGGCTCAGTCCAAGCTGGGGCAGCAGAGCTGTTGGCGCCTTCGTATTCTATTGTATAAAGGAAGGTTGGGACGATTGGTACTGGAAGAAAAGCCACAGAAGGCATTAGTTAGTGATTTTACTCCTTTCTCTGGCTCGGCGTGCAGCTGAACTGGATGGGGCTGCCTAAACAGCAGCGCCCTGCAAGCTCCCCACAGCCAGCCCTCCCCACGGCTCTCCCTGCACAAGGACCCTGCCGGCATCATCTGGAGACCAATCAAGGTGAAACCCCGAGGTGTGACCCGAAGAGCCCAGCGTGAGCTGCGCGCCGTACCCACGACTGTCAGCAGCATGTTGTCCAGCAGCAGCGCCACGAACACCACCACCAGCACCAGCCTCCGCGCCGACCTGCCCTCTGCCAGCCAGCGCCGGGGCGCGCGTTCGGCTGCCGGAGACATGGCCCAGAGCCTGGAGCTCACAGCTCAGGGCCTGCTGGTCCCTGCTCCTCACGGCTGGAAGTCTCCTGGGAGCTTTAAAGAAAATACTTTGGATTAAAACCTCCCACAGCTTCTCCCTTGAGAAGGCAACTCCTGAAGTCAGTTGGTGGCTGTGTCCTGTAGGAGCTGGGACCTCTTCCCTAGGAGATGGGACCACCAGCTTTGCAATCAAAGACCAGGGTTTTATCAAGCTTGCATTTCAAATCGCAGCTGGAGAGAGCTCTAACCCGTTTCCACTCTCCTGAGACGTCTTGTACCTGCTTCAAGGCATCATTTAAGTCTTCTTCCAAAGACTCAAAAGCGCTGATCAAGCCAGTAGCTTATCTGGGGTAATCTCTACATCTTTTATTCCGTGTTTGTTCTTTGGAGATTAAATTAGGTCTCAAAGGAAATTAATTTATCTTTCATGTCTTTTCATTTGACCTAATTGAAATGTCATGGCAAGATACAAGACTTAAAAGCCTAACATACGTGATTAAGATCAGGGCTTTGGAGGGATGGAGAGAAGATTGCTGGCTTAGTGACACTGAAAATATCAATCAGAAATTTGCACTAAACCAACCAACCAATTAGCCATTTGTGTCCTTGTAGCTTGTAGGCACTTCAGAGACAAAGTGGCAAAATGAATGGAGCTGAGGCCAAACTATCACTCTTTCCAGTAATCCTCTGGTGTCCTGAAATCCCAGGCAATGATATTTATCAATTTTTAATTTAAAAAAAGCAAACCTTTTATCATCGAACTAAGTTGGGAAGCAGAGATGGTTTCTCACTGTTCCTCCAAGTACTAATAAATATCAAAAAATAGAATTAATGCAAGAGAAGACATATCTGATAGATACAAATTAGAGCGAGAGAATGAGTAAGGAAGCACAGACAATACAAACATGTAGAGTAATGTAGATATTATATCTCAAGCTACATTTCAAAGCAAACCTGTTGCATGGAGTAGAGGAAAACAAATGAACTCTTACCCTGGAGCCCATCTCGGCGCGAGGAGCTGTCGGGTGCTGCTGCGGGAGGTGGTGCGGTCGGCAGGCACTGCTCCTGGAGGATTTATGATTACCTTTTATCAGAAGAGGATATGAGTGTCCCTCTTGCATGGAGATTTAATTGGAACCTCAAACAAGTTCCATTCAGCCCTGCAGCTTCCTCTGCGTCAGAGCAGGATGGTGGGGTGGGCTGAGGGGGATGGGGAGGAGAGGCAGAAGTGTTTATCTGCAGCAGAAGCACCTGCTTTCCAGGCTTTCATCAATGCTTATCTCTCTCTCTCCAAGAACCTTAACTCTTGCCTGGGTCTGAGCACACTGAACATGCTGCCCTGGGACTGCACTTCCTTGGGGGAATCCTGCTCTGCCCCGTTGGTGGGTGGATACGAGGGGCAGTGAATGGATTCATCACTGGGAGGCAAGGCTGGCATCATTGAATGACCCTGAGAAATGCATTTATAAAATACTTGTTAGTCTAGCTCTTGGACTACCCTCCAGTGACTCATGGCTGTTCTCTTGCTGCCTTTTAAGCTGAAAGAGAAGAGACTTAGGTTGGATATTAGGAAGAAATGTTTTCCTGGCTTTAAAGAGCCCCTCCATGGCTTTCCTGTAGCCCTTCTTTGAGAAGGATGCTGGCAGTGGGTGCTTGGCCACAGCCCTTCCCTGTATCTGTCTTCTCTCCAGGCACAAAGAGGTATCTCTTGGACTAACAAGGCTGGTTTCTTATAATCACAGCTGTACCCATGCATGGGTGAGGCACTGCAAAAACCATTGAAAATGTGATCTTTTCTTCCATCATTTCTGTTTCCTTAAACTTTTGACACTTTGCTCCATGATGTTCTTTTTTAAACCCAAATTGATACAATCATTCATTCAAGATAGGGAGATTTACTGCCTAGAAAGAAAATAAATCCTAAATATATTCACCTTTTCTTTCTTGGCACGTAAAATCTGCCAGGGAGGCTGTTTATCCTGCTCCTGCAAGGCCAAAAACTATTGCCAGTAATGTGAGATGAGTGTATCCTACCAAGGAATTCCCTGAGTGTGCATCAGAGTAGAAGCTGAAGCCTTTAAATATGTTTCATGAGCTGAGAATTGAATGTCTAGGCCTGGAAATGACTTTCTAAATGTCAGCAGAGCAGGAAGAGGATGAGCAGTACAGCACTACCATCTACTGAGAGAGCCTGGAATCGCTCAGCTGTGACTGGGGCTCTGGTTAGGAAATGATTCAGGGTCTCCTTCAGGTGAGGAGGGGTGTGTGGAGACAGTGATGGTGGTGATGGTGATGATTATTATCATTAACATCTTTTATTTTGTAGGCCCCAAGGTCAGGACACCATCTCCTTTGGCAGCCAGAGGAGGTCACAGTGTTGTGTCACTTGTCTTGCTGAGATAATGGGAAAGCTTACTCACAGGTGCTTTGAAAGCATTTCCATGTGTCCATCAGCTTTTTCCAGGCAGTTCTCTTCTATATGTACATGACTTTTAACCATTATAAATGCTTGCCATGAATTTAAGCCCTCCCAGAACTGAAAGGAGGCTCCAGGAAAGCTGGGGAGGGGCTCTTGATCAGGGAGTGCAGGGACAGGAGGAGGGGGAATGGTTTTGAGTTGAAAGAGGGGAGATTGTGATGAGATCTTGGGAAGAAATGTTTTGCTGTGAGGGTGGGGAGGCCCTGGCCCAGGTTGCCCAGGGAAGTGGTGGCTGCCCCATCCCTGGAGGTGTTCAAGGCCAGGTTGGATGGGGCTTGAAGCCCCCTGACCCAGTGGGAGGTGTCCCTGACCATCGAAGGGGGTGGAACTGGATGCACTTTGAAGTCCCTTCCAACACAAACCACTCTGTGATTCTACGATTCTAATTTTTCTTTCAATAACCCTGTGGAAAAAAAAAAGGCTATGATTTTCTTCCTGGCCAGACTGAGGTGGTGAAGTATAGTAAACATTTCAGATGTAATGAAAAGTATAAGAGAATTTATGGGCTGTTGCAAAGCCCAGCGTAGGGCCTGAAAAATGGCTGGCAGCAGAGCTCAAGCCGGCTCTGCAGGTGACTGCAATTGCAGTGAATTCAGGTGCCAGCGGGTTTCGCTCAGCCAGATTGCTCTCTGCGGCTGCCGAAGGTGCAGTGAAAGACATCCTCTGTGCAGGCAGGGCTCCTGCCTGTCGGCACGAAGCACCATTTTACAAAGCAGCGTGAGACAAATGGCTTAGACGTTAACACCGCCAGCCTGGGGTTGGTCAAACGCGGCAGCGTGAACACAGAGTGGAACAGGCACCCGTACACCCATTCCTTTTCTTTAGAGCCACTCTCTGCTAATATTTCCTTTACCATAGAATCATGGAGTGGTTTGGCTTGGAAGGGAACTCAAAGCCCATCCAGTTCTAACTCATGGGCAGGGACACCTCCCACTGGATCAGGGGGCTCCAAGCCCCTTCCAGCCTGGCCCTGAGCACCTCCAGAGGTGGTGCAGCCACCACTGCTCTGGGCAACCTGGGCCAGTGTCCCACCACCCTTATTGTGAAGAATTTCTTCCTAATGTCCAATTTCTTTCTAATGTCTTCTTAATCTTTCCCCTTCCAGTTTAAAGCTGCTGAGACTGGGCAGGGGGGCACAGAGGGTCCCAAATGCTCCTTGTGCTCCTGGCCCGAGACTTGGACAGGAGGCCATCCTATTTTTTCTCCTTCTTCTATTTTTCTTTTCTTTCTCTTCCACTTTCCTTTTTTTTACATTTTCCATTTTTCCTCTCCTTTTCCCTTTCCCTTTTCCCTCTCCGTCTTCCTTTTCCCCCTCTCCCTTTCTCTTTGTCTTTTCCCTCCCCCTTTTCCCTCTCCCTTTCTATTCTCTCATCTCTTCCTCTTCTTCTCCCTCTCCCCTTTTCCCTCTCTCCCTCCCTTTCTCCCTCTGCCGTTTTTCCATTCCCCTCCTCTCCCCTCCCTCCCTCTCTCCGCCCCCAGCCCCGCCCCCGCCCCTTCCCGCCCCTGGCTCCGCCCCCTCTTGGCCCATTTCCGCTCCTGCGCGCGGCTGGTGCCCAAGATGGCGGCGGTGCGGGTGATGCGGGCGGCGCAGGGGATGGCGAACGGCGCGGGGCCCGGCGGGGCGCGGGAGCAGGCGGCGGCGCTCACCCGCGACTATCTGTCCCAGCCCCGCCTCAGTGAGTGCGGGCACCGCGGGGCGCGACGGCGGGCGGGGGGGCCCTCCCGATCCCCATCCTTATCCCGATCCCCATCCTTATCCCGATCCCCATCCTTATCCCGATCCCCATCCTTATCCCGATCCCCATCCTTATCCCGATCCCCATCCTTATCCCGATCCCCATCCTTATCCCGATCCCCATCCTTATCCCGATCCCCATCCTTATCCCGATCCCCATCCTTATCCCGATCCCCATCCTTATCCCCATCCCCATCCTTATCCCCATCCCCATCCTTATCCCCATCCCCATCCTTATCCCCATCCCCATCCTTATCCCCATCCCCATCCTTATCCCCATCCCCATCCTTATCCCCATCCCCATCCTTATCCCCATCCCCATCCTTATCCCCATCCCCATCCTTATCCCCATCCCCATCCTTATCCCCATCCCCATCCCGGCCCCCACTTCGGGCTTGGGGCTGTGGGCTGGTGCCCCCTGAGCCGGAATTTAGCTTGCAGTGCTGTCCAGCCTCGCTCTAAAAGCTTAAACCAGTCCCAGGCGGGGGCTGCGGGCCGTTCATACCAGGAAAAATGCATCCTGAACTGTTTCCTCATGGAAAGGGTGAAATAATGTCACCAGCAGGGCAAGGGAGGATCCTCCACCCCTCTACCCAGCGCTGGTGAGGCTGCACCTCAAATCCTGGGTTCAGTTTTGGGCCCCTCACTCCAAAAAGGACATCGAGGGGCTGGCGAGCATCCAGAGAAGGGAACAGAGCTGGTGAAGGGGCTGGAGAACAGGGGTTGTGGGAGCGGCTGAGGGCCCTGGGGCTCTTTAGCCTGGAGAAGAGGAGGCTGAGGGGAGACTTAATTGCTCTGTGCAGCTTCTGGAAAGGAGGTTGTGGTGAAATGGGTGCTGGGCTCTTCTCCCAAGGAACAGGTGATGGGATGAGAGGAAATGGCCTCAAGTTGCACCAGGGGAATTTTAGATTGGATATTGGGAAAAAAAATCCTTTATGGAAAGGTTTGTCAAGCCCTGGCCCAGACTGCACCGCGCAGTGGTGGAGTCTCCATCCCTGGAGGGGTTCAAAGAACGTGTAGATGTGGCACTTTAGGTCCTGGTTTAGCAGGCACGGAGGGGCTGGGCTGATGGTTGGACTGGAGGAGCTTGGAAGTCTTCTCCAACCTTAATGGTTCTGTGATTCTTAAACCTTATGATTTAGCAAGAACTGGAAATTACTGTCAGTTGTGGGGGGTGGCTTTAAAATGAAGTTGAGAAATCTGATGGGAAAGAGGAAATAACAACACCCTTGCAGAAGACCCAGAGTTGCAGTGTGGTGGGGGAAGGTAGGAGTTGTTTGAAGATTTGTGTGTTCTGGCCTTTTTTTTTGATCTGGGTAGCACTGACCCAAATGACTCTTTCTAAGCACCAAAATAACATGGAATACGGACAGGGTCCTGGCCAGGGAGCTCCTCTGCGGGGGCTTCCTTGAAAATGCCAGTCTGGTTTGAAAGCCAAATCCAACATTACCATTCCTGCTCCGCTTTGCTCTGGAGCGGAGGCTTCTGCCAAGCTTGAAGCCAAGGTGACTTCATATTCAGTTTGTGTTTTACCGTGGGGATTTCGGCTTTTGCCCAAACTGGCATCGCTTGCAAGCTGGGTATGAAAAACATTTCAGATGCTTTTGGTTTGCCTTAGAACCTTGATGGAAACAGGAGTTGTGAGTCAGCAGGGAGCTGCTTCCAAGTGTCTCGTGGACCAAGGCAAGGAGTGTCAGCTCTTTGACTCTGACCAAGGAGGAAGCGCTCATGAGAGTCATGGGATGAAATGCTTTGCTCAAGATAATGTTTTCCACTTCTTGCTGCAAACGCTTGTGGTCTGAGCTGAGTCCTCCTCATAGCGCAGTGTCTGAGGGATTCTCTGTGCTGAGGTGCCAGGAGCCAGCCAGCTTCTGCTTTTAAGACAAATTTAGTGGATTTTGACAAGAGGTAGAACGGAGAGATAGGAGTCCCAGCCTTAGACCATCTCTGGCACCCAGTGACCTTATCTGATGCAGCTTCGATTATTGCTGTTTAAAGGATCACACTGCAACAGCTCAGACTTTGCTCAGGTGTCAATACCTCATTGCTGACAGCTCAGACAACACTGGGTAAGTGTGCTGGGCTGGAATGGCCAAGCCAGGTGATTCCCCATGGCCTGATGCTGGTGGAATTAGTGATCTCTCCTCTGCTTTGTAGCATGACCAAGGGTGCTGGTGTCCCTCCTGCTCCACCAACGGCTTGAATTGCTCATTTTTCCATGATTAACAGTCACTCTCTTGGTCACGGATCCTTGTGACCCCGATCAAGCTTTGACTGAGTGTTACCTTTATCTGCCTGGAGAAGAGAAGGCTCCAAGGAGACCTTAGAGCAGTCTCCCCGTACTGGGAGGGGCTTTTGATCAGAGAGTGAAAGAGGGGAGCTGAAAGAGGGGAGATTGAGGTGAGATCTTAGGGAGAAATGTTTTGCTGTGAGGGTGGAGAGACCCTGGCCCAGGTTGCCCAGAGCAGTGGTGGCTGCCTCATCCCTGGAGGTGTTCAAGGCCAGGTTGGATGGGGCTTGGAGCCCCCTGACCCAGTGGGAGGTGTCCCTGCCCATGGCAGGGGCTTGGAACTGGATGGGCTTTGAGGTCCCTTCCAAACCATTCCATGATTCTGTGTTTCCATGTCCTGTTTAACTGGGACACCAGTGAGTCCTTAGAGCACATTCCTGCCACCAGGGTTTATGTAGGATATTCCTGATGGCCTGAGGAAGTACCTGACGCGTGGTTTGCTTTCTTTTCAGCTTACAGAACAGTGTCAGGCGTGAATGGTCCCTTGGTTATCTTGGATCAAGTGAAGGTAAAGGTTCAGATTCTGAATGAGTGATGCTTCTTGAGGGAGAGTTTACAGGAAAAGCTGTGACAGTTTAAATTCTTGTGAGATTCAACAAGCCACTCTTCAGTTGTAATCCAAAATAAATGAGAATATGGGAATTGCTGTGAAACTCAGAATTATCCGTGTCATGGAACAAAGGGGCAATAGTTGGGACTGTTGGGGGAAAGAGAAGAAACGCTGTTTCAGTTTTACCAACCTCCCAAATGTTATCTAAATGTGCATGTGGAAATGTACATACTCACTGTGTTCCTGACCTGTTTGTTTCCAAAGCAGAAGCTCTCTTTAACAGGGGGCTGTACAGAATGTGAGTTTGTTTTCACATTCCTGGGAAGTTACTGTTGAAGGCAACAACTGGTGCCCTGTGCAAACAACATCCAGCTTGGTTTCATTGTCAGACACAGCATTGCTGCTTTCTATTGGTGTGTCAGGACTGCTGGGGGTTTAGAGCAGGGTCTGTCAGGTCCTTCTGCAGGTCTGAGCAGATGTTTAGGCCCTGTAAAAATACCTTTATTAATTGTCCTAGAATGAGTTTTGTTCTAATGTTAGAATTACTCTTTAAGTAAATGAGTAGTTGCTAAGCTTGGGCTTATTTTAAATGTTGGCTTCATGGCTGTTCTTTGGGATTTTAACCACCTTTCCTATCCTCAGTTCCCTAGGTATGCTGAGATTGTCCACTTGACTCTTCCTGACGGCACAAGAAGGAGTGGGCAGGTTCTGGAAGTCAGTGGCTCCAAAGCTGTAGTTCAGGTATGGCTGGGACCAGGAGCATCTCTTGTTGCAGCGGAGAAATGTTTTATTAATCCCCGTGTACCATGTCGAATCTGCCCTGTGATAGGTTCTTCTAGTACTGTAAATGAAATCAAATCACCTATTTATTCCGCGTGCCAGTGGCACAAATAATTTCAGAAGATGGAAAACTGGAGTACAGTGCATTTATTTGCATCCCCCGTGGATGTCTTTGCTGCTGGATTAAAGGACTCTGTGTGGTATTAGATTTGAGATCAGCTCCTGTGCTGTGTGGCTGCAGGTATTTCTTCCAAGCAGCTGTTTCTTGTTAATATTAATTCTTCTTATCTGAAGAACTTTACCCTGTTGGCAAAGGGAGATGCTTGAGATCAAAGGAGAGGCACCGGGTTTGTTGGTTGCTGCTGATACACTTCATGAATTCTGTTTAAAGCAGGTTTTGATGTTTTGTACAAGAGAGCTGCTCTCTCAACCCTTTGACTGCCGTGCTTTTCTGCCCTGTGGCTGATGGAGTTCTCAAGCTGTGAAGCAGCGTTCTCGTGTGTGGTTTTGTAAAGCACAATACTGACTCCTTTCTCCTGTGGTTTTCTTTTTTTCCTCCTGCTATAATCACAGGTATTTGAAGGAACTTCAGGTATTGATGCCAAGAAAACCTCTTGTGAGTTTACCGGGGATATTCTCCGAACCCCCGTCTCCGAGGATATGCTTGGTGAGTGCTTGTGTCTGACTTTGAACAGAATTATCACACCCTATCTGATTTTTCACAGCCACTTACTTGTGGGTTTTATTGCTGTTCCTTGTAGGCAGAGTGTTTAATGGATCGGGAAAGCCTATTGACAGAGGCCCCATTGTTTTGGCTGAAGATTTCCTTGACATCATGGGTGCGTTCTTAATCCATTTCTGGTAGGGAATTGAAGACAAACCTGATGGTTCTAATTCCTGAATGTTACGATAGATTTGGCTTTGAACGTAAGATCTAACTGTTAGGGGGAGTTTAATCCTATTTTTTAAGTATTAAATTATACAATATTAAGTATTAAATTTACACAAACGCAGGACAATGAGGTAGCAGAAAGTAACTGTTTCCAGTAATCTACTTGGAAGCCATTCTTTGAAGTATTTGTGGACTGTCTTAATGATACAAACTCCAAAGATAAAAAGCCTGAAAGATAAAAAGATAAAAAGGCTTTTCTTGAGAGCCCTCCTACCATTTATATGGACAAAGAATGCCAGAGTGTTGGGATCTACACGAGGGTCAGGTTTGAGCAGGAGCATCTAAAGATCTGTAGGCCTGAAGGTGGGGTTTGTACCTTCTGACACGAGCCTTGGATCAGGGTCAGCAGTAGCTTGGTCAAGCTTCAAACACATTCATGGAATAACTTGTCTGCTCCTTAAAAACACAACAGGTCAGCCAATCAATCCCCAGTGTCGAATCTATCCAGAAGAGATGATTCAGACTGGCATTTCTGCCATCGATGGTATGAACAGTATTGCCAGAGGGCAGAAAATCCCCATCTTCTCAGCTGCTGGCCTGCCCCACAATGAGGTGAGTGCTCGGCACTGCTCTCCAAGCAGTGGCTTGTGTTTCACTCTGGGTAAAAAGTAAACTAACTTTAAATCCTGATCTGTGCAATAACATCAAATATACAAATGGACTGAAATGCTCTCTTCCCTAGATCGCAGCTCAGATATGTCGCCAGGCTGGCTTGGTGAAGAAATCCAAAGATGTGATGGACTACAGCGAAGAAAACTTTGCCATCGTGTTTGCTGCCATGGGTGTAAGTCAGTTACTGGAGGAGAATGAGTACTGAATGTGACAATGCTCAGAGTCGCTGGATGCTGCTCTTTTTAAGTATTCCAAGTCAGTGTTATATATATGACAGTGCTAAATTGGCTGTCTGAAAGCCCAAACAGGCAGAAGTGTGAGACTGTGAGTCTGATCAGGGTAAAGTACACTAAATTTTAGAATATATACCCTGGAATTCTAGAAATAACTCATTCTTTTGGGGAGTCTTTTCGTTGGAGAGCTTTGCTTATGGATTATTGAGGTGTTTCTTGTCTAGAACTGACACCTTAATATTGTGATTTAGGTGAACATGGAAACTGCTCGGTTCTTCAAATCCGACTTTGAGGAAAACGGCTCCATGGACAATGTGTGTCTGTTCCTGAATTTGGCCAATGATCCCACGTAAGGAGTTGCGCCGCGTCGGGTGGGAAGAGGCTGAGGGGAACGAGTAAACTGGAAGCTGAAGCTGCGCTGATGTCACTTGGATTGACATTTTGCAGCACAGCTGGGTGTGAACACGGAATGTTGGTGCGCGGAGCAGATGTTCGGAGGGCTTTAAAGTATTGCTGACTTCCAGCTGTTACCGTGCAGCTCTTGAGTAACGCCGTACGGTTCTGTTCCAGCATCGAGCGCATCATCACACCTCGCCTGGCTCTGACAACAGCAGAGTTCCTGGCCTATCAGTGCGAGAAGCACGTGCTGGTCATTCTGACAGACATGAGCTCCTACGCCGAGGCGCTGCGGGAGGTACGTGTTTGTCCCCTCGCACGCTGGGCCTTGGCAGGAAGGGCCTGCAGGGGAAAGTGAGAATGGAAACTCCTGCTCAAGCCGTTACAATTAGCATTCATTAGTGTTCTCAAATAGCCAGCGAGGCTTTTTGTCTAGGATTATGGTCAGCAGTCCAACAGCTCTTGCTTCTGTGATAGCTCAGCTTACTTGGTGGCATTCCTCAGCTTGATGTCACACTTGATGTCCCCTTGGCATCTTCTCTTGCCACGCACGGTTGTGATGACGGTCTTCTCCAACAGGGTTTTGTGTGGCTGCTGCAAGAGGGGCTTTAAGTTGCTGGTGTAGCTTAATGAGGAGAGAGAGCAGCTCTGTGAGAGGGATCTGATGTCCTGGATGTGTTTTTCTGATTGCCACAGGTGTCAGCAGCCAGGGAGGAGGTGCCTGGCCGTCGGGGCTTCCCGGGCTACATGTACACAGACTTGGCCACCATATATGAGCGGGCAGGGCGTGTGGAAGGCAGAAATGGTTCCATCACTCAGATTCCTATTCTTACCATGCCCAATGATGGTGAGTTATTTTCAAGTGGTTTTAATAGACAGTGATTTAAAGGGCTCCTGTGGAGCAAACTGCATTGTTTGGGACACGCAGGACCATAGGAGATCCTGTGGCCTTTAGGTTTCCATTTCTATATTGCAGTTGTTGGCTCTCTTTGCTGTCTGTATTGCTACTGGAAATGCATTTCAGACTTCAGGACTGTTCTCCAGCCCTCTATCAGGAGTGCTTACGGCACTAATCCTTGTGTAAGAGCACTTGGCAATATAGGGGGGTACTATCTGACAACCTTTAGAAGCGACTTACTATAAAAAGCTGCCATGTCAGTGCTAAAATACATTTTAAAGGTCTAAAAACTGTGGAACTATTTTTTTCCCCACAGATATTACTCATCCTATCCCTGACTTGACTGGATACATCACTGAGGGACAAATCTACGTGGATAGGCAGCTGCATAACAGACAGGTGTGTGTGCTACACGGGTTAGAACATATCTAATGTGTTATATGTACATTGTTTTTGAAGTGTTAACGTTGAAATTCCTTGCTGCCTCTCTTCCTGCAGGTTTACCCACCTATTAACGTCTTGCCCTCCTTGTCTCGACTGATGAAGTCGGCTATTGGAGAGGGCATGACCAGGAAGGATCACGCAGATGTGTCCAACCAGCTGGTATGTACAAAAGCAGAGGCATATTTCAAATACACCCCTCGCTGAACGGCCCACGAAGGGCACAGCTGCGACCCAGAGCCCTCCTGGGGCAGCTTTAAAGCCTTGATGAGTGTTTGGTGAGTCTTGGGTTTGACCAGAAGTCGTCGCACGGATGATCCAGGTGAGAGCATTTCTGTTTCTGTCCCCTCCAGTACGCCTGCTACGCTATCGGAAAGGACGTGCAGGCGATGAAGGCTGTGGTTGGCGAGGAAGCTCTTACCTCAGATGATCTTCTTTACCTGGAGTTCCTGCAGAAGTTTGAGAAGAACTTCATTGCTCAGGGTAGGTGTCTGTTCCACGAACGCTGCAGTGTGTGTTAACCCCTCGAAGGTCTCGTTCTCAGCTCTGCCTGCTGGCCAGACACTTCTTACCCACCCCTTATCTCCCCCTGTGGCTGCTTTCGGCAGGTCCTTACGAGAACCGCACTGTTTACGAGACCTTGGACATCGGATGGCAGCTTTTGCGAATCTTCCCCAAGGAGATGCTGAAGAGAATTCCTCAGACGACGCTGGCCGAGTTCTATCCTCGGGATTCGACAGCCAAACACTAACCACAGCTTCCTCTCTAACCCTTTGCTCTGTGAGATGCTGTTTGTTTTCTTTATTTTCATGTGTTGGTGTTTACTTGTCGCCCTTAAAATTAAAACCAAGAGTAGGTGACAGTTGTGCCAGTGTTCCAATGTCCACTGCTACCAGTTTTTAAAATATCCCTTCTTCCAAAGCCTGGATCTTCAGGAAACTCTTTAGGCCAGCTCTTAAAAAATGTGCAATAGCTCTCCTGAAGCTTGAGGTTTCTTTTTTTTTTTTGAACTGGACCTTTTGTAGGCATTTCAAGGGAGTCTGAGGATTACCAGCCAGTGCAAATCCTTACTTGCAAACCAGGAGCACGTGGTTTGGAAAACATGAAAGAGGAAACGTGACTTCCTTTGTGCAAAGCATCTGCTCAGGCTGATTGGATGCAGTTGCCGTGCTGTTGGTAGAACAGATGGCTCTGCTGCCCTGCTGGGGTGCTTGAAGACCAGGCTAATGCAGGGAGCATGGTGCATGACAAGTACCTTTCTGAAATGTGCAAGTCACTCATTTTTAACTATAGGTTCAGATTCCTGAAGGTGTACACGAACTGAGGACACCAGGAGGCACCCCAGGTGTTTTCTGCACCTTTCCAGAGGTCACAGACCAGTGGGTTGCTACTTGATAAGACTTAATTACAGCATTAAAGGTTTTAAATTGAGGTTTGCAGAGGAAGTTACCTACTTACCCTCTTTTTCCTTTGAAATCTGGAAGTGCCAGAGGCACAAACCAGCAGCTGAAGCATTTTGAGATTGATAGTCCCAGTGGGCAAAGCTCAGGAATGCGAGGCTTGGTGCTGCTGCTGAAGGGGATGGTGTGTGATGTTTGACACCTCTTACAGCTGGCACAGTTGTGCTGGTGGGAGGTCGGCTTTCCGAGTGTGTCTGGTACGAAAGGCTGCAGTGGGAGAAAGCAGTGAGGGTGCACGAGTGGATATTTTGAATTCTGTTACAGCGCACGCTCCGGGTGGCACTGGGTCCCGAGCCCTGTTTGGAGCCGGTGCGGTTTGCACTCCAGGCACGGGTTTGGCCAGCCAGGAGAGCTCAGCATTCCCAAACACTGCACACTTGGCTACTCAGTTCCGTGGTGGTTTTCCCAACCGGGTTCAGATGAGGCTCCGAGCCCAGTGCTGGCAGGCTTCCTTGCTTTTTCTCCCAGGCTTAATGTAGTCTAAGCTCTGGTCTCGCTAACCAAAGCATGTTGCACCTCTCCGAACGCCCTCGGTGCCTGTCTGGGAAGGTGCTAACGTGATGCAAATGGTAGTGTACTAATTCCAGCTTTCCCTGACGTCTCCTCTGTGCAGTTCTCTCTATAGTTTGTTCAGTGTTCTCTGTAACTTGGACTCAATAGCGACTTTATTCCAGTGCATTCCACCCTAAAGCTGTGTCAAGGCTATTTTTCTGGAGGTAAGGATGGGCGGTTGGAAGTGTTGGCATGAGAATACTTTAATGTAGAGAATATCTAAATAAATTAAATATGGAAGGTGTTGAACAAAACGGAAGCTTTTGTGATTCTGTGGTTAAGAACAACTCCAGGGCTTTCAGCAGTGGCTGAGCTGTCCTGTGCTGCTGGGGTTCCTCTTCACTCCGATGAAACTGATTCATAACGTGCTGAAAACACTTCTCACTTCCATTTCTTTGTGCACAGGGAGGGCCACTTGAGCCACCTCCACTTCGTTACTGGAGCTGGTGGCTTTTGTTCATCAGAAGTCATGGATGCTCCATCCTTGGAAGTGTTCCAGGCCAGGTTGGGTGGGACTTTGAACCCCCTGATCCAGTGGGAGGTGTCCCTGCCCCATGGCACGCGGGGTGGAACTGGATGGGCTTCAGTTTGGGTTGGAAGTGACCTCATTCTGTGATTCTGTGATCAGGATTTGGCCTCCAGCTCCAGGACTGAATGCTTTGTGCCGCTGGAGTGGGTGGGTGGTGCTGTTTGGGATTAGGATAACGTGATGGCTCTGTTTTCGCGTGGATCTTGGTGGGTAAATTGTGCTGGGGGAGGCGCGGGAGCCTTATGAGGCTTCTTGGAAGTGAGCTTGGGCATCTGTTGATTTTAAATATTCAGCATGAGCAGCCCTGGTGAGAGCGAGGGGGACCTGGGGTGGTTCATTCTGGTATTCCATGCAGACAGCCTGGGGGATGAATTAAATCCCTGGCATCAGTCGCTCTCACGGACGAACTGCTGCGAGGGTTTCCCTGCTGGGTTTGCAGCGAGGCTGGGGAAGGTGAGAGACTGAGAACGGCGTGAAACGAGGAGATCTGGGGCTGCTTCCTGAGGCACTCCAGGGAGCTGAGGTAAACCCAGACACACCTTCTTCTGCTGAGCAACACATGCACATCAAACCCGGTCGCTTTGTGACGGCAGAGAGCGCCTTCCTGCTGGTTTTGCTGTTCCTCTTCAAAGAGTTGTGCCCCGAGCAGCGCTGACACCGTCTCTGCACACCAGGGTTTGTTCCGACTGCGAGAAGCCTGGGGCTGTCTCAGATCCTCTCCTATTAAATGTTGTACTGTGCTCTAATTCGAGCTGTTCCTCGTACAGAACTACAAGTCCTTGAGGTAGATAAAGGCATTAACTCGTTTCTTTAAAACCTCATTTAAATGTCCAGGCTGCAGCGTGTGTTTCACCAGGAGAGATGCTGAGTTACAAATCCCGTGTCCTCGGCATTAATAATGGATTTGATTGTCCCACAGAGCTTGAGGGACTTAACTTCGTGCGGAGGAAGGTGGATTTAGTATGCCACAAACATCTCTGATGGCTTAAAAATGTTTGTCCCAATTTTTGACTCTTTCTACCCATTTACCCCCTTGGTTACAGCCTCTCTGACCTGGGGGAGAGCCTGTGGCCAGGGCAGAACAGCTTCATGGTGAGGTGCTCAGCAATGCAGGTTTTGAAAGCAGAGGTAGGAGAAGGAATTCCAAAGTGCAGCGAATTCCTGAAATCCTTCAGCAGGCGACAGGTTTAGGGGACAAAGGTTGAACAAGGATTGCTGAGGGTGGGCGAGCGCTGCGATAACCTGCAAGCTCTGCATACGCACAGCGCAGCTCCCGGAATGCGCGCGCGTTGGAGCAAAGCCAAAGGGATGTTCTGATGATAAGAATATTCAATTAAGCCTTTCTAATTTGCAGCTGAGGGGAGCACAAGGGAAGAGCCCCCGGGGCTCCGGTGAGCGCGGCAGCCACACAGCGGCACTGCAGGAGCAAGCGGAGAGGCAATGGACTGAGCTGCCACCAGTCTGCTCTCCAGTCAGCTGAGTTGCTGCAGTCCAGGAGGACAAAGTTGTTTCAGATCCTGTGTCACCTAGAAATAACTTTTTTTTTCCAAATAATTAATTAGGCAGCAGTGCAAGAACTGCTTCTGAAATTATCACTCACTGGATCCAGCAGCGCCTGAGCACCTCCAGGGATGGGGGCAGCCACGACTTCTCTGGGCAACCTGGGCCAGGGCTTCCCCATTCTCATCGCGAAGAATTTCTTCCTGATGTCTAATCTGAATCTTCCCCCTTCCAATTTAAAACCTTTCCCCCTCATCCTGTCACTCCAGGCTCTTGAGAAAAGCCCCTCTCCAGCTTTCCTGCAGCCCCTTTCAGTCCTGGGAGGCTGCTCTAAGGTCTCCCTGGATCCTTCTCTTCTCCTGGCGGAACAACTCCAACTTGTCCTCATAGCAGAGGTGCTCCAGCCCTTGGATCATCTCTGGACCCGTTCCAACAGTTCCATATCCTTCTTACGTTTGGCATTCCAGAACTGGACACAATACTCCCTGGCTGCTGGAGGGGACACATCTGCCCCTGTGGGCAGCGCTTCGCGGTCACCCTGGCAGGGCCCTGGGAAGTAGCAGAGCCTGTCGTATGGGCAAGGAGCTGCTAGGCAGCGAACAGCCTGAGCCTGGCACAGCACCCTGCAAAGGAGGAATGACAAAAATAGCTTCACCTCCCATCAGCCGGAGGCCTGGGGAGCAGGCTGGGGCTTGCAGCACAGCTATTTTAGCACTGAGCTGAGAACACAGAGCTTGGGAAGAAATTCTTCACAATGAGGGTGGTGAGACACAGGCACAGGTTGCCCGGGGAAGTGGTGGCTGACCCATCCCTGGAGGTGTTCAAGGTGCCCATCTGTGTGGCATCGCGCTGTGAGCTGGCTCCTGACACGGTGCTTCATCAGATGCTGAACAAACAGCCCAATATTTCACAGTGAGACAGCAGGTACCACGCTAAACGGGACATGCTGATCCCCCAGCTGCTCCCTTCGCGCATTTACACGCTCTCTGCTTTTTCCCTTTATATTTTTTTTTAAGTAATGAGGGCTGCCTGGGGGTCTGATCCCCCCTTTGCCAACTGATGTCAGCCAGCCGAGGAGCACGCGCCAGCTGTCGGCTCATTTAGGAGGGGAGGAGAGCAAATATTGGAGACATTTTCCCCGTCACCCTGCCCCTTGGGTTTTCAGTTGGGACTGGCAGATGCAAGGCCGGGGAGCAGGCTGGTGGGGAGAGCTGCTGCAGGTTATTTGCACATCAAAAGCAGCTTTGCCTCCGACCCTCTCTCACCCTGTGAGTGAGAGGTGGCTCGGTTTAATTGCTCTTTCAAAGGCAGCCTTGGTCTTGTCTCTGCGGAGATTTTTAGGGCTGACTCTGCCCCCCCACCCCCCCATAGCCAGAAACTGGTGTGGTGGCACCGGGGTGTTAAAAGAAGATGCAAATCAGCTTTTCTCTCTCTTCAAGCTTATTTGCATCTGCTGATTAGTTCAACAGCTAATTCAGACTCCTTCTGTTTGAGGACGGTTGGTGCTCGGGCAGCTGGAGCTTGAGCAAACCCAAACATTGAGGAGGCAGAGAACCCCACAGAATCATGGAATGGCCTGAGCCGGACGGGTCCCAGAGGGATCATGGAATCATGGAATGGGTTGGGTTGGAAGGGACCTCAAAGCCCATGTAGTCCCCCCTGCCATGGGCAGGGACACCTCCCACTGGATCAGGGGGCTCCAAGCCCCATCCAACCTGGCCTTGAACACCTCCAGGGATGGGGCAGCAACCACTGCTCTGGTCAACCTGTGCCAGGGCCTCCCTGCCCTCACAGCAAAACATTTCTCCCCAAGATCTCATCTCAATCTCCCCTCTTTCTGCTAAAAACTGTTCCTCCTCATCCTATCCCTGCACTCCCTGATCAAGACCATTCTATGATTCTATGACCAGTGTTGTCTCAGTGTTTCCCCTTGTTTTCTACCCCTCAACCTCCCTCCTTGCTGTTTAGACCTGTGAAACCTCCAGATCTGTACAAAGCGAACAGACTCCAAGTTGTTTGTGTTTGAGGGGAAAACAGCTGAAATAGTCAAAACACGTCCTTGGTTCTGTTAAGGCATTTCCACTCTCTCGCTCCCTCTGCAATTGTTTTCTCCAGCTCTCCTCCAGAGATGTCCCTGCCCGCTCCAGGATTGGGCTGCACAGGGTTGGGATGACAATCAGCTTTACCCACAGAGCAGGAGCTGTGGGCTGGGAGCGGAGCCAGGAGGATTATCACCTCCTCTCTGATCCCCCCTGAGTTTGCCGGAGGCGAGCGGCTGCTTTTCCATGCATGGGTTATCCCAGCTGCAGAGCGGAGATAACGAAGCGCTCGCGGGGCTGGGAACAAACAGGGCCAGGTGGAAGGATGTCCCCAAAGGGGACCTTGGTGAGCTGTGATAAATGGGATGTGGCTTGGGATGAGTTGTGCCCCAGAGAGGGGAGCGGCAAAGCCCCGCTCTGCGTTGCCGCTCACCAGAGGTTAAAACCCTCCAGGCACTCGGAGAGGGAAATCGGTTTTAAAAAATTTATTTATAAATAAAAACATAAAATTACCAGTAGTTTACATAGGTCACCAGAAATAACATCCAAAAAAAACCCAAAACAAACCTGCAGAAAAATAATTCTCTGTACAGGCTGCTCCCGGGCGGGCGCGGAGCTCGACCCGGGCGCGACAGAGCTGCGACGCGGGCGGTCACACACAGCGATGTGCAAAGGCAGCACGGCGGCGCCGCGGGGCGATCACATCACACAGCGCGGGCTGGGGGGCACGTGGGGCTGGGGTGACAGGGATGTGGGTGCCACCCAGGTGGGTGGGAGCAGGGACAGGGCTGGGGGCTGCGGGATGGGGCTCTGCTCACCTCAGACACCCCGTGTTTGGCACTGGGGAGTTCCTGGTTGTGCCAGGAGGGGTTGCAGAAGCCCTCGGTGCGGGGCTGTGGTTTGGATAATGCAGAAAATCCCTTCTGGCCTCATCCTTCAACTCCTGGTCTTCTCTCCAAATCACCTTCCAGCAGGTTTGGTCAAAGGTTGACTCAGCGTGGCCCTGACCTCCAGCCTTGGGGCTGGAACTGGGATTTGAAGTCGGCTTTTCCCCAGGAGACCATGGCTAAGGACCAGCTTGTGCTGTGTGCCGGGACTGGGACCGACTGGGATGCTGTGGGGAGGGTGCTGGGTGGGGTGGGGGCAGAAGGCACAGACTGGTTTCCATGTGTCACCTTTACAGGCTTGGCTTGAGCAGGGTTGAGCGATGCTGATTTTCTTGCTGCTTGTGCACAGCTCGGAGCCCTTGGCCAAATTTGCAGCATGGGATTGTGCAAGAATTCCCTCTGCAACCCTGGGACGAGGCTTCCTGGTGGAGACCTCCACCCTGGCAAGCTGGATGCCAGCTGATTCCCTCCCAAACTGTGCCAAGATGTGGAGGGAGGGACAGGAGAGTCACAGCTGGTGATGTGCAGAGGAGCTTTGTTATCTGCTTGCTGGTGGCAGGAGGGGAATTTTAAGAGCTTGGGTGGAAAACAAAGTGAAAGTGGTTGGTTTGGGTTTCTGTGGTTGGTTTGGGTTTTTATCCAGCTCCTGTTGATGGGATCCCGTGGTCCTAAGGGCATGGACGGAGATAAGGCATCCAGGAGAGATGGTGGCAGCGAGGAAGTGAGAGCACGTGGGGTCATGGGGCAAACACAATCTGCTTCCCCCTTGATTCCTCCAGGCTGGCTGTGGCTTGGAGAGTTCTGTTAATCCTTAAATCCAGTTGTCCGTCTGGCAGCTGGAGAAAAGAGACACTGAGTCCTGGTCCATCAGAGCAGGGATCACTGGGCTCACCATGGCTGTGGAGGGATGTGCTGGGGTGGCCGGGTGACTGCAGGGTGGGCTGTGCTCGTTAGTGAAAGGTGATTTTGGTGGGGCTGTAAGGAGCTGAGGGGTCTCTGTGTGTGTGTAGGATCCTTCCTGAGGCACTACAGCAGCTGATGGATGGGAGAAGTGGACGTGAAGCCTGCACTGGTGGCAGGAGGTGGCTCCTCCCTCCCACTTTGCCCTGGACTGGAGGAAGGTTAAGGAGATGTGAGAGCAGCACGGTGCCTCCTCCAGGCTGCGGGCAGGGAGCAGATGGAGATGTTCCATGGCCAGTTCTTGAAGATGGTGGAAAGGGCTACGGTGTCCCCATCCCCAGAGCTGTGCTGTCACGGGGTCCCGTCCAGCTTGGAGCAGAGAATCCCCTGGGAGTTTTGCATCATCTCGTTCCCCAATGGGGGATCATTTGCTGAAGTCCTGTTCCGTGGCCGCCCCCGTCACCGGCTTCTCAGTCCTACAAGGGGACAGAAGGGATGGGGCTGGGGCGAGGGGGAGCTGCTGGCACGTCACCACTGGCACGAGTTGCTTGTTCACCTCTGTAACACGACAGGCACCGGGAGGGGAGCGGGGCCGGCGAGCTGGCCAGGCCACCAGCCCCAATAAATACATGGCTCATCTCAACTGTACAAGGCGCGGGGCGGCGCTTCTCACCTCGAAGAGGAGGAGGAGACAGACCTGGCTCAGATCTCGGTGGCGATGATGTCCTCGTACGGGACGTCGGCGCCGGGTATGTCCAGCTCGATGGGCTCCTTGCCATCCTCGCCTGCGGCGAGCTGCTGGAGCATCTTCTCCAGGTTCTGGTTCCTCTTGTACATGTGCAGGTAGCTCTGCTGGAGCTGCTTCTGGTAGTGGATCACCTTCTCCTTCTCCTCCTTCCAAGTCTGCCGCTCGTGCTGGAAGCTGGAGGTCATCTGCTCGTTGTTGTCCCGCTCAGCCTTCAGCTCCGCCCTCAGCCTCTCCACCTCTCCCTGCAGGGCTTGGGCATTGTCCACCATGGCACAGGGCCTGGCCACCTCCCGGGTTTCGCTCAGCTGCTCCTTGAGGACAGCAAGCTCCGTTCGCAGGTCCACGATCTCCTGCTCCAGCAGGTTCACCTTCTCCCTCAGCAGCTCAGACTCGTTCTTCTTGCGCTGGAGCTCGTTCTCGCACACCTCCAGCTCCATGGCTTTGGTGCGCAGGGAGCCCTCCAGGTCCTGGGTCTTCATCTCCAGCCCTTCCATCTTCACCCTCACCTCCTTCAGCTGAGCCTTCAGGCTGAGGATCTCGGTGGTCTTGGTGTTGAGCTCAGTCTGGGACTCCTTCAGCTGCTGCTTCAGGAGAGAGATCTCCCCTGACTTCTGGCAGACCTGCGGGGAGGGAAGCAGCACCCGGGTTAGGGCTGTGTCTTGGAGAAATCCCACAGCACCCATGGTTCCCCGTGCAAGCCATGCTGGGCACAGGTGGCATTTGCTATGTGGAGACCACAAAATCCTCTCCAGGGAAATGCCCCAGGCTCAGGAGGGGACCCCACATTCTCCAAGCACAATAGCCCAGCTGACATGGAGAGCTTCTGGTGGGCAGCTGTGAGCATTTAAGGAGCTGACACCCCTCAGGTGAGGTGTGGAAACAGAGGGTGTGAAGGAAGTACTGAGGTCTCAACACCCCATCCAACACCTTTGCTGATGGCTCACGTGGTCACTTAAACTCGCAGAACTCTTTTCACACACCCAACTGCACCCTGAAAAACTGCAGCTGGGAGCAAAGCACCTAAAAAGGTGGGTCTGGAGAACAAGTCTCCTCAGGAGCAGCTGAGGGACCTGGGCCTGTTTACCCTGGAGAAGAGGAGGCTGAGGAGAGACCTCATTGCTCTCTGCAGCTCCCGGAAAGGAGGTTGTGGTGAGGTGGGTGTTGGGCTCTTCTTCCAAGCGGTGGGATGAGAGGAAATGGCCTCAAGTTGCACCAGGGGATGTTCAAATCAGATATCAGGGAAAAATTTCTTTACTGAGAGAGGGTTGAAGCCTTGGCCCAGGTTACCCAGGGCAGTGGTGGAGTCTCCGCCCCTGGAGGGGTTCAAAGAATGTGTGGATGCGGCACTTTGGGACATGGTTTAGCAGCCACAGTGGGGTTGGGCTGATGGTTGGACTGGATGAGCTCAGAGGTCTTTTCCAACCTTAATGATTTTAGGTTTCTATGATTTTAAGTCCCAGTGGAGCCCAGAGCTTGGCTGGTCCAGCTGTTCCCGGAGTCAGCTGTTGGGGGTTCATCCAGCTGCTCCTGGTGGGACCTTGCGGCTGGAATTTCAGCAGGGCTTGCAAAATGTTCCCTGAGGGGCTGGGGAGCATCACCTTGGGAGCAAATGAAATTGAGATACTGAAGACAATCTGAGAAATCCTGCATGGAAGGGAGGGAAGGTGAGTACCGTCCTCAAAGGGAAATACCTCTTCTGCCTGTGCAGCCGCGGTGAAGCCATGTCCGTGTGTGTTATTCAGGTAGGTGAGCTGAATTTTCAGCAGTTTAAGCATCTTTTGTGCAGCAATGCCCAATCAGCAGGAAAATTAAGCTTAGAGAGTGGAAGGCTTTATTGCTCTCTAATAAATGGCAGTGGCAAGTCCCAGTAGCTCCCTTTTCCATGTGGGAAGGCAGCTTTACTGCTCCTTTGGGGCAGCCTGGAAACCCTGCGCTGGAGGTTGGAAACACGAAGCTGTTTTAATGACTGGGTTTTTATGCAGTAGTTGTTTCCTTGTATGAAGTGAAGTGCTGAGGGGTTAAGAGGGGCAGTGAGTCACTCGATTATAACGTACAGAGCCTCCACGTGACAGACAAGGGCTCTCCTCAGCTTTAATCCCCAGCTCCTGCAGCCTGGGCTTTGTGTGTGCACCATCTGCTCTGAGCATCCGTGGGGCTGCTGGATGCAGGTGTGGAAATGGAGAAGAGCTGTGTGGTTTGTGTGGATGCCAGAGCTACCACCCTCCACGCACACACTTTGGTAGCCCAAGATACCTCTTGGTGCTCCCACTTACCTCCCACTGGGTCTCCTCCAGTGCCGGGGCAAAGCTGGTCTTCTCCTTCTCATAGGACCTCAGCTTGGTCTCCAGTAGGTTTTGCTCTTTCATGAGATTCTCCAGCTCCTCACGGAGCTGTTTCTTCTCCTGCTGCAGCTGGAACACCTGGAGGTGAAGGACCTGCTGCGTGCGCTGGGTTTTTTGTGAAGTTTGCTTGAGCTTGCTGTTGCATTTCTGCTTGAGGCCCTCTAGCTCTTCCTTGCAGCGCCGCTGCTTCTCTTCATAAGCTTGGCAGGAGCTGAGTTCCTTCTCCTCGAAGCTGGACTGAAGCTCCTGCAACTCCCCCTCCCTCTCCAGCAGCTTCTGCTCCAGCTCCTGGATGGTGGACTCGTCCGTGGAGATGGGCGAACGGATGCAAGTGGTCTTCTCAGCGGCGTGGTGGTGGGAGGCTTTGCCAGGGTTGAGGATCTTGTTTCCCCCATCGGAGAAGGACATGGCCTTGAGGCTCATCATGTTGCTGTCCTGGATGATGGCACACTGCAAGATGTTGTGGGCCGAGCCCCCGAAGCGGCTGATGGGTCCCATGGGTGTGACGAGGGGGTCGAGCTGGTAACTACTGCTGGTGCTGTGGGTGGGAAGGCTGGACATGGAATTCCTGCCGGAGTCAGACAGACCCCCCGAGCACAGCGCTGGCTTCAACTCCTGCTCCTTGGCTTTGTCCAGGGGATGCAGCTGCTGGGAGAGGTGGCCCCCGTTCTCCGGGGAGGAGTGGAGGAGGGCACCAGCCCGGGGCAGCACCGGCTTGAAGGCGGTCGGTCGCACGGCTGGTTTCTCAGCACCCTGGAGAGAAGAGCAGAGCCCATCAGCGCAGTGACACCACTTCAGCTGTTGTCCCCCATCCCTTCTGTCCTCAAGGATGAGACCCCCACAGCCTGGGTCTCCATCAAGGGCCGAAAGCTCAGGAGGATGCTGATGGCTAAAACTGGGACGCAAAGAGGATGTTTGGAAACGAAAGGGGCTGGATGATACCGATGGTGCAAATCACCATATGCAGAAGGTGGCAGGGTGCCCTCAGCACCTCCCTGCTGCCCCTCTCCTCCCACTTCCTTGGCATAAATTGGTGCCTCTGAGCCTTCTCCCAAACCAGGACAACCTGCACCTGCTTTAAGGGCATTCGAATTTCAGTAGCACTGGGGATTTAATAGAATTATAGAATCACAGAATCATGGAATGGCTTGGGTTGGAAGGGACCTCAAAGCCCATCCAGTTCCACCCCCGCTGCCATGGGCAGGAACACCTCCCACTGGATCAGGGAGCTCAAAGCGCCATCCCATCTGGCCTTGAACACCTCCAGGTGTTTCCCTACTAACCACTTCCAGCTGGCTGGGAAAAGGCATCAGCTTCTGCGGCGTGGGCGTCCCGAAGTCCATGCTGCTTGTCCCGGCTTGGCTGCCCAGCTCCGCGCCGCCAAGCGAGGTGTAGTCTGCTCGATGGGAGCCGGGCGCCTTCTGGCTGACCTTGATGTAAAAGAAGTCCTCATTCTTGCTGCTTTTGGAGCTGGATTTGTGGCTGGAGTCTTGGGAGAAGCCAAAGCGGAGCAGCCCGTCCGAGTACCTGTTGAGCTTTTTGAGGTGGGATGACTTGCGGAGCTTGTACTGGGAGGCGCGGCAGTGCTTGCTGTGGAAGCTGTGGCCGGAGATGAGGCTACTGACGCTGCCCATGCTGCTCCCGGGGCCGCGGGGCCGGGCAGCCAGGAGAGCCGGCGGCGGCTGCGATCATAGCAGAGACCTCGCTGGGCGTGGGAGCTGAGAGCCTGGAGGAGGCAAAGAGAATCATAGAATCATCCGGTTGGAAAAGACCTTTGAGATCATCCAGTCCGACCGCCCCTGTCCCCTTTTCTAAGCCATGTCCTCGGAAACTCATCGACTCACTTTTTAAACCCCTCCAGGGATGGGGACTCAACCACCTCCCTGGGCAGCTGTTCCAGTGCCTGAGAACCTTTTTGGTGAAGAGTTTTTTCTTGATGTCCAATCTGAACCTGCCCTGGCTGGGCCGGGGGGTGCGTGTGCAGTCCCTAGGTGTGTGTAAGGGTGAGGGATGCTTGCTGGGGCTGGTACCCTGCTGCCAGTCCAGGAATGTTCCTCTCCTCCTTTCACCAAAGCCCCAGGTGAAGGAGGGTGAGACATGAGGAAAGTAGGGAAGAGCAGGGCTTTCCCCCGTTCCTCCAGGAGCTGTCTGGCACCTGTGGTGGCACAGCTCCCAGCTGGCTGGATACATCCTGCCCCATGCCCCAGGGTTCATCAGGAGCTGCTGGGTGTGGAGTCAAGGAGGGTTATGAGACATGGGAGTCTCTAAAAATAAGGAGAGGGGGAAAAGGGATTTGTAGTGGTTTTTAGGCAGTAATTTCAACAAGCACCCCTTCCTCCTCCTTGTTCCTCGCTGGATGGATCCCATCCCATGACAACCACGCTCAGCACCGCGAGCTGCAGCCACAGCCCCTTCTGCATCACCAGCCTGTGGCTCCCTGATTTCTCTCCCATTTCCAGTGCTCCTCTTAACCTGCCTGAAAAGGGATGCTGTGAGGCTTAATTACGCTTCGTGCCTGTGCAGCACTTGAGAAGAGCAGAGGCGTTGCCTGAGCGCTAAGTGTTCAAAGTTACGCAGGGCTGTGCATTCATTCTCTCTGCTGGGGGAGGGGGGAAATGTGTAAAATGAAACCCCAGCTCCCTGTGGCCTTTGTAACGCTCCCAGTGTCAGGGCTACAATGGAGATGCACCTTCCATCTGGATAATTAAAGGGTGAGGTGACACAAAGGGGGAAGAGCCGCTCGCAGACAGGAGATAGTGCATAGTCACAAGGAGCTCAATCCTGTTTGCACGATTCTATCTATGATTCCGTGAGAAAGGAAATGTTTCTGCTCTCTGCTGCAGCAAAACAGCTCAAAGCTCCCACTCAGTGTCAGCACTGCATGGTCTGGCTCTTCTTCTGGACTTCTCAGAAGGAAAACCCTATCCTGGGCTGCATCCAAAGCAGTGGGACCAGCAGGGTGAGGGAGGGGATTCTGCTCCTGTCTGGTGAGACCCCCACCTGGAGCCCTGTGTCCAGTTCTGGAATCCCCAACATAAGAAGGATATGGAACTGTTGGAATGAGTCCAGAGGAGGCCGCGGAGATGATCTGAGAGCTGGAGCCTCTCTGCTATGAGGACAGGATGAGAGAGCTGGGATTATTCAGACTGAAGAAGAGAAGGCTCTGGGGACACCTTAGAGCAGCCTCCCAGGACTGAAAGGGGCTGCAGGAAAGCTGGGGAGGGGCTTTTTCCAAGGGCCTGGAGAGACAGGACAAGGAGGAATAGCTTTAAATTTGAAAGGTGAAGATTTAGATAAGACATCAGGAAGAAATTCTTCACAATGAGGGTGGGGAGGCCCTGTCACGTTGCCCAGAGCAGTGGTGGCTGCCCCATCTCTGGAGGTGTCCAAGGCCAGGCTGGATGGGGCTTTGAGCCCCCTGATCCAGTGGGAGGTGTTCCTGCCCATGGCAGGAGGTGGAACTGGATGGGCTTTGAGGTCCCTTCCAACCCAACCCATTCCATTATTCTATGTTTTTCCCATTCTTTACGTCCTGCCATGTGCCTGCTCCAGTGTGAGCTCCTCTGCATCCCCAAAAGGTTAACAGAAACTCATCTTGCTGCTTTATTTGTTTCCTTTTTCCCTGTGCCTTGAAGACCCAGATTGATTAATTGTCAAGGAAAAGTCCCAGGAAGACACAATATCCACTTTAATCCCTAAATCCATTTTAGGGAGATTAAGAGAAGTAAGGACCCAGGTCTGAACTGCTGCCTTGGATGCTGATATGTTAAAAGTGATCAATGACTTGGCCTTCATTCACTTTTGCACAGTAAGAGGCTGAATGTGTGTGGAAGGGGAGGAATCGCTGCAGGGAAGGGGATAATTGGCGCAGGAGGCTGCGTTCCCGACACCGCCCTTGTGCCTGTGCTCCCAGTGGGGGGAAAAGGCAGTGCCACAGCAACAGAGCTGCCAACTGACAGCATCCCAGAGAGAGCCCTCAATACCTGTGAGGGAAAGCAGTCGGAGGATTTAGACACCTGTGGCAGCAGCACAGGGACACAGAGCTCTGGAGATGCCAGGCTTGGTGTTGCTGCGGCCAAAATCCCTTGGAGAGATGTGTTCTTGTGTTTTTGGTGTCTGCAGAAGGCAGGAGAAATGTGAGGAGGGAGAGCTGGGACTTTCCAGCCTCTTGGCAGGAGGTGTTTCAATCAATCCTAGCCCTCCTACACATGCCTGAGAGGGTTGGGCACGTCTTTTTCTTCTTCTTGCCTCACTCCATTTAAAAATGAACACTTTGAAAGCCGTGGAGGAGTTGGCATTCAAGCACAGAGTTAGCAGGAAGAGAAAGGCTCTGGAGACAGCACAGCTTGGGAGCACACGGAGCACAGGCACACTCCAGCTTTGGGGCACCTCCAAAAGGGGAGACCAGAATGGAAAAAGACCTCCAAGCTCATCCAGTCCAACCGTCAGCCCAGCCCCACTGTGCTTGTTAAACGGTGTCCCAAAGTGCCACATCTACACATTCTTTCAACTCCTGCAGGGATGGAGACTCCACCACAGCCCTGAGAAGCCTCATCCAGTGCTTCATCACTCCTTCAGTAAAGAAATCTTTCCTAATATCCAATCTAAACCTCCCCTGGCACAACTCGAGGCCATTTCCTCTTGTCCCATCCCTTGTTCCTTGAGAGAATGGCCCAGCACCCACCTCCTCACCACAACATCCTTTCAGGGAGCTGCACAGAGTAATGAGGTCTCCCCTCAGCCTCCTCTTCTTCAAGATAAACAACCCCAGGTCCCCCACATGGTCCCAGAACCCCTGGGCTCCAGACCATTCCCCAGCTCTGTTCCCTTCTCTGGATGCTCTCCAGCCCCTCAATGTCCTTCTTGTAGCAAGGGATGCAGAACTGAATCCAGGACTCAAGGTGTGGTTTCACCAGTGCCAAATTTGTCCCCCTTCTTGTTCAGCCTACACACACTTGCATCTTCCCCTGCATCAGATCCAGTGTCCATGTGACTCTACAGGGAGCCAGATCGCTTTGCTGAGCCAAACAAAACCCAGTCCTTACGTACTTGTGTATATATTTAGATATAGGTTTATTTTAAGGGGTTTTGCATGCTTGGCAACACCACGGTTTGGTTGGCTTTAGGCATATTGCAACGTGTAAAAGGGGGATGGAGAATAAAAATAGATGTAAGTGCTACTGAGCGTGCAGGGTCTGAAAATGCCCTGGTACTGGTGGGTGCCCCAGTGTGTGGGGAGGGCTGCTGGAGATGGGCGTGTGCCTGCCTGAATCATGGGATGGTTTGGGTCAGAAGGGACCTCAAAACCCATTCAGTTCCAGCCCCTGCCATTGGCAGGGACACCTCCCACTGGATCAGGGGGCTCAGAGCCCTGTCCAGCCTGGCTTTGAGCAGGTCTGTGGGGCTGTAGACACAGGCTCTCGCTGCGGTGAGCGGTGCAGGAAGCCTGGATGTCATTTAGGTGTATTGGGGCTGGACCCGTGCACGGCTGCAGGGTGCACTCTGTCCACCCTGGGTCCCTGTGTGTGATGCTGATGCCACCCCAGCCCCATCTAGGATTAGAGAAAATGGCCTCAAGCTGCACTGGGGTAGGTTCAGATTGGACATCAGGAAAAATTTCTTCACCAAAGGGTTCTCAGGCACTGGCAGAGGTGCCCAGGGAGGTGGTGGAGTCCCCATCCCTGGAGGGGTTTAAAAGCTGGGTAGATGAGGTGCTCAGGGATGTGGTTTAGCTGTGGGCAGGGACGGTTGGACTCAATGGTCTCAGAGGTCTTTTGTACCCAAGTGGTTCTATGGTCCCTGAAGTCAAACCCTGCATCCCCGCCCCGCGCAGCTCCCGGCCTCGCCAGGCTCTCAGTGCTGAATGTGATTTCTCTGAGCCGTGCCCTGTGTTACCACTCACCAATTAACAGGGACAGAAAGCCAGAAAAGACAGAAGCCCTTCCCTCTTGCTCTGCTGCCTCTGGCAAATGAGCCCCTCGAAGCTCTTTTGTCGCCGTGGCAGGAGCCCCGTGTTGGTGGGACCCCGGGGATGATGCTGTGCCGAGGGCAGAGCCTGTGCTCTGTGACCCTTCTTGGGGCTCCAAGGGGCTGTTAATAAAACCCATGGAGGTACCATCTCAGGAGGAGGTACCAGGAGGCTCAGGGGTCCAGCAGTGAATTCCCATGGGATGGAACTGAACACCCAGGCTAAACCTGCAGGATCAGTGGCTGAATGCCAGGATCGCACCCACTCTTGATTTTCCAGAAACAGAGGGGGGGGGGGGGGAATAATGAATGGCATCTCACATTGATGGCAGTCGTGCCTACCCTGCAGTCACACGTGGGAGAGACCAGCTCCTTTCTGAATGGGCTGCAGGAATTCAATCTTATCTCCCTGTAGCACAGTTTCTTTGAAGCTTTTGCCTCTTCCTTGCACCATTTTCACTGGTGGTTGCTCTCTCTGCCTTCCCCAGACAGGGCATCTCAGTGAGAGCCTTCCAGGCTTCGCAGTGTAACTCTGCCCCTGCTGATCCTGTTCTTCTCCCCTCGCTATGCGAATGCTTCCTTCTCCCCTGCACTCTCTCGCCTACTCTTTTTTTTTCCTCTTGAATTATTATTCATCATTCCTGTGCAGATGCACCCACACATTTGGGTGTTTGTAGGGAGATGCAGAGATAATGGAGGAGAAGCAGCAGCAGCTGCCAAGAGCCTGGATGCAGGAGCAGCCGCCTTCCTCTTTTCCCCGATTGCTGCCAGGTAATGTGCCCCTGGGTTTTTTTGCAGTGATTTGGGTCTTTGAGACACCAATAACGTGGCCCCAGGGGAAAATATGGGCATTTCCATGGTGAAAAGCACCACACATGCTACCTGGAGCACCTGACTTATGTTTTAATGAAGGGAATGGCTTAATCCAAAACTTGGAGGGCAGCAATCCCACTGAGCTGGATTTGGGATCTGCAATCAAAACTGAATTCTGGATTCAGGACCCTTCCTCCTAGGACTGAAAGGGACTCCGGGAAAGCTGGGGAGGGGCTCTTGATCAAGGAGTCCAAGGATAGGATGAGGAGGAAGGGTTTTCAGTTGAAAGAGAGGAGATGGAGATGAGATCTTGGGGAGAAAAGCTTTGCTGTGAGGGTGGGGAGGCCCTGGCCCAGGTTGCCCAGAGCAGTGGTGGCTGCCCCATCCCTGGAGGTGTTCAAGGTCAGGTTGGATGGGGCTTGGAGCCCTCTGATCCAGTGGGAAGGTGTCTCTGCCCTTGGCAGGGGTTGAACTGGATAGACTTTAAGGTCCTTTCCAATCTGAACTATTCCATGATTCTATGATTTCTATCTCTGTAAGAAACAGCATTAATTTCCCTGCAAACCCAAACCATTCTATGATTCTATGACCCCAGCTCCAAAAGCTAACGAACACCAGGCCAATGAGACAGACCCTCCTCGGGCTGTGTGAGCATCTGCCTGTCTCTGCTCAGACTTACGACCTCTTCCCATGCCTGGCTCTCCAAAACCTGCTCATTTTGGTCTCCAAAGAAATGGCAGCAATAGGGCTTGGAGAGCCCCATCAACGCAGCTGACCTTGCCCCCACCTTGTAATCTTCCCCCTAATTGCGCTAATGGGGATGAATTCAGACACCGCCCAGGCAGGCGCCGTCCTTGTGGTGTTCAATTGTGGCTCTGTGCCGGAGAAGGGCCCCATTACAAGGCTTTCATTCACTCTAATTCATTGTCCCCCACTCATTCATTGACATTCATTGGGATCATTCTGATCGGGAGGCAGGGAGTGAATTGAGTCCCGGCTTCACAAAGCAGTGCCATGTGTTCTGCCCTGATCTGCCGTTAGTGAAGGGGGACACTCCAGATGAAGAACAACCAGCCTCAATTACATCTTACATCCACTCTAATAGCCCGGGAGTCCATCACACTTAATGTTATTTCAATGAACACCGAGAGAATTCACACCCCCTGGATGGTGCTTGTTAAGAGGAGCCAGCAGTGGCTTTGGCAGGGAGCTGGGTGGGCTCGGTGCCAGCGCAGCAGGAGGGGACTGTGCCCCCTCTCTGCCCGTGTCCCCTGGCAGCTGGGCTCCCACGCCGCTGCCGCAGGTCCTGGAGGTGAAGCTGAAGTTGCTCAACGGGGTGGGAGGTGGAAAAAGCAACAAAAGGCAATCTGTGTCCCTTTTGAAGCCCAGCGGCAGCACTAAGCTCTTTGCACCCCGTTCCTGGCTCAGGTCGTGCTGCTCTTCCTCCTGGCAGCCAAAAATCAATGCTGAATTCAGCATCACAGAATCACTGAGGTTGGAAAAGACCTCTAAGATCACCAAGTCCAACCATCAGCCCAACACCACCGTGTCTACAGCTTTGGAAAGAGCTTGAAGGAGCTCTGTACGACTCTATTCCATCCATCGAGCAACCGCGGCACCAATCCCGACCGGGGATGAGTCAATAAGTGGTTGTAATGGGAAAGCAGGGCAAAATCACTCATGTGGTGATGTGGACACCACTGAGGCGACAGGTTTGGGGAAACCAATCCTGGAATGAGAGGAATTTCTCAAATTAGCAATGAATCATAGTGGGAGAGTGAGCTTCAGAGGGTATTGGCTCGACACCTGCTGTGCCCTGCCTGCTTCCACAGTCTGGTCCCTCAGCAAGGAGACCAGAGCATTTCCCTGTGCAGGAGCCCTGAGCAGGGAGAGGCTGAAGCTCCTGTCCCTGCCCAGGGACAATTGCTCAACCCACAGAAAATAGGTGTAAGTCAGCAAAGTCCCAGGACTTTCAACACCTGCGTTTCTGCACAGCCTTGTGCTTTCCCTCCAGCAAATGCTTACTGGACAGTGCAGCCCGAGCGCAAAATAACAGCACCAGCAAATATGTGAGTTGAAGAAAATGATGCATTATTCTGTCTCCCTTGCCCAAGAGGGACTTGGAAGCAAAGGCAAACCTCGTTGCTGGTGGCTGAAAGGCTGCAACCTCAGCCAGCAGCCCTTTATTCCCAGGAAAAGAAGGTGTTTACCCTGGCCTGTGGGGATTTACAAGTCTGGGGATGAGCAAAGCGACCTGTTGGGAGTGGGCTGGGGCGGTGCAACCGGTCCTTGCTCCAGCTTTCCTGGAGCCCCTTTCAGTCCTGGGAGGCTGCTCTAAGGTTTCCCCAGAGCCTTCTCCAGGCTGAACCCCAACTCTCTCAGCCTGTCCTCATAGAGGAGGTTTTCCAGCCCTTGGATCATCTCCGTGGCCTCCTCTGGATTTGCTCCAACAGCTCCAGGTCCTTCCTGTGCTGGGGACTCCAGAACTGAATGCAGGGCTCCAGGTGAGGTCTCAGAAGAGAGGAGCAGTGGGGCAGAATCTCCTCCCTCACCCTGCTGGTCCCACTGCTTTGGGTTTAGTTCTATTTCTCAAGCAGCCCTTGGTCCTATCCATGACGTGCCCAGCTCTCCACTCAGACTGGAGACAAAATCCTTTCTCACCCTGTTTTAGGTTAAATGCAACTCCAGGACCCTCCAGTTCCCCTGCCTTCATCAGACCACATATGGAGACACCCAAACTGTGCCACCCAGAAATACCCAGACCTCCTGGCAGTTCCTCCCTGCTCCTGCCAGCAGCCTCACGTCACACAGATTTTGGAGCTCAGCAGTGATTCAACAGCTCAGCACCCACACAAGTCATCCCAGTCATGCTCCTGCTACGAAGGAAATGCTGGGATGAGACATAGTTAAATATTTCTAGGGTGGAGAGAAAGATCTTGTCAGCTTACTTAATTCCTAAGAGCATCTGCCTTTTCCCCACTAATGAGCAACTAATACTGCAATTAAAGCCCTGCTAATTGGAAACTCAGAAATGCTCTGGTCCCTGCTTTTGTCTTTTGCAGGTCTGGGGATGTGCTGGGGTTGTGGCAGGCACACCTGAACAGTGATGGGGAAGGAATCAGTGATGGGGAACAGCCACCTGACTGGACAATTCCCACCTCTCCTGTGACAGGTACTGCAGAAAATAGCTGAGTCAGCGCTGTGCCACAGCACCCAGACCACCAGCATCTGCTCAGCCTCCACCAACTGCTTGCAAGAAACTTCTGTTAATGGGTTTGAGTTTCAGGGAGGGTTTTTTGCAGCCTGGGGATGCTGTCAGGGTGAGGATCTCGTTCCCAGGGAGGATGTTGCAGAAGGTACTAACCATGGCAGCCCATTTCCCTGCAGGTGGAAAAGCACGAGAGGGAACAGCTTTAAATTGGAAGAAGGAAGATATAGATTAGACATGAGGAAGAAATTCTTCCTGATGAGGGTGGGGAGGCCCTGGCCCAGGTTGCCCAGAGCAGTGGTGGCTGCCCCATCCCTGGAGGTGTTGAAGGCCAGGCTGGATGGGGCTTGGAGCCCCCTGATCCAGTGGGAGGTGTCCCTGTTCTTAGTGGGGGTGGAACTGGATGGGCTTTGAGGTCCCTTCCAACCCAAACCATTCCGTGATTCTACGATCAGAGGAGGGTGAGGAGGTCCTCACATCCTCACCACGGGTTGGCTATTTTGGGAACCGTCTGGGGTGGCAGCTGGTGCCGGGGTGGGTGACAGCTGAGCGCGGCTTTCACTTGGGATCCGCGAGGCCCCTTCTCGCGCATCTATTTCCGACCCTATAAAACACAATCTGCCAGGGTGTGAGCACTGGGGGGGGCAGGGAGCACCCAAAAAAGCTGGTTGCAAGGGTCTGGCCTGTGGCAGGCAGCTCAGTGTCACAGGTACCAGTGTCACAGGTGCCTCTGAGTGTGGTTGGGAAGCTGTAGAGATGCTGTCCCTTCGTTCCCACCCGTGCAGCACTGACAGTGAGGTCCATGCCTGGTGCTGACTGGTGTAGCTGCAGCCCAACGGATGAGATTTGGTGTCCTACACGTCTCCCACACACTTTCCCTAGGGTCTAAGTGATGGAAAGGGTTTGCCTGTCCAGCTAAAAATAGCAAGAACTTCATGTAACTTGAGAAGAGCCCTAAATACTTTTCCTCCCAGCTTTCTGCTTCCACAGGCTTTGCACATGGCTTCCTCTGTCCTCCTGATTATGGATAAAACAGTAATAAGTAGAGTGATCCTGTTTCCTCCAAATTATGAAAAGATGGTAGCACCAAGGGTTTATTCCCCAGGCCAGTCCTTCAGGAAATACCTGGACTAAGGCTCTTTCTGCTGCAAAACTCCCCCGAGGGCTTACAGGGGAGAAGCATCCTCTTGGTGTAGAGGGAAAATTTAGAAGTGGAGCTGCAGGCTGCCATGGAGACAGGGCTCTGTTTGCAATCTTCTTGCCTTTTATTGTCTCTTCTCCTCTCCCAAGCAGTTGAAAAGCAGCCAGGAGCATGGCCTACATTGCCTCTCAGGCTCCTGCTGACCACAGCTGCCGTCCTCGCCTTCCCTGGGTAAGTGCTTAAGAATCCCATTTGGGTCTCCTCTCTGGTCCTTCACCTCCTTGAGCCTTTTGGTACCTCCTTGAGTCATCTGGGGTCCACACAGCTAATCTGTGCTGCTTCTTTCTCAGCCTTGCTGGGTTCATATGCAACTGAAGCACTGTCAGAGTGCATGGACCCACTGACTGCTTTCCTTTGCTCTTTTCTCACTGGTGATGGCCAGGGAGATGAGGACTTGAGAATCCAGAGGTTGAGATGGGGCTGGTTCTCTTGGGACACACTCCTAAAGTGGGAGCAGCAGTGGGAAGCTTTGGCTGCTTCTCTAAGAAGCAGGAGGTGAAATAAATTACCCTGGCAACAGCTGAAAACCCTCAATATCCGTCTTAGTAGTGAATTATCAGAGGAAGAACTTCTCTGAAGTGGGACCTAAACATCTTCCAGCCAAGTAAACGTCTCTGTGTCAAGTCTATGCTTGGCTTCACAGCATCTGAGCTCCAAAAGCAAGCTGTGGGTTATTTCTATGCTGCTCTTCCTTGTTTGTGATACCAGTTGTGCTGTGGTTTGTCTAAATGCTGAGTATTTTTGTATGCTGCATGGTGCTCAGCCAAGTGGGAGCTGAGAAAAGGCAACTTCTGCACGTTGGGGAAGAGCCAACCTCAGTCTTCCCTGCAAAAAGCATCTGCTGTGCCACTGCTGTCTTCTCATCCTTCAGCTCCCTCTCCTGCTTTCCAGCATGTTACCCATCCCCATCCCTGCTCTGCTCAACCAGGCTTCAATGCAGCAGCCACAGAAGGTGGAAAAAAAGAGACAATTCCAGTTCTTGCTTCTTATTTTCCTCCCCCTCTTCTTTTTCAAACTTGGCCCCTTGTGAAAACCACCCCTTTAATGCCTGGCTGCCAAACAGAGCAATCCTCTCAAAAGAGAAATGTACATCAAAGCTGCAAGGAATAGTCAATTAACCCTTAAAGACACCATCCATAACTGCCTTACAGAGATGTCATTTAATTGTTTAAAGAAATAAGTGCAGGCACTTGTGTTTCAGAGGAGCATCTCTGTTGAGACCGTTCTGGCTTTGCTGCTGTTGCCACCGGTGCCTTGCTAAAAGGTAATTAAATATCTAAACGTTCCTCCTGACTTGCATGCTGAGCTAGAACCTCTGCCATAGTTATCTTTGCTCAGGCGAGATGGCAAGTGGCCAAATCAGTCCCTTGTGCATCCAGGAATCCTCGATAACCTGCTCTTGGGAAACGCCACCGCTGGCAAAGAGCCCTGTGCCATCGTGCCACGGCACGGTCAGAGAATCACAGAGTGGTTTGGGATGGAAGGGACCTTAAAGCCCATCCAGAGCCCCCTGGGCAGGGTCACCTCCCACTAGACCAGGCAAGCACTCAGCTGCAGCTCCTTTGGCTCTCAGACCTGGGCATTCTCAATGCCCTATGGGGGAGAGATGCTGAGTTCTCCAAAAGTCAGAGGCTCGGGAGATAAAGCTCTTTAAGGAATGCTTAAAAATCCTCTTATTCCAAGATGGAGAGCGTGCACATGCATTGCTACCCTCTGCTGGAAGGAGCTGGCTTCCACAGAGGCCTCAGGCAGCTTAAGGAGATAATGGAATCTCCCTTTGGCTCAGGAGGAAAACCTTCTGTGCTTGAGGAAGAGGAAGGTTTGACTCGAAGTGCTGCTGTTGAGAGGAGTTGGTTGCAAAGTGATGCAGGGCCGGCGCTGGCTCCTGCAGCTCTGCTGTAAGCCCAGTGCTGCTTGTGCAAGAGAGTGTCCCTCTTCCCCCAGATTCTGCTCTCCAAAACCAGGCAGTGACCACAGAATGGTTTGGGTTGGAAGGGATCTCAAAGCCCATCCAGTTCCAACCCCCCTTGCCCTGGACGGGGATACCTCCCACTGGATCAGGTTGCCATGTGTGCATGGATTTAGGGCTTCCCAGAAAAGATTTGCAGAGCTCAAGGGAGGGAAGCTGGGCTTTTCTGAACATGAAAAAACCCAAGAGTAGGAAACAATCTGTGTAGGAAAGACTTTGTGACCCACGTGCCAAACCTTTGTACGTTCCCTGCTATTTTTAACTAATCCTTCATGGCAACGGTCCACGTAGGTCCTGCGCACTCCTGGCCGCACGCCTGCACCGCTGCTCTCCCCGACCCGGTGACCCAGTGCTCCACGTCTCCTCCCTGCATCCTGCCTCCCGCTGTCTCTGCCCACAGAGGGGCTTTCTGCAGCCTCACACCTCCAGGGCTACCCGGGAAAACAGTGACAGCAAGCCCAAGGGCAACTGGTAAACACAGAATATCCAAAAAATTAGGTGGGGTTGACTTTTAAGACCTCCAAAGAGAAAGGTGTATATTTATAAACACCCACGCAAGTCAGTGGGAGGTGGACTAGGAAAAAAAAGCCTCAGAGTTTCCCATCAGAGCTAAGGGCTGGAGGATGAAGTCTTACAAGTCTGATGAGGAGCAGATGAGGGACCTGGGGCTGTTTATCCTGGAGAAGAGGAGGCTGAGGGGAGACCTCATCGCTGTCTACAACTGCCTGAAAGGAGGGTGTAGCAAGGTGGATGCTGGGCTCTTCTCCTAAGTGACAAGTGACAGGATGAGAGGAAATGGCCTCAAGTTGCACCAGGGGAGGTTCAGATTGGACATCAGGAAAAAATTCTTCACCAAAAGGGTCCTCGGGCCCTGGAACGGCTGCTCAGGGAGGTTGAGGAGTCCCCATCCCCGGAGGTGTTTAAAAGATGGGAAGATAAGGTGCTCAGGGATCTGGTTTAGTAGTGGACAGGAACAGTTGGACTCGGTGATCTCAAAGGTCTTTTCCAATCAAATGATTCTAGGATTAAGGTCTCACACCTCGGGGTGCAGACCACGGATGGCACTGCCTGAGGAAAGCCCACGTGGCCCCGTTAGCGAGCAGTACACGGCCCAGGTCCGGTCTCTGCCAGTCTGTGCTGCTTTGAGGAGTGATTACAGCACCCGTTTCCCCCAATGGCTGCAGTGATACTATCTTTTCACACTTGTCCACGCAGCACCTTGCACCACAGGCTCTGAGCTCTGCTGGGATGTCTGTGGGTGATGAGGGAGCAGGCCTGGAGCTCAGCTCTTGCTGCTGGAGATGGGAATGGGTTTCTGAACGGTCTCAAGGAAAGCAGGTAGGTGATCCAGCCCTCGACCGAGCTCCGCTCCCTGTTGTGCTGAGGCTGCTCCTCGTTGCCCACCTCTCTGTGTGCTGCAGATGCCTCACCTGAGCGTGTGCTGAGCATGACTGTACCTGCCCGCAGCAAAACAGAGGCTTTCAAAGAGGGGAAAACAGTGATTTAGGGCTAATGATATCATCAGAGCAAGGGCTGCAAGAGGCACCGGATGGGGGAGCAGCAGCAGCTCACTCGGGCAGCAGCCCTGACTTGTAGAATCACAGAACTGCTTATTGGAAAAGACTTTCAGGCCATTGAGTCAAACCATACCTGTCCACTACTAAACCAGATCCCCGAGCACCTCATCTACCCATTGATGAAACCCCTCCAGGGATGGCGACTCAACCACCTCCCTGGGCAGGCTCTGCCAGTACCTGGGAACACCTTCTGCCTTAGAGCAGAGCATCTGCAGGGGCTGGGCTGGCTCTGATACCGTGGTTCTCCTGCCCAAGCCCAGGGTGGGGGTCTGCCCTGTGCACCCTCAGCACGGGAAGCCTGCTCTGGAAGTCCCTACACCCACGTTGGTGGCTCGCAGCAGAGCTGGCTTTTCTTGAAATCTCATTTTCCTGCCTTGAGTTTCGCATTGATTTGCCTCCCACTGCTCCTCAGCACTGCCTGCCAGGGAAGAGTGACTAAGGGGTGGGTGGAAAAGAACGGCTTGAGACCGATTTAGCAGCCTGTGGTGCCAAGAGGAGGGGGGTCACCTGGGGAGCAGGAGGGGCACTGGCACAGCTGGGGGTTCCAAGGGCGAGGGAGCTGCCATGGCTCAAGCCCCTCGAGTGTGTGTGTGTGTGTGTGTGTGTGTGTGCCTGGATGCTGAGAGCATTCCCCGTAGCGTGCGATTGTGTTCCTGAGTGCATTTTTGCAGCTGCCATTAATTACCCCCAACTCTGATTGCACAGATGATTTTGCACTTACAATTCTTTGTCCGGCTGATTAATGGCCCTGGAGATTAATTGCACCACAGAATGGCTCAAGGGCTCTGCAGACCCTTGCAAAAGCCCGGCTGCGGGCGTAGGGGTGAGCTGGGCGGGTCGGAACGGCGCGACACGGAGGGGCTCGGGGTGATGCTGTGCGACGGTGCATGGCCATGGCTGCTGTGGGAGGCTGGGGCCACGCTCTGCCCTGGCAACGATTTCAAAGGGAGGTTAATCAGTGTCTGGAGCGATACTATCAGGAAGACAGATAGAGGAGACGCGCGAGGACTTTTTCCCCCCCCTGCTTGTATTCCACTTGCTGCAGCCTTCAGTGAGGAAAACAAGCTCTCGGCAGGAATTTGGGCAGCCAGGGTAGCTACGGCGGAAACACAAGCCTGAAAATGAGTCTGGTGGTGGTTCCTCTGCCTGAGTCACATGTGTAAGGAGTTCACGGGCCTCAGCTCACTTGTGAGCACAGGAGAAGAGAGAGAAGCCCTCTCAGTGCTGCTCTGCTGGGGCAGCCTTGGCTGAGGAGGAGCCCAGGGCTTGGCACTGTTGGAAGGAGGTGACACCAAGACCTTGGGGGGTGTGAGCAGAAGGGGACATCATGAACCAAATGCAAACTCCTTGAGGAGAAAGGGGGTCATAGCACGGATGCAGCTGGGATTGAGAAATGTGGGCACAGCTGTGCAGGGAAATAAGGGCTGTGGGGTTTGAATGGGAGCTGTCAGGGCTCTCCCACAATCCTGGGCCAACTTCTGTGTGTGGGAGCCTTCTGCCATCCCACTGAGAAGCTGGACTTGTGGCCAGGCACTCCTGAACCATAAGAAAAAGTGAGGTGCTCTCTGCAGAGTCCAAGCAGGCATCAGCCCCTTCCAAGACATCAAACTGCTCGGCAAAGAAAGGACCATCGTGCCCAGAGCCTGGGACCTGGATCCATGCTTATGCCCCATTGGAACAGATTCAGCACTGACTGCAGAGCATTGGAAAGGTGCGAAGCAACAGCCCAAAGCTGACTTCTGCCACACTAAACACTAAAACACTTCCAGCCATACCTGGCGAGCATCACCAAGGTGAGCATCACCAAACCTGCCTGGCCATGTGTTTGTGCACCCACAGAAAGGCTAAAGCACTTCCAACACAGCCGTACCTTCCTGCATGCTCACACGCAACGCCACCCGCATCCAGATCCCATCAATATTTGCACACAGAAGTACCCGCTGCCCACGCAAACCTCCACGCTTGCTAATCCTCTTCCACCCACGCTGCCCACCCCCCTTGCTGCTCAACCTACCCCACGCCCACAGGCACCACCGGCAAATAATTCCCACCGCGGGCAGGCAGCCCCTTTCCCGAGGATGGCTCAATCCTGATGGCAACAAACCAAAGGCATCTGCTCCTTTCTTTCTCTTCCCGCAGAGTTTGGGGTCTGTGTAACCAGAAGCAGCCTGAACCGAGGTGCTGAGCACGCAGAATTTTCTCGTTAGCCTTGAAAAAGAAGTTTTCCAGACTTCAGAGGGAAGTGGAAAAGACGGAGTCGAGCCCTTGGCAGAGGGATGTGGAGCTGGGGATGCGCTCCAGCGGAGCCGCTCACACCCTTTGTGCTCCAGCCCCGAGTCTTGGCAGGGTCGGGCTGGGAAAAGGTGCTGGGCTGTGCTGAGCATCCCTGGAGCCGGTGTGTCCCGGGATTGGCACGGATCCGGCTCTATCCCGGGAGAGGGATGGAACCGGCTGTGTCCCGGGAAAGGAATGGAACCAGCTTTATCCCGGGATTGGCACCTATCCTGCTGTGTCCCGGCAGAGGGATGGAACCAGTTTTATCCCGGGGAAGGCACAGATCCTGCTGTATCCCAGGATTGGTACGGATTCGGCCGTATCCCGGGAGAGGCACGGGTCCTGCTGTGTCCCGGGGAAGAGATGGGACTCGCTGTGTCCCAAGGGAGGAATAGAACCAGTTTTATTCCGGGAGAGCATGGATTCAGCTCTATCGCGGGAGAGGCACGGAGCTGGCTGTCTCCCGGGAAAGGGATGGAACCAGTTTCATCCCGAGGCAGGCACGGATCCTGCTGTATCTCGGGATTGGCATGGAACCGGCTTTATCCAGAAGCAGGGATGGAGCCGGTTTAATCCCGGGGAATGCACGGATCCCGCCGTATCCTGGTACAAACCCGATGCCCTCCGTCCCGTTTACACCCAAATCTCCTCTCTCCGCCCGCATCCCCCCTCGGGGACCCCCCCCACCGCGCATCTCAGCCCCCCCTTCTCCCCCTCTCCCCGCCCCCAGCAGAGGGGTTCCCGCACCTGGGGTGTCCGCGGGCTCCGGTGCGTGGCCGCGCTGCTCCCGGGGCAGCAGCAGCATCCCCGGCGGAGGAGGAGCTTGCAGCCCCGCTCCCCGCCCCTCTGCAGCCTTTGTGTCCCTCTCCCCGCAGCCTTTCCCCCCCTCCCAAGCTCCTCTCCCCGCCCCGTCCCCCTCCCCACCCGCCTCTCCCAGCCCCATCCTCATTCATCAACCTCCACCCCCTCCTCATTCATGGAATGGTTTGGATTGGAAGGAACCTCAAAGCCCATCCAGTTCCACCCCCTGCCAAGGGCAGGGACACCTTCCCACTGGATCAGGGGGCTCCAAGCCCCATCCAACCTGGCTTGAACACCTCCAGGCATGGGGCAGCCACCACTTCTCTGGGCAACCTGGGCCAGGGCCTCCCCACCCTCATCAGGAAGAATTTCTTCCCAGTGTTTAATCTAAATTTTCCTCTTTCCATTTTAAATCTGTTCCACCTCACCTGGCCACTCCATACCCTTGTAAAAAGCCCGTTCCCAGCTTTCCTGTAGCCCTTCTCAGTACTGGAAGGCCACTATGAAGTTCCTCTGGAGCCTTCTCTTTTCTCAGCCAGCAGCTAGGGAGCTCATCCAGCCAGGAAAGGTCTAGGCTGAAGTTCCTGTTTTGCTTGATTCGGTGCAAGGATTTGAAGCAGAGTCGCCAATATCCCCGGTCTGGGATGAGCAGCGGGCTGGGCCAGGGTGTGTCTCACTCATGCCACAACTCGTCCTTCACAGCAGAAATAAGGCCACGTTGCCCAGGCCTCTGACCACGGGGAGTTGAAGTGGTGGGAAGAGCCTCGGTGCAGGTGAGGAAACTGAGGCACAACGCCTGCAGGCTCTGGCTATAACGGGCGCAGAGCCAGCGGCGCTGTCAGGAGCCTCACCTTGCTGACAATGATGCTCAATTAAGCATCTTTGGCTCCACAAACAAGCCACCCTCTTTGGGTGCTCTGCTGCGAGTGCCCATGTACAGAAAGGCAGATAAATGCAGGATGAGGAGGAGCTGAGCCCCAGCAGCATGTGCGCTGGTGGCTGCTCCCACTCTGCCTCCAGCACTGTTAAGCCCAGCAAGAGTTTGCTCTGTGCCCACAACACTGCCTGCAGGTACCAAAACCATCCCAAAAGCTGCAGGCTGAGGTCACTGTGGGCTGGGGAACCTCCTGTGGGGTTGTGAAGGTGCAGATGTGGGGGGAGCAGGCTCCTGACCTCTTCTGGCGTTGCCTTCAGTGCTGAACAGGGCAGAGGGATGCTCTAAAGAAAAAACCCTGAGCATCTCTGCTGCATCACCTTCCTGAAGAGATGCAGCCTGGGGCTCGGGCACTGATGTCTGTAGCCCAAACAGACTGTGCTTGTCCACAGATAAGGTCCATCCTGCTTGTGCAGGTGTAATTTTTCCAACATCAGAAGGGAACCCGAGCAGGTACCCACATGCACTGTGACTTTCCAAGCACCAAGAAGTGTTTGGTGCATCCTGCTGTTCCCCACAGGCTGGAGCTAGGTTGGAGGTGCAGTATTGTTCCCACATCCCTTCCTTCCCTGTATGTGTGTGCTTGGGGAAATCTGTTTGCCTCCCTCTTCCTCACCTCTTCCTCCAGGTTTCCTGCCCACGCTCGGAGCTCCGAGCAGGGCTGTTTGCCGTGGAGTGCTGATGCAGCGCTCAGGAATGCGTTGGGTGGTTGGCAGCACATCTGGGCTTGCCCCGTGCATGGTGCTGCATGGCTGTGTCCCGGTCAGGTATGCAGCCAGAGAGGTTCCCCCTGGCTCTGACACACCTGAGCTGTGTCAGGGAGCAGTCAGAGGCTCTCTGAGCCCTGCATCAGCTCTTGGGCCTCTCAGTACTGAGATGGAGAGGGGAAGGGGCTCAGGGAAGATGGGAGCCCCGGTGTGAGCTGGCACATCAGGAGAGCTGCAGCCATTCGCTTCCCAAAATCAGTGTTGGAGACCCTCCTGGGGAGAGCATTAGCGTGCGCATCACCACACACCCCAGGACCCCCAGGAATGAGAAGTCCTTTGTCACAGGGACCAAACCAGTCTCAGACTGGGTCTGTTCACCCAGCAGGTCCCCACGGGAGTGGGTTTGTGTCCTGCTGATGGTCATGCTGCGGTTACCAGCCTTTGGCATGACTCCTGCTGGGGCTCAGCACTGAGATTTGCTTTGCTCCTGCTGCAGAAGCCTGGCCAGTGCCCTGTGAACAGGCAGGTGATGACACAGAGCGGGGAGATCTGCTGCAGCCCTGCCTTGTCCCAGCGAGCGCCCGGTCCCAGCCCTCGGCTCCCGCTGTTGAGGCATTTGACACCCAGCAAAAAGAGTTACAGCAGGGTGGAGCACGGGAGAAGAGAGGGTTTAGCTCTGCACAGACCACAGGGCTCTGATTTATGGAGCTGGAGCTCGGCAGACAAGATCCACCCCCCTGCTTTTTTTAATATTGTTTCCTGGCAGCTTAGTTGGTTTCTCTGCTGATTTGAGCAATGCTCCCACAATGCTGCGGGTGCCTCATTGCCTTGAAAGTAATCAGCTGGAATTTGCTATTTTGGGAGCTAAAAATTGAAGAGAGAAAGAGGAGGGAGGAGAAGAAGGAGAAGGAGAAGGAGAAGGAGAAGGAGAAGGAGAAGGAGAAGGAGAAGGAGAAGGAGAAGGAGAAGGAGAAGGAGAAGGAGAAGGAGAAGGAGAAGGAGAAGGAGAAGGAGAAGGAGAAGGAGAAGGAGAAGGAGAAGGAGAAGGAGAAGGAGAAGGAGAAGGAGAAGGAGAAGGAGAAGGAGAAGGAGAAGGAGAGGAGGAAAGTGAATTCCTGTGAGCTCAGTGGAACGGTTTAGTAGGATTTCACTCAAGGGGAAAAGGTACAAAAAAGAATTATGATTCATTTTCAGTTGAGCGGAGCTTCATGTTTCTATAGTAAGTCATAACAAAACAAGGCACCAAAGCCAAGAAGTTATTTGTACCAGATGGACCAGAGGTTGTATCTGCAGCTTTTCAGGAATCGTCCTGACTTGGGCAGATTTTGCAGCCAGGAGCTCAGGAGTTCAACCATCACAGGGGACGATAGGGGTGTCACAGCCCCACGGTGTCCCTTGGTTGTCCCCAGCTAGCTGCAGGGGGGCTGTTGTCCCCCCAGTTCATATTGTCACCTCTTCAGCCTTGTGCTGGAGCAGCTCCTCCTGGGCTGAAACTCGTCCTCCCTGGCTCATCTGCTCATGTCAGCACTCGCCCCGCCGGCCGTGTCCTCGCCCCCGCAAACGAGTCTGACTGCGCGGTGTGGCCTCACCTCCCCGAGTCACCTGGAAGCTTTCCCAGGACAAGGGAGCCTCAGAGAGAAATAGTGAAGGGCCCTGGCAGAGAGTTGGGTTCTTGAGGTGTGTGGGGTGAACACCCAGCCCCCACCTGTCTGTGGGGTGCCTCAACACCCTCACAGGAAAATATTTCTCCCTAAGACCTCACCTCAATCTCCCCTCTTTCAGCTCAAAACCATTCCCCCTCATCCTCTCCCTGCACTCCCTGATCAAGAGCCCCTCCCCAGCTTTCCTGGAGCCCCTTTCAGTCCTGGGAGGCTGCTCTAAGCTATCCCCAGAGCTTTCTCTTCTCCAGGCTGAACATCCCCGGCTCTCTCAGCCTCTCTTTGTACAGGAGGTTCTCCAGCCCTTGGATCATCTCCGTGGCCTCCTCTGGATTTGCTCCAACAGATCCATGTCCTTCCTGTGCTGAGGATGCTGTGTTGATCACAGACTCATTTAAGTTGGAAAAGACCTTTAAGATCATCGAGTCCAACCCAGTGACTTGTTTCCTATGAGGAAATCCGGGCAGAGGGTGGATGAGGTGCTCACCTGCCTCGCTGGAGTCTGGCACCTCAGGCTGCTGCAGTGAGTGAGTGAGTCAGTCCCTGATCCCTTCCACTTGATACTAGATTTCCTTAATCACTTAGCGTAGTCAACCCTGAGTGGATTTGCATGCATAGATTGAATAGGAATCCCTCCTACCTTACATTTTAAGATAAAGAATAAGCAGAAATGACAAAGACAGGATTTCTTCCTCTTTTTTTAATAACAAATTATTTACAAATCCATCAAAATTGGATAGAATTTAAACCAAGTTTGGACTAATTTACTGTTCTGTAAGGCTATTACAAGATAATGAGATCAGTGATAAAAGCAAGAAGTAGGTGGATATAATGACTTTTTTTTTCCTCTACAGCGCTATTAAGCAATATTGGAAGAATGAGACAAGTCTGGGAAAAGGAAATGATCCCACAAAATGCTCTGGAGAACTTGGTACCTGAAGGAACAAGAGTGAGGACACCTTTATTTTTGCACATGAATTTAAATAGAAAGACAGGCCCTAGAGGTGAAGCCAAGCTGGGAATTGCTGGAGTCACACGTAAGGAGCATCCCTGGTACCAAGGCTTGCAGCTGGGAAGGTGGGACCAGGATGTGCCCCAGCACAGGGAATGTCATGGGGGGGCAGAGCTCATGCCCTGCTCTTCTTCCTGCAACTGTATGCCCAGGTAATTCCCATTCCCAAGAAAGTGGTGGCAGGTAAAGCCCACAATCCGAGCCTTTGTGTAGGTGACATAGCAGGGATGTGGAGCTTCAGGGCTGGGGTTGCTGAGTGCTCAGGAGCATCAGCCCTCATCCCTCCTGAAAACCAGCTCCTGAGCAAATCATAAGCTAAAAATGCATCACTACAGCAGGTTCACCCTCCCTGGAATCGCGTGTGGTCCATCGTGGGGAAGCACCACGCTTGGCCCTGCACAGGGATTTGGAGATGAGGTGCAGCTGAGAAGGAGGACTGTCTGGTGTTCCATCATTTTGGCTGGGCAGCTGGATTAGATTACAAATGACAATTAACCCGTGAACCTGCTTGTTGTGGTTGTGGAGGAGCTGTGGGGATGTGTGCCCTGCTTACACGGGGCGCAGCTTCGCCATCCAGGTGGAGGGTGAACACCACGGGACTGAGGTGCAGGACAGTGAGAGCCCATCTCTGCGGCCGAGGAGGGTCCCAGCTGATGCTGGTGGTGGCTGCTTCTGTCTCATGTGGGCTTTGCTTTAAGCCTCTGCGAGGCCGTTGATGCATATTAATGAGCTCAGCCCCCTGTGGCCAAGCCACCAGCTGATATCCCCGATGTGCCAGTGATATTGTCCTCATTGTGCTGCACAAAGCGATTTCCAGCCAGGGCTGGGGATATTTCTTGTTTGGATTGAGGCAGAGGGGAGAATCCAGCTAATCCTCTCCAACCATATCCTTCCTAAAGGGGTTTAAGGACAAAGCAAAGGGACGTGGCACCCCCACGACACTTGCCGGGGCTCCTCCGCCTCTCGCCTTGCACGCTCCATAATTGTGGGTAAAATAAAGTCAATCAAAGCTGGAATAAAAAGTAAACTCCACATGGCTTTCCCAACCTAACAGCATACTTCCTCTTGGTGAGTTTAAGCCTACTTAGACAGGACTATGCTCTTGGCTCGCTTTCCTGGAGTCCCAAGAAGCAGCCAGCAGCCCTGGTTTCAATCCCAGCAGTTTCAGCAGCAAAAAACCCTCAAAGGTCATGAGAAAAGCACATCACATCCGCACGTATAAACCAGACTGAAATTTCCTCTTCCACTTCTGGGATTCATCTGCTCCTTTCCCATTAAAATTGATAATAAGAGCCCATCTCAGCTCCCTGGGAGCTCGTCAGCCTCTTTTTTTTTCGCTCGGTGCTAAAATAGAGACAAGCCCTGACTGCATCCCCAGAGCCTCCGAGCAAGGTTTTTGCTTTCTCAGTTCAACAAAGCAGCTTCCCCTGCCCGGCCGAGTTGCAAAACAGTGATAAGTTTGTGCGTGGTTCTCGGTATTGATCTGCAATGCTAATCTGGGTCTCTGTTAGCTGAACACCCAGGTGACACCATAACGTCTGCCTTGTTTAGCCTGGATCTCATGCAACCAGGGATTCTTCTAAGGCATCATCCTGGCGTCGGCTCATTCCACGGGCTCTGATAGTAAACACAGTTTCTAGTCCTCAGGGCCAGAAAGAGAGGGTGGAAAATGTGGCTCCTCAGGGCATGCAAGACAAAAGATGGATTGTACCCAGACCCCCAGATAAATTATCTTTTAAAGCATCATCTGCTCCAAACCCTGCTTATGGTTTGCAGAGGGATGGTATCTCCATGGGTGAAGGTGGGGAGAGCGAGTGGGTAAGCCCAGGCTGCAGGCAGGAGCTGGAGCTAGGAATTACATCTGGGATCAGAAACAGAAATCAGATGCAAAGCTGAAATATCTCAACCCCTTGTGTTGTCGCAACCCCGGAGCCTCGGCTGAGTTTCTCTCTGGGTAGAGAAGAGCAGAGCTTTTCCTTCTTGCAGCCTTTTCCTCCTGCTCCTCCCCTCCTCCTCCTCCTCCTCACATTACTCACCGGGTTATGCAATGCTTATCTCTGCGCACACGCCAGGAACCAGTTGGGCAGCAGCAAATACTCAGCTGGAAAAAGCAGTTTGTCTGACTCTGCCTGCCTTACTCCCAGGACTTTCCTACTGCTTACCAGGGAGGAAAAAAGGCCTGGCTTTCCCTTAGGACTATTCAATGAGTTGCTCAGCTCAGGTAGCTTCTGCTTCATTGGCCTCCAAATCCAAATTCCCCTAAATAATTCAGCAGAGCTGCTGCACTACAAGTCTAAATAATTCATCCTGGATGTTTGAGGAGAGAAATGTGGTTACATCACCCTTCAGAGTAAAGCTTTTGGGGCTCTTCCACTCCCTCCCAGAGCAAAGTTTCCTCTGATCAGCCCAAGATGCTCCTGTTGTCAGGGTTGTTGAGAAAAGCTGCTGTTCTAAGGGCTTTGAAGGGAGCTGGATCCCTCACAGCCACCAAGGGCTGGGGCCCCTCGCATCCCCCTTTGTCGTGGAGGTATTTAGGGCAAAGCTTGGTCTCAGCCAGGGCTTCCCACGAGAGGCAAGTGAAGGAGAACAAGGAGCTGCTCCTGAGGGCACCAGAGCCAAGGTGGCATCACATGGGCTGTGCCAGCTTCTCCTCTTCTCCCTTTGGATGTTTGGTGCAGGGAAAGAGGGGGGGGGGGCTGAGACAGCCTGGTCGTTGGACTGTGCTGGAAGAGGACATCGGGGAGGAGACGGGAAGAGGTGACCGTGGTGGTGGTGGAGCTGTGGAGCAGCCCGATGGGAAACACCCGTCTTGTCTTGTGTTTTCAAATCCCTTTTTCCGGAGACAACTCTCCCCCAGGGAATGGTTTAACAGCCCATGTCAGCAGCCAGCGGATTTCTCCAGGGGCAGACGTTTGTGCCTGCTTTTCCAAAGGGCTGCTGAAATTAAAGCCAGGGCAGAGCACCGATCATTAACACAGCCGGGGACAGACCGGGTGCAGAGGGCAACCCACCTGGTTCTCTCTCTATATTCCCGTTTCGGTGCTCGGCGTGGGTAGCACACACCGTGCGTGTATCGTGCTGAAAGTATTTTGCTTAAATATTCATGAAATCCTTCCAGGGCTGAAGTGCAGCCAGTTCTGGAGGAGCTCAGAGCTCCACAGCCAGCGAGGGATGGGAGCAGGCGGGGCCAGCTCAGGGAGATTTTGGGGGTTGGCTGTTCCATCTCAGGCAATGGAAAGCTGGATGTTTGTGGCTTAGAAAGAGCAGAAAAGACAACAATTACCTGAAAGAGCTTGAGCAAAGGCAGCAAAAAGCTAATTATGCCCTTCCACTGGTCACAGAGTCACAGAATGGTTTGGGTCAGAAGGGACCTTAAAGCCCATCCAGTTCCAACCCCTTCCATGGGCAGGGACACCTTCCACTGGATCACAGTGCTCCAAGCCTCATCCAGCCTGGACTTGAACACCTCCTGGGATAGGGCAGGTGCTCTTTACTTTCCCAATCACCAGTGCCACTCTGCAGGTTGCAAAAAATCCCCTACATCCCCAACTGGTCTCCTTACATTTCTCATCCCATTTCTCCTCTGCATCCCTGTGATAAAAAGCTGCCATAGAGCTCCTTTTCCCCCAAATCCCAATGTGGGGCTGGGCCTTGGCCTCACCTCTGCTCAGAATAATTTGATTTTCTCAGTGTGGAAGCTTTGGTGATCACCACAGTAATAGATGAGATTGGCAGCCAAGTGGGTGAGTGTGATGGATGGGCTGACACCACCATCACCCTCTTCTGTATCTCAGGGCTTTCCCAGCCTCCTGGGCACTGTGAGCCATGCACTGGGGAATATTCCCTCCAAAAGAAGACAAGGAAGTGGCTCCCCTTCCTCTCTTCCTGCTCTGCACATGGGACAACAGTGGGGTTTGCTGCTCTCAGGGTCTCCCTGAGATTGGGGCTGAGTTGGGGATGCAGGAGGGAAATGCTACCCCTTCACCCCACGCTTGGACATGATTTCTGAAGCAGCAAAGGCAAAGGAACTTGGATAAGATCCCTGCTTTGGGGTTCACCCAGCATTGTTTGCTTCCCATCCCAAGACAGACGCGATGCCCCTGGCCTGGCTGCTCTTTCCCAGCTTCGCTGCCGCTCGTGTTTATTGCTCCCATAAAAACCAAATACGCTTTGCAGTTTAGCTTCTTCTATTATAAACTATAATCCAAACCCCATAAAGGAGCGAGTCCTTTGCATAATGATCACATACGGTTCTCTACGTGCTTTTATAGCGTGCCAGGGCTGTGCTTACAGCAGCTCTCCACCTCACAGCTATGCAATTAGAGCAGCAGGAGAGGCTGGGTGGGACCCAGAGGACCCATCCCGTGCCGAGACATCGGTCCCTTGATGGGAAGATGAGCAGAGCTGGGGTCACCCAGGGGGGATCTGCCTTGGGGGAGCCATGACCAGGCTGAGAGCCTGAAATGGGGAGAGGAGATGTGCTGAACGCGACTACCGTGGAAACCCCTTCCTGAAATTGATGCTCTGATGCAGCTTGAGTTGAGTTTTGGGTTGGGGATGGAGGATGTGGGGTTATTTTGCCACGCACTGGAGGGAATCACAGTATGTTTGTGCCGGAGCAGAAGGCTAAGAAAGGATGCCAGGAGATATTTTTAGGGAAGTGGTTTTTTTTCGACATTGTGACTCAGCCCTTGTCTCCAGTCCAGTCCGGTCACGGTTCAGAAGCCCTCAGACCTGAGCAGAGACAAGGCAATAACAGCCCTCACTCAAGGGGAACTGGTGATCCGTTAATTTGGTCCATGCCAAGAACCCCCCCTGTGTTCACCCTTGCCTGCACCCACGGCTCGGCCGCGTGTCCTGCTCTGGGGGGAGCTCACGGCACTATTTGGGCATCAATTAACCCTGGCTCTCTGCACACGATGAGATGTTTGTGGTGTATCCACTGCAAATAGAAAACAGCCTCGTGGAATAGGAAGCATCCACTGCTGATCTGAAAGGAGAGCTTTCGTAATGAGGTGTTATCCCAACTCAAACACAGGATGTTTAAACTGGGTTAAAAGCCCCCGTGGGGACAGTTTGGGGGATGCAGCGCAGCAACGCGAGAGCCTCCCGTGCTCCCTTTGCAAAGGAGCAGGAGTCAGCGCATGTGAAATCACTTTTAGTGGGGTCTGAGAGCTCAGCTCCACCATTTGTTTATTTATTTTGCCCTGTGTGTGAAACACCACTTTGTCTACACTGTTGCAAATTGAAATCCTTTAAATCAACTCAAATCACTTATAAACTTCAATAATCCAGGGATTTAGTGAACCGAGGTCTGCATAAACACAGACATAAACTGGCTTCACTGGATTGGAGCAAAACCTGAAGGAGCTCTTCTTCTCTTTTTGAGTAGTTTAAACCAGTTTCAAGTTGTTTTAAGCTAAGACTAACCGGAGGAGGCAGGAGGGCTGCCAGGGCAAGAGCAGTCCCAGCAGCAATGGGTTTTTCCCTCCAAGACAGGAGGCTCAGGGGTGTAAAACCTGTTTTTGGGGGAGACAGGGAGAATGCCCACAAAAGCAGAGCCATGAGTGTGCAGGTACCCCACAGCAGAAATGAAAGGGTTAATTGGGAGCAGAGGGCAATTAGGGACTTGCTGGTTCCTGGGGAGCAGGGAGGGTCTGGGAGGAAGCCCATAAAAGAGCTTTTGGGGGATCAGGGAGGGTTTGGCTGCAGGTGGAGGTGCTGGGGGTTCAGGAGCTGTGGCAGAGGTAAGTGTTGCGGTTTGGCTGTTGCGGTCTGACTGTTGCTCTGGTTGTTATCTGGCCAGGTTAAGGCAGAGATGGGCAGGATGGTGCTTTGCAGCCCTTCCTCCCGTGGCCAGGCAGAGTGGTCTCCAGCCGTGGCGCCACCTGAGTGTGTGGGTGTTGTTTTCTGATTTAGAATTAACTGCCCAGAGGGGAAAAAATAAAGCAGGAACAGAGAGGCAAACCCTTTTCCTGGCTGTTTTCCCCATTCTCCCTGAAGTGGAGGGGAAGGGAGATGTGGGATGGTCACGTTGGGGGGGTTAATCTGTACTCTGGGCTGTAGCCTGGTGTTCTCCACCTTTTGGAGGTGTGGGAGAATTTGCAATACAAAATGACCTGGGAAAAAGGATCTACTCTTCCCTGCTCGTGTTTCTGAGAAGCAGCGGTGTCTGTGATGTCTCTGGAGCAAGATTCCACCTGGTAACTCCATTTAGATGGTTGGTTAATGGAGAGACAACCCTGAGAGGGGACAGAGCTGGGATTTTTTGCTGGCACCTGGTGTGAGGAGGGGTTGACCAGGGGTTGTTGGGTGGGACTGGTGTGGAGGAGCTGGTGCTGCCCTGGGAGAGCTGCCTTGGGATGGATATCCCATCAACTCCAGTCATCGTGGGCCTTTCCATTGCTCATCCCATGATAAAGATTTTTATCTTCTTGGAAGAGTTTATCTTGGTTAAAAACCTGCCTTAGGAAGCTTAGAAGATGATTCTGTGGTGTTGCAGAGGTGGGGACAGACTGGGGAGGGAGAGGATTTTAGCAACTTTGTGCTTGCTGAGAGGATTTTGCTGCTGGCTTTGGCACTGTTCTTGGGTTTGGATGGTCTTGGGCATAATTTTGCCTGTTCTTGGTCCTTAATGGCCAGGAACTGCTGGTCCTACAGCCTTGTGGTTATCTCCTGTATCTACACTGTTTGTTAAGCAAAGACAGGTTAAAGAGTGTTCTGAGTAAATCCCAGGTTAACCTGAAGCAAGCTGGGTGACATCTGCTTTGAGTGGTCCTTGTCATGTACTGTGAGATAAAATCCTGGCTGGGTGGGAGTCACTGAGGGAGAAAACAGGATTGCTGGGGAGATAAGGGTTTGGTTTATCTATGCAGAGTGTGATTTGAAGTCAGCACTCAGCCTAGACAGTGCAGGTAGAGAAAGCTGATTTAATTACTTAGTCACAAGGTAATTCTGCCAGGTAAAACCCTTCTCATGTGATGTCTTTTATATGTAATTCCTGGCTAATTCCTGGCTAATCTGTGCTCTGAGCAGAGGAATAACATGATGGGGTGGTGAGCCTTATCCTGAAGGGTTTATTGAGGTGAGATTCCAGGGGTGAGCATGGACTGCTACCATCCTACTCGTGTCCAAGTGTTTTGTTTTACTGCTCTGTCTTGAAGGAGAGCTTAATAATGCTGCTTTTTCTTACCCAAGTGTTTCTCTGAGTGAGCAATGAGACAACTTGATGAAGCACAGCCCAGTGTCCAAGGTTGGGGTGCTTGCAGCTGTAGGACTGGCCTTGCCCACAAGAGGCTGCTGCTGCTGTTTCCAAGCATCCCTCCTGCCGGCTTTCCCTTTTTTTTTTAACACGAAATTTCACTGGGAAAGAATAAACCAATAATCCAAAACCAACAAAATAAAAGCAGCAAGGAAGAAGTTGTTTGGTTTCCAGATGGGTGAGGAACCGACTGCATTCCAACCAGGTGAAGGAACTGGTGCTTTCCAAAAGTGCTGAGGGTCGCTGGAAAAGGGTGCTGGGATGGGGCAGGACAGACCTGTGGGGGTATTCCTGGAAACAGCTGAGGGGAAAAACCTGGGCAATAGCGTGAAAGAGGCCTTGTGCAAGGAATGAAAGAATGGGCTGTGATGGGTGAACAGGAACAGGGCTGATGCTGAGATTCTGCAAGACTGAGCAACCTGTGTCTATCTGGGGCTTGTTCAGCCTGGAGAAGACTCTGGGGAGATCTTAGAGCAGCCTCCCAGGACTGAAAGGGGCTCCAGGAAAGCTGGGGAGGGGCTCTTGATCAGAGAATGAAGGACAGGATGAGGGGAAACTGTTTTTAGCTGGAAGAGGGGAGATTGAGATGAGGTCTTGGGGAGAAATGTTTTGCTGTGAGGGTGGGGAGGCCCTGGCCCAGGTTGCCCAGAGCAGTGGTGGCTGCCCCATCCCTGGAGGTGTTCAAGGCCAGGTTGGATGGGGCTTGGAGCCCCCTGATCCAGTGGGAGGTGTCCCAGCCCATGGCAGGGGGTGGAACTGGATGGGTTTGAGGTCCCTTCCAACCCAGACCATTCTATGAATCTATGATTTTGCTCAGTGTTTTGAGGGGGGGATTTTTGAGGATTTGTGGCCAATGCTCCTATGGGAATGTCCTGCCCCAGGGAGGGAGGATCAGTCCCATTAAGCCATGGGCAATGGTGGGCCTTGATGCCCACAGCCTATTGATGGTAGAGATGAGTGTTTGAGTATCTGCTGGCTGGGGCTGAGAGGGGAGGTCTGGCCAGCCTTCTCCTTCTGTCCTGGCCTCCTTCTTGAGTGGTTTTGGTCCTGTTCCTCATGCATATTAAACAGTGTTTACAATGTGTGTTATTTCACATCAACAAACCTTGTTCAGTGCCCAGGGGCCTGCTGAGAGCCACCTGAGAGCAGCACCACTGATAGCTGGAGCTCATGCATTTTACATGTGAATGGTTTGGACTGGATGATTATAAAGCACCAACACCCTGTGCTGGGCTTTGCTGTCTGGGTTTCTCCTGCCTATTGGTGGCAAGCAGCCCCTTGGGTCTCATCCTCCACTTTAGCTGAGAAGTGATGGCATGGAAAAGGGGAACATCAATCCTAAAACCAGAGTGTAATTAAAAATACTTCATCTCCACTCCTGCAATCTGCTCTGGACATTGGTTTTCACAGTCTCCCAGTGCTGGACCAGGAACTGCTGGTCTTAAAACCTGTGTCCTCCTGTAATCAACTCTCCTGCTGCCCCAGGTGCCTTTTCTCCTCTAGCTCATTTCATCCATGAAAGTTGGCGTGGTTGGGTCTGTGAAATCCCTGTGGATGTTTATCTTTGAAATCCTTGTGGATGTGCCTGTGCATTCAAGCAAAGAGGGAACAGAGACAAAACAGACTGAGCATTCAAGGTTCAGCCTACCTTTTATGTGGTTATAAATGAAACACAAAGGCAGTGCTGCAGAGTGTTAATCCTTGGGTGGTTTTAGAAAAGGCTAACTGCCATAGAGAGGCTTTCCTGAAAAAGCTTAGATGGCCCTTCAATTAAAAAGGGTTGAGATGTTGCACTAGAGCAGGTTCCTTATTACGAAGTCCAGGACCTCAGACCCCCTCATCCTGCTGCTCTGTGGCCAGCAGTGCCCTTGGCACATCTCTCGTGCTGAGTCCCCAGAGCTGTGACTCCCTGGAACCCCCAAAGAGAGGAAAAGCTTTCATGGTTTCCCAGAAGATTCCAGCACTCCAGGTAATTAAGTTACTTCAATAAGAACAATCTAGGAAATTGGTTCATAACTAGACTGAAATTTTGCAAACATCAAATGTCATTTTCTTTAATACTGATGCATATTAAAGTAATTAGGTTATGAGCAACAATACTTTGCTGTTCCTGGGAAGAGAAGCTTGACCAGGATGAAATGTCTGTGATATTGGGACAGGTTTTGCCTTCCTGACCTTGGCTGACCCTCCAGGCCAGGGGCCTCTGTCTGTTTCACCAGGCAGCCTGTGCTGTGTTCTGCTGCAGGTGTCTCCTTGTAAATGTTGTCTGACTGCCAGTTCCTCTGTCTTCCACCCTCGGTTTGCCACGTCCACAGGGTTGGCTCATGGGTTAGAGACCATGCCTTGCTCCCTGTTGGGAATCAATCCATCATTTGGTTGATTCCCAACAGGTCACCAGGTCCAACCGTACCTGCTGGCTGCCAAACCACATCCCTGAGCAGATGCCCCTTGTCTTTTTGTGGAGATGCACTGTGGCTCTGCCACACCTCATCCTCTTCTATGGGGCACAGAGCTGGGAGGTGCCTGCGGCGTTCAGAGCAGAACGTTGGTTTCTTCTGGCTGCGTCACTTCAGTCATCGAGGAGAACCCAGGAGCCGAGTTCAAACCATCTGCCCAAGTTCAGAGCTTCAGTGGGCACAGCGTGGAGGTTAAAGCCAGCCAGGTCCCCGACTCCTCCCCAGCAGTAGTGACTAAGAGCCCCTCCAATTTCCTTGCATCTCATTGTGTATTGATGGCCAGGGTTGTCAGTAACCATGGCAACTCATTGATTAGCATCCAGCCCCTGTGAAATGAAGAACATGCAGCCGTAAGAATTACAAATGATGCTGTATTGTCTGCTGCCAATAGGCTGATTACTGCCATTTTCTGCCAGGTAGACCAGCTTTTACAGGCAACCCGGTGGTGTGTAATTACCATGCTGTGATTGATGCATTGCTATAGTTACTATCTGCTGTGTTCCCTGACTAATAGCTTTTAAATTCCTCTTCAGATGGAAATGCATTGCCTGTAAATGTGAGAGGCAGAGAGGTCTACAGAGCCAGGAGATTCATCCTGAGCGGAGCCCGTTTGGGTGTGGAAAAGCACCTCATTTTATAAAATGTGATGGTCAAGTGTGTGAACCACTTGGATCAAACCACTGATGAGGCTGGATGAATGGGAGGGGGATAAACCAGACTGGGAGTTAAGGGGGAAGCTGGGATGGCACAGGCAGTTGAAATGTTTCTCAAGGCCTGAAACATTTGTCACCTGTTGATACTGCATTAAAAAACCCAAACACCACCACCCCAGCCCTGGATCTGAGTGGGATTTGACACCCTGTGAATTGAAAGCCTCCCAAAGCTGGGAGCTGGGACAGCTCTTACCACCAAAGAGATGCAGCCCGTGGGGTGGGCATTAAAAAACAAGTCTCAAAATACTGGGGCTTCCTGTGTTCATAGTTTTGAGCTGAAAGAGGAGAGACTGAGATGAGATCTTGGGGAGAAATGTTTTGCTGTGAGGGTGGAGAGGCCCTGGCACAGGTTGCCCAGAGCAGTGGTGGCTGACTCATCCCTAAAGGTGTTCAAGGCCAGGTTGGATGGGGCTTGGAAACCCCCTGATCCAGTGGGAGGTGTCCCTGCCCATGGCAGGGGGGCAGAACTGGATGGGCTTTGAGGTCCCCTTTCAACCCAAATCACTCTGTGGTTCATCCTCCTGCAGTGACCAGGGGGTGGGTGCTCAGGTGTGTGAGGGCAGGGGTGGGTGGATGTTCTGCAGAAGTTGGTGTCACCCTCACAAATGTAGATGTGAAGCTCTCCCAGCTGCACAGAGCCAGCCCTGCTGACTGCTGTTGAGTCACTGATCTTCAGACCTTCGTGCTCCGAGTCTGTCCTGGAAAGGGATCAGGTAGACCCTGGCTCAGATGTGGAGTCCTCTCAGATGGGCTTCACCTTTCCTGGGGTGAGGATGCCAAGCAGAGCTGCAGATCACTCCCCTCCTCTCTCCCCTGGCTGTTGCCTCTGGTGTTTAGACATCTGCGTAACCTACACAAAGTTAAAAGGGATTTGTTTCTTTTCAGACTGAGTGCAGCCAGGGTAATTTAGTAGAAAAATGTCATGCTAATGCAATTCAAAGTTCAAATGATCTTTCATTTTGAGGGAAAGGAGAATGTGTGTGCAGTCAGAATGTTAAAACCCACTACTTGCCCTGCAATTCAAATAGAAATATGAGCTTCAGGGGATACATAAGTCACATGAAGTACTGTGAGTGAAACACAAAATGAATAAAAATGATCCGGAAGCCATTATTAGCATTGCTGGGGGGCAGATCCAGCTCAGAACAAGTGTAGTGGCAGCCAAGAGTGGTGTTGGGAAGGAGAAGTTTCCATGAAATTACAATAACACGGAAATAATGAGAAAAAGTTATCAGTAAGATGTTTTTCATGTTAATATCTAAACACTGCAGCCCAGGTGCTCCTGCCCCTCTCCTTTCCAGTCCTCACCAACATTCAGGAGAGTATTTAGTTGGTACATCCTAATGAAGCTCTGGTTCTTCTGCCAGGGCAGTGTCTGGGAGATGTGTCTGTGGGAGCTGCTGCTGCAGCCCTGCTCAGTGGCTGGAGGATGCTTTGGCTTTTGGGCTCCCTGGGGTGGCCCTGGGGCTCTCTGGGATAATTTTCTGCACAATGCCATTCCCTTGCATTTGTTAAACACCCTGGAATCTCAGGGTGAAGGTTGCTGTTGCAGTTTGAGAGCCTCATCCTCCAGAAGAAGGTGGAAGGAAAGGAGCATCAATGCCTGGCAGGGCTTGGGAAAGGTGGTTGAAACCCAGGCAGGAGAGTTCCTGTAGGAGAAAGGAAGGGTTTCAGCAGGCAAAGGTGATTGGAGTGGGCAGCTGTCCTCTAAAGGCAGAAATAATCCAGGTTTGAAAATCAATGTCCTGCCCTCTCCATCTCTTTTGAAGCACTGGAAGGGGGAAGTTATGTGACAGTCAGGGAAAGTGTTGCTAAACAGAGCTCTTCAAGGATCTCCAGGAGGCAACAGCAGTGCTTTTAATCCAGGGGGAACCAGCAGAGCCTCTGCTGCTGCCTGTGAAGTTGACAGAGGAAACTCCCAGAGGCAGGAGCCCTCCTGTCTCTCCTGAAAATTGCGGGCAAGTTCCCTGCCGGTTGCAGAAAACCAACTCTCAAAGTTGCCGTTGTCTTTATCTTTCCCTCAGAGCGCTGTCCTCTGGCTCTCCACAGCTCTTCCTCCTTCACTCTGCCCTCCATAATCACACTCACAATGGCAAATATTTCCAGCTCCAGGGTTTTATTAGTGCCAACGGAGGTTTAATGCTCGCATAAAGCTTTTGAGACCTGTGATTAAAAGTCAACAGTGGAAGCATTCACTGCCCTGCTTAGGAAAGGAGAAAAAAGTGGGAAGAGGACAAGAAAAGCCTTTCCCAAGAGGTGGCCAGGGGAAAAACAGGAAAGATCTGTTGGAGTGAGTTTAGAGGAGGCCATGGAGATGATCCAAGAGCTGGAGCACCTCCTATGTGAGGACAGGATGTATCTGGAGAAGAGAAGGCTGCTCCATCCCTGGAGGTGTTCAAGGCCAGGTTGGATGGGGCTTGGAGCCCCCTGATCCAGTGAGAGGTGTCCCTGCCCGTGGCAGGGGGTGGAACTGGGTGGGCTTTAGGGTCTTTTCCAACCCGAACCATTCCATGGTTCCATGAAACACAGGGCTGGGAGGAGGCCTTGGGTCAGAGCGTGGTCTGCAGCGAAGACCAAGCTATGTTGTGCGGCCGAAGCAGGTGTGGGATGGATGGGGATGAACAGAGCAAGTTTTCCAACAGTGAGGGATTCAGAGCCCGCTGTTTAAATAGGTTTATTAGTTAAAATAACACTCAGTAAAACCCTCCTACCTGGCAATGCAGGGAAATTCCATCTGGTGAGAACACATTTAAAAGTTGTACTTAAACTGCACGTTGCTGCCGAGCTCCCGAAGCAGAATTGTCTTTCCCTAATGCAATTGTAACTGGGTGAAATTTTAAAGCTTCTGAAATGGTTAAATGTGTGTGCCCAGAGAAAAGATGTTATCAAGGTAATTGGACTATAAAATAGTACCTACACACTAAGGGTTTGTCTGGTGAAACCCTGGTAATCTGGAGAGTGAAATTTGATTTTCTATAATCCTGGAATGCAATGCTGAATTCAAATTTTTCTCTGCGGTCTTGTACTTATCCAAAGGGTAATGTAATATTTTGACAAGAAAATGTTGTTATTACATCTCTGCATTTGGTCCAGCTCCTCCCTGAGCCCTCTGGATGATTGTTTGCAACTATCTGATTGTAGGAACGAAAAGGTAATTGCAGAGAGAAAATGAGACGTGAGAGAACTCTTTGGGAAGTTGAGCCGAGGTGCGGTGAGAGCAGCAGCAGGGCTGATTGCCAACAGCCAATGGAAGTCATTTGCATATTCCAATTCTTCTCACTGCATTTGACATTTCTCTGCCTCTTTCCTCAGCAGGTGACGCCATCCCAGGTGGGATTTTGTGGCCTGAAACATGAAAATTGATACCCTAGGGGTTTTTAACCCCTTATGCTTTTTGTCCACTTATCTGTGCATAACTGACACAGCCACCACTTCTCTGGGCAACCTGGGCCAGGGCCTCCCCACGCTCACAGCAAAATAGTTCTCCCTAAGATCTCATCTCAATCTCTCCTCTTTCAGCTGAAAACCCTTCCCCCTCATCCTGTCCCTGCACTCCCTGATCAAGAGCCCCTCCCCAGCTTTCCTGGAGCCCCTTTCAGTCCTGGGAGGCTGCTCTAAGGTCTCCCCAGAGCCTTCTCCTCTCCAGGCTGAACAACCCCAACTCTCTCAGCCTGTCCTCGTACAGGAGGTGCTCCAGCCCTTGATTCATCTCCATGGCCTCCTCTGGACTCGCTCTGAGAGCTCCAGGTCCTTCCTGTGCTGGGGTTTCCAGAACTGGACACAGGGCTCCAGGTGAGGTCTCACCTGAGTGGAGCACAGGGGGCAGAACCCCTCTCTCACCCTCCTGGTCCTGCTGCTTTGGGTGCAGCCCACAATTTCTCATGCTTGGAAGGTCAGAGCTGTAACCATGTGTGTTGTGGGGGAGCTGGATGCCATGGGGAGCTCAGGGAACCTCTTCTGGCAAAGCCTGTATTAGATTATGTCAATTTTGGGGCTTGGCAAACTGCTTAAACACCTCTGGGATGTGCATTCTCTTTCTGCAGGAGGAAGATAATATTTACTGATCTATCTTATCGTTTGTCTTATTGTGGCTGGGATGATAGTGCTGTCATAAACATAAGTAATATAAACTATGCCAAGACAAGATGTTTTTCACCTGGTATTTCATATTACTGTTTTCTCTTTTCATCATCACAGAGCCTGTTATTATTATATCGTGAGTTTTAAGTATGATACAGTCTTTTTTTTTGATCTACCTCAAAAAGAGACAGGAGGAGGGAGCTTTCTCCAGGCTTGGGAGCGGTGGCTCCTGAGGAGCTCATAGCCCCATGGTGGGGCTGGTGATCCTGCTGTGACCTGAGCTGGTGGGGATGGATCTCCTAGAGCAGGGTCGATGCTTTTCAGGTGCAGCCGAGCAGAAGGAAGGCTGAGGTTTGTAAAGGACCTGCTGAGCATCAGCTCGGCTCTGCTGGAAATCTCAGCAAGCACCCAGCTGTGCGTGCAGATGTTTAAAGGGCAGTGTTTGAGAAACCCAGGCTGTGGCTCAGCTCGAATCACTTGCTGGTTGGGAAGACATCCCAGCACCAATGCAGTGGCGTTTGCAGCCTCAGGGAGCCTGAAACCAGGGATGCTTAAATAAAATGATGCCTGTTTCAGGTCAGCTGTGAATTTAGGGAGAAAAGGTGTTGCTGTACAGAACCAAACTGCGTCACCCACGGGGCACATCTGGGCGGGAGCAGGGGTTTTATGCACAATTATCAGTGTGTGTGTGTGTGTGATAAGCAACCTAGGACTGACCCAGGGAGGGGGTGGATCTTGTCTGAAGGAGTTTGCACCAAAACTGTCCCCTCCCTGGATGGAGAGGCTGGGAAAAATGGGTCTGAGTCAAGAGGAAGGGAGGATTTTGGGGAAGGAAAGGCGAAGTGCCATGGGGACGGCTCCCTTGTGCCTGTCCCCAGGCATGGGGGGAGCTGGGGGCAGATTTACAGTGTGTTTAGCAACACTCATCACCAGGGGTGTTTATCGGGTGTGAAATGCTTTTGTTCCATTGATAACAGAGCTGTTTAGGAGCAACTGGCTCAGCCAGCAGCGCTGCCGATGCCATTAGTGCCCTCGGAGGATTAATTACAGGGATATATACCCTTCTCTTCAGATGTCTCCAGAGCAGGGTGCTTGTAAATCAGCTGTGTTTATTGTGGGCAACTTCTCCAAAGGCTCTTTGCCTGAAAGAAAGGGAGGAGGAAATAGAGCATCAAAATGCTGGGGCTGATCTCTGCTTCAGGGGTGACCAAAAGGCAGGGGGGACAAGAGGGCTGTGTCAGAGATTCAGGCTTGGAAGTGATGGATATAAGAGGATGGAAGAAAATACTGACTCACTTCTTTGGCTACAACTCATTCAAAAGGAGAACTTAATAGCTCAGCTCTGGTAAAGGATCCTGAAGCCCTTTGTAGTGAGCACTGTGGATTCTGCTCTGCTACAGCTGTAAATCCCGACTGACTCCTCTGAACTGAGGATTCGATCACCAGCTATAGCCACAAGGCTGGAAATCTTTATCCAGAGTGAAGTTGTTTGGCTGAATTCAAGGCTTTGTGGACTTAACTCGGTATTGATAAGTTTTTTGCTTACGGAAAAATGACTTTTTCATTTTGACTTTTTTGGTCAAAAGCTGTAAATATTTGAGAGATGATAATTTCCCATAGCAAAATAATCTCTGATACAAGATGTCTTCAGAGGTAAGACTGCAGGCTTCAGATAAACCCAGCTATGGGTAACACCAGGTGGTACCCGAAGCTGTTTGTCATTGCCGGGCAAGGTCATCCTTTCTCTCTGCTCCTGCTGTCCTTCTTCCAGCCCTGCTGGGAGCAGTGCAAACCTGTGTTCCCGAATTGCTGTGTGGGAAATCATAGAATCATTCAGGTTGGAAAACCCCTCTAAGCTCATCCAGTCCAACCATCAGCCCAGCCCCTCCGTGCCTGCTAAGCCCTGTCCCACAGTGCCACATCTGCATATTCTTTGAACCCCTCCAGGGATGGAGACTCCACCACTGCCCTGGGCAGCCTGGGCCAGGGATTCACCACTCTTTTAGTAAAGAAATGTTTCCTAAAATCCAATCTAAATGTCTCCTGGCACAACTTGAGGACATAATACTTTCTGCCACGGCTCCTCTTTGTGGAGGAAGGAATGATTCATGTTAATGACCCTGTTCCCCCCCCATTTTTCCTTCCTCCCCTCTCTGTCCAGGTAGGCCGTGTGTTTGTATCTTGCCATTCCTTAATGACTTCCACACATGGAGGAAGATCCCAGGTAGAATTCACAAGCAGTGCTATTATGGATTTCTCCTGCCTGGCGATAATTTCTTATGAGGTTTTTATTCTTTAGATAATATATTAAACTCATATTTTTTACCAAGTTTTCTTCTACTCATTCTTTGCCCTTGAATTCCCCCTCTTTCCCTCCCCCTTGTCACCTGAGTGGCATTTTCACTGGAGATGTTTAATATAGCTCTAACACCCTGTTTCCCTGAGGTACACAAAAGCAGCTTTACGAACCCATAAATCCCAAAAGTTAAAGTGCATTTTTATTAGTCGTGTTGCCATGAAAGTACAAAAAAAAGTAGTTTAATATGAAACAGTCAGTAACAAATTTGCTTAATAGTTCTGCTTATCATAGTGAAAGCACTTGGAGAAAGGTGGCGTTGTGGTGGGGAGAGATGCTGGGATAGAGATGAGCAGCTCTGAGGGCTGGGAGCATCACAGCTGGGGAGTAGGTGGGGTCATGGGGTGTCAGACCCCACAGTGCTGCAAGAACAACTTTCTAGCACAAACCTCTCTTGGTCCAGGTGTTGCATTTGCAGCAGGTCACGGGAGGGGATTCTGCCCCTCTGCTCTGGTGAGACCCCACCTGGAGCCCTGTGTCCAGTTCTGGAGTCCTGAACACAGGAAGGAACTGGAGCTGTTGGAGCGAGTCCAGAGGAGATAATCCGAGGGCTGGAGCACCTCCTGTAGGAGGACAGGCTGAGAGAGTTGGGGTTGTTCAGCCTGGAGAAGAGAAGGCTCTGGGGAGAACTTGGAGCAGCCTCCCAGGACTGAAAGGGGCTCCAGGAAAGCTGGGGAGGGGCTCTTGATCGGGGGTGCAGGAACAGGACGAGGGGCCATGTAAGGGCTCTTGTTTCCAAGCACAGCCTGCCTGGGGCTGCTGGTGCCCGGCCTCCCTCCTGGCACGTGTGCAGCCCCTGCAGCAAATACACTTACCAGGAGGTCACCCAGGCTGATTTTGTGGGTTATCATAGACTCTTTGAGCTGCTCAACAAGAGCCCTTGTTCTCCATCCCCCCTTACAGCATCAAGATCCTCTTCCTCTGACCTCTGCTCTCCCTCTCTGACCTTCTCAGCATCTTCTTAGACTTCTGCCCCAAAGCCCTGGTCCGTGTCATGACCCGTCGGAAAGAGCCATTTCCCTTGGTTTTCACACTTGGCCTTCAACCTCGCGGCCAGGGTTTGCGGGAGCCGGCGCCGCGAGCAGCACTAGATGGCAGGAGTCAGTCATGCAAAAGGATGAGGGCTGAATCCCTCTGAAAACACGCTTGAAGCTGCCGGGGTGGAAATCCGCCAGCTCTCTCGGAGCTGCGCTGACCAAGATGGGCTTAAGCAGCAAAAATCCCTTCTCCAGCCAGACTTCAGGACTCTGTCTCCCGTCTTTCCCACAATCCAGGAGCCGCTCCACTTGAGGATGGGGGGATTTGGCAAGGCTTTACAAACCAGGGCTGTATTTGTCCAGCAAATCTTAGCTCGGATTTTGGACGTGCTCAGAGTGCTGGTTTGGATTGTTGTGGGGTTTGGACACCTGATTTCTCTGGGGGGTGGTTTTTGTTGAAAGCTGTGGCCTGATAGCACTGCTCCTGCATCACTGAGGAGCATCTTCTGGTCCTAAGCAATAACAGTGGAGTTTTATACACATTCATTCTCCATTTAGACTTCTTCTTTAGCTGCCCAACAAACTTGCCCTTGCATTGACTTTGTCAATTCTGCCCACTCAGCCTCTGCTTTCCAAAGCAGAGAGAGAAGCAAACCCCAAGGGGGTCTGCTTGAGGCACTTGGCTGCATTTCCAGCCCGTGCCCACCCCTCCCAGCAGAACACAGACAGCATTGGCTCTGGGGTTCACTGAACAGCAATTTCGAGGCACACACAAGCACTACATTGCTCTAAGTCTCGTTAGAACTTTTATCTTGCTGTGACATTGCTTTTAGTGATGCTCTTGGTGGCTGCCAGCAGCGGGAAGGCAGCAGCTGCCACACATCCCACTCCCTCACGGTGTTCCCTATCGGCGCCGCCGTAACCTCTCTGTAGTCTGTGCTGTGATATTATCGGGCCAGGAACCTGAGTGAGAGACAGATGATGCAAAATCAATCTCTGGAGCACCTGAAAGAGAGAAGATTGGTACCAAATGTTGTAGCAACAACACAAACAGTTTCTTCTTCAAATTCTTTGCCTTGGAAATCCCTCCTGGGATGGAGATGAAGAGTTGTTTTGCCTCTTCCAGGCTGAGCAAACAGAGGAATATCTCCAGCCTCCGCACACTGAAATCTGGGGGCAGAGCAGCTACTGTAGAATAAAACCCAACAAAGCTGGTCTGTGCTCCGGGGAGGCAAAGATCTGAGCAGAGAGCAGCCTGTCCCCTGCGGCTGGAGCAGAGGAGGCAGCAGGCATTGATCGCTCCTTTCATCATGGCACAATTAGAGAGGATCGCTAATGATCTAATTGTTCCTCTCATCCCAGCTGTAAGAAAGGAGAGGAGAGAAGCCATTCGTACTAATCTCGGTTTCAAAGGCTTGCTCTGCAAAATTATCCCCTCTAATGCTGTGAATCTTTGCCAACCAGTAATGGTGAACCAAGATGTTCCCAGTGCCTGCATTGGGAGCGAAGTCCAGAGCAAGAGCATCCTCCAGCTGAGATGGTGTGAGCTCCACATTGCTCCAAACTCTTCCAAAGTCCCAAAGTCTATACTGGGGCATGAGGCATCACCTGGTACCTCATCCAGCCCATCACTTCAAGCCTGCAGCCTCCCCAAGAACCTTCTCTGTGCTGATGTACCCACTGAAAGCAGAGGCAGGGCTGAGTGGCAGTTTGCAGGCACCATCTGTGATGATGAGGGTATGTGGTAAGCCTGAGGGATAAGACTAAAGCTGATAGGGATCACCTTGCAGAATACAGGCTTATATCTGCTGCTGATGGGGATAGTTATTTTAGTGAGGCATGTGTTTCCTCCAGGAAGGAATTAGCCCCAGCACAAGATCTAAACCTGATGTTTCCCCGTGAGGATGGAAGCTCTGTGTACTGCTCTGCTTACAGTAGTGATAGTTAAACACAGGGGTACCTCTGTGGCCATTACACTTTTGACATTAACTTTCATATAGTAATAACCCACAGTCATTATAAAAAGTCCTCCATGATTAAAGATTCCCAGACTCGAGGCTCAGTCCTGCGTAAGGAGGCTCCGGGCAGGGATGGGGGGGATGCAGTGCTGATGTTGGGGGTGTTATCAGGCAGCAGGGCAAGTTTATATCCTGCTTTTTTTTTTGGGCTGGCCCCTTGCCAGAAGGGACCGGCAAACATCTGGGCAGAGGTAGGGTGTGCAGATGTCTGCTTTCTGCCTGAACATCTGTCCCTGTCCCTAGAAAGCATCCCCACAGATCCAGAGACATGCAGGCACAAACACTGCTTGTAGACAAAGATATTCTGAAGCCTTTTCCCCCCTTGTGACTCCAGCTGGTGCCTGGGGATGCATTGAAAGACCCTTGAATTAGAAAACACCATCAGGAGGTTGTTATCCAGCTGCATCTTTTTTTTTCCATGCCCAGTAAGAGAGCAAGGTGGCAAAATAGCTTCTTTTATAAAAGACGGATGCAGCCTCATTCCTCCGAGCCCATCTCCTGTCAGCAGCTGGGTTCAGCAGTCTCCTGGCAGCCTTGCACAGTTTTGGCAGGGCTGGAGCTGACCTTTCTATACAGAGGAGAATAAAACGAGAGGGGAAGCATCTCCGTCTCGCTCTCTCCGTTCCCTGAAGCAGGGGGAAAGCAGACGCCTCCACAGACAGGCTCAGCCTGAATGGGAGAGCCAAAGCCTGGGGTTAATCATCCGGGCTGGGCATTGACAGAGCATCTCTATGCACGTAAGAGCTCTTCAGGAGAAGCATAATTTCTCTGCATGTGCACCACTCTCAAGAACAAAACAGCTTCCTGGAGCTGCTTGCAATAACAGGATTGTCTTGTGAAGAGAAATCAGAAAGCCAGAGGGCTTTGGAAAGGGCACTGCAGAGAGTTTTAATGTTTTTCTTCCTTTTAAAATAAAGATGGTGTTTACTACTTCCCTCCTTTCCCCTTGCCCATGCAAAACAGTTGTTGCTGTGCAAAAGGCAACCACACTGAATTAATGAGGGTTCTGTATGCAGTGAGACATGGGAGCTGGGGGCACTGGGGAAGGGTGGCATCTCTGAGCACAGGGGCACCAACCTCTGCAAAGGAGTGTGGGTGGGTGCTGCTGGTGCCCCTGTGTTTGCAGAGAGCAGGACTGTAAGGGCACACGTGTGGGATGGGGAAAGGTGGGATGATGGCTGTGAATCTGTGTGATCTGAGCACGGTGCTGGCTGGGTGAGGATGTGAACGTTCATCACTGGAGAATGTGCTGAGCTGCTGCTGGAGTGAGCACTGGGGCACCTGAGTGATATGGAAATGGTGGTGTTGAGGGGCTGCTGGGTGGAGGAGGTGAGGAAAAGGCTGAGGAAATAAAGCAAGGCGAGGAGAAGCAGCAGGGATGAGGACAAGTGTTGCTGATGTTAGGCAAGGTCTCTAGGGTTATCCTGGGATTAGGGATGATTAATGTGCCTGAGGACTCCTCTCTCTGTGGTCTGCTGGCCAGGTGATCTGTCACTGCCTGGTTCCTGTGCGTCGCCGTGTTAAGGTGGGTTATTGATGACCTGCCTTTACAAACAGTTCCTCCTAATTACTTTTTGGCCTAGGAAGTAGCCATCAGGGTTGGCTGAGGAGGGGGTGCAGAGGCTCTCAGGAGATACCTAAATCCCATGGCCCAGCGAGTCTGTTGCCCCCCATTCCAGGGGTGGCATCTCCAGACCTCCTGGGTCTCTTATGAAGGTGTTTAATCAATGACTGGTAGTGCTGGGCACTGGCTGTGTAGTTGAATGCTCCTTATCAAATCAGGTCCTTGTGATAAACCTGGTCTCAACAGAGCCAGCAATCAGAGTGGGATGTGTTGCTGTCCTGCCCTGCCTTCTTTTTTCCACTGATTGATTTGTTACATGTGTCAGACCTTTCACCTGTGATGGGCAGTGATGCTGGAACATCCCGTTCTGCCCTCTCACCCTTGTATTTGCTTGCTTTGCACAGAGTTCATTTTAGCTGAGTAAAAGCTGCTGCTGCTTTGATTGACTCCCAGATCAATTAAAGCAGCACACGGACAGATGGAGGGCTCGGATCCTGAGTTTTTACCCCAATCTCCTCCTTTCTCCTTTCTCCAGGGGCCTTTCAGGTTAATTGCCCTGATCTCTTGCTGCCTTTTCCTGCTGGCCCTGAAGGACTGTCTGGCTAATGTTGCCCTACATGGCCATTGCTGCGGTGAATCCAGGCTGGGGGGGAGAAGGAAAGAGGGAGAGAATTGATTTGCTCCATCAGGCAGCAGCAGCAGCAGTTGCTGCCGCTGGTTAATTCTCAGCTCAGGCCCTGTGGAGAATGCAAACGGCTCCGCTCCTCGGCCAATTTACAGCTGCTGACAAGCTGCTAAACAACATCTTTGTTAGGTGCAGGTGCGAGTCCTGGGCTCCTCTCCGGGTGACAGCACGATGCTCAGGTAAGGAGTGCGGGTGCTGTTTCTGATGAGCGCTGCCTGCTGCACCCCAGCAGCGGTTGCCGCCTCCCGGAGCCCCGTGCAGCCCTTTCTGCATTCAGAGTTCATCTCAATGGGCTTTTGGAAGAGGCTGATGGATGAGAGTTCACCTCAGGTGGGGCTGGGGCTCTCAGCTCTCAGGCTGCCTTTGGATGGTCGTGAGAAATGAGGGTGCTGATGGCCAAACGCTGCCCTTCTGAGCACAGGGATGAGGATGCTGACCGCATGCAAGATGCTCAAAGCCCCATCCAGCCTTAAATATTTTCTGAAACCTCTAAGAAAGATGTCAAGGGCAGTGATGAGGAGCAGAGGTGATGCTCAGAGACAGGAAAAATCAGGCCTGTGTCTATCTCAGCTCAGTAATCTTGGGGATGACCTGGGGAGCAGAGTGCTTGAAACGTGGTACCGTGTGTCCTCTGTTCCCCTGTTTCTGCCTCTTATCAGCGAAGCAAAACTGTGCAAAACCTGAAGGGTTTGAGTTGCCCTAATTCAGGGTTTGTTGTGGTGGAAGGAGCATCCTGAAATAATACAGATGCTCCGTTGCAAGGAGCAACGCGACCCGTGCGATGCAGAGGAAGGAGGTGGTTGAACCAGTCTCAGTGCTCTGGGCTCGAGGCTTCTTTTTAAGATAATATTTTCATATCAGCACTTATTACCCCTTTAGGTCCGAGGTTTGTGCCTTTCCCCATCCAGCTTTACAGGGAGCAGTCCCTGTTGGCCTGAGTGCTTCAAGAACTGCAGAGCTCCACGGATCCACGCTAATCGTGTTTATCAGCATTAATCCAAGGCTGGAATTAGCTGGTCCTACATTCAGCAGGAGCCTGCAAGTGCATTTAAGTAAATTATCTCCCTAATAATGACAAATCAATTATTGGTGCTGCTTCCAAGCAGAGTGCTTTGGTCTACCTTTTTCAAAAGGCAATAAACCTGTACACTCTCGCTGCCAAAAATTAGCTGCAGCAGTACAGCCAAAATAATAACGAATAATCCAACCATGCAGACAGCAAGTTAATGAATTATCCTTTTTCAGCTGGAGGTGCTCAAAAGCAGCACAGAACTGAAACAGACCCAGAAACCTTGCTGAGTTTTATTAAGTTATTCTTCCCTTTATATCCCTTTTTTTTTTTGTGGAATGCTTTGGGCTTGAAGAGACCTTAAAGCCCATCCAGATTCAAGCATTCCTCATGGGCAGGGACACCTCCCACCGGGTCAGGGGGCTCCAAGCTCCATCCAACCTGGTCTTGAACACCTCCAGGGATGGGGCAGCCACCACTGCTCTGGGCAACCTGGGCCAGGGCCTCCCCACCCTCACAGCAAAACATTTCTCCCCAAGATCTCATCTCAATCTTCCCTCTTTCAGCCCCAAATGGTTCCCCTTCGTCCTAACCCTCCCCAGCTTTCCTGGAGCCCCTTTCAGTCCCGGGAGGCTGCTCTAAGCTCTTCTGGAGGCAGCAAAATCCTCAGCCAGCAGTGAGGTTTGTGGCTGGGATCAGGCCAGTTTCTCAGGCAGAGCTCAGATTCGAGCTGCGACACAACTCATTGCAGCTGGAAAAGCTGATGGAGACCCTTCTCTGCCACCCCTGTGTCCCTGCTGAGCTGGGGAGGGGGTGGCAGATCTCTATGCTGACATCTGCCTTGCTGGCAGGACATCCAGTCCCACCATCGATCTAAAAAGGGGTCTGTGGGGAAGCTGGGGAGGCTGTGGGAGAAGAGCTGCCAAGTGTGAGATGGGCACCAGCCGCCGCGGTGACAGGCGTGGTTTGGCAGCAGGAGCCTCCTCGCCAGCACAGGGAGCTGGAAGCAGGCAGGGGAGGTCACCCCTTGCCCTCTGCTCTCCCCCTGCCCCTCTGCATCTGGTTGCAGGCTCTGATTAGCAGTCATGCCATTGGGGGGAGGGGGCGTGTGGGCACCCATTTTTTAGTGGTGCTATTTGTGTCGACAGGATTGATGGGACATTGCATCAAGCAATTAGAAAAAAACCAAGGCTGACTTGTTCCAAAATACAAAGGCAGCAGCCGCATAAATTAATGCGTGTAGTTTTTAAGTGTTTACTACAGCACTGTCTTCTTCTCTCTCCCCATGGGAGATAATTAAGAAAGAGGCTGTTTCTCTCCTACCATCAGGTACCAGGAGATGATGCCACATCCCCTTAACTCCAGAGGACCTACTTGAATCTGAAAGACAATCGATTTAACGTATTGAGAAGAGGAGGGTTCGTTCTTTTCCACTGTGAGTTTAGGTATTATGATTTCCCAGGGTGGATTGATCCATATTTGGTTGGCTTCGTTAGCTAAAATCTGCCATAGACCAAATTAGCTTTTGGTGATCCAGAAGGATGGAGCTGTTTGTTCTTATCAGTAATTGATCATGGAGCTCTTAATGGATGCAAATGTATTTGTTCACTCTGCTTTGATAAATAATAGCTTGCTGCTCCCCTGTGATGTGATTTGTGCTCCCGTTTCCTCTCGCTGCTCTACAGCCTCCAGGCCACGAGCTGGAGCATCTGGCCAAGACAGGTCTTGTGGCTTCGTTTTCTTTCGCTATCGGTTATTGATGGGTGAACTTCCTCAGCTGATTCACCCTCCAACTTCCAGCAAGCTGCTAGGATTTTTGTGGTCAGAAAGCTGTTTCCTGTTTCTGCAGTGTGGGTTGCTTTTCATTTTAGGATTAACCTTTCGTAGCTGTTCTGCAGGTGCTGTGGTGAGAGCTCTGCTTTTCAGGGGGCCTTGCTGAGCGCTTTCTCCCCCAGCAGCTGTAACCGGTCCTGCAGCCTGTGTTGTGCCTCCCCCCGGGGTGTGGGCACCCATCAGTCCCTGCTTGGTTTCATTTTTTGCTGGAGATTGACCAAAATAGGTGTCTTTGTGTATTTATATCTATTTATCAGATCACAGAATGGGTTGGGTTGGGAATGGACCTCAAAGATCACCCAATTCCAGCCCCTGCCAGGGGGCTGAGGACACCTCCCACTGTTTCAGGGGGCTCAAAGCCCCCTCCAGCCTGGCCTTAAATACTTTCTGAAACCTCTAAGAGAGATGTCAAGGGCAGTGATGAGGAGCAGAGGTGATGCTCAGAGACGGGAAAAATCAGGCCTGTGTCTATCTCAGCTCAGTAATCTTGGGGATGACCTGGGGAGCAGAGTGCTTGAACCGTGGTACCGTGTGTCCTCTGTTCCCCTGTTTCTGCCTCTTACCAGCTCTTTGTGGCAGCTTCTCCCTCCCAAGCTGCTCTGCAGCCCTTGGCCTGGTGGGGTTTTGCTCTCTAGTGGGTTCTCCCAGCACTGCTCTGCTGTAACAGGTCGGAAGAGGCAGTCTGTGGGGACACCTTTCCACCCTCCACCCTTTGCTGCAAATAAATCCTGGATAATGTATTTTTTTCCCCATTCTGCATTATGGTAATGGCATCATTTTTGTGCGTGGCATTTCTCAGACACAAATAGCACTAAATCACCTTCCTCTTCTATGGTAACTACACTAATATTATTAATACTCTGCATTCATAAAACAATTTCCAGCATCTCAAAGTGCTCTGCACACATTAATTTAGCCTTACAACCTTCCACTGGGAGAATTGCCAGTATGAGTCACATTTTATAGCAGGGTAGATGGGGTAGCACTGAAGAGGAGAACCAAATCCTCTTCATGTTTACACCAGCGCGGGGGCAGGATAAGTGCACTCAGGATGATGGCAGATGCACTTGTGAGTGCGTAGAGGAGTTGACTCATACTGGGGGGAAGGACTCTCCTCGAGGTCACTCAGTGAATCATTTGCAGAGCCAGAAATAGAGCTCGAAGGATCCTCAGCCTCCCTGGCGCTGCGCGCGCGGCGCATTCCCCGGCGGAGAGGAGGGCTGTGTTTATACCCTGGGTGAAAAAGGAGATGATTTTAGGAAACGAGAAGTTGCAGGGCCTGAAGGCTGAGCTGGGGGGTGGAGAAGGGGAGAAAAACACCCGATTTTCAGTCATAGAATCATCACAGAATGGTTTGAGCTGAAAGGGACATTAAAGATCATCCAGTTCCAAACCCCTGCCATGGGCAGAGACACCTTCCCACTGGATCAGGGGGCTCCAAGCCCCATCCAGCCTGGCCTTGAACACCTCCAGGGATGGGGCAGCCACCACTGCAACCTGGGCCAGGGCCTCCCCAGCCCCAAAGGAAAGCATTTCTCCCCAAGATCTCATCTCAATCTCCCCTCTTAGAGTTGAAAACCATTCCCCCTCATCTTATCTCTGATCAAGAGCCCCTCCCCAGCTTTCCTGGAGCCCCTTTCCATACTGGGAGGCTGCTCTAAGGTCTCCCCAGAGCCTTCTCTTCTCCAGGCTGAACAACCCCAACCTCCAGACATTGGATCATCTCCATGTCCTCTGAAGGAGTCTTCTGCTCCAACCTCCTCTTGAAATGGATTTGCAAGGATTTGGGTTTCCACACAGGGCAGGGTCCCTTTTCCCTCTGGTCCCAGGTCAAACGTAATCCTTGTCCTACAGGGAAATCTCAGACGCAGCAAGGATCCCACTGTCGCCCTTCAGTTATGAATATTTTTGCAAGCAGCATCTACTGCTCAGGAGAAATCCTTCCAAGGGTTAAATCCTGAGGCAAGCTGCTGAGATATGGATGAATGCAAAAAGCCAAGTGGTTCTCAGGATTTTTTTTTAATTACCGTCTTCCACCACATTTTAATTTGAGGCATCAAAGACAAAGAAGCGCGAATCTGGGCAGTACCTGCGGTGGAAGGCTGTCTGTCTGTCATCTCCCTTCCTTTGCTGGGGACAAACAAACCCTCTCGGCTTTGTTCTGGGTTGGTGTTTTGTTCCGTGCATTAATTTATTTTTCTAAAATTAAAAATAAAATCCCGGCGATTTGGCACTTTGCAGAAGGGGAAAAAAAAACGCTGTTTAGGGGATTAAAAAGAAAATAACTCCTTTCTTTCAACTAAATTACAAAGCACTCGTGCTGCTTTGTACCTGAGAACCTGCAGGAAAAGAGCAGCTTATTTTTAGTGCCAGATTGGATGAAGAGATGAAATGACTGAGTCTTCTTCAAAAGCTGCAAGCAATGAACGAGCGCCAAGGAAAGGAGAAAGCAAAGTGTTAGTATTGTTTATTATTTTTGTTGTCCGGAGTGGTTTGACATTCACCTTGGTTGATTCTTGGTCCTGATCAGAGTCTGAGAGTATTGCACATCCCGTGGGGAGAAGGGAGCTTAAATGAAGGGTAGGATTAGTGGATTCCTGTCTGAAGGAAGGTGCTGAGCAGCATTTTTCTGCCCCCTGCACCCCTCTGCCAAACCTTGAGTCCCCTCCGAGCTTTGCCACTGCTCCTGTCCCAAACCTGGGGATGACACCCAGCAAAGGGCTGCCCTGGGTAACGGAGTCTCCTCCAGGATGAGCTCAGTTTAAATAACTGCTGGCCCAGATCTGTCTTTGCTGGGATACAGATGCTTCACTGTCTGGTTTTAAGGGAGGCAGAATCAGGGCCTTTAGGTAGGTATTTCCTGCCCTGCTTCCCAGAGAGGAGTAAAGCCCACAGGGTGACTCCTGCCAAGCATTGCAGGTGCTTTAATAGAATCATGGAATGGTCCCGGTTGGAAGGGACCTCAAAACCCATCCAGTTCCACCCCATGCCATGGGCAGGGACACCTCCCACTGGATCAGGAGGCTCCAAGCCCCATCCAACCTGGCCTTGAACACCTCCAGGGATGGGGCAGCCAGAACTTCTCTGGGCAACCTGGGCCAGGGCCTCCCCACCCTCACAGCAAAACATTTTTCTCCAAGATCTCACCTCAATCTCCCCCTTTTCAGCTGAAACCATTCCCGTCATCCTCTCCTCTTTCCCAGTCTCCCACATCTGGAAAAGGGAGAGTGGCAGTGGAGGAACAGGCTGTGCAGGTGGAGCTCTGAGTGTTGGCATGTGTCATCTGGTTTATTGCTGTCGTGGTGCTCGTAACCTCCTCCCTCCATCCCTCCCTCCGCCCCTTGCTGAGATGAGCGCGGTGCTTATCGGCGCAGCGAGCCGAGGTGCTGATCTCCCCCGAAAGCACTAAACCATCCTCTGCTAAAAGTCTCTTCATTTTCCTTTCCCTTATTCTCTCCCTCCCCTTTTCCTTCTACTGCCACATTAATGAGCTTTCATTTTCTTAGTGGAACAATGAAGGCCATGGCCAATTATGCCAAATTACAGGTGCAAGAGGCTGCTGTCAGATGTCCTGCGAGCCCTGCAGCCGATGCAAATAATCATTCAACCCCTGCCCCATTAAGTGACAAAAGTCACTTAAATCGAAGTGCTGAGGAAAATTTGGGCAATAAACAGGGTTGTGTCTGAAGTGGATGGGTCCATAAAGCTCCCTTCCACAGCTGCTTCGGGTTGGGAGGCGCTTTGGGCTCCTGAATGGTGGGGAGGGAGGGGAGGATTCGAGCGTCGCACATGGGCTGTGCTTAAAATATACACAGGGATATTTGTGCTGGCAGAGGGTGCAATTTTTTCTCTCTTTGAAGCTGTGTTTCTGTCCCAGCAGAGCTCCTTTTGTGAAGCATTTCTGTCGTTGTCTGTAGTTTGTTTAAGGAAACAATTAAAGCAGCAGTGGTGGTAATGGACTGTTTTTCCCCTTGGTAGAAACATATAAAGTGTCTCTTTCTGGTATTTAAAACCCTCGTGAAAGTTTGACTGCCAGGAAAAAAAGTCATATGGGATACCTGGACTCTTTTTGGCATTAAATTCATATCCAAAAAAGGTCTATTCCTCCCGTGTAACTCCAGCACCTTGGGCCTCCTTCCTGGACAATAAACCTTTGAGAGGCAAGCGCTGCTCAGCAGACCCTGCTCCCAGCTCTGCCTCTTGGGGATGCATTTTTGCACCATACTCACACTGATTTTTGCCCACACACAACCTCTCAAAACCTGGAACTGGGTGTCCTGTGGCTGTGAGCACAGGATCTCCCATGAGAGGCGCTGCAAGTTCTCATTAACAAGCATTTGGTGGGTTTTTTGGGGGGGAGGGGGGAGGCTGCTGTGTGCAAAGCAGCTTCGTGTCACGGTGTCTGTGAGTTATTAGAGATGCTAAACGCAGAGCATCTCCTGACAGCCCAACACCTCAGATCTCCAAGCCATCAAAATAGCAGTGTTGCTTCTGACTGAACCCAATCATCTCATAAGAAATGACAGAGAGGAAGGGGAAAAAAACGAGAGAATAAAAAAATATGAAAATCACTCCTGTACCACCACGCCTCTGCTGCAACCTTTCTTCTTTCATGTCTTGGCTGATTCGTTTTGATCACTGGGAGCCTTTCGCTGCTGAAGTTTGTTTGAATCCCATTCACAGGGAATTCATTGGAATAAGGATCTGCTAATGAGTTGTAAAAGGGCTGCTGGGGCACCGGGGAGGGGATGTGGTGCTGGAGGACCGGGTTAGGGGGATGTTGGGATGCTGTGAGGAGCCCAAAAGTGCCTGCAGCTCCAAACTGGTGCTGAGGGACCCTTCCTCCAGCTCTTGGAGATAAGGGCAGTGAGGGGGCTCAGCAGATGCTGAAATGAGAGCTGTGGAAAATCCCTCATGCTGTGAACAGCTTATTGAAACTTCAGGGTTGGTTCTGGGGGGGGGGGGGAATCAGCTATTTACTACGTTGATGTAAAATTTAGTGGTTGGAACTGGATGATCTTTAAGGTCCCTTCCAACCCAAACCATTTTCTGATCACGATTCTTATGAAATACTGGTTGAAATAAACTTGTGTAACTCCCAAGCTCCCCCCGGAGTGGGCCAAGAGGGGCCAAGCAATTATTTTTATTCCTGTTGCTATAATAAAGCTTAGGCTAATTCCCAGAGGGGTCTCATGGTGCTTATGTGCTCTGCACACATGCAAGGAGCTCTAAGTCTTCCATGCAACAAAAAGAACAACTCATCTGTTTTACAGAAAGATGAATCAGTGCCTAACTTGGAGAATATTTTAATTTGAGTTATTTTGTTGAAGGCACTGTCCAAAGTCAAATAGGCTGGAATTAAACTCACATTTTTGTCTCAGTCCAGGCACATCTTTACCCCCTATAGCATTTTTTCTCCTCTTCCTAACCTAAATAATTGCCTGGTTGCATGACCATCAACACATCCAAACGGAAAAAACAGCTCCAATTCACATATTCCTGAGTCAAACTCATCTCAAATGATCAGATTCTTAACCACCTTTTTCCAGTATTTGGTGATGGGAGGAAAAAAATACCAATTCAGGGCATTTATAACACTTCTGCTGAAAATGACATTTTGGCCGTGCTCAGACTGACTGATGTCCTTCTGTCCCAAAGTTTCTTCTTGTTGCAGATGTTTTCAATTTCTCACCAATTTGTTGTAATTGTTATGATAAGCATTTCAGCCAAAATGCCAGTAAAAACTCAATTTTCCTGAGGAAAATTAACCAAATGCGTTCACGGCTCATGCAACCTGTTTATTAAACAGTAGCAGGAATTGGCTGCAGCTGGGAAATAAGATATAATTAAAGTCTGGGGTCCTCTCCCAGATATCAGGTTTTCAAAATTTGCTGTGCTGCAGATACAGGAATTATTGTGGCCAAACAGCCCAATCTGTCAACTGGGAGCGCTTCCAGCGGGCGAGCGTGCGCCTGTGCGTACCTGGGGCCAGGTACGTGCTGGCTGGTGTTGGTGTGCGTCAGCAGCACTTCCTCTCTCAAAAATGGAAAGGAAATGGTATTTTTTTCCCTAAGACACCAGCATCAACCTCTTCTCCTTCTTCATAGGGCCTTACGCAAAATTAGGGGGAGCTGTTGACATTCTTGAGGGAAGGGAGGCCCTGCAGAGGGATCTTAACCAGGGCAAGTGTTGGGTGTTGCACCCTGGGACACGGCAACCCTGAATGTCCACAGACACTGGGAAGGAGGAGGCTGAGGAGCAGCCCAGGGAAAGGGTTCTGGTTGACTTCAAGTTGAACATGAGCCACTGGAGCCCTGGTAGCCAAGAGGGCAACCTCTTGTCCTGGGGGCATCCAGCAGGGCATTGCCAGCCAAGGGAGGGGATTGTCCTGCTCTGCTCAGCACTGGTGAGGCCCCACCTTGAGCCCTGGGGGCAGTTTTGGGCACCACAGGATAAAAAGGATCTGAAGCTGCTGGAGAGTGTCCAGAGGAGTTGGTGAGGGTTTAGAGGGGAAGGGTGTGAGGAGCAGCTGAAGTTCCTTGGTCTGTTCAGCTGGAGAAGAGGAGACTGAGGGGGACCTCGTTGTGCTCTGGAGCTTCATCACAGGGGGAGGAGGAGGAGCAGGCACTGAGCTCTTCTCTCTGGACCTGAGAGAATGGCAGGAAGATGCCAGGGGAGGGTTAGGTTGGACATCTCTCCCAGAGATGGTTCTTCTCCCAGAGACTTGTGGAGCACTGGAACAGCTCCCCAGGGAAGCAGTCACAACCTGACAATATTCCAGAAGCCTTTGGCCCTCAGCCCCACGGTGTGAATGTTGGGGTTGTCCTGTGCAGGGACAGGAGTTGGACTCGATGCTCCTTGTGGGGTCTTTCCAACTCAGGGCATTTCCTGATTCCATGACTTGTATTTTTCCAATGGGCAAAGCGATTCCCTCTGCCTTGAGCTGGGGAGGAGGCAGCATCCCTCTGGCTTTGCAGCTGCCTGGTGCTGTTTGTGTACCTCAACCCTAAGGGTGCTGCCTGGCTCCCACCCTTTCCGTTTGCACCCACAAGAATCCGAGGCGCAGGAGGAAAGTGCCAAAAGGCGACAGCCTGAGGAGGAGGAGGCTGTTGGGGGGAGGCAGGCTGACCTTGCCTCTCATCCTGGCTCCTCTTTGAAGTGTCTGCAATTCATTCTCAGCTCCGTGTCACAGCTTCTGGACCCTTTGGGGTCACGGCTTGCTCTCCACAATAAGCAAACAGGCTGGCACTGTATCGCTGACTCCCAGATTTAATAAAGAGATATTTAACTCTGCCCTGCTGCAACCCCTTCACAAAGACAGGGATCTCCATGGCAGCTGGGAAGTCTCACACTGGTCAAGAGGCAATTTTCTGATTAAACAGTTTTGCATGGTGTCTGGCAAGGTCTTTTATGTGCTCATTTAATCCCCTGATCCTGCGTGGGGCGGAGAGCCTGGGAGGCGATGGCTGTGCTCAACCTCCGACTCCCCATCCCTCCCTCCCTTTCACTGCTCGTTCAGCTCCAGAGCTGAAGCCGAACTGTCAGCTGAAGGATTGTAAAGAATTACTGCTGTCCCTTTCGGTTGGTCCCTGCAGCTCTGTGTGCGTTCCCCCTCCTCTTCCTCTTGTAAAACAGGGTGTGAATATCCTCTGAGGATGAACACCACTTGTACCACTTGTGCTGGTCGTGCTGCCCAACCCCTAGGGCTTCACACTTGAGCTTTAGAGCCAGGTTGTTTCTTGCTCATGGAAACGGTGGGGTTTTTCCCCCGTGAAGCACTCAGAGCTGCTGATGTGCTGGGGCTTGGGCTTCCAGCTGCATCTCCAGGGATCCGATGCACCAGGAGCATGAACAGTGCATTAGAGGGACTTGATACAACTGCTGTTCTGGCTGTGTCAGAAAAACATATTTGAAAAACTCTGGGCAAGTCGAAGAATTACTTGGAGAGGGCTTAGACATCCTTGACTGAAGAAACAAGCATAAATCACCCCGACTGTGCCGTTGGTTCTCCTGGAGCTCAGGGACAAAGGAGATTTGCTGGATTCAGGTGTTGCAGCCAAAGCTGCCACTTGCTCAGGTTTTAGGGGTGTTGCTTCTGCAGAGCATCCCCGGGCTGTATCCTGTGCCATTCATCTTTTCCTTTCCCAAATATTAACCCTGAAGGGAGGCACCTGAGTGCCACAGGTGTCGATAGATGCTGTGAAAGGCGCTAAGTGCTGTAATTTGTTGTAATAACTCCAATTCCAAACAATAACCCAGCAGCACGGTGTGCCTGTGGCATGTGGTGGGGTCCTTAGTGGGAAATGAAGACCTTGATTTGGTGATTGCACTGTGGATGGAGCCTGGAGTGCGGAGCTTCCTGCCAGGAGTAATTTGGGCCAGGTTCACTGAAGGGCTGCTCAGTTGATGAGGCCACTTCATTGCTGCATTTCTTAAGGCTGGAAGTAAATTCCCCAGGGATCGGATCAGGGTGGTCTCTGTGGTCCCTGCTGTCTCCTGTAACAGGTTGCTTGAATTCCTCTTTCCCAATCCCTTCTCCAGGTCATATTCCTTGCAAATCACCCTCGGGGCAGCTTGGTCGCTGTGTCTCAGCTGTGAGCAACTTGCTTTAAGGAAACCAGAAGGAAAAAGACTTCCTGGTGTTTGCTGTCCTGCAGGAGAGACAAAGGGGCATGGTTTGCTTTGCTGGTGCAGTGATGGGGTCATTTCCCTCTCCCTCCCTTCGCACAGACTTCGGGGAGGAGTTCCTGATGCAGCCTGGTGTCACACAGCTCTGTCACCTTTCTGGTGCTGCCTGACCTTGCTTTTCCTTCCCAGCCAGGGGCAGCTGCTTTGATTTTCTTCCTTCGACCAAGGATCAACAGAATCAGCACAGGCTGCTCCTGGAAAAGTCAGATTTTGGGAAATAGAATCATAGAATGGTTTGGGTTGGAAGGGACCTCAAAGCCCACCCAGTTCCATCTCCCTGCCAAAGGCAGGGACACCTCCCACTGGATCAAGGGGCTCCAAGCCCCATCCAACCTGGCCTTGAACACCTCCAGGGATGGGGCAGCCACCACTGCTCTGGGCAACCTGGGCCAGGGCCTCCCCACCCTCACAACAAAATATTTCTCCCTAAGATCTCATCTCAATCTCCCCTCTTTCAGTTCAGGACACTCACACAGTTTTGCTTTTCCCTGCCAGCACCCAGCTCTGCGGAGATGAGGAGGTTGCACAGGCCAGGGGTGGGGGTTGAGACACAACTGCTGTTTTTCATTAAGATCTCCAAACACTCAATTAATTCAGATTTTACCAGACAGCTATTTGTTTGTTAAATTAAAACCAGCTGGTTATTGAAAGAAACATATTTATTTGGAATTAGCAGGCATGTGCTGGATGGATATTTACTACCTAGTTGTCAAAGCTCAGAGAATCTGTGTTTAATAATCATTTTTTTCTTTTCAATTAACGTGGGGTGGGGGAAAATCGTCCCATTAATTCCAAATTAAGTGCATGTTGGGAAAACTTGAATTCTGAATGCTGCTGGCATTGTGTTGTGTTGCTTCTGCATTGGGTCTGGCTCTGGTGAAGATGTCCTGGAAGAGGCATTTGTTACCCCTTCTCCCTGGTCCAGGGTGGTTTTGTACCCCCAGAGCCTCTGCTCTGCTCTCTCCAACCTTGAACCAGGTGCTTTATGGCTCTGTTCGGGGATGAGGTGCTGAGTGCTGGGCAAAGGCAACCTGTTCCTCCCCTCCTTCCAACAATAATTTTCAACTATCTCAATGGTTTAGAAGAAAATGTTGGTAATTGGGTCTTCCTGGAACAGGCAGGGAGGGACATGAATCATTTAGAGGGAGGTGGATGGCAGGCAGAGAGCTCTCCTGCGCCACGCGCTGCCTTCCTTCCCGAGCTTGCTGATTGCTGAAACATTTATTGCCCATCACAAGCGGTTTCCTTGGATGCCCAGTGCCTGTCCAGGCTGTGCTTGGCTTTTACCAGCTCTGGTTATCTGCACGGAATTAGGAGTGGAAGGGAAATAACTTCCCATTCAGACCCGGGCACTGGGATGTGAGTAGGTGATGTCTCAGCCCTGCATCCCAGAGCGATGCTGGATGCACTGGGGCATCTGCTGTGGGTGTTCGGTGGGGGGGGGGGGGGGGGGGAGTGGTTTGTGCTGGGTTGCAAGATGTTATCTGTCTCGTGTGCCCTTGAAAACTCTGTTTGCTCTGAAGCTCAGCTCCTCATCTGCATCCACCCCTCACTCAGAAAGGCCTTTGTCATCCAATTGCAAACCGACTGAAGGCACCCTTTGAAACGAGCCCTCGGTGCCCTGGGGGAGGAGGTTTGCGTCTGGCAGCCCGGAGTTTAACTTAGCACTGACTTTTTTCCTGCAAACCGAAGGTGTCTGTCAGCTCTGCCCGCCGGGGGGGGGGGTGGGGTGGGGGGGGCAGGGGGAGGTGACAGCCACACTGTGCCGATCCACTACTGCCGGCCGGGCAGCCGGGGGCAAAGCCTGACCTTTGCCATCTTTCTCTTAATTGAAAGGAGGCAGAGCAGGGAGATATTTATTTGTGAAGACTGTAAGGATGGAGAGAACAAAAACCGTCTGAGGCATTGCTTCCAACTCACTGCCTGCAACTTTTGTGGCTGTGAGGAGGGACATTTCCCCACGGCTGTTCAGAGACGAGATGGAGCACAAGTGTTGCTGGATCTGTTCCCATTCATAGAATCTCAGAATGGTTTGGGTGGGAAGGGACCTTAAAAACCATCCAGTTCCACATCCCTGCCAAGGGCAGGGACACCTCCCACCGGGTCAGGGGGCTCCAAGCCCCATCCAACGTGGTCTTGGACACCTCCAGGGATGGGGCAGCCACCACTGCTCTGGGCAACCTGAGCCAGGGCCTCCCCACCCTCACAGCAAAATATTTCTTCCTAAGATCTCATCTCAATCTCCCCTCTTTCAGCTGAAAACCATTCCCCCTCATCCTATCCCTGCACTCCCTGATGAAGAGCCCCTCTGCAGCTTTCCTGGAGCCCCTTTCAGTCCTGGGAGGCTGCTCTAAATCCTTCCTCAAAGCTTTTCCTTCTCTAGGCTGGACATCCCAACCCTCTCAAACTCCAGTAACCCCCTCCTCTCTCGGGTTTTGGTGGGTGCGATAGAAGCATCGCAGAGGGTGGACTCGATGTGGTGCTCAGGATTTCTGCATCGTCCCTGTAAATAATCAGAAGCATCGCGGCCCGCGGGGATGGGGAAGCAGCGGGGCTGGCGGGGACCCCGCTAGGTGGCAATGCTCAACTGCGGAGCCAGCGGCACCCTCGGGGACGGGCTGGGACCTCGGCTCCTCGCCTGCTGCCCTGGGTTGCATCTGGCCCTGGCAGAGCCTTGCACCTTGCACAGGAGGCTCAGGTTAGGGGAAAGCATGAAGTGCAGGTACAGGGGTTCACTCTGGGGACTGCAGCTTCTCCTGCTGCTTAATGAGCTGAGTTATATATCAAAGCATTTGCAAGAATAAAGGCAACACATTTTTTTCCTCAATGCAACAGACAGGGAGATCATGTGTGTATGTGCACATACATCTGTACCCCCATCCCTTTGTGAACTCTGCTCTCCCACGCTTCCCTCTGGCAATGAGTTTCCTGCTTCAAAGATGACAGCCTTGGGTGTCAGGGACAGGCAGAGGGCTGTGCAGAATTTTTCCTTACTCCTTTTTTCCCTCTCTTTTAAGAACTGTACGTTTGCTGCCTGAGTAGCACAGTGTGCTGCTGGCACTGGGGCTACATGAACTGGCAGACAGGAACACCCTGTCCGTGTCCCCTCGCTCTCTGCATCCACCTTCCCCTCTCCTTCCTCTCCTTTTGAAACCAAATTGTCCCAGTATTTTCATAGAATCATGGAATGGTTTGGGTTGGAGGGGATCTCAAAGCCCATCCTGTTCCAGCCCCCTGCCATAGGCAGGGACACCTCCCACTGGATCAGGGGGCTCCAAGCCCCATCCAACCTGGCCTTGAACACCTCCAGGGATGGGGCAGCCACCACTGCTCTGGGCAAACTGTGCCAGACCTCTTTTCTCTCTTCTCATGGGAAATCCGTTCTCAGCTGCTCCCTTTATCCTGTGGTAGGCTGGTAGATACACCAAATCCTGTTTTGCCCCCTCCCAGGGGCATCTGTCACTAATTGTTTTCATGTCCTTGGCTGTTTCTTCTTTGGACTCCCCTCTCTGTGTCACCTGCAGTTAGCTCTGGATTTTGGTGCCATTGCAAATCTCCTGCGCGGTTCAAACTCTGGCATTTTGTTGCTATTTAGCCTGACTACTCTTTTCCCTTTTAATTGCTTTCCTTCTTTCTTAGGGGCTGGGCCTGCTGCCTTTGACATTTCTTAAGTAGCATCCGTGCTGAGATGGAGGGTTTTAATTAGCTCGATAGGCTCGGAGTCAGCCAGGCCGTGGGTGTGCTGCCTCAGGCGCGCACCCGGGGCACCTCGAGCCGTGGCAGTGCTGAGCCTCGTGGGCGCTGAGCCTCGTTGGGTACCCATGGGGATGAACCCATCAGTAGATACTCACAAATAAGCATTATCCTAAATCAAGCTGTGTAAATCCGTGCAGTCCAATGTCCCACATCCAGCAAGTTCACAGAATCATAGAACGGTTTGCGTTGGAAGGGACATTAAAGATCATCCAGATCATCCAGTTCCACCCCCTGCCATGGGCAGGGACACCTCCCACTGGATCAGGGGGCTCCAAGTCCCATCCAGCCTGGCCTTGAACAGCTCCAGGGATGGGGCAGCCACCACTGCTCTGGGCAACATGGGCCAGGGCCTCCCCTTTGTGAAGAATTTCTTCCTAATGTCAAAACTAAATCTCCCCTCTCCCAATTTAAAGCCGTTCCCTCTCCCAATTTAAAGCTGTTCCCTCTCATCCTGTCACTCCAAGCCCTTGTAAACAACCCCTCCCCAGCTTTCCTGGAGCCCCTTTCAGTCCTGGGAGGCTGCTCTAAGTTCTCCCCGGAGCCTTCTCTTCTCCAGGCTGAACGACCCCAACTCTCTCAGCCTGTCCTCATAGCAGAGGTGCTCCAGCCCTCGAATTGTCTTTGTGGCCTCCTCTGGACCCGTTCCACCCACCACTTCCATATCCTTCTTATGTTGAGGATTCCAGAACTGGACACAGGGCTCCAGGTGGGTTATCACAAGAGCGGAGCAGAAGGGAGTTGAGGCAGGACTGCCTGCATCCTCCAGATTTATACAGCACCACCACCCTGTGAGCCCAGTCTCTGCCCACAGTATTTATAATTCTTCTTGCTCCTTCCACGCCCATGGTTCCCACCACATCTGTGCAAGTAGTCAGCGTCACCTGGGTGAAAAAGGACATGCAGGACCAGGCCTGTGTTTAGCACATCAGGAATCAGCTGTTATCTCTAATGCCGAGTGTTGAGAGTTAAATACTGGGGCTGAGCTGATCCCGCTCGATGTCCTTCTGCTGTCCTCCTGCTGAGGACTTCCTCTCCCAGCCCCAATCCCCTCTGTTCCCCAGCCGTGGCATTAGTGCCTGTGGTTACGGAGCGATGCTTTGCATGCTGATTGCCTCCCTCTCCTGGCACACTCAGCACGCAAAGCCCTAATCAAGGGGAGCAATTATATTTGAGAAGAACAACAAATAGAGATCAATAAGCAGGCTGTGATGCCTGCTGGAGACTTTTATGATCTCTCTTATAGTGGCCAGCCAGGAAATAGTCATGCAAAGCAGTCCTGTGGACCGGGATAAATTGTGGCGTTGCTCCGCTTCCCAGATCCTGGCTGTGCTTCCCCCACCCTCCACCCCTCCAGTGTTATTACAGCCCAATCTCCAAAGGAAAACATGCTCCTTGTTATCAAATTTTCAGGGAAAGGTTTGACTGAAAGTCTTGCTTTGAAGGGGAGGGAGGGAGGTGGGAGGCAGGGACCCTCCTGTCCCCCCAGGCTGGTCCCTGCCCTTATCTTTAGGTTTTATGGCATAATCTGCAGCACTACCCGTCGTGCTCTTGCCTCTGCTGGTTGGCTTGGTGTTAGATAAGGGAGAAGATAGTGAGAGAGTAAAAGTTTAGAGCCTGTGGCGGGGACTCGTTTTTCTCATTTCAGGCAAGGGGAAAAGGATATAAAATGAAAAGCAAGCAATCAATAAAAGAAGAAAGATGTATTTCTTTTAAAGAAAAAAAACCCCTACATAGCTGCTTGCACTTTTATCTGAGGTTTTAACACCAGAATAATGAACTGCAAACCCTGCTTTAGGAGTTCAGAAGTCCTGTGGTGGTGCTACGGTCTCTTGCCTGACTCCACCTCTGAAAAAATCCGAAGCGGGACGGATTCTTCCCTCTGTTACAGCTGCATAAATCCAGGATAATGGCATTGCCCTCTGCAAGGTTATTGTGTGTGGGCTGCAGCAAGGGGAGGGAAAGGATCAGCCCTGCTACCGTGTAAATCAGAGATGCTCCAATGACTGAGACTGTGTGACGGGGAACAGTCACTCCTGAGCTATGACAGGTTAAAGGAATGAAAATAATCAGTCCCTGCACGGCTGTTTAGGCAGCATAGGGGTCCAGGATTGGGCTTTGCAGATCCAGCAGCAGCAGAGCTCTTCTTTTTGCTCTTCCCTCCCTGAGCCAGCAGAGCCCTGGTAACCAAGAGGGCAACCGTGTCCTGGGGGCATCCAGCAGGGCATTGCCAGCCAAGGGAGGGGATTGTCCTGCTCTGCTCAGCACTGGTGAGGCCCCACCTTGAGCCCTGGGGGCAGTTTTGGGCACCACAGGATAAAAAGGATCTGAAGCTGCTGGAGAGTGTCCAGAGGAGTTGGTGAAGGGTTTAGAGGGGAAGGGTGTGAGGAGCGGCTGAAGTCCCTTGGTCTGTTCAGCTGGAGAAGAGGAGACTGAGGGAGGATCTCATTGTGCTCTGGAGGTTTCTCACAGGGGGAGGAGGAGCAGGTGCTGAGCTCTTCTCTCTGGACCTGAGGGGATGGCAGGAAGATGCCAGGGGAGGGTTAGGTTGGACATCAGGAGAAGGTTCTTCTGCCAGAGGGTTGTGGAGCACTGGAACAGCTCTCCAGGGAAGCAGTCACAGGCTGACAATATTCCAGAAGCCTTTGGCCATCAGCCCCACGGTGTGAATGTTGGGGTTGTCCTGTGCAGGGACAGGAGCTGGAGTCGATGCTCCTTGTGGGTCCCTCCCAACTCAGGGCATTCTGTGATTCTATACAAATAAAATAGATAGAGAAACGTGAAAAAATAACCCCACTGTTTTGTTAACGCCAGGGTGTGCGACAGACTGGTCTGATTGAACAGCCCTACAGTCACTCTGTTGTTAACAAATCAATATTTTCCTAAGAAATGCTATGGCCTGCCATAAATATCTTTGTAGTTACATGAACCTTCTGCTTATAATTCCTGTGCCGGGGAGGTCATAATGAGTCAGATGATGATGACTGTGTTGGGGGGATATTTATTAGGAGATGATGGTATCCTGGCAGCCTGTAAAAGGTTAAATAAAAGAAAGAAACAGGGAAACCACAGACCTGTTCATAATTCTTGTTTCTTACAGTATGCATTGCTATAAAGTACACCTGCTTGTTATTGAGGGCTGAATCAAATGGATTTTGGGTAATACATGGAATTTATTTGCACTTGCAGTATATAATCTAATACATATAAAATTACAGCTAAATAGAAGCACTCTTGAGCTCTTGAGTAGAATTGATGTTGTGGTGAAGTGAGCAGGGTTCTGCCAGCCCGGATTCCCCCGCCACCTCCAGAAAGCTCATTTAATTTGGGAATGTTTTGGGTCTGGTTGCCTGCAGTGGTGCCTGGTGTAGGCAGAGCTGCCTGTCCTGGATCCTACGAGGAAATCTTTCGAGTTTAGGATGCTTGGAGCCTAACGCTGTCTAAAATCTGTTCCCAAATCTCTGTCCCTGTTCTGGCTGGGCTGTGGGACATTTCCTTGATGAGCTGACGCAGCTCCCATCAGCTGCTCCGCACACAAGTCCTGCCCTCAGTGCCTTTGCCCATCTTATCCATCTACGTAACATTGCTGCCGTGTGGGTGTTTGGGGCCAGGCACTGATTTTTGCACAATAATCATCTCTTGGGGAAGGCAGAGATGATCTTTTCCTTCGACAGTCGTAGAATCATGGAATGGTTTGGGTCAGAAAAGCCCATCCAGTTCCAATCCCTCTGCCTGCTGCTGGCAGTGCTGCCTGGCCCAGCTCCTGCCGGGAAACCTTTTGGGATTAGGACTCTCAAGTCTGATCCCAGACCTCTACCCCTGCCCTGGCTGAGCTGTGGGGTCTTTCCTCAATGGTGCCACACGGCTCCCATCGGCTGCTCTACCCCAAATTCCTGCCCAGGCAGCTCTTGCCATTGGGGGAAACCTTCCTTGAAGATGAGCCGAGAATCCGCTGTCTGGGGAGGAAATGAGCAACGCTCACATGGCAAGAAAACATCCCTATCATGCAATTATTTCTAAACATGTTATTTTATGATCCTTCAAAAAAACCCCTGCAGAATAAGAGAGGAGGAGGAAAAGTGAGCAATCAGGGAATCATTCTCAGCTTAAATTGCCCTCAGGAAACGAATGTGTCAGAGTAGATTGAAAGATGGTGTTATCCCAGGAGAGTGAAAGAGAGACAGAAACAAATAGAGGCAGGGAAACTGTCGGAGCAAAAGATGGAAAAGCTCTGTAAGACCCGAGCGATTGCTGGTGGTGATGGGCTCTGGATCCTCTGCACCACGGGGCGACTCTGTTCAGACCTAGTTGTGCTTTATTAAGAACAGATCTATAAATAGCACGTGGAGGGGGAAATAAATGACAAAGAGATGGTTTAATAAATGGGGAATTAATTGCTAGAGAACCCAACAGCTCAATAAAGTGCTGCTTTGCTGCCTCTAGGGTTTGGTTTTTTTTGCCACTGTAGACTGAAGCATAACAACTCCTGCCTTTATAGCTATGTACCCCACGCTGATCATTGCACCTGGACGTGGTTATGAAGTGGTGATTTTGCCTTTATAAATCTTTTAAAAATGAACCATCACCTAACTGAGCCACTGAGCTTCTGAGTCAGGACTTGCCCATCTCCCCTGCAGCGCTCTGCTTTTACTCAGAGGCTCCTGATGCCCACTTGACAACAGGAGTATCCTTTGGGTGTTCAGTTTTCTCCTGAATTGCCTGTTCTCTGTGTCTGTAATTGCAGGGAGTCACAGCAGCTGTGCCTCTGCCTCTGATTAGTACATAAAACCCACTTCAGCCAAAGTGGTCCTGGATTACCCCCATTTGCTGTGGCTGTGCTCAATGGGCTGTCCCTGGGTGGTTTAGCACTCCAAACACAGCTCTCAATGGAGTGGTCCCGGAGGGCTCCTGGGATCCACCACCCTTCTCTCCTTCTTTATACAATTAGCAGCATCTCAACCCTGCCTTCCTTTCTCTCTTCCTTAAGAGCACTGTGAGGCTTCGATTCAGCGATAGGATGAGAGGAGATGGCCAAAAGAGGTTCAGATTGAATATTAGGAACAATTTCTTCACCAAAAGCCTTCTCAAGCACTGGAATGGTTGCCCAGAGAAGTGACGGAGTCTCCATCCCTGGAGGTGTTTAAAAGATGGGTAGATGAGGTGCTCAGGGATCTGGTTTAGTAGTGGACAGGTATGGTTGGACTCAATGATCTCAAAGGTCTTTTCCAACCAAACAATTCTATGAAGTTCTGGTTTCACAAAACACATCGTGCAAAAGATTGGCAACAGGGTGGATCAGATTTTCCTGCCAGCTGTGAAAATCAGGAGTGTTACTCTTGGCTTCAAAAAATATCACAGGGGCCTTTCGTTGGAGTAAAGGAAAGGAAAAATCTGGGCCATTGATCTCAATTGAGTTACCCTTCAATGGATTTACCCCAGTGTAATTCAGAGCAGGGATTTACCCATCATGATTTTACCTATGACTGAATAACTTCCCTTCCATCATCTCTGCCCATGCCAGCAGCTCGCTGGAGAAACCCAGCAATCAAATCACTCAAGTGCACCGAAACAGCTCAGCCAGGTTCCTGACGAGCATCGCTCGCGTGCGCGCCAAGCAGCCGCGTCGAGACAAGATGATTTAAGATGTGTGTTGGAGTTCTGCGCCGTATTACATCTGTTTTATCTCCCTTCAGCCGAGATGAATAATCAAGGGGAGAGCGTGCCAGGGCGATGGCAAGGGAAAAGGTGGGAACTCCTGTCAGTGCTGTGTTAAAACAAGCTGTGCAGCATCATCTCCAGGCAAGACAAAACATTTGTGCTGGTTTTCCTCTTCTCTTCTCCTCTTTAACCACCTGCACGCTGGGAAGAGGAGCCAGCAGAGGGGATGCATGGATGGGTGGGTGCTGGGTGTCTATCAGGGATGGGAAGGGAGGTGATAAAACTCACGCCGGGTCCTCCTGGCTCTGCCACCCTCTGAGCCCACCCCAAGCATCGGGATGAGGCTCTGGACCCTCTCTGCTCTCCTCAAAGCAGAGAAGCTGCCTTTAAAAAACAGCTGAGGTTCTCTTGTTGGATTGGGAGAGCTCCGTGAGAACCAGTGCTGCTGTGATGTGAGAGAGCATCCGTCAGCACCGCGTCGCTGATTTGCACTCTTGGACCATAATCAGGGTCGTATTTCCAAGACAAGTGGGGTTAAGCTGCCGGTGGGGAAGACCTTTGCTGGGGTTGCAGGAGCCTGGGGGGGACAGGACAGCATTGGTGAGGGCTTGATCTCATAGGAAGGATGGGATTTGGCTGAAGTGGTGCCCACCACGTGGAAGGGGAGGAAATGAGGGTCAGAGCTCCATCTCTGCCCTCATCCCTGAGTACCTCCCCATGGAGTGAGGCTGCTCAGGAGGTGGCTGCGAGCTGGAGCAGAGCTTTGGCTCTGACCTCGGAGGTTGCTGACAAAGGATATTAATGGTTTCCCTAAGGGCAATGTTCAGGCAAACAGGTTTGTCATTTATTTTGCAGATTTACTGGAGTATTATTAATTTACTAGGATAAACTCCATTAGGAGAATGCAATCATTTCTGAAATATAACTTATTCACGGCATCGAGACCCGCTCTTCAGACAGGGATTCCACTAGTTAAGAATTATTCAAATATTGATCTGGACATTTCTAATTAACTTTGCCCATGCATTATTATGCATATGCACAAAAATTGATTTTCGCTGGCCCAATAATTAGATTTAATACCTGAGGTAACTTATATTTATGTGTTTAATTATTAGATTCATTAGCAATTTTAATAAATGCTATCGGCTCAGAAATTAACCACCATACTTGACACTTGTTGACTTTCCCAGTCACTGGTGAAATAGCTGCCTGAGCAGAAGAGGAGAGACAAAAGACTTTCTTCAGACTGCTTTGGAAGTAATTATCACGTTGTGCTATGTAATTATTAATACATTACTTCTGACTGCAGTGTGGTTCGTTTCTGAAACCAAGGCCATCTGTGATAAACATATAAATATCTAACAACAGACTCGTCTGGGTGGTGCAGGGAATATAAAATACAAGTGAGAAGAAGCAGGCAGATGTGTTGGGAGAAGGATGAGGGATAACAGTGTTAAAGCCCGGGGTGCAGCAGAACTGGACCCTGTTTTCCCATTGCAATAGGAAGGCAGAGAAAGGATGGAGTGACAGCGGCATGGGGACGGTGCATGGTTTGGTGTGTGATCCATGAATTGCACCTCCAAGCTGGCATGGAGTGGAGATGGGAACGGAGCTGGGGAAGGGTCTGGAGAACAGGGGTTATGAGGAGTAGATGAGGGAACTGGCACTGTTCAGCCTGGAGAAGAGGAGGCTGAGGCTGCAGCTCCTGGAAAGGAGGTTATGTTGAAGTGGGTGCTGGTCACTTCTCCCAAGTAATTAACAATAGGACAAGAAGAAATGGCCTCAAGCTGCACCAGGGATAGATTGGATAGCAGGAGAAATTTCTTTACTGAAAGAGTGGTGAAACATTGTTCCAGGCTGCCCAGGGAGGTGGTGGAATCTCCAGCGCCGGAGAGGTTCAAAGAACGTGTGGCTGTGGCACTTCAGGACATGACTTAGTAGACATGGTAGGGTTGGGCTGACGGTTGGACTGGATGGTCTTGGAGGTCTTTTTCAACTTCTGTGATTCTATGACCAGTGCTTCAGCAAAGGCTTTCCACTTCCTCCCAAACGTCCATGCTTTCCTGTTTGATCACACCTTGAAGCACTCCTATCAGCACCCAAATAACTCATCTCCTGAAAACGGTGGAGTTGGGCACTGCTGTTGCAGGTCTACAACAGGCACCCCTCCATCCACCTCTCTGGGTACCACAGGGCTCGCTGGAAGTGCCCAGCCTGGGGCAGAGCCCAGCCCTGCTAAAGTGGAATTGGTTTTTAAGCGAGCTGATCTAAAGCAACCTCTCAGTCATGACAAAAGCTGAGCAATTGCCCTCATTTATATCGGAATCCATTTCTATTTTGACAACCCACAGCCGTGAATGTCATGCAAAAAGCCCCCTTTCCTGGCCATCCGGCAAGATTTGCGGTGTTGAATCTGAAATGCATCACCAAAACACGCTCATCTTTTCACCCTGATGACTTGATGCCCAAGATGTGGCTGCTAACAGCCTAACAGCCCATTTCTGCAGGGTTTGTGTCCAGCTGCTGCCGTCACGTCCCTCTCGCCCTCCCCTCCCTGCCCACGGATGCCTGTGCAGCCGCACAGCGTTACCGAGCGTTCACTTGCAATTTGGTGCTGGGGCCATCGGGAAATTGCTGACAATTTGGATGAAAACGGTTGGAAAATTGCAGTGTTTAGGCCCGTTTTGCGTGGCTCTGTGTGTGCAGAAATTGAAGAGGAGACACTGGAAGAGGGCAGTGGTTCGAAATAGGTGCTGTTGCTCAGAGGGTGGTGGGGGCCTCCCCACCCTCCCCACCCCAGTCATTATGTATTTGTAAATAAATGTGTAAATCGAGCAAAAGAAATTGCCCTTGAAGGAAGTGGAGAACAGCTAAAAGAGTTGGGAGAAGAGAGACACGACTGGGAGCCCAGGATGGAGCTGCTTCTTCTCTGCCACCACCTTCACTAAAACTCACTTTCTTTAAAGGTAGGGTTTTGCCCCAACGTGGGTGTCGCTTGGTGCTGATCAGGTATTTAATCATAGAATCAAAGAATGATTTGGGTTGGAAGGGAATCTTACAGCCCATCCAGTTCCAACTTCCTGCCATGAGCAGTGACACCACCCACTGGATTGGGGGTTGCAAGCCCCATCCAATCTGGCTTTGAATACCTCCAGGGATGGGGCAGCCACCACTTCTCTGGGCAACCTGGGCCAGGGCCTCCCCACCCTCACAGCAAAACATTTCTCCCTAAGATCTCATCCCTGGAGGTGTTCAAGGTCAGGTTGGATGGGGCTTTGACCCCCTGATCCAGTGGGAGGTGTCCCTGCCCATGGCGGGGGGTGGAAATGAGTGGGCTTTGAGGTCGCTTCCAACCCAAACCCTTCCATGATTCTATGTCAGTAAGAAACTGAAACGAAAACCCAGATTTGTACAGGTTTAGTTACAACACTGCTGCTCACCTCCTCGTAAAGCTTGCTTTTCTTTTCCTCTCTTTCCCCACCCTCCAAGCACAGGAGCCCCATGAGGTCTGCGTTGCACAACGCAGTTTACCTTCAATCTAGAAAACCTTGTTAAAGACCCGCGAAGGGGGGAAAGGAAAGTGTGTGTCTGTGTGGGGAGAGGGGAATCAAACTGTTGATCAAATTAGACAAATTTTCCAAGCCTGGTTTACACGTCCAGAATGAGCTGCTAATTAATGAACAGCAAAAAAAGCAGCCGGGCTCCAATTTGCATAAATATGCATTGTCAGACTGTTAGGTAAACAAAAGACGAGTAATGGCAGCAGAAGTCGTAATCGCTGCGCAGCGATCCCGGAGAGGCTGTTCAGTGGGGATTACAGCCTCGGCAATTTTATTTCTTTGCTTAATTTCTCTTTCTGTCTCCAGTTAGAATTCAATTCGACGTCTATAATCAGCTGCAGACAGCAAACCCTGATGGAAAGCCTCGCCACAAATCATGACAAAAGAGAAGGCTTTTTCCTTTTGTGCTCCTGCCTCGTGCGCACAAACGTGTGCACAGGGACTGGAAATGAGAATTTTAGGGATTTTAATAGGTGCATGTAAAAATACACGCAGTAGATTCGTTATAATCCTTCTTAATTACAGCTAAGTGGCATTGTTGATTGTTCTGTACATTGAGAGAGGGAGCAGGGAGGTCAGTTTGGTTGGTAATTACACACGCTAGACTTAATGGGTCACTTGGGAGCTTCCTCCTATGTGACCTCTGTTGATACATGGGAATGGTTGTGGTGGGAATTCAGGGTCTGGAGAACAAGTGTTGTGAGGAACGGCTGAGGGCCCTGGGGCTGTTTAGCCTGGAGAAGAGGAGGCTGAAGGCAGACCTCATTGCTCTGTGCAGCTCCTGGAAAGGAGGTTGTGGTGAAGCGAGTGCTGGGCTCTTCTCCCAAGGAACAAATCATGGGGTGAGAGGAAATGGCCTCAAGTTGCACCAGGGAAGGTTTAGATTGGATATTGGGAAAAGGTTTTTCATGGAAAGAGTGGTGAAGCATTGGATGAAGCTGCCCAGGGTAGTGGTGGAGTCTCCATCCCTGGAGGGGTTCAAAAAACGTGTGGATGTGGCACTTGGGGACCTGATTTAGCAGGAACAGAGTGGTTGGACTGACGGTTCGACTGGATGAGCTTAGAGGTCTTTTCCAACCTCAACGATTCCATGACTCTATGAATGATCCAGATCCCTTCTGGGACGTTTGGGGGCCACAGGTTGACCCCCCCCCAGTGCAGCAGCAGGCATTTATCTCATTTCTTGGGAAAACCTTTAATCTGCAGGGGTTTCTTTCCTGTCCTTTGGTCAAAGAAGTGTCACAAGAGCTTTTGGGAATAGAAAAGCACCATAGTGCCGTAAAATAACCATAAATATCCTTTTAGTTGCTAATTGAGATTCCTCCTGTCTAACTGATAGATAGATGGATGGCCAGATAGACTTGAGGAATTACGATGGTTTATTATTCGCTCTTGCTATGTTTTCTTTGATGCTCTCTGGGCCATTTATTCCACCACATTAACTGATTTTTATTTTGATATTGTAATTTTCATTTGGGTAAAAGCACCCACAGGAACCGAATGGGAACTCATCAGCATAAACTGAAAGGATGAAACTACTTCTATTAAGTATCATACTATTTTCCTTAAGTTAGTAAGAAAAACCCAAAATGATGTAGAGATGCAGACCCACAACTGAATGCAATCAAGTAGCTGCAGCTCGCAAGCTTGAGCCAGAAAAATGTGATTTCTGTGCTCTTAAGTTGAACTGGTTGGAAAACAAAGGATTTTCTGTGTGATGAGCATCCCCTCCGTGTGCGTGAGCAGCCACCACGGCTCCGTGAAGGGATGCCAGGTCACAAGATCACCTATGGTTATGAGCACAGGTGAGGTTGCCTTGCCCTCAATCGTAGTAGAAATAAAGGTATTTCTCCTTTTCCCCTCTGTGCCACCACGAAGGGAGGTGAATCCTGAACTGAGCTCTGCTAAGGGCAGGTTGTGCTTTTGTTGCTGCATCAAAGGATGCTGCCCCGAGCAGCGACTGCTCCTCTCGGTCTGAGAGAAGCCTGATTTCAATCCATCTCAGCTGTGCCCTGCAGAGGAAAGTCCATGTGTGGAGCTCTCTGTGAGGAAACAGTGTCCATTCTCCACTTGAGGATCAGCATGAGCTGGGAGGGCAGCAGGGGGGACAATACATCAGCTCTTTATGGCCCCGATTACTGCAGCCAGGCTCGAGCGGCTGCGACCCCTCCAGTCATGGGCAGAGTTGGGCAAGACAAGACTTTTAAACATTTGTGTTTTGAGTGGTGGCAGGAAGCTCTAAAAGAGACCAAACAATCCTCTCCCCATCTGCTGGCCTTTTTTTTCTGGCTTTGCTGAAGGTTTTTTTTGAGCACAAAGCGTAAAATGAAGAAACTAAAAAGCGTTTTGCTGAATCGGAGAGAAAATGGGTAACAATTCCCTAGAAGGTTTCCTGAAGCCAAGGAAATCACGTGGAAGATTGCCCTCGCAGCCTTAGATGTGCTGCTTTCATCTGGGGTTGGCAGTGGGCTGACACTAAAGAGGAGCTTTCAGGAGGTGAGGACTCCAGTTGGCTCCAGCTGACCGACTCCTCAACTGCTTAAGGTTTTGCTGAGTTAGGGTTTCCAGCAGTTCTTTTCAAGTTACATGGTTATTATTTAGATTTTCCAGTGCTGATTATTTTTTATAAACCTCCAGTTTGTTTTTTTTTTCACCCAAGGAGCTCACTGGTTCTGTGTATTATTATTTTTATTATTATTTTTTTCCTGCTGCAAGGATTAAACATAAATCTTTCTCCTTTGGCACATCATCTCTTCCTGGACACTGACCTCCCTGTGCACAATGCTGAGTGCTCAGCTTTGCTCCCTTTGGGACCATCCTGGGGCTTCTTTCCAGTGCAAGCTCTGTCCTTCCATCAGCACTGACCATGCTGTCCCTTCTTCTCTGTCCCAGGAGGGTGCTGGGAGTGGAAAGTCAGGACATTGGGAGCCAAGCCAGGCACCTGTCATCTCCCTGTTGATGCATCCCAGGATGCCCAGGGAGGTGGCTGAGTCTCCACCCCTGGAGGCGTTTAGGAGTTGAGCCAATGAGGTGCTCAGGGATCTGGTTTAGTAGTGGACAGGTACGATTGGAGTCAATGATCTCAAAGATCTTTTCCAACCAAGCGATGCTATGATCCCCTTGCAGAGGTGGTACCTGCCTGGGCCCAGGGGTCCCATTGCCAGTGATGCTGTGCTGAGCTGGGAGCCCCAGGGCTTTGCAGCTCTTATACAGAGTTTTAATTTCTTCGTGCTCTCAGGGGCTCTGTGCCAATTCAGGGTTAAATAGACCCAAACAAAGACAAGATGTGGGAAAGCTGGGGAGAGACCAAGGGGATTTCACATCTGTGACAGGAGGCTCTGGGGAAGCAGCTGGCGGTCTCATCCCTAGGGAAATCTGGTGGGAGTGAGTGGGGGGCATCTTAAGCAAGGAAATGCTGTTGCAAAAAGGATTGAGGGCATCTCCACTGGTTTTGGGTCCCAAATAGTTAACCAGACTAGCAGAAAGGGGAGAAGAGTGATTAAAAAGCATGAATCACATCTTCATAGCATTCCTTGAAGGACTTCCAAAAGAATATGAGAAAGGAGGGAAGCGATGGATGGGCTCCTCGAATGCTCTAATCCTCCCTCCTTGCCTTGGCAAAGATTTGTGAAAGAGGCAGATGAGAGATTTCCTGTTTGGCAAAGAGCAGGGAACGGGAGATTAAATCAACCTGCTCGTCTCCGCACTTCTAACACAGTTTGAAAGATGCTTAAATATTTATTTAAAAAGAAGGAGGGGGAGAAAAAGAAAGAGGAGGATACATAAAATTAAAATGTTCATTATCTCACAATTCATATTTCATAAGAGTCGTCGTTACAGCTGGATAATGGATTTCCTGCCACAAATGTCTTTCTCAGTTCTGCAGGCCCAGCTTTGGCTGGGAAGGGCTGGGGACACCTGGCAGGGGAGAAGGCACAGATGATGCTGAGATGTGGGAGTCAGAAGGACATTGAGGGGCTGGAGCAGGTCTGGAAAAGGGAACAGAGCTGGGGAAGGGGCTGGAGAACAGGGGTTGTGGGAGCAGCTGAGAGACCTGGGGCTGTTTAGTCTGGAGAAGAGGAGGCTGAGGGGAGACCTCATTGCTCTGTGCAGCTCCTGGAGAGGAGGTTGTGGTGAAGTGAGTGCTGGGCTCTTCTCCCAAGGAACAAGTGATGGGGTGAGAGGAAATGGCCTCAAGTTGCACCAGGGGAGGTTTAGATTGGATATTGGGAAAAATTTCATTACTGAAAGAGTGGTGAATTCTTGGCCCATGTTTCCAAGGCAGTGGTGGAGTCTCCATCCCTGGAGGGGTTCAAAGAACATGTGGCCGGGGCACTTGGGGACCTGGTTCAGCAGGCACTGTGGGGTTGGGCTGACGGTTGGACTGGGTGAGCTCAGGGGTTTTTTTCAACCAAACGATTCTATCAATCATTGCTTTTCTAAGACTATTTCACCCCACCCTGCTGGAGGGGAAGATGCAGGTGTTGGAGCTGAATTGCTGTTGCTCCGTGTTTTTGGAGTGCTCCGGGTGTTCATTTAAAGCAGACGGAACGCTGGGGTGGTCGCAGGAGTGTCAGCCAGCACTCAGCTGCTGGTTGAGTCTGTATTCTCATTTTCCCCAGAATGGCCCCCTGGGATTTGTCAGCTTTACTTTGAAACAAAAGCTCTTGTTGAGCAAAATCCCAGGTCTGTTGGCTCCGAGAAGGCGCAGTGCAAGGGCTACTAAATATTAACATGGAACAACATTAGGAAACTCCAATGGAACTTAAGTGACTTCGAATGTGAAGCACTGATTAACTGCTGGAGGGGATTATCGAAGAGGTAAATGGGAAGTAACACAGGGAATTGCCTGATATGGATTGATCGGAGACCAGGAGGGGTTTATTAGACACACTACCTGACGCTGTGTTCAGAGGGATGGCTCGCAGAGCTACTTTGGCTCTCTCTTTCTATCAGCTTATTAGAAACCCCTGGGTAGTGAAATATCTACAAATAGGATGAAGCTGTATTTACTAATTTGTGAGGATTAGCAGGAATAGAATTATTAAGATCCCTATCGGAGGCTGTTGTGAGGTGTGTGGCTGCTTTCGCTGGGGCTCATTCAATCACTGAATTACAGAATGGTTTGAGCTGAAAGGGACATTAAAGATCATCCAGTTCCAACCCCCTGCCATGGGCAGGGACACCTCCCACTGGATCAGGGGGCTCCAAGCCCCATCCAACCTGGCCTTGAACACCTCCAGGTTCAAGGGGCAGCCACCACTGCTCTGGGCAACCTGGGCCAGGGCCTCCCCACCCTCACAGGAAAACTTTTCTCCATAAGATCTCATCTCAATCTCCCCTCTTCCAGCTGAAAACTGTTTGCCTCATCCTCTCCCTGCACTCCCTGATCAAGAGCCCCTCCCCAGCCTTCCTGGAGCCCCTTTCAGTCCTGGGGGGCTGCTCTAAGGTCTCCCCAGAGGCTGCCCTAAGGTCTCCTCAGAGCCTTCTCTTCTCCAGCCTGAACCCCAACTCTCCCAGCCTGTCCCCATACAGAAGGTTGTCCAGATATTGGATCATCTTTGTGGTCCTTCTCTGGACTCACTCCAACAGCTCCAGGTCCTTCCTGTGCTGAGAACTCCAGAACTGGACACAGGGCACCAGGTGGGGCAGAATCCCCTCTCTCACCCTCCTGGTCCCACGGCATAAGAGGTTGATGTGCTCCTGTGCCTTTGCTCCACGGTTTTCTGTTTGTTAGGGCTGCATCTCTGGGAGAAACCTGTGCCTCGTGTCTATCTCTTGTGGGATCTCCTTGCTGAAAGGGCTGCGAGAGCACAGGTGGACGTTTGGGGTGAGATGCTCCAGTGCTTCTGGGCACTTTCTCTTGGTCCAAACTGAATCCAGGGCAGGCTGGAAAGGAAAGAATTGCACCAGCTTTATAATGAATGTCTCTGGCAGGGACGGGTGGCTTTATTAACTCCATTTGTCTTCCACGGCCACCCAAATAGTGGCCATAAATCACCCAATCACCAACATTAACGGACAGAGCTCATGGGGACAGCCCGGCCCCGATCCGTGCTGGCCAGTGCGCTCCCCTGGGAGGGTGCAGACAGCAGAGCTCATCTTGGCTTTGGAAATTAGGGAAAATAAGTTCGTTGCTAGGAGTGAAGGGGCAAGAAAATCAGTGATTTGTTGGGAAAAAGATACTGGGATTCATGTGAAAGGATGTGAACCCAGCTCCTGGCTCTACCAGGCAAACTCCCAGGGAAACTGAGGCACATTGGATGCTGTGGTTGGTAACATTATGGCAGGAGATGACTGGCAGCAAGATTTCCCATTCCTGCCTCCACGAGTGGGTTGTGGAGACGAAAGCTGATGGCCACGGTGGTGAATTTGTGTTCCCAACCAGACTCCTGGCATGGAATAATTTATCCATGTGCTGCAGCACCAGGATTGTCAGCGAGAGCCTCCAACGCAGCACGCACACAGCACAGCTCCCCCTGCCACCTCGCTGCTGTTCCCTTGCTTTCCCCGGCTACAAAACTTCCACCCCCACCACCCCTGTCAAAAATGTAAGTTTTTCTGTTTGCTTTAATAGAATAGTGTTGTTTTATTGATCTCCACCTGCATGCTGGCGTGGCCGTGCGCAGCATCGGAAGGCAGGGTGAGCAATCGATGGCAGTACCAGGGCGCAGCTGCTGCCACCTGCCTTTGGGCATTGCTTCACTCCTCACTGCGGGAGGAGTTTGTCCCCCTGAGTCTGAGCACAAAGCATCCTGTCTGCCTGGTGCTGCCAAGGACCCTCCTGGAACATCCAGCCTGTCAATCCAGCTGCTCTTCTCCAGAGGTGGAGGAGATGGTTCCCAGCTCACATTGAAAACAAGAGCCCATCCATTCCAGCCAGCAAGATTTAAAGGCTCAAAGCCTGGGGCCAGCAGTAATAGAAAGCTAAAAATGTTTTGTTTCAACCTTATTGCTACAATTCATTCTCTTTCCATTCCTATCTTATAAAAGAAATATAGATTTGATAATGGATTCACTACTTATATTTAATATTGCTGTGTCATCGGAAGGGAATCTTTTTGTGAGTCATGAAAACAGCCTGGAAGCAAAGTTGGCCTTCCAAATGCTGCCTTGGAAAATCATAGAATCATGAACCAATTTGGGTTGGACAGGACCTCAAAGCCCATCCAGTTCCACCCCCCTGCCATGGGCAGGGACACCTCCCACTGGATTGAGTTGGGTGCGATGCCCCCAGACACTGATCCGCAGAGATTCTGCCTCTCATAGCCCCATGGTTGTTATTTAGTGCCACTTTGGGGGTGATGGATAGTGGGGAACACGGTCTCTAACCACGGCCATCAGTCTTTGTGGGACCCAGGGAAAGGAGCGAAGGGAGGGGGACAGAGCAGTCGCCTTATCTGTCTATTTATCTCTCTGCTTTTCTGGCCAAGGAAACCCTGATTTAGGTGGCAAGGTTCCACCTTTTTAGATCTGGATGAATGAGACTTCAAGGGAGGATTTTATTTCATCTGTATTTCTTTTATTACTTCCCCATATCATACCCCTGTCCTTCTACAGCATTAATCATTCTCGTTCCTCCTCCAAGATCACTCGTCTTTCTAATTCCCTGATGTCTTTTTTCAGCTGCAGAGCTGTGAACACAGTGGATATAATGCAGATCCAGGGACTTGGAGATGGTTTTCTCTGCTCAACTCTGTCTACTTCTACCTTTGGTTGCAAATACTTTTTACTCCTGCCCGTGGTCCCCAGTTCCAGTGTGGCTGAGCAGCCACAAAGCAGAGGAGCTGCAGGTGAATTTTCAGTGGCTCATTTCAGTAAATGTAGCTGTGGAGAGCTCTGGGAACACGGGATAGTCCTGATGGACATCACTGTGTCCCTGGCTGCTGGGAAGGGCATGCTGGGTACGACCCCCATCCCTCAGGAGCTTTGATTCCTCAGCTCAGGCAATTTTGTTTCCTGAGCTGAAGCTCAGGTTGGGGAGGCTGTGAGGATGTAGCCCAGATGGAGGACATCACAGTTCCTATCCCAGCATGTGATGTGAAGCATTAAACATCCCAGATAACTCCTCTCAGTGCACCTCAATCAGGAAACCCTCCCTGGCCGCAGCCAGCACAGGTCCTTCTGCTGTGCCTTCGGGTACCAGGAAACATCTCTTCTTTATGTGTCTCTTGTAAAGTGTGTCAAAAGAATTATTGCACCCAAAAACAAAGACCCTCCCAGCAGGTTTGGATGATGTGGGGAGGGGATGCTGGGAACCCTGCAGGGATTGCTCTTCTGAAAGGATCTCACAGATGAATTGCATCAGAAACCCTGAGCACTGACAATGGGGGTTGTTTTACGTTGGGTTTTATGAGCACCCGTTCAGCTCCAGAGCTGAAGATCCCCTGGATGAAAGTGCATCTCTGAAAGCCTCAGCTCTTTCCCCCCTAATTAAAGTTCAAGGCGGCGATCCACATGCCTGAGCCTTCCAAGGGCTCCTGCAGGAAAAGCAGTCTTGACATGCCTGGTGTTTCTAAGTTTAGAAATAAACCCTGTCATCACCGAGAACTGCAACTTTTCCCTTAAACATAAACAAGCAAAAGGAGACAAAGACCTTTCAGCCCTCCCTGTGTATCAGAGAGCAGCTTCAACATCAAGGCCTTCAAAAGAGGTTTCCTCCCAGGGCTGGCAGGAGCAGGGGGGACAGGCTCCTCCGCGCCCATCGCGGGGGGGATCTGTTTCTCACAGAACCATGGAATGGTTGGGGTTGGAAAGGACCTCAAAGCCCATCCAGTTCCATGGGCAGGGACACCTCCCACTGGATCAGGAGGCTCCAAGCCCCATCCAACCTGGCCTTGAACACCTCCAGGGATGGGGCAGCCACCACTGCTCTGGGCAACCTGGGCCAGGGCCTCCCCACCCTCACAGCAAAACATTTCTTCCCAAGATCTCATCTCAATCTCCCCTCTTCCAGCTGAAAACTGTTTGCCACATCTTCTCCCTGCACTCCCTGATCAAGGGTCTCTCCCCAGCAATCCTGGGAGGCTGCTCTAAGGTCTCCCCTCAGCCTTCTCTTCTCCAGGCTGAACAACCCCAACTCTCTCAGCCTCTCCTTGTACAGGAGATTATCCAGCCCTCGGATCATCTCCGTGGCCTCCTCAGGACTCACTTCAACAGCTCGATGTCATTTCTCCTGTTCCCCATCCTCCACTCATCCTCATGTTGCTTTGCTCTCCCTATCCCATCAATTCCCAGCATGGAAACGCACGGTTTTCCCTTCTATCCAAGCCTTTCCCACTCAGAAAGTGGGAGGTGACAGACTCCCGTGAGACCCAGTCGCCCCTCGCCCCGTGCCCACTGGGTGCCCCTCGCTCCCCACCCAGGCACTTGGCTCCCTGTGCACTTGTCTCCCCTGTAATTTTTCCTTGAGCAATCATACTTGAAAAGACATCTTACACGTAGAATGGGGGAAAAAAGATGTTGAGTGGGTGGTTTCAGGGGGAAATAAAGGAGTTTATTCTTGGTGCCAGTTAATGAAATTAGAAAATGGAGAAGACTTGCCTAATATCACACAGGGAAAGATAAAATACATTTTAGAAAAATCACAATGCTGCAGCTCTCGGAATGTCAAAATATTACATTTTTTTTGGATGATAAAGATGGAAGAAATAGCTGGGTTTCAATTTCAGGTGCCACATCATATCTTTTCCCCTGTATAATTTTTATTAAAATGTGAATGTTCCAGGAAGTCATTATGTCAGCTTTATTATGTTTGCATAGGAAATACAAAGTTTATTAGGGGGAAGTGCGTAGGAACAAGGTCTGCGTGGAGGAGAGCGGGGCTGGTGATGGATGCTCTGCTGCCCACTCTCTCAACCAGTGGGCCCTTGGCCACCGTGGCAGAGCACTTGGGGTGCTCTTGGGTTTATATCCAGTGTGGATCCATGCCCCTAGCACAGGTGCTCCGTGGGGAATGGGATGTGGAAAAGGCTCAGCAGTACGACCCCCTCGCTGCCTGTGGGTACTGGTTGGTTGCACAAGGTTGTGTTTGAAACCCAGCAGAGCACTGAGAGCTCATTGCACGTGTGATACGGGTGCTCCCCTACCCAGAAGCAAAGACAATGGGAAGCACATTGCATTCATGGTGTGGATGCTCTCCCACCCAGCCGGGTCCCTGCTGACCCCACGGGGTGCCTGAACCAGCTCTGCATGTCCAGAGCCTTCTCCTCCTTTCCCCTTCCCCTGGCAGAGGTGTCGAGCCCCGGGCATCGCTTGACAAAGGGAATGAGACACAAAGCTTTCAGCAGCAGTGGCTGGAAGACACAGCCTGCCACATTCCCATGAGAAGTTAGGTCCATTTGAGGTGTTTATTGCAGGGAGGGTGATGAATGGGCTCAAACTTCCTGTGAAGCAGGTGGTTTTTTTCCACATCCAGCTCTCCAGAAAGGTCACTTTTGCCAAACGCGCCCTATAAAGCTCAATTGTGGGACAGCAGGAGAGACTGAGGGCTCTGTGGTGTGGAGCAGGTCAGCCCCTGGGTGCTACTGTTCCCTTCTGGCTTTGCTGAATGTCACGGGTGCTAATTCAGCCTGGGAATCGGTGTGAGAGGAGGGGGATGGATTTCCAACCCCATGGTCTCCAGTAACACTCGTTCCAATCCTCTTTTGGCAGCCACAGCAGAAAGGGCAAATAGCAACCAGCCTTGCATCGCCCACGTTGCCCAGTTGCAGCCTTAAAAGAGGTCCTGAACCTCAAGACGACTCTAATTATTGCAGCCACTGCTGTGCATCTGCCAGCTTGGATAGGAGGGAGAGGGAGATCCCTGCTGTCGGGGCCACGGGAAAGGGATGCTCAGTCCCAGCCCACGACTGTCCCTTTGCAGCACCGTGGATCTGAAAGCAAAGTCTGGAAATAAAAGCCTGGTTGCACAGCTGAGCCTATTGGTGGGGGTTTTGGAGGGGAAGCAAGCAAAGCTGAGCTCGTGCAGGTGCTTGATGACCCCCTATATATTGCATATGTGTGTGAATGGTCTGTGTGGTGGCTCCTGCAGAGCCAAGTGCTGGAAAAAACTTGCTTTGAAAAGAGTATTTTACATCTCAGCACATGGTGTGAGGCTGCATCCTGCAGCCTTTCCCTCTGTGCCGTAGAGGGAGCAGCGCAGGCAGGAGTGGGATTGGTGCCTGGCAGAGTCCCATCCCAAGGGGCTCAGAGCTCCTGTTACAGAGCTCAGCTTGCAAACGACAAGCTGGGACAGGGTGGTGGAAGTTCCTGGCACACAACCTGTCTGAAAAGGGATAGAAAGCACCCTCCAAGCAAACAGAAAGGGACATGGAGTGAGGATGCCAGGAATGGGCATCCCAGGGCCAGCGCGGGTCCCTGATTGCTGCTTCTGCTGAAGGTAAAATCATTCAGTCAAAGTACTCGAGGGTCTTGGCTGCAGTAATGCAAAAGGACAGCTTGGTGCTCCTAAACTACTGTATAAATTGTTGAGTCTGTGAGCTGTAATATTAGCTTTTAAATTTAATAGCATTTAGAAGTAAGTCGTATGTTTCTATGAGATTTACTCGTGCAATTAGAAGCCTGGAGGGATATTCTTTTTTTTTTAATTCAAAGCATTGTCATAAAAGCTTCGGGAAGAAGCAGGAGAAATAGTAACATTTTAACTCTTCTTTTTTAGTTCCTAAATAAGAGTCTTTAAACTGGATAATTTTGGAGTAAACTTTCTGATATCCATTAAAGGAATACAGCCACAGCTGGGGAAGAGACAGTAGAAATACAATCATCGAATCATAGAATGGTTTGGGCTGGAAGAGACCTCTGAGCTCATCCAGTCCAACTGTTAGCCCAGCCCCTCCATGCCTGCTAAACCATATCCTCAAGTGCCACATCCACACGTTCTTTGAACCCCTCCAGGCATGGAGACTCCACCACTGCCCTGAGCAGCCTCATCCAATGCTTCTCCACTCTCTCAGTAAAGATATTTTCTCCAATATCCAATCTGAATCTCCCCTGGTGCAACTTGAGGCCATTTCCTCTCACACCATCAGAGCCCAGCAACCACCTCACCACAACCTCCTCTCCAGGAGCTGCACAGAGCAATGAGGTCTCCCCTCAGCCTCCTTTTCTCCAGGCTAAACAGCCCCAGGGCCCTCAGCTGCTCCTGTTCTCCAGCCCCTTCACCAGCTCTGTTCCCTTCTCCAGACGCTCTCCAGCCCCTCAGTGTCCTTCTTGGAGTGAGGGGCCCAGAACTGTACCCAGGATTCCAGGTGTGGCCTCACCAGCACCAAGTCCAGGGAGACGATCCCTTTCCTACCCTTGCTGCCACCCCATGGCCGATCCAAGCCAGGATGCTGGTGGCCTTCTGGGCCACCTGGGCCACTGCTGGCTCACGTTCATAAAACAAGAATGTCTTAGGGGCTTGCTGTAAATGCAGGTGTGTTACTTTGATGGGCTGAGTGCCTCGAGCCTTTATCCCTCTCCATCCCATCGTTATTCCCGGTTCCCTCCGAGCAGGGAGCTGCTCCCCTCGCTGATGATAAGCTGAGTAGCCGTTAAAGTGAGGAATCACCAGCAGCAGGGGTGATTCTAAATCTTTAATAGACATATTACCTTACATTAGGGCTTCATCATCTCCCTCCCTGTGTAAGCACAAAGAGAGCATCCATCACAATTAGTGTAACATCCCAAAAGACATAAAGAAGATGGACGAGAGTGCTGGAGGGAGGCATGAAGTGCTGTGCAACGCCTTTCTGGGGGCACTGCTCCCTGGCAGACTCTCCTCTGGGTTTCTGGGGCAGGGGGTTGGCAGGTGGGTACCGGGCATGATGTGATTCTGCATGTGTGCCACTGTGTCCTCTGCCCTCCCGCCTCCCTGATGTTTTCCATAAAGCTTTGCTGCCTGGAGTTGTGGAAGAAACTCTGCTTTTATTAAGTAATCATCATCATCATAAAAAATAACAGTAAGTTTCCAGCCCTTTGTGATTCCCATTAAAAGCCAGAAATATGATCTGTGTTTCGTAAACCAAGAGGAAAGGAAAAGGCAAATCACGGTTTATAATTGTTATAAAAATTCTCACATCTTTAAGACCGAATTCATTGGGTTTGGGGAGGGAAGAGAGGCCAGGAAGGAGGCTGATTCCTTCTCTTATGGGTTCCTACCCTTGCTCTGCATCTGTCTTGACTCAGAACTGGGCTTGTTTCTGTGTCTTGAATGCATCCCCAACGCTGGTCCCAAAGCCGCTCACTGTGAAAGAGGGAAGTGAGAGCAGGAGAAAAGACAGGTTCTGAGTTCTGCAAGGTCTGACTTTTTGAGGAAAAAGCTAAAAAACCCCTCTCCCCTAGACCTCAGCCTCCTGTATCTTTATCCCAGGTTTACTCTAATGATGCTTCTCTCCTGATCCCAGGGTCTGCAGGAGGGTAGTGAGAGAAGCTTCTTGGAAGCATTGCTAAGCCCTGGATCCCAGGCAGGAATATGAAACATTAAGGAGCAGCTAACAAGTGGAGAATGGAAAGGAAGTTTCCCAGCAGAGATGAGGAGAGTTGTGAACAGAAAAAACACCCAGAGGCATTTAGGAAAGAAAGAACAGCCAGGAGATAGGGGTGGTGGGGATTCTGCTCCTTCCTCAGCCTCGCTTGCTCCTTTCTCAGCCTCGTTGGCTCCCAGCACTGCCAGGCAAAGCCCCTGGGCTGGTGGAGAAGTTTAGTGAAGAAGAGATGTTTGTGGGGGGCGTTCTGCCAGGGCTGTGAACCCCAAGGGTCCTCGGCAGTGGAACCCTTCACCTTCCTCTTCAGATGGGCTCAGGACCTCCACCTTCCCATCAGAGAGATCATAGAACAGTTTGGGTTGGAAGGGATCTTAAAGCCCATACAGTTTCAACCCACCTGCCATGGGCCGGGACACCAGGTTGAGGGTATTGGTGTTTCAAACAGGAGCTAAAGGAATAAATAACCTTTATCTTGTTAATTTAGCATTTTGGTAAGCTGGGAATGGGCTTCATCCTGTCAGGGCTGTGTTATTACAGCTGAGCGTGTCCTCAAAGGTTAAATGAATAAAAAGCAATTAAAGTTCCCAGACCTGCTGATCTGTACCTGGCCTCCTCCCCTCCCACCAGTTTTTGTGTAGGTCTGATCCATTAACGAAACTAATTACTTTCTTTTTACATGTGTAGAATAGCTGAGGTGGGATCTGAATGGGTAAACCCCGACTCATTGACCCCTTTGACTCCATACCAGTGCAGACCAGAATTAGTTTTCTTGATGAAGTTTCTCCTTCTTGCCAAGCTGGTGAGAGGAAGAGGAGCCAAGCCCCGATCACACCTGAAGGAATTAAAAATAATTCTCCAACCTGTGCAAAATAAACCCAGGCAAAGCACCACAGGGGCAGGGCTGGGAGCAGCCGCCTTGCGTGGGAGGGTGGGAGCACCCCTGCTGGTGCGGGGATGTGGGAGCCCGAGGAAGGCAGAGGGGAGCCCTCATGCAGGTAAATTTTTAATCAAAGGTGGCATTACCGACGTCCCTGGGTTTGCAGTGCTCTTTTATCTCTGCTGAAATGCTTCGAGCTGGAAGGATCCCCTCTGCCTGACCTGTATGATTTATACATCTGTAGGCAGGCAGCAGCTGAGGTGCGAAGCACGGGCGGGGTGGGGATGGATTCCCACTGCTTTTCGATAGCCCTGCTCTCATCCGAGTGCTGTGCTCCCATCCCAGCTCTGCTCACCCACTCTTTGTGCCTCACGACCAATTTCCTCATTTTCCTCTTATTTTGAACGGACGGCTCTGGTACAGCTTCCTCAGCTGGGAATTCCAGCCAGGGTAAGGGAATGAAGCGTGAGAAATCAGGGATTTAGAAACCATACAAGCATTTCCATCGGCATTTCAGGCTTGAAGCATTTGCAAGTGGCTACATTTGAAAGTTATTTGTGTTTTCCCTCCCTCGTAGAATGGTTTGGGTTGGGAGGGACCTCAAAGCCCATCCAGTTCACCCCTGCCATGGGCAGGGACACCTCCCACTGGCTCAGGGGGCTCCAAGCCCCATCCAACCTGGCCTTGAACACCTCCAGGGATGGGGCAGCCACCACTGCTCTGAGCAACCTGGGCCAGGGCCTCCCCATCCTCACAGCAAAATATTTCTTCCTCAGATTTCATCTCAGTCTCCCCTCTTTCAGTTCAAAACTGTTCCCCCTCATCCTTCTCCCTGCATTCCCTGATCAAGAGCCTCTCTCTGGCTTTTCCATGGTAAAGCAATGGATGTTTCTTGCAGGAAACAATCCCAACTTAAGGAGAAAAATCATAAATATTTACAATTTCTAAAGGCATCTTTAGCTCATTGGGGGCCTCCTGAGCATCCCAGCCCTTCAGTGCACCCCCCGTACAGTGCAAGCTGTGTCTGGTGAAAGCATCTCCCCAAGTGGCCTCTGGTCTCAATGTTTTTGTGGTTGTTTGTTCCAATGGTTAATCACCATCACTATAAAAATATATACTTTATTTCCCATTTGGATTTGTTTAGCTTTAGCTGTTTGTTCTTGCTCTACCTCTCTCTGCTAGATTAAATAGCCCTGTATTCTTTTTCCCCTTGAAAAGTTCTTACATGCTCCAAGTCACACCTCATTCCTCTTTGGGATAAGCCAGGCAGACTGAGCTCTCCGATTCCTCCACCGCAAGGCATTTTCCCAGTTTTCAGGTAATTCAATACCATCTTCTCAGCATCTCCAGCTTTAACTTTTAGTATGAACCTCAAGAAAACTTGGGGAATCATAGACTCGCTTGTGATCATCAAGTCCAATTGTACCTGTCCACTGCTAAACCCTGAGCACCTCATCTGTCCATCTGTTAAATATCTCCAGAGACTGAGACTCAGCCACTTCCCTGGGAAGTCATTCCAGTGCCTGAGAGCCCTTTCAGTGAAGACATTTTTCCAGATATCTAATATCTCTTTTCCTCCCAAACCTCTCTCTGAGCTGAAAAGTTTTATTCTGCTCTAAGATAGAGCCAAAGTCAAAGCCGTTTTTTTCTCCCTTCTTCCAACGCCTTCAGTCAAAGAAAGACCAAGAAGCAGCTCTTATTGAATCTGTTTTTCTCCTTTAAAAACAGGGATATTTTTTCCCAAGGAGGTGGATGCACACACAGGCCAGAGCGCTCTGTGGGGAAGAGTATAAATAGCTGGGGCTGAGAGCAGAGCACAATAGCTGTCACTCGACCACAGCAGAAATGGGGACATGAGTGGTAGCAGATGAATTTCCTAAGCAACAAAGATCCTGTTTTCATGCAAATATCTCTTAGTAATAAAATCCAGGAGAAAAGAAAGACAGATAATGTGTTATATAAGCAGAATTATCTCGGTGCAGACTGCTTCTTTCAAGGGTTTTGGGGTGGGTTTTTTATTTTTTGGAGACATCAGCAGGCTTTCAGCAACTTGATTTGGGCTGCGAAGGAGAGCAGCAGTGAATGATGTGCAGCGAAGAAAGTGTTCAGTCGCCCACAAAGCCCTCTATGAATTGAAGATGAGCAGCTAATGCCAATAAAAGTCAGGAAAAGATTCCTTGCCGTGATAACACGACCTCCCTTCCCTGTAGGATTTCGGAGGACTTAGCAAACATCCATTAATTAAGCCTCCTGTCCCTGGCTTTGCAGCCCTGGTGAGGTGGAGCGTTCTGCTCTGCTGCAGCCCCTGGGAAGGCGTGCGGGGTTGGGATGCGTCGAGGCTGGGAGCTGAGTCCTGCTGCTCTCCCCTCTTTATCCCTCCCTCTGCTGCAGAGCCAGCCAAGAGGAGGAGGAGGAATTTTTTAAATTCACAGCTTTCAGCCCTGTCAGGTCTGGGGCTGGTGCTCCGTGTCCCTCTTGGGATGTTGCCATCTCTGATGGCACCATGAAGAAACCTCCTGCGTGGAGAGCAGCGACGCCTGTTTGTTCTTCCGTGGAGGCAGATCTATTCCCAGGGAAGTGGCTGCTATTTCTCCTTCTGTTTTCTTCCCTTTTTGTAAGGTTTTTGTGGATTTTGTGGGGTCTGCAACAAAGCAGCCTTATTCATAAACATAGAGTCGATACCCTGAGTTTATCCCTGGGCTGACCTGTTCTGTAGGGGTGTGCAGTCACCTCTGCAGGTGGGTTTACCATAGGGGAAGGAGATGGAATATCCAAAACCCAGGAATGCCAGTTGATAGGTTGATGAAGAGACCAGCCATTGAAAGGAATGCAAGAGCTGGGTGCCATCACTTGCAGACCTAAATAAATACACGTCCAGTGCCTTGGCACATCCATACACTTTGCCATCTGCCTCAATTTATCCCGAGGTACTTGGTTCTCCTTGCTCCTTCCTCTCATCTTGACACACAGAACAGAAACTTGCCTCAGCCTGTTGTGATAATTTAATGTAAACACTGATTGAGATGGTGGCTTTCAAACAGAGGGCAACGTAAATCCAAAATTCCAGTCTAACCCCCCCCCAACTTCAAACCCTGTGGAGGTTTGAAATGCAAACCCGTTCCCACATCCAAAGCCCTGGCCTGTTTGCCTTTGAAATCTGACATTTGGAAGCTGGCCCCTGATTTTTGAGTGTTGAGCATCCAAATGCAATGCTGAAAGCAAAGATCTTGCTTGAGTTTAAGCCTCCCCCGAGCCCCTCTGTGCTGGGTGGCCAAAAGCACTCAGTCCTTCCTCCTACTGCTTTTGCTTTGGAAGAGGGAGGACTCACCCCCCCTTCCTCCTTGCTGGTGTAATCTCTAGAAATTCAGGCTCTGCAGATATTTCACTGTTCCCTGGTTCTCCCAAGCTATTGCACCTTTCCAAGCAGTAACTCAGCCACTTGTGCTCTCTCCAAAGGAGTCAACAGGGAGCTTTCAGCTTTCCTGGGTTTGTTGCTCCCCTGGCTATTCGTGCACTTGACTCCAATGCCACGCGTTTCTTCAAGCCCACAGGAACTTTAATGGAGTTAAAAGGTCTCTTGTGTTCTCCTTAAAAGCATGAGTCTTCATCCTGCCACCACCTCCCTGAGCACAGGAGCTTGGAGCAGCAGGAGGATGCGGTTGGTCTGTTCATTGGAGCTTATTTTTCCTTTATAATGAATGCAAGTTTGGGGCAGAACTGCTGTTTTTCTTCCCCATTGCTTGTGTCCTTGTGTGTCCATGAGACCTGCAGAGCTGATGTGGTGTCTTTCTGTGGACTGAGAGTCTTCCCTGTGCTGTTTTGCAGTGGAAATTATCCAGTGGCTTGAAAAAGTTATATACACACAGACAATCTGCAGCAAACCTCGTTTGGTGAGGGACTGGTGTTAATGGTCCATATGGAATTGTGAGATATCCCAAAACGATGATGAAGGGGTGAGAGGAAGGGGGAGATGCTGAGATGAGAAAGATGAATCTGAATAGAATCATAGAAGCCTTTGGTTGGAAAAGACCTATGAGATCTTTGAGTCCAGCCATCCCTGTCCACTGCTAAACCTGAGCACCTCATCTACCCATCTTTTAAACACCTCCAGGGTTTGTGCCTCCAGCACTTCCCTGGGCAGATATCCCAGTGCCTGAGGATCTTTCAGTGAAGACATTTTCCCTAATATCCAATCTAAACCTCCCCTGGTGCAACTTGAGGCCATTTCCTCTCACCCTACCACTTGTTACTTGGGAGATGTTGAGATGGGCAAACAGTATCTGAACAGGTGCCACCTTGGTGAGGATGAGAGGCATGGCAAGCACTAGTGTGTTGGGTGTTGCTGGAGGAACTGGGGAGAGATGAACTTACTTTGCAGAATGACTTTATTCCAATTTGGAATCCGGAGTGGTTCCCATTTACCTGTGAGCCCCAGTCCTGGTTTCAAACCTGGAATGTTTTGTCTCCTTGGAGACCTTCACTGGGTGAAGGAAGAAGGAAATTTATGCCAGAGGACAAGAAGAGCCTTCACTGGTGGTGAATTTTGCTATCTGTAGTGCCATCATCGTGGAGGAGGTTGTCATGGTGACTCGAGGTGTCAAGAGACAGCTCTGGAGTGGGAGCAGGGGAGCGAGACACTGGTGGAGGGAGGGAGGGGAGAGGGTGAACCAAGGAGAAAGTTGAAAAGAGTGCAGGAATGAGTAAGGAGAGAAAAATGCAATGGGATGGAGCAGAAAAGAGAGTGCTGCAGGGAGATTTGCACTTTATTCCTTTCTCTTTATACACCCCCTGGGCAAGGATGAGAAGTGGCAATGACTGTGGGTCTGGGCTGGGCACTGCCCGCTGGACTCTGGATTTGAGAGGCAGTTTTTGCAGCCTGTGCCCACAAATACCCATCACAATACCCATGACCCTGCACCCGGATCTGACACAGACAGGCATGGAATGGGGGGGCTCGAGGAAAGCTGGGGAGGGGCTCTTGATCAGGGAGTGCAGGGACAGGACGAGAGGGAAGGGTTTTCAGCTGAAAGAGGGGAGATTGAGATGAGATCTTGGGAAGAAATATTTTGCTGTGAGGGTGGGGAGGCCCTGGCCCAGGTTTCCCAGAGCAGTGGTTCTGCCCCATCCCTGGAGGTGTTCAAGGCCAGGCTGGATGGGGCTTGGAGCCCCCTGATCCAGTGGGAGGTGTCCCTGCCCATGGCAGGGGGTTGGAACTGGATGGGCTTTGAGGTCCCTTCCCTCCCAAACCATTCCATGTTTCTATGATTCTATGACATGGGGATGGACATGTTTTAAGTGGAAGCTGGGGCAGCTCTGTTAAGGAGTTTACAGTCAGGCATTTGCGGGATAAATCCTCTCCCTCTCCTTTTGCCCTCCCCCCCCCCAGCATCCTCTGCTGAGCCCCTCTCACAGGCACTAAATCTGCAAAGTAAACCCCAGCGAGAGCACTTTCCAGGGGCTGCCGGCTATGACAGCTGTTATTTTATGGAACACGGCACCAGAGATGTGAAACACATAGTTCATAAATGTCAGGAGGAAGAAAGCAATATCCTGGATTGAGGTTGTTTGACTGTTTTTTTCTCTCTTGTGAAAGCATCTTTCCAAGTAAACAGCAATCCAGGCCTTGCTGCCATTTGGAGTGAGGAGGAATCTGCCTTGGAGAAGGCTCTGGTACTGAGAGAAGCAGTGGCTGAATTAGGAAGAAATGTTTTGCTGTGAGGGTGCGGAGGCCCTGGCCCAGGTTGCCCAGAGCAGTGGTGGCTGCCCCATCCCTGGAGGTGTTTAAGGCCAGGTTGGATGGGGCTTGGAGCCCCCTGATCCAGTGGGAGGTGTCCCTGCCCATGGCAGGGGGTGGAACTGGAAGGAACTGGAGGAACCTTAAGGTCCTGTTTGATTTTATGACCTGATTTTATGACCTGAGTGTCATTGCAACATCTGCCTGAGAAACTTGGTAGCAGGAGATAAGGCTGAGACCTTTCTTAGTTGAGGTCTCCAGGGAGGACACGCGTCTCTAAGAAGAGAATACTTGTGTTTGTGTGTGTAATATGTATGTACATGTGGAGATGCTGTTAATTAGGCTCTCTGTTAGTAATGACCTAGCAGGGTTTCCATCATTTCCAAAATGCCTGATGATTAATGCTGTTTTTTCCTCCTCTGGATGCTCTCATGGTCTGTGTGAATGCTCATCTGCTTAATTTCCACCCCAAAAGACCCGAAACCCAGCAGCATCCCATGACAATGGTTTGCACCAGGGAATGAATTGCACCAGGGGAGGTTTAGATTGGATATTAGGAAAGATTTCTTTACTCAAAGAGTGGTGAAGCGTTGGCCCAGGCTGCCCAGGGCAGTGCTGGAGTCTCCATCCCTGGAGGCGTTCAAAGAAGGTGTAAATGTGGCACTTTGGGACATGGTTCAGCAGCCACGGTGGGGTTAGGCTGATGGTTGGACTGAATGAGCTGAGAGGTCTCTTCCAACCTTAATGATTCCATGGTTTCCCCTGGCAAACCACGTTTTTCCAGAACCAGAGCTGACCACTCCTCCACTCAGAAGTTGGAAGTTTTTAACACAAGTACGTCAGAACGTGTTACTGGAACGCTGCAGCGCCTTGGCCGGGCACTGGGGAAGGCAAGGGGTCAGCCCATTGCCACTCACATCTGCCCTCCTGTCTCTGCCCAGCATTTCCACCCAGGCACTGCCTGGAAGCCAACAGATGTGGCATTCAACACTAATTCCCAGTGACTGCCGTGCCCCGGCCGCCCGCGGCTCCCTGTGCTGTCACATCTGCTCAGGAGGCACCACCCGAGCTCCGGCTGCGATGGTGTCGGCCAAAGCATCGCACCCGAGGAGAACATCCTGGGAAAGGGATACAGGATCAGCTCCAGGCTTTTTTCTACCCTTTCATTGCCACTATGAAAAACATCCTGTTGGTCTCAAGAAGGTGCTGCACATCCCTCAGATTTTTGGATTGGGGGGGTGTTTGCAGCGCAAAACATCAAATTTTTATTTCAAAGAAGGGATGAAAAATCTTAAATTTTCTTGTATTCGCACAGCAAAGCTACTTTTGGCTGGAAAATAGGCCAATTTCCACTTTATCTAATGCCTCCAGCTGTGATGTGAAAAGCTCAGAGGAAAAAACACATCTCGCACGTTATCTCTTAACTGCAAAGTTTAATTATCCTCAGCTGCTCTGCTGGAACATGGCCGTGTCCAGGCTGCACCCTGCTGGGACAGTGGCACAACCAGGGGACAGCACTGGGGGCTTGGATATCACAGAATCATGGAATGCTTTGGGTTGGAAGGGACCTCAAAGCCCATCCAGTCCCACCCCCTGCCATGGGCAGGGACACCTCCCACTGGATCAGGGGGCTCCAAGCCCCATCCAACCTGGCTTTGAACACCTCCAGGGATGGGGCAGCCACCACTGCTCTGGGCAACCTGGGCCAGGGCCTCCCCACCCTCACAGCAAAATAGTTCTCCCCAAGATCTCATCTCAATCTCCCCTCTTTCATCTGAAAACTGTTCCTCCTCATCCTATCCCCGCCCTCCCTTATCAAGAGCCCCTCCCCAGCTTTCCTGGAGCCCCTTTCAGTCCTGGGAGGCTGCTCTAAGGTCTCCCCAGAGCCTTCTCTTCTCCAGGCTGAACAACCCCAACTCTCTCAGCCTGTCCTCGTACAGGAGGTGCTCCAGCCCCTGGATCATCTCTGTGGCCTCCTCTGGATTCACTCCAACAGCTCCAGGTCCTTCCTGTGCTGAAGACTCCAGAACTGAACACAGGGCTCCAGGTGGGGTCTGACCTGAATGGAGCAGAGGTTCAGAATCCCCTCCCTTTCCCTGCCGGTCCCCCTGCTCTGGATGCCACTGAGAATTTGGTTGGAATTTTGTTGTTTGAATGGAGCACGCAGGAACATTCTTCTTTCTTCTCTCATTAGCTCCAAGTTTCTGTGATGAGGAGCACAAATTTCTTCTCTTCTTGCTCCCCAGGCTCTGTGCGTTTCATGCCCACACTCACAGGAACTTGTGTGGGATCTGTACGTAGCCAAGATGTCCATCAATTATTTATAGAAAGAATATATTCATTTTGCTCTTAATTTATTCACCATTAGCTTTGTGGTAAATAGAACAAGAGAGAAAAAGCAGAGGTGTACAAATGAGGATGGAAATATTGAATATTTCTACAGAAATAAATCCACTAAAGAAGGGGCAAATGTTAGAGAATGTGGTAGGAAAGAGATGAGAGTTAGAAGAAATAAAAACCTTTAATCTAAGCAGGGCTTAAATACACTTGCAAATGTCAGCTCCTTAATAGCTTGTCCTGAGTCTCAGCATGTTAGAAAATATAAATGATAGAGAGATCCTTCTCTCCTTCCCATTAGCCAACATCAGGAGTTTTACACATCTACATTTGTTCTCCTTGATTGCAGCTGGCCTCTTAGGTGGTTGGGTTTGATTGCATTTAATTCATTAATTTCTGTTTGGGTGAGGCTCTCTTCTTCCTCCCTCTTCTCTTTTCCCCAAATTCCTCTGATTTCCCTTTAGGATTCGGTAAGAAATTGAATTCTCGCCGCCGATGTGTTGGGAAGATCAGGGGAGCAATACGGTGTGATGTCTTTTTTTATGTTTTTAACAATCTGCTGTGCTGTGGCATCTCATAATATTGCATTAATGAAACATTTAATGCACACAATAAAGGAGGAAAGTGGAGGAATTTTGTGCCTGGATTTCAATTTAGCCAACTCCTCTGCCTGGAGGTCTCTTCCCAGCCTGAAAAACAAGGGCAACGCTCTTGGGACTTGTGAGAACTGCTTGTGCTTTGTGAGGATGGGGATGAGAGGGCCATAAATGCTCTGGTGCAGGCAGGGAAAGGCTGTGCTGGGTTCCTCAGTGGCTGCCCTGCTGCCTGGTTCAGCTGGTGGTGCTCGGGTGGCACCGAAAGGGCTGGGGACAGACTTTTTAGAAGCACCAGTAGGGGTAAGACAAGGGGTAATGGTTTTAAACTAAAAGAGGGAAGATTTAGAGTAGATACAAGGAAGAAATTCTACTACAATGAGGGTGGTGAAGTGCTGGCACAGGTGCCCAGAGAGGTGGTGCAAACATTCCAGGCCAGGTTGGATGGGGCTCCGAGGAACCTGCTCCTGCAGGGGGGTTGGGCTCGGTGGACTTCAAAGGTCTCTTCCAGCCCAAAGCATTCCAAAATTCGATGATTCTTTGGCAGCAGCCTCCCTCGTGCCACTCGAAGGGCTCAGCAGGCGCCTAACGCTCACCCTGTAGAGCATGAACGTGGGTCACCACCCCTCGGGGGGCAGCGTGAGGGGCGCGGTGTCGGCCTGCCCGCTCTCAGCACCCACATCACCTCCTGCCACCCGCGTGGGTGCAGCCAGGGTGTGCAGAGACACCACCTCTGCAGAGCTCTGCAGCTGCAGGAAGGGCAAATGGGTGAGGAAACCCTTTCTTTGCCCCCCTGCTGAGCTGTTGATGAAGTCTCTTTTCCCTTCTTCTCTCAGCACCAGCTGGGGTTTTGCTGCGCTGCCGTAGCCGTGTTAGGTTGGCTTTTTTGCCTTTTATTATTTTTTCCTTGCAGACTGGTATTTTCTTCCTGGCTCTGTGGTGGTTTTTGTGTATTTGTCAAGGACACCGGTGTTGAGGAAGAAAACACACCCGGCAAAGCCAAAATACACAACACTTGAAAGACTGAAAGATCAAGATCTCTGTCATCTAAAGGAGTAAACTAATAGTGTGATTGCAAAAAGCCCCCGTGAGGATCCTATCTGTCAGATTGCTGTCAGCTTTGTACTAAACATCCATTAAAGAGCATTTACATGAAAAACAGGCAATCTCTGCTCCGATCAGACCGTAACTTAATCCTGCAGCAAATCGAAGGTGAGATCTCAGGCGAGCCCAGTCCTTGCAAATGCAACGGGATCTCTTCTTCCCAGACCTTCCTGAGGGTGAGAGATGCAGGAATAAAGGCTGAGTCCCATCCTCCTTCACTGCTCAGCACCAGCTGGGATGTGGCATCCTCTGGGAAGAGCTAACTCCTCTCCTTTTGCTGGTCACACCAGTACACAAGCTGGGAATGAGGGGCTGACAGCCCATTTACACCAGTTCTGGATGGAGGCAACAAGTCTTGCTCCTAATCCCCCAAATGCTTTCTTCTTTTGGAAAGTGCTTCTAATCCCTGAATGAGGAGTCATGTACATGGGTGAGAGACAGTGACAGCCTTCAGACTGGGAGCCTGCATATTGTGCAGCCATAAAGCCAGTGTCCCGAGGCTGTGATTGATGGAAATACTGTCATTAAGAGCCAAGACATTGGATTTTCCAATGCAACAATCATCTTTGCTCTAGCATTATGCATTGCTGACGAGGATGCTCTGCCACTCCAGACTACACTGATTTTTAATCCCCCTGAAATCAGTTGTTCCAACCTCTCTTAGAGACTCTCTTCGAGGTCCCGTGGCTCTGGCAGGGGAGGTTTGCACTTCTGGTTGCAGCTAACAAGCCCTAAACTAATGCTGTGAGAGTCTTTTTAAATTAAATTCATCTTTATACTAATGGGAGTGGGGAAAATCTCAAGATAACATCCTGGAGGAAAAAAACCATGAAGGTTCCTGGTAGGTGGGGTTTGTATTCAGTGCATGTGGAACAGCTGTGGTGGATTTTAAAGCCCAGCAAAGGGAGCAGCGTCCAGCCTTGGCGTCTGGAAGCTGAAGTCAACAAATCTCTAATTGAAATCAAATCCATGCTCTGATCTGGCCTGGTAATTAATCATGGGGTCCATTACTAAAGGTCAGGCGCCTGATGTTTTAAAAGCACAGACTCGGTCCATCCATGGGAGGTTGTACTTGAGATGGGAATTACTGGGTGAATTTATATGGCCCTCAATTAGAAACAGAATCACGGAGCAGTTTGGGTCAGAAGGGAAGCCCATCTCTCTCAACCTTGTGTGTCCTCCAGCCGGATGTCAGGTCAGGGGTGGGGATCAGCACCTTTTGGCTTTAAAAATGGCAAATTTGTGAAATTCAGAACAATTCTGCTAAAGTTCAGTCTGTCCTCTTTCAACATCAGGCACAGCAGCTCATGGTCCCTCCCAGTTTCATGTCAGAAAGGGATGGCAAAAGTGGGAAGATGAGAAATTTCTGGCCCTGGGTGTCAGAGCCCTCAGTACTGGCGCTCGCAGGCGTGCGGCAGCGAGCGGTGACAGCGAAGCTGTAAATAGGAGGCAGAGGAGCAGCCCAGTGCCAGAGGACTCAGTGCTCAGCAACAGGGAGTTACAAAGACAGTCTGAGAGAGATAAATGTAGGATAATAACGGCACACAACATCTTCTCAGCACCTGCGTCGCCGTGTGCGAGGGATCAGGGAAGAGGCTCAGGAGTAAAGAAACAAATCTTTGTCGGTTATTAATGAACAAAGAGAACAGAAAACCCTGGCAATGGAGCTTTCTGTGTCAAAAACTCAATGTCTCTGATGAGCTCTTAAAGGAGCTGAAATTTTTCTCCAAAGCCTCGGGAGTTTCAGATGAGTTCCTGGCTCAATTAGAATATGTAAGAAGGGGTTTGGGGTAAATTTAATGTTGGTCTTATGTCAACAGTGTCTGTTTGTGAGGCTCCATGCAAACACCCTGCAAAAGATCCCTGATTTCTGAAAATGCTGGTGGTGCTTCAAAGGGATGGGATGGGATGGGATGGGATGGGATGGGATGGGATGGGATGGGATGGGATGGGATGGGATGGGATGGGATGGGATGGGATGGGATGGGATGGGATGAGCATTGGAAAAGACAGATGGATCCTCAGCTAAGCCGTAGCAAGGCTGGGATTAAAATCCATCTCTCCAGGCTCCAGTTTTAACACCATCTTGTTGCTTAAAGTCACTTGTGCTGGGTCCTCACAGGTGGTTTCCACATGCAAAGAAAAGAAAACAAAAATAGAGCATTGGCTTCTCCTCTTGTTCCCAGTCAGGGCTGGAAGCAGTTGCTTGCACACACATGTGCTGCTCACCACCAAACCATCCAACCCCCAAAAACACCTCCTGACATGAAGTACTCAAAGGAAAAGCAAGCTGGAAGACTGGGAATCACTTAGCAGAATAAATCAGCCTCTAAGTAAACCAGTTAAGGCAGCAAAGGAGGTTAATGCACATGCTGCAGCCAGGCACGAGGGTGAGGTATCTGCAATGTAATATGGAAGGATCACAGCCCACCTCTCCCTTCCCAACAGTCCAGGGAGAAGTTTCCATCTTGCTAACAGATACTGTGTCTTTATATAGCAGGCAAATTATTCCAAATGGCTTTTGCAGAGTCATGATGACATATGTTGAAACATATTTCCAAGACGATGGGAGGCTGCAGGGGAAACGTGCAGGAAGCTCTTCCCCGGGGGAGATGCTCTTAAAAACTGGCTGTGAAAAATCTGCTCAAACATGGCCAGGTCGGAGCGTTTGACACTATAAATCAGGGTAACTCCAGGGCCAAATCCAGCTCCAGAAAAATATAAGGATCTTCACTCCCCTCCCTTGCTTGTGGAACCACTTGGGTTTGTGCTGAGCTCAGAAATGACGCATTGTTTGCACAATAATATTTGTAGGTTTAGAAGGAAAGGTGAATTTTGCCTGTTAACTGGGAAATTAGGCTAGAAAAACAAATGCCCACTGCTTTTGTCATTGTAATACTTGAGATGTATTAACTCCTTTGGTAAGAGGAGTTATAATGTAGGTTCTCCATCAGAGTACAAGGCTTACACACACACTCTTTCTTTCCTTCTTCTTGTTTTAAAACATTTCCTCTCCAAACAGTGCATTTTGAAGCCAGCAATCCCATCTCCTTTGTATTCATAGAATCATAGAATCATGGAATGGTTTGGGTTGGAAGGGACCTCAAACCCATCCAGTTCCACCCCCCCTGCCATGGCCAGGGACACCTCCCACTGGATCAGGGGGCTCCAAGCCCCATCCAGCCTGGCCTTGAACACCTCCAGGGATGGGGCAGCCACCACTGCTCTGGGCAACCTGGGCCAGGGCCTCCCCATTGTCATTGTGAAGAATTTCTTCCTCAGATCTCATCTCAATCTCCCATCTTTCAGCTGAAAACCCTTCCTTCTCATCCTACCCCTGCACTCCCTGATCAAGAGCCCCTCCCCAGCTTTTCTGGAGCCCTTTTCAGTCCTGGGAGGCTGCTTTAAATTCTCACCAGAGCCTTCTCCTCTCCAGGCTGAACAGCCCCAACTCTAAGCCTGTCCTCAGACAGGAGGTGCTCCAGTCCTTGGATCATCTCTGTGGCCTCCTCTGGATGATGATGCTCAGCACACACAGGGCTCCTCATAGAATAAGGGGAGACATCGTGATGTTACAGTAGCAGTTCCTTGTTTGCACTGGGTGTTATTGGCACACCGGGATGTTCGTGTTCAACAGTTGGCATCAGATTTTCTTGCTCAGGAGAAAACCCATCATTTCTGTGCGTGCATAATCAAAGAAACCCTTCTGTGAATAATGTGCAGTGTCCTTGGGGAAGGGGAAAAAAGGAGAAGAAGAAAACAAACAGATATTGGACCCAAGATCTTTCCACATAGTGCTCACGGCAAACAAATAAAGGATGATAGATAACTGAATACGGGAGAGGAAATTGTGCTCTTCTCTCCTCTAACTGTACCACAAAAGGCCCATCTCTCTGGTTTCCTGGTAATTACCAGCCTCCCTGTCAGTGGGTTACCTTATATTAATTAACATTATTTATTGCTCTTGGCAGAGTGACTGCTACAGTAAATCAAGCAATTAGCAGCCTTGTGTATTGCACTCGGAAGAGAAGTAACCAGGTGCCAGAAAGGATTTACTTTCTGCTTTATGTTTTATTCACGGGCTCTCCATTTATAGTTGCGTTTCTCCATCGCAGCCACCATCGCGCTGCAAGACGGGATGGAGGAGCGTGTGGTGAGGCAGCACCGGTGCCTGCTGCCTGCACTGCTGACAGCCTGCAGGCTGGGGATGATCTCCTAGAGAGGTGGGATGATCTTCTAGAGAGGAGGGATGAGCCCCTTGATCCAGTGGGAGGTGTCTCTGCCCACGGCAGGGGGTTTGGAACTGGATGGGCTTTGAGGTCCCTTCCAACCCAACCCAATCTGTTATCCCCAGCCGCTCCTTCAGCATTGATGTCCCCAGTTTGGCCAAGGAAAGGGACACTGTGGCACTGGGGTGAGGGTTTTGTCTCCTCTATGGAGGGAAAAAAATTCATAATTCTTCCTGCTGGTGGTTATTTAAGTTTAATTGCGTTTGGTTGCAACAAATAAGAAGCAAAATGTGGCTCAAATGGAAAAAAGTGACTCTGCACAGCACGGTAAATGGTTAAAGCTGCTTCTGCTTGTAGGAGTTGGTTGGAGGTTCCAAAACAGGCCCTGTGGGTGATGGAGGAGACCGTGGGTGCTCCCTGGGGTGGGTGAGCGTTCACCTCAAACCGCAGCTTCCTTGCCTGGTGAGAGTTCGGTCCCTCAAAGAGTTTTGCCGGCTGCCAGTTCTGATTTAATTATATGGTGAGAAATAAAACATGAAGAAAAGACGGGGGGGAAAGCCCATGTGGGCATCCAAAGGAGACACTTGGCTTGTTAAAGCAAGGCGATCACAGTTTGCTGCTAATTACAGGAAAAAATACAGCATTCCCTGGAGGAGATGGCAAGAGAGAGACTCATAAAACCCACAACACGAGTGTGAAACATATTCTGGTTTCCGTAATTGTTCTTTTTTTTTCTTTTATGTTTTCTGTTCTATCATTTGAAAATCTTCTCTGGACTTTGTCTCCTGCCTGTTTTGGCCTCTGGCTGGGCAGAAGCAGAGCTCAACAAGCTGCACCTCTCTTAGCGGGGGATCCTGTCACTTTGGCAAAGAGCTTTGTGACGTGATCGTGTGTGATTGCCAGGGACTGGGAGCACCACCACACTCTGCCTGTAGCTCACGTGTTGGGGTGCAGTTCAGAGATGTTTCATGAGTTGCTCAGCTGTGGTGGGGCAGGAGGTTATTCCCTAAATATTGAATGGGTAGAATCGTGGAATGGTTTGGGTTGGAAGGGACCTCAAAGCCCATCCAGTTGCAACCCCCTGCCATGGGCAGGGACACCTCCCACTGGATCAGGGAGCTCCAAACCCCATCCAACCTGGCCTTGAACACCTCCAGGGATGGGGCAGCCACCACTGCCCTGGGCAACCTGGGCCAGGGCCTCCCCACCCTCACAGCAAAACATTGCTTCCTAAGATCTCATTTCAATCTCCCCTCTTTCAGCTCAACCCCGTTCCCCCTCATCCTATCCCTGCACTCTCTAATCAAGAGCCCCTCCCCAGCTTTCTTGGAGCCCCTTTCAGTCCTGGGAGGCTGCTCTAAGGTCTCCCCAGAATCTGGTGGAAAATGACCTTTAAAATAAAGCGTGAGAACTTGGGTTTCTCCCCCTGGCCCATCTCCTCTGTGGGACTGACAAAGGCAGGTCATTGGAGCACTGCTGGAGCTTCATGGTGGGTTCAGCCAGGTGACCTTCTCCCAGTTTCTCTGTGTCACAGCTCCCACCAAACCCGCTCTGCTTTGCCCTTCCCCTCCACTGAGCTCTGTGGTTTTACTGCCAGTCTGTGCCTTCCCAGCTGCCCTGTCTCTCTACATCAGCATCGAGCATTGCCGCTCCGCCAGTGGATGTCGACGCTGGACCTTGAGGGTCTGGAGGTTGTGATGGAAAAAGCCCAGAGCTGAGAAACCTTTCTGTTTCCATCTCCTCCTCCCCGTGTGACATTGTGCAGGTGAGAAACTTGCTGTCCTCAGCCAAACGCCCGCTCACATGCATTATTTGAACAGTTTCCTAAACACTGCTCCGAGAGGTCCTGTAATGAAAGGAGTGGTTTCCTTTGGCTCCTTGCCCAGACCTACCCAAACAGAAGGATGCTGACCTAAGGCTGTTAAACGCTTTGATGTATGGCTGTGTCTCCTTAAGTAGAAGATCCATATTCTTAAACTAAGCTGCCATGACACAGGGACATTATGAACTCTCTGAACCAACTGAATCCTACAAATGAGCCGTTAGTTGGTTCCCCTGTGCCGGAGGGGGCTCCTGTTAAACAGTGTCATCATTGCTGTCCACATGCCCAGCAGGCTGCTGTGTGCTAATTTTAATGCAATTTGTCTTGCCCTCCACCCTCCCTTCCCCTGAACACAATGGTCAGAGAAGCCCCACGCTGCTACGTTGTGGGTTTGTGCTGCTCCACGAACACGAGGTGGGCAAGTTTCTTGCTATGGGAGGAACCAGCCACCTTCTTCCTGTGACTGGCAGGAAGAAAAGTTGAGGAACATTCCACTCTTGCATCTGCATCCATCAAAACTTCATGATTCATCATCCTTCCAGTACTGAAAGGGGCTCCAGAAAAGCTGGGGAGCGGCTGTTGATCAGGGAGTGCAGGGGTAGGATGAGGGGGAAGGGTTTTCAGCTAAAAGAGAGGAGATTGAGATGAGATCTTAGGGAGAAATGTTTTGCTGTGAGCTTGGGGAGGCCCTGGCACTGAGTTTGTAGTGATAGGACAAGAGGGAATGGCTTTTTTAAATTAGAAGTGGAACATTTAGATTAGACAATGGGAAGAAATTCTTCATGGTGAGGGTGGGGAGGCCCTGGCCCAGGTTGCCCAGAGCAATGGTGGCTGCCCCATCCCTGGAGGTGTTCAAGGCCAGGTTGGATGGGGCTTGGAGCCCCCTGATCCAGTGGGAGGTGTCCCTGCCCATGGCAGGGGGGTGGAACTGGATGGGCTTTGAGGTCCCTTCCAGCACAAATCATTCTGTGATGATGCCAAGACTCAAGATCGTGTGATTTCCTGCCCTTCCCCACTCCCCAGGTCCTGCAACTTCTTGCCTCTGAGAGCTGGACTGGAAAATAAAAAATGACCCAGTATGGGAGAGAAAGGACCACGCTGGGCCACCTCCTGAGAGACTTCAGCCTTCTGTTCCCCCTCAGTACATGAGGTTTGATGCTATGGCAGACCCTGGAGGCTGTGGCCTTCTAGGATTGATAATGGAGCTGCCCAGGTCCAGGTGGAGCTGCTCAAAAATGGCTTTTTCATATGAGCTGGCAAGATAATTTCTGTTTCTCTGAGATTGGAATGAACACACAACGATTTTCTTCATTAAAAATTGAAGACAGATAAATAATTGTATACCCCTGAGTGATAATTATCCTGTTTATTTATGTCACTTGTGAGTAGTGGTTGGGGTTGTTGTTTCTTCCATGGGTAACTCACAGCCAGCGGGGGGGGGGGGTGTGAGACAACTGGCCCAGCACAGAGGAACAGAAAAACATAGCTCACTGTCTCCTTCCCTTTCTGTTGACAGATTAATGATTTGGAAGAGTGGTTTGCAAATAACAAGTGATGTCTTCACCCTCCTCTTTTCATGTCTGATCACCCAAGGTGCTGAGAGCGTTGGGATCACAGGATCTCTAAGGTTGGAAAAGCCCTCTCAGCTCACCCAGTCCAACCATCAGCCCAAACCCTCTGTGCCTGCTGAGCCAGGTCCAAAGTGCCACATCCACACGTTCTTTGAACCCCTCCAGGGATGGAGACTCCACCACTGCCCTGGGCCAATGTTTCACCACTCTTTACTGGAAGAATCATTTCCTAATACCCAATGTAACCCTCCTCTGGTGCAAATTGTGGCCATCTCCTCTCATCCTGTCACTTGTTACTTAATAGAGGAGCCCAGCACCCACCTCACCACAACCTCAGGAGTCGCAGAGAGCAATGAGGTCTCCCCTCACCCTCCTATTCCCCAGGCTGAACACCACCAGCTCCCTCAGCCACTCTTACCCCTTGCTCTCCATCCCCCTCCCCAGCCCCATTGCCCCACAGGGGATGCAGCAGTGATGCAGCCGTAGCTCTGGTCCTCTGCCCACTCCTGGCTGCAGAGGCTTGGGGATGCTCCTGCTCTCTGGGTTCAGCCCAGTTAGCTCTGAAATAAAGTGAGGGCTTTGGTCACGGAGAAAAACCAGCCCTGGTTATTGTAGATTTGAGTCAAGCTTGGCCAACCTGCTGAAACCCAGCCTGGGTTATTTTACCTGAAAAGCAAGGAAGACCCACGACAGGCAGAGCATTTGCCTTGATTTTATTCTGATTTATTTGTTCCTGGGATTCCTAACAAATATAGGCTTGCACAGTAATTAAATTACATTTAATTTGATTAGATTAGAGCTGAGGGAAGCACTCTTCTCCCTCTACAACGTAAGGCAAAGAGAAATGAAGCCTTTCAAGAAATAAAAACACGACTTGGGCTAGGAAATGCCAAAAAAAAGCCCCCAAATTTATCTAGATGAAGAAAGGGAGATGCAATCGAGCAGGAAACCTGGAGAGAGAATCAAAAGTTTTGGGGATTCATCGGAGGACATAATTGCAACATGTATATTGATTTTGCAGGGATAAGAAAACAAATGTTTGTGGAGATTGGACTTAGTTTATTACATTTATTTCCCCATGGAGTTGATGTTTCTCCATTAGAAAAAAAAATCAAACCCCAGTGTTTTTAAATGCATTGTTCTTTTCAGAGATGCTTATTAAGTTATTGCCTGATCCCACTGGCTCTATCTTTTTGCAAATTGGTTTGTCTGGAAGAAGGTTACACTTTTCAGGCAGCTTATGAAGCATCTCTTTTTTTCCCCCCTCTTAATTGTTTGCATTAAAGGACTGGGATCTTGCAGTGCCTGTGGTTCCCTGAGAGCTCAAGAACAAATCCCTTTGCCCAAAGTCTTGTTGAAACTCCAGGGATGGGTCAGCCCTGACCATGTGCTGTTGGGAAGCTGATAAATGCCCACCAACTTCTCCTGTGCTGGAGCACATCCAGAGAAGAGGAGAGGAGCTGGGGAAGGGGCTGGAGAACAAGGAAGAGTGGATGAGGGCCCTGGGGCTGTTTAGTCTGGAGAAGAGGAGGCTGAGGGGAGACTTCATGGCTCTGTGCAGCCTGGAAAGGAGGTTGTGGTGAGGTGGGTGCTGGGATCTTCTCACAAGTAACAAATGATAGGATGAGAGGAAACGGCCTCAGGTTGCACCAGGGGAGGTTTAGATTGGATACCAGGAGAAATTTCTTCATGGAAAGGGTTCTCAGGTGTTTGAGTGACCATCCCTGGAGGTATTTAAAGACTGGCAGACAAGGTTCTCAAGGGTTTGGTTTAGTATGGTTGGACTTGATGATATCAAAGATCTTCTCCAACCAAATAATTCTATGATTCTATGAAAATACTCTTTCCTGCACAGTTTCCATGCAATGAAAATAGAAACTGAAGCACCAGCAGGGAACTGACCTTCGCTACCCCCCCCCAGCACCCACCTTGTCCTTGCCACCCCACCCCCCAGCATCGCCATGAAGCACCCTAAGCTGAGAGGTGAAGGTTTCTCTGTATTCACTACCATGATGACTTTGGCCATGTCCATTACTCAGCATCAATCCTGCACACTCCTAAGTCTCCTGGTGGCTTTTCAGAGCTCACCAAACCCTCGGCTTAATCACAGCTCAGGCATCACTTTCTGTGTCAGAGAAACACCACTTCCAGGTCTGATGGATTGGGATTTAAGTCCTGATTTCTCTTGGAGCATAATCAGGCCTGAATGGGGAGATTTTTACAGTGACAATTAAAATAATGAAAGTGAACTTTAAATGACATTCAAACACTGTCACCTGCTACCAGCTCCACTCTCTCCTCTGTATTCTGGGAACTGCAATTTTCAGCATCATTCACTGCAGGGTGATTACAGCTGCATCTATTCAACCAGTCAAGCTAAAATACTGCAGCAGCCTGAAAGGAAGCATTTTCAGGTGTCAGGACCTGCCACTGTGCCTGGTTTCCAGGAAAGCTCAATATTTGAGTGCATGACGGGGGCTGAATGCTTACAGAAACCTGGAACAGATTCTGGATTAGTTTTCTCTTTGTGGCATTTACAGATTGTAATGAATTCATATTGTGCTTGTGGTGTATAATAGTAAAGAGTTTATTGATTTAGAGATCATTATTTTACTATACATCCAGATAACAGCAGCCCCTGGAATTACTCATGTGGTCAGGGTCAGGGGCTGATCCAAAGCTTCGTGTTATCTATTCTATTCAGATCTGAGCTGGATAAATCGAAGCCCAGCACAAACAAAGCTTGAGGTTGAGGGTAAATGAGAAGCAGGAGGCTCTGTCACAAAGGGTTGGGGCTCAGCACTTTGCATGATCCCATTTAGGGGTCCCTTCCGAGCGACTGCTGGGGTGTTGATGCTAAAGCAGGATGTTTGCAGCCTGGGCTTCAGGGCTGGGTAGGAGCGAGCACAACCCTGGGGCGGAGCCCTCCAGAGGGGCTGGGGCAGCACTGAAAAGGGTAGGAGCGAGGTCTCAGCCTCCTGAAGCAAACATTTCCTTCGGGGTATTGATGCTTGCACCTCCCAGGCGACTCAGGTATGAATTCTCACTCTTGTTTCTGGCAGGGGTTTACCTGCCTCCTGGATCCTGGCAAGATCCCTCTCCTACAGCCCGGCAGACATGACCCATCAGGCACACACGGCTCCCTCCTGGGCTTGTCAGCTCCTCTGATGAATTAAAAGGGTTCAAGGGAAGCAGTGAAGCAGTGCTTGTACTTCAGTGCAGGTAAATAAGTTCTCTGTGAGTTCTGGGTTAAAAGCCAAGGCTCCTAAAGTCACACACAGAGCAGCCAGGATAAGAATGAGAGAAACCTCCTGCACCTGGGAAGGCTTTTACCCCATCCCATCCTCAAGCCAGACAGAGCCAGGCCTTTCCAAAGCAGCTGCAGTGGTCCTGGCAGTGCGTTACAGCTCAGGCTTGGCTGCCTTCTCCATGAAATCAGCTTCCAGCTCTGATGCTCTCAGCCCTATGTTTCGCTCGAGGAAAGGAAACCAAATCCTACTATCATGCTCCATCCCTCCAAACCTTACAGGGGTGTAAAGGTTGCATATTTTCCCTCTGCCTCCTTCAGATCCTTGGTCTTCCCCCGAGACATTGGTGTGTGCACCTTGTTGATAAGGAGGGGTTTGGAACAGATTTCCTGGGCAAAGGAGCTGTGCCAGGAGAGCCCTGCTGTGCTGTGGCTCAGCAGTGAGTGTGGAGGGATTGCAGGGTGCAGGCAGCAGAGGAAACTCGTACCCTGACCCCTTTCTGGTGCACACGGGGATCCTGGCAGGCTGGTACAACCCTGCCCTGCTGAATGCAACAGGGCTACTGAGAGCAAAGACAGATCTCAGTGGATGGAGAGGACCCCATGGCCACCTTTGTGCTGGCAGTGCCTCCCAGCCCTGACCCATGGTCCCTCTGTAAAGCTCAGCTGTAAACCCCATAGCTCATGGGCTGGGTTCATTCTGTGATGGGGAGGATGGAGAGGTGATATCGCTGGTAACATCCCGGCTCCAGGTCCTTCCTGTGCTGAGGACTCCAGAACTGGACTCAGGACTCCAGGTGGGGTCTCACCAGAGCAGAGGGGCAGAATCCCCTCCCTCAATCCGGTGGTTACTCCTTTATTGATGCACCTCAAATAGGTGAGGGAGATGACGGCACCTTCAGGTGGGAGTTGAGAGCAGAAGGTGTTGCAGCACATTAACCTGCATCTCCCTGGCAGCTCACGGGAAACAAACCCAAGACTTTCCAATACTGTAAGAGTGATTTAGCTGCAACACCAGCTTTTCTGAGGTGCTTATGCAAGGGAGGTCTTGTCGCTGAACTCAAGCCATGTTTTTTCACCGAGTGTCTCTGCCCTTTTTCCCAGCCAGAGGAGCTGTTGCTGGCTTTATCTTCTGCTCAGCAGGAGGGGTGTTAGCTAGAAAAGGCTGCCCGCGGCGAGGCAGGAGCTTGTCTTTGGTCCCTGGGAATCTCCCGTCAATCTGCTGTTTGGAGGTGATAAAGCTTTTGCTCGGATGTCTCCAGCATGTTTGTGTTTTGATCTGGGATCTGCAAGGATGTGAAAGCCCTGGCGCCAGCTGCAGTGATTCGTGGGGTGTTTGCAAACCTGGCTTGTGCCACCGAGGGGCACCGAGCGAGCCACAGGGCTCCAAATTAGTGCAGCTCTGCTGGGACAGCGTCTTTATCCCTGCTCAGGCTGCAGCTGACAGGGCCACACACTCTCTACCACCCTCGCCTCCCCTTGCATTAAAATTCGTCACCAGGTCCTGCTTGTGCCTTTGATTTTGGTGGTTGTGCCTTGCTGAGGGACAGCTGGTCTGGTCTTTTGTTTTCTGATAATCTCCGCTGGTCTCCAAGGCTTCCTTCCCCCGGCTTCAACTGCTGCCTGTGAATTTGCATCCAGATCAAGTGGGACTCTTGGCTTCTCAGCGCTCAGGCACAGCTTTTAACCAGTTAGCACAGCTCTCTTTCTGAAGAGCAGGGACGTGATGGGAGGGCAAGGATGCTTGAGAAGTTATGGGGGATGCTGCTTGCTGGGAGGCAGGGACAGAAACCTCTTTGCTGCCATGAGCAAAGGACAGCATCGTGTCCCAGCTGGCAGAGTCGCTCCTGAGATGTTACCGAAAGAGGAATCAAGTGCAGTTCTTGACTTGCACAAGTCCTGGTCCAGAACCTTCAAAAATAGGATGCAGGGATGGCACAGGTAGAGGTGTGTTAGGGCAGAAGGGCTGGGGATGCAGGGCAAACGCTGGGGATGCTGCATGACTTGGGGCAGGAAAGCAAAGATGAGGGATGAGGAAACAATCTATTAGCATCAAAAAATCAAGACAGCACAATGGCAACGGTCTCCTATCTGCAACCAAGGCGGCTTTGCAGCTCTTCACTTCTAATTACCCACAGATAATAAGCGAATACAATAGCAAAGGATATGAGAATAATTTACTGTTCATCAAAGAAAAAAGATTGGAATCATTTGCCTTCAGTATACCCATTTCTGCAACGAGGATCCTACCCAAGAGACCTTCCAATCATCCCCTCCTGACAACTCCTGCCAAAAATCCGTTACAGCTATTAGCAACAAAGTTATTAGCTAGTAATTAACCCTGTAATTAACTTGAAGTGACTTCAGCAATCAACACGGAGATCTAATGTGAACATGTCGTTAAATCAAGTGCCTTTAATGTGTGGAAAGATCTCTTCAGGGTGGCTGCAATGACAACAACCCAAGGTTACCACGCAGCTGGTTTGCTGCTGTTGGGTCGTCTCGGAGGAGCAAAGGGAGATGAGTGGGATGAGAGGGAGAGGCTTTGCAAAGATGCTGCCTCCTGCTCCCCCCCAAACAGGTCAGCTAAGCCCTGATACCAGCTCAGCCACCGCTTTCTACATAGACTTCCTCAAGCATCCTGTGTTTTCCAACTTCTCAGCCACTCTGGTTGCTTAACTACATGCAACTCCATGACTCTTGATGAGGTTTTGAACCCAAAACATTGCCTTTCAATTCCTTGCATGAATCATTGAATTCATTTCTTCCTCCTCTTCTTTTTCTTCCTCCTCTTCTTCTTCTCCCCCTTCCTCCATTTTCCTCTTCATCTTCCTTCTTCCTCTTCCTCTTCTTCTTCTTCTTCCTCCTCTTCTTTTTCTTCTTCCTTCTTTTCCTTCCTCTTCTTCTTCTTCCTCCTCTTCTTTTTCTTTCCCCTCTTCTTCAACAAAGATACCATCACCTTCTGATTTCCAGGCCAGTTTGCTCTCTGCTCTGCCTTGCAGCACGACCAGACCCTCCAGCTCAAGCGGATTTTATCCCTTCAGCCTCTCTCCTCCCCTCCCTGTTCCCTCTCCACCCACTCTCTCCCTGATACGCTTAAAGAAGGCACAATTGAGTCGCGTTAATACACCCAGCTCTCCTGCGTGAGAGTTGTTCTGTCTCGTCACGGATACAGAGGGAGAGGGAACAAATTTGGCATTTAATAGAGCCATCCTCAAGGACACAGAGGCAGCTATTCAGGAACGATCAAATGACGGGTTTGAATATCAAACAGCAGCCCTGACAGCCAGGGAATCGGAGATCTCTTGTTGTACACCTGATATCCTAATCTGAAATGAGAATCTTGGGGGAGGCTCATCCTTTTCAAAGGGTGCTTTCTTTTTTTTTTTAGGTAACTTTCCCTTTTGCCTTCAGAAGTTTAACAAAAGTGCATCCATTCAGAGAAATCATTTATCTCCAGTGGCAATCAGCTTAACTATGGCCCATTATCAAGCTGCCTGCTAGTGTACATCAGCAGGCGCTGTTAGGACACGCGGCTGTGCGGATAACATGCTGGTAATTACTTGTCTTTGCAAAATAACCTCAGCTGATGGAGAGGAGGAGCCGGATGGGAAAACAGCTGAAGTGCCAAGAGAGATGGAGAAAGCATGAGGAGGGCAGGGATCAGCTGGGAAAAGCACCCACTCAGCCATGGCTTGGTCCTGATGGGGCTTGAAAACACATGGGACATCAGCCCCAAGGATATCCCTTTCCCCCTCCAACCTGAGAATCTCTGAAACACTGAGTTACCTCCAACCTGTGTCCAAGGAGCCCCAGGGCAGCACCACCTGCACAGGCTGGGGAGATGTCCCATGTGCTGTTGATGGACTCAGTATTTCCAGCCATGGCACTCACCTATTTTTGCAAACCACCCTCCCGGTAAGGTACAGCTCCATGGGGGAACCGTGCCCACCGGCCTCTGCTGTGGACCTGTGCAAGAGGAAAGGCTCTGAGTGCCCAAACCAGGGCAGCAGATACCTGGTTGTGAACAGAGACAGACACGGAGGCGATGGCAACCTTCCTCATTTCAAAAAACATGTAAGCAGGACTGTATCCCCATACCTTATATGTATATTCCTTGATATATAACTTAATAAAACTTTATGGACCTAGGATAAGGAATCCACGCTGAATAGATGAACTGGGATTGAAATATGGTCCAATTAAGTCTGTAACAGGGCTGGCTTTACTTTGAACATCCTCCAACTTGAAATGAAATCTTCACCGAAGGAGATAAATCAGCCAACATAAACCACAACCCCGCTTCTGCGCCGCTCCCAAAGGAGCAGGGATCAGCCCGACCTGTGATTTTTTAGGGGAGAAGATGGATTCTTGTTGGGATGCATCCACTCACAAGGTGTTTTGCAGGCTTGGGCAGCTCTTCCCCAGCCTCTCCTACACTGGCTCTGCCAGACCCCTCGCGTTTATCCTTGCAGAAAGGAAACAAAGCAGCAAATTGTTTTGCTGTCGTGTTCCCACAGCTGCAATTAGCACATTCATGCATTAGTTTTATTTCCCCTTTTTTTGGTGTCCTCTTTTTTTTTTCCCCCTCTTTTGCTGCCGCTTCAAGAAGAGGAGATTATTTTTAATTACTGTTTTACACTCGATTAATGAACGTCAACAATGTGCTAATGAACAGGACCGCGGCACGAGGACACGTTGTGCTTCCATGGCTTTCAAGGGGGTTCTGTAGGAATTATTTACCTGCAGGCTGCCCCCACGGAATCCTGGAGATGGGGAAGGACAAAGAAGGCAAACAGCAATGTTATACTCTCCTGGATTCAGGCACACAAATTGCTGAGGAGGCAGCAGTCCAAGATGCCCTAAACATTGACCCAACGTGGTCTCAGGATGGATCTGAGCACCCCAGGGGCACCAAGGGAGGCTCTACTTTGGTTAACGACAATTTCTTATACCTATACAAATAGCTCAGTGTTATCCTGATATCATTCTGCATAGTTTAAAAAAACCCACCACTACTCTAATTTTCTGATTCATGGTGCTATCACCCATGGAGGTGGAGGCTTTGTTTTTCATCAAAAGCAGCTTTACTCTCTCCCCCCAAATGTGAGAAAAGGTACGGGTTTTTCTGCATGTGGAAAAGGTCATTCCATCATAAAAACCTGCTGCCTGACGTGCTGGTTTTATTGAGGTGAAAGGCAGAAGTATTGAAATTCTGCCAAGCCAAATGAAAGGAGAAAACAAGCTCTCCAAAACAAATAGCAACCCTCCAAACCCTGAACAAAAACCCGACACGCACAGTTCGGCAGGGATAAGACTGTGTTTTTTGGGCACCACTTGGATTGGACAAGCTCACCCTCTCCTCAAGCCTTCATGTCATGTCATCTTTGCTGGATTTCCATCTCTCTGAGGGGAGAATTGTATTTAAATTCTGATGGAAAGTATCCCGTGGGCATCACTATTGATGCAGGGACTTTATTCATCCATCCTCTTGGCCCTCTTCTGATAGATGTAACGATGGGAAACCCCTCCTGAGCTAAAGAGCCCCAAGGTGTGGGTCTTCTCCTGGTCATCACCCCCAGCCATGCCTGGGCTTGCTGGCCTCGTGTCTGCAAACATTTCAGCACAGGGGCTGCCGTGTTCTTATTTAAATGAGATCCTTATAACACTGCAGAGATGTCTCGGAGAGCTTTAAAAACCCAGGAGTTATCACAGAACTCCTGATGAAATTGTAAAAGCACCTTCCTTCCTCTTTACCCACCTCCCCTTGAGCTGAGGTCGTATCCATCCATGTGTCTGTCTGTTCACCCATCTATTTATCGGTCCCCTTAAACCAAAGACCTGTGGCATTGCTGTGCAAAAAGCAAAAACTGAGTATTAAACACACTTTTCCTCCATTTTTTCTGGGAAATGTAGGTGAGGATTTTTAGTTTTATCTTTAAAAACCACTCTGCATTTTGCTGGTGTGTTTTTACAGCGCCATTGGCCCTTTAAGTAAGGGATGTATTGAATTCCTGCAGTCACTGAGCCCAAACCAAAGCTGCTGACAGGTTGGACAGGCTCCCCTCCCCCTCAAAAAGAAAAAAGAAGAAGGAAAATGCAACCCAAAGGAACAGGAAAAAGCAAATAAAAATGGTATATATTTGTCTGCCTCCTGCGGAAGGGCCCTACACTCATCCTATCTCCAAGGCTCAATGTGCACATGTCCCCAGCATGATAAGGCTCCTTTGAAACCAGTTTCAATCCCCATGCGCCGTCACCATTGGCTGCCTCGTTACCAAAAATTTACCATGAAAGGAAAAGGAAAAAAAAAAAACCTAAAAACCTCTGGACTGAGTCAAATCTATTTATTCGTAATTCACAGGGCATTTTCCCCTTCCTTCCTTTCTTCCTTGCTGGGATTGGTGTGGGTGCCAGCCCCGTGCTGGGGGATGCAGTGGGATCTGGGGTCCCCTTCACCCACTGGGTGTGGGGGTGAAGAAATAAATCCCTTAATAAACACAGGGTCACGGATGAGGTGGGAGAATAAAGGGCCGGGGGGCCTGGTGTGGAAACCTGAGGCGGAGTTAATGCTGCAGTTGTCAGTCACTTTATTATTTATGAGCCTGGAAGCCTTTTATGATGGGAACGTGGTTTGAGCCCTCAGCTAGAAAGAAGCAAGTGTCTGGGGCTGTCTAACCCTCTTCCATTTCATTCAAGAGCCGCCTGAGTTTGCCGACACTTTCTGTTTTCATGTGCAATAATTGATTAATGGTGACGATTAAGCCTGGCACGGCTCCACCAGCTGTCACTCTGAGAGCTCGCGGTTTTCCCTGAGTTTGGCTGCTCCTGAGATTTTCTGCCTTTTTCTTTTTAACTTCTTCTTCCTTTCTTCCAGCTGCTTAAAGGCAGAGAAATTATGGAATGGTTTGGGATGGAAGGGACCTCAACATCCATCCAGTCCCATCCCCTGCCAAGGGCAGGGACACCTCCCACTGGATCAGGGGGCTCCAACCTGGCCTTGGACACCTCCAGGGATGGGGCAGCCACCACTGCTCTGGGAAACCTGTGCCAGGGCCTCCCCACCCTCACAGCAAAACATTTCTCCCTAAGATCTCACCTCAGTCTTCAGTCTTACAGCTGAAAACCGTTCCCCTCATCCCATCCCTGCCCTCCCTGATCAAGAGCCCCTCCCCAGCTTCTCTGGAGCCCCTTTCAGTACTGGGAGGCTGCTCTAATGTCTCTCTGCATCCTTCTCTTTTCCAAGCTGAACAACCCCCAACTCTCTCAGCCTGTCCTTGCACAGGAGGTTCTCCAGCCCTTGGATCATCTCTGTGGCCTCGTCTGGACTCGCTCCAACAGCTCCAGGTCTTTCCTTTGCTGAGGGCTCCAGAACTGCACACAGGGCTCCAGGTGAGGCCTCAATAGAGTGGAGCAGAGGGGCAGAATCCCCTTCCTCTCAGTGCTGGTCCCACTGCTCTGGATGCAGCTCAGGACACGGCTTGGCTTTCTGCTTTGGGAGCACAGGTTGCTGGCTTATGCTGAGCTTCTCTTCCCCCAGCATCCCAAGTTCTTCTCCTCAGGGCTGCTCCCAATCCAGTCTCCACCCATTGTAATTGTGCAAATAATTTGGTATCAGATTTGGAAGAGGAGCTGGTGACCTCAGTCCATATTTCACTCTGTGGCCTGCTGTCTGTGGCTGTTGGGGTCGATACAGAGAGGGCTAAGCCTGCAGCTGGTGTAAATCAGCAATAGCGTAAGGATTTTCAGCTCCAGGAGGGTTGAAACCCATCAGCTGGCTTGGGAATCTGGGCTTGGAAATCATCTGCAATTTGCCTTTTGGGTGATGGCAGAAGGGCTGGTGCAGGATGTTACACGCCCAGCAAGGCTTTTAACTCATCCCTCCATCACTTAAACAATTATCTTGTAGTAACATTTGGGATTTTTGTGCATTATAAGGTATATTAATTATGAGCAGGTTTTGGAATTGAATTCCCAGGCTTTAATGGGCTGCTTCTCTCCCCTGGCAGATGGGAGCTGGCTCCGTTTATGGCCATCCTACTGCTGAAAATGCTCTGTTTTAGCAAGAGGGGAAAATGGTCCATGTCACCCTGAAATGTTAGCAGGGTAATCAGGAAACACAGGGAAATGAAACACTAAAACACCTCATAAAACCTAAGTGTTTCATCACCATAACTAATGAAAATATATGATTGCCCAATAAAAGCCCCTTTGAACGGGTGGCGTGCGGTGGCCTTGCTTTTATCAACACTTGTTAACAGCGGAGCGGTGGCTGTGGGGACAGCCTTGGGGACAACCGTGGTGGCTGTGGGGGGACAGCCAGCCCTGGTGGTTGCAGTGACAGCTGATGTGGCCGTGGTGACAGCTGCAGTGGCGGTGGGGACAGGCAGAGCAGCTGCGGTGACAGCTGTGGCGGCTGCGGGTGAACAGTGGTGGCAGCGGCGACAGCCGCGGTGACGGCCGTGGTGGTCGTGGGGACAACCATGGTGGCTGCAGGGACAGCTGGGATGGTGCAGGGACAGTCACAGTCGTCGTGGGAACAGCTGTGGTGGCTGTAGGGACATCTGTGGTGGCTGGGGAGGCAACCACGGTGGCTACGATGACAACCGTGGTGGTTGCAGGGACAACTGTAGTGGTGCAACCACTGCAAGGACGGTGTTGGTGGCTTCAGTGACAGCCGTGGTGGCTTTTGGGACAACGTAGTGGCTGCAGGGACAGCTGCAGTGGTTGTAGGGGCCATGGTGGTGGCTTCAGTGACAGTAGTGGCTGCGGTGACAGTCGTGGTGGCTGCAGTGGCAGCCGTGGTTGAAGCTGTGGCAGCCTCAGAGGCCACAGTGACAAACGTGGTGGCCACAGTGACAAACGTGGTGGCCACAGTGACAAGCGTGGCAGTTGGCACAGCATCAGTAACAGGATGGACCCTCTGGCTGCTCTGTGCCGCTTAGGCTCAGCTCCTGCCTGGGGTCTGGATGGATGCTCTGTCCTTCTCATCCTGCACCATGGGCTGAGTCTTGGCTGGGTCCATGTTTTCAGTCCAGAAATCAACTTAAATCTCCTTTCTTTCCAGTAAATTTAACATTTCCATCTCTGTGCTCTAACGAAGTTTCTTATTTTTCCACGTTATTGCCAAGAGTTGGGCCTTGCCCTGGGATCTCACAGCTCCCTCCAGGCTCTCCTCCTCTTCCTCTCCCTCGTCTTCCCCAGTGCTTAAGTTAAACAAAAATAACCAACAGCATTGTGGAGAAACAAGATTTTTACTTCAAAAAAAAAACCCAACCCTACAACTCTTTTTATTCATAGTAGTTAATTCCATTAATTATGTTATGATGCAATTAAGCATTTCATTTCCTAGCTATTAAAGCTTAAATTATTTATTAATAATTACAGATCATTAGCTGATAATGTTCACTCGGCAGCTCGGGAGCTGAATAATTCATCTTCTCTGACTGAGTGTTCCCCCCTCCTTGACATTTGTCTGTAAATCCTTTTCTCTAAGCTTGGACAGTTGTTCCCCAGCTCGGGGAAGTATCGTGACCTCCAGCAAACACTGGTGCTTCAAGAGGAGCATGGCCAGGTCTCAGCCCCCCAAAGTGCACAGAGCCCCTCCTGGACCTCCCTTTTCCAGGCAGGAGATAGAGGAGCCCCAGGATTGACCCTTCAACAGGGCGGCAGCCGCCCTTTTGGCTTTCTGAAACATTTATTAGCATGAGGATAATAAAGAAACTAACAATGTTGTAATAATAATGAGCCAACGAGCCCCAAAGGGTGGGCTCTGGGGTTGCTGCTTCATTAAAAGAGCCAAGGATGCTTTTGAACGTGGTGGTGTTGTGCCCTGTGCCATCTTTCACAGGGCAAAGCCCACACTTGCTAATGAGGATGGTTTGGGTCAGAAGGGACCTCAAACCCATCCAGCTCCACCCCCTGCCATGGGCAGGGACACCTCCCACTGGATCAGGGGGCTCCAAGCCCCATCCAGTCTGGCCTTGAACACCTCCAGGGATGGGGCAGCCACCACTGCTCTGGGCAACCTGGGCCAGGGCCTCCCCACCCTCACAGCAAAACATTTCTGCCCAAGCTCTCATCTCAATCTCCTTTCTTTCAGCTCAAAAACATTCCCGGGCATCCTGTCCCTCCAGTCCTGATCAAGAGCCTCTCCCCAGCTTTCCTGGAGCCCCTTTCAGTCCTGGGAGGCTGCTCTAAGGTCTTCCCAGAACCTTCTCTTCTCCAGCCTAAAGCTCAAAATCTTCTTTTTCTTGATTCAATGACCTTGCAAAAGGCAGAGCCGGTGCCAGGAGAGGATGGGGAGCTGAGTGGCTCGGGGATTGCTGGGGAGCAGGGATAGATGCTCCAGGCCCTGGCATGGTGGTCACTCCCTATGATCAAGGAGGAGCTTCACTGAGCTTTGAGACCACTGACAGGTGACAATTGCTGAATATCTCTGTTACCTTGCCTTGCAGAAACAGTGCAGGAGGGTTGTTTATTTAAAACTATTGTAGATTTGGATTTGTAGCATCGGTTTTTATTTTTTTGTTCTCATTGGCGAGGGTGTATTCTGAGGAAGAGAGGAGAGAGGGATGGGTAAGAAGGGAAGATAAGAGCTGTGCTGTGTCTTCATGACATCAGATAACTGAACAGATAAGGACTTTCTGCTGGTGAGGGCATTAGACACGGACACTGAGCACCTGTGCTCTATTTCTGGCCAGGCCATCACATTCCAGCAGGACTTTGACCCATTTACCGAGGGAGAAATGAAGCAGATAAAGCAAATCAGAGCTAATATTTCTCGGACAGCATGCAGGCAATGGAGAGGCTGCTCTGGAGCTCTCTCTGAGGACTGAAATGACGCTTTCCAAAGCAAGGGATGACTCCAAAATTTCATCTCTCTTGCAGCAGCCGGTGGGGTTTTTTCAGACAGGTCTTGAAGGGTCTAACTGGGATCGATGCGGGACACAGGGAGAGGCAGAGAGAGAGGAGCAAATGCCTTCCTTGCTTTGGAGAGAGGTGTCCAGGTGTGCAAAGAAGTGATGAGGTCAATTGAGATGCAGCCAGCATCTCCTGCCCTTGTGCAGATCTGGGCAGAGCCACAGTGTCCAGGTGCTCCCTTGGGGAGCAGCTGCCACTGCTCAGGCCAAGAGAAGATGCACGTGAGAAAAGGCAAATTCTAATGCACAAAGCAAGAAGAGGAGGGGAGAGGAGCTTGGATAGAGTCCCCTTTCCTCCCTGCCTCAGGGGAAAAAAATAAAAGGCACTTCACTGTAACTCAATTAATTAGTTAATGCTTGTGTGGCACTTCAGAGATGTAAAGAGTGAGGTAAGAGCTCAGCCTTATTTTGGTAACTCGAATGATTGACACAGTGTGCTGGGTGAACTCAGCACCAAAGCTGAACCCCGTGGAGGAGGCAGGGAGGAAAAAGCACCTTACTTCTGGCTCAGAAACCCTCTCAGTGAGTCTGGAAGTGCTGGAAAAAAAGGGAATAGGAGGAAAAAAAAGAAAGAAGAGCATGGTTAGAAGAGCTTGTTAGGTTTGTAAGAGGGAAGCATTCAATCAAAGAGAGTGAAAGCTTTCTCCTATGGTAATCACTTCCCACCAGCAAACCTCAGGGGAGCAAGCAATTGGCTGAGCCACTCGGCTCCAACGAGGTGTGAAATGAGGGGCCACCAGAAGCAGAAGTCACCAGCTTCCCAGGAAATGCTGGTGGGCTCTGCCCAGTGGGCTTCCTCACTCCATTGGGAGGATATGGGAGCCGAGGTGATGGCTGGAAGAGGCACGTGAAGCCTCATCTGTCTCCTGGCACTTCTGCAAGGCGGTCATGCCATGGGGAATGCAGCAGTTTTGAGGGGATGACAGGCGATAGGATGAGAGGAAATGGCCTCAAGTTGCATTGGGGAGGGTTAGATTGGATATTGGGAAAAAATTCTTCATAGAAAGAGTGGTGAAGTGTTGACCAGGCTGCCCAGGGTGGTGGTGGAGTCTCCATCCCTTTTGAAGGGCTTCAAAGGACACGTGGATGTGGCACTTCAGGATGTGGTTTAGCAGGCACGGTGGGGTTGGGCTGATGGTTGGACTGGATGAGCTGAGAGGTCCTTTCCAACCTTAATGATTCCATGATTTGGAAATCTTCAGAGCACAAATTAACCTGGGAAATATGTAACTGGTGGGGAACCAAGCGACTGAGGGAACAGAGTGGTCCTTTTGAGGGATGGATGGGGTAAAAACCATGGGAGCAGGCGGCACCCTCAGTAAAAGCCAATTCCCAGCCCCGGTGCTGCGCACTGAAAGGTGGTGGTGAAGAGGAAATGGGTTGTTGTAGTTAATTAAATGAAGCTCTGCTTTCTGAGCTGAGCTCGGCATATTAAAATAAAACTTCCATATAGGTGTGGGTGTTTGTATAAAACACCTATAAAACCCTCCCATAGTCCCTGGTGGGCTGTTGGCAGATCCCAGCCAGGAAGGGCTCTGCTTTCCCAGGCAGCGACTACAAATTTTGATATTTGCTTTTCCTGCCTCAAATAAGGTTGTGAAACCAAACTCTCTGAAGTTCTTCAGGAGGGAGAACCGAAAGCAGCTCCTTTAGTCAACCAAGCAGCTCCCTGCAAGGAACTGGAAACACTTTTTTTTGTTTCCTGTCTGGCTTTTAATGCTTCTTACCACCAATTAACATTTCCAAATGAAAAGTCATTCTCGGCTGAAAAAGCCGGAGGTCTCAATCTGAAACCATCGGAGTTTGACTTTCTGATTATTTCAGCTCTTTCCTTTTGTAACTGGGGGAGAATTCATTGAAACCGATCCTTTTCAGCACTGATTTCAGCTTCTGATAAAACAGTACTTTTTAATTAAAGGAAAAATTACCAGTGGTGAGGCTGCATTTGCTGGTGAATTTAAAGAGGTGATGTTGCAGTGCCGGGGACAATGTGTGTCGAATCCACCCCCCCTTGATGGCTGAAACTGCGTTCAGATGTAATTAAGTGCCTGACTGCCCTAGAAATGCCCTGAACTACAATAAATAATTCATATAAGGGGAAAAAAAAATCACTTCTCATTCAAAAAATCCACCCAGAATGAAAACTCCACATGTCAGACTTTGCTGGCAAAAAGGCAGGTGCTTTGATGAGTGTCCAGAGCGAGCGGGGTGGGGGGGAAGCACAGGGAAGGGAGGGTCTGCAGGAGTGTGACAGGTTTCCAGCAGGGATCATGAGTTGTTGGTCCTCACTGTGGTGCAAGAATCAACCTGTTATATGAGAAAAGGTTTCAGGTGAAAACAGAGGGTGTGTTTTCCCATCCAGCCCACTGCCAGGCTTCTGCCCAGAGCAGTGGTGGCTGCCCCATCCCTGGAGGTGTTCCAGGCCAGGTTAGATGGGGTTTGGAGCCCCCTGATCCAGCGGGAGGTGTCCCTGCCCATGGCAGGGGGGTGGAACTGGATGGGCTTTGAGATCCCTTCCAACCCAACCCATTCCATTATTCTGTTGTCCCTGTCTCACAGCCCCCAGGGCTGGAGCTGCTGGTGCACAAGCAGACCTGGAGGAGCAAGATGAGCAATGGTCCAGGTAGCAGAGGGCATCCCCAGCCAGAATTTGCCATTATCTGAGACATTAGGGCTTTGAAAAGTCAGTAGTTCACACTCTCCATCCTCACACACCCCAATTCCAATATAAATTACTTAATTACTATGGACAGGGATGTGGACACAGCGCCCCTCCACTGCCCCCTCCTCTGCAGCTGCCACGCAGGTGCTTTCCTAAAAACCTCAGGTCTTTAAAATCATTCCTAGCAATCTTGATGTGACAAGTGAAGGGGAGGGAAGGATGAAATCAGTGTCAGCAATAAACAAAATTTGTTACATAAAGCCTGGCTTGACAAACAAGGAGAGGAGTGGGGTTGAGGCTGCCTTTTAAACTTAATTATGCACATGTTTCGCAGTCAGGGTTTATTGAATCATATGGTATAAACCATAAACAAACACTAAAAACCTGGCTGTGTTGACTGCAACAAGCAACAAAATGATCTTTAAAGATCAAATATTTATTTCCAAATCCCAGGAGCCGAGCTTCCTGCATAAAAGCCAGGAGGGAAGCGGTCCTGTCCCTGCAGACACGGTGAGTGCGCCTTCTCCTGAGCGATTCACATGCGAATTACCCGGCCCCTTGCTGGAGCCGAGGAGGCGGCTGCTCCAAGGGCTCCCTAAATGCAGAAGCCTTGGGATCAGTTGGACAGGGAATTCTGTGCCCATCTTGGCATAACTCAGCTGGGTGATGCAGGCTGGGTGAGCTGCTGGCTCCTTCCCGTCTCCATCCTCGAGCATCGTGGGCACCGCCGGCCCCTGCAATTTGGGGGTGGTTTATTGGGTGTTTCCAGCGTTGAACCAGCACTTCTTTCTCCCAGTTTTGGGGGAAAAACCTTCCAGGATGGCTGCACCCCATCAAGGACCATCCCAGCATCAGTGGTCCCTGTCAAGGGCCATCCCAGCATCATCAGCGCCTCGTGGCTGGCTCTTGCCCAGCGGGGATGCAAAAGCATCCCTGATGCCTCTACCTGTCCCCACCCCCGCGAGGGTCTCTCCTTAGGGAAAGAGCTAATGATAAAAACAACAAGCAGAGCAGCTAAATCTTCAAACCTGGCCTCAGGGCATGTTCAGGAGCGAGCGAGTTCAGCACGCAGCCGGGGAGCTCGGCAGTGATTTGACAAGTCGTGGTTTAAATAATTCAAACTCTGAACCCTCTGCCCTCTTTCTTGGGGAATTATTCTGCTCTCAGAAGATCTTCGCACCGAGATGTTCCCTGTGATACCCAACCCGGGAGCATCTGCTCCTTGCAGACACCCCTTGAGGAGCCCCTTCCCTTTCTGCTGGTTAAAGTTGCTGCAAGAGGTGAGGGGCTTGGGGTGCTGGGGGGCTTTTGCTGGTGCTGGACCTGTCCAAGTGCAACGTGGGTTGGTGCTGAGGTGTCAGGTGAGGAAATGCCCCATCAGCCCCATCATCCTCTCCTGAGGTGAGCTGGGTGAGCTCCTGGAACACTTCTGCTCAAAACCAGGTTGGATGGGGCCTTTGAGCCCCCTGATCCAGTGGGAGGTGTCCCTGCCTGGATGGAACTGGATGGGCTTTGAGGTCCCTTCCAACCCAAACCATTCCATGATTCTATGATGATATCCATCCTCGTGAGTGCGTGCCAGCCTCGTGGGCATCACGAGCCCCTGGAGGTTGGCGGGGGGGGGAGTTTATTGGGCATCATCCTCTCTTGAGGATGAAGAGAATTTCCCCACATGCTGCTTTGGGGACTTCTTAGGAGCAAGGTGAGGGCAGGAGCAAGCAATGGGCTGTAGGATGCCCTCGGATGCCACCTTGCTCTGGGGTTCATCATCCCTTTCACACTGTCCCCTCAAACCTCCCCCTCCAACCACCCAGCCAGGTCTGGACATTTAACATTTACCAGCTGGATGTGGCACAGATCTGTGCGTTTTGAGATGCCTCTTCTCAAATCCCCCCTGAGCAGGAAAGGAAATACTTATTTGCAGGTGGATATTTATTGAAGAAATAGGAGAGAGACAATTTGGGGGGGAAAAAAGAACAAACAAACCAATTCATGCAGCCTCCCCTGCCTTCTCAGTGTGTGAGTTCTCCCTCATCTGCTCTGAAATCTCTACAATTTACTCTTCCTCCCCTTGCAACGTTTATGGCTTTTATGTTATTTGAAGGTTATTTATAACAATTATGTAAGGAATACGCAAGTGCCGTAAACTGAGGTAATTTACTGTAAAATATAGACAATGCTAAGGAAATAAATAAATAATCAAGCAGTTCCTTTCTGTGCCATTACAAGTGCTGCAGGTGGAGGCACCCATCGCTGCAGGAAGGTCCCCACTCTGCCTCGGCACAGAGGCACAGGGATTCATAGAATAATTAAGGTTAGGAAAGACCTCCAAGCTCATCCAGTCCAACCATCAGCCCAATCCCACTGTCCCTGCTAAATCTTGTCCCCAAGTGCCACATCCACATGGTCTTTGAGCCCCCCCAGGGATGGAGACCCCACCACTGCCCTGGGCAGCCTGGGCCAAGGCCTCACCAGCCTCTCAGAAAGGAAAATTTTCCTAATATTCAACCCAAACCGCCCCTGGTGCAACCTGAGGCCATTTCCTCTCATCCCATCACTTGTTACTTGGAAGAAGAGACCACCTCTCTCCAGCCTCTTTTCCAGGAGCTGCACAGAGCAATGAGGTCTCCCCTCAGCCTCCTCTTCTCCAGGCTAAACAGCCCCAGGGCCCTCAGCCGCTCCCACAACCCCTGCTCTCCAGCCCTTCCCCACTCCATTCCATTCTCCGGACACTCTCCAGCCCCTCAGTGTCCTTTGTGGAGTGAGGGACCCAAAACTGAACCCAGGATTTGGGGTGCAGCCTCACCAGCACCAAATACAGGGGCACGATCCCTTCCCTGCTCACACCATGAGCACAGATGCTTTTGATGGCATTCAAGCAATTAGACTGATGATCCCAGATTTGGAAAGAATAGCAAATTGTAGCATAAATGGGAAAGCCAAGTGTGGACATGGGTGGGAGAAGGGCTGCAGGGGTTTGGCCAACCCAGCAATGACCTGGGCTGCATTTTACCTTCATTTTCCAAAGGAGAGGAGCTGAGAACATCCCTACCAGCCTGCCAGGAAGGGTCCCACGGGGCTCCACACTGGATCCCTCCTGGCCCTGGGCTGCAAATGAGCTTTTCTTTGGCTTCTCAGCAGGGCTGGGAAAACCTTTGTATCACTGACAACACATCTGAAGGATCAGAGCTCTCGGTGGCAGGCTTCTTATTCAGGTCTGCTTCTGCAAATTTGATTATAATGGCTTGAAGTGCATCACCCCTTGATAAGGGGACAAAAATAATAATAATAAGAATGGGTGTAAATGAATTCATCAAAATGAAAAACTGTAGCTCAGTTATTAGACATGTGCAGTGAAGTGAAACCGACAAGTGCTGACTTGGCGCTCATGTTCTTAATTCCCTCTCTCCCTCACTTTGCCCCTCTCTCTCCCCAACCCTGGAAAGAGGGAAAACTCAGCAAAAGGAGTCCAAGGCAGGTTGAGAGAGTTGGGATTGTTCAGCCTGGAGAAGAGAAGGCTCCAGGGAGACTTCAGAGCAGCCTCCCAGGTCTGAAAGGGGCTCCAGGAAAGCTGAGGAGGGGCTTTTTCCAAGGGTCTGGAGAGACAGGATGAGGGGGAATGGCTTTGACTTGGAAGGGGGAAGATTTAGATTGGACATTGAGAAGAAATTCTTCATAAAGAGGGTGGGGAGGCCCTGTTCCAGGTTGCCCAAAGAAATTGTGGCTGCCCCATCCCTGGAGGTGTTCAAGGCCAGGTTGGATGGGGCTTGGAGCTCTGTGATCCAGTGGTGCCAATGATTCCGTGATTCTAGGACAAACCTGCCAAGAGCTCCATCCAGGCTGAGCTTTTTAATCCCTCCCACGAGAGGGAAAAAATCATTTTCTTCCCTTTTAATGGGTGTACACACGTGCTTTTGTTTTTACTTTGCTTTTCCAGTCGCATAATTACCTCTGCGCCAGGCATTTAAGTAGCATCACAAACAAGATGGTGCATAAATGTGCCGAAAATAGGGAACAATTGACTGTAAATAAATCCACAGGTAACAGCAGCGAGAGCAGATCACCTGATTGCACAAATCCCATCAGCTCTGAGCTCTGCAGGTGACAGCCAGGGCTCGGAACTGAGCAGCCCGAGCTAAGGGGGGGCTGCAAAGAACCCCATGACTGGGCTGTGATGCTGAGCTCCCCCACAGCAGCCTCAAACACACCCTTCTGGTCCCTGATGTGCGTGCTGGAAGATGAGAGGTGATCTCTGGGGTCTCCCCAGGTGCACCCATTTTCCTTTGCTCCTTGGAGGACCATGCCAGGGGTGCAGAGCCCATGGGAACACACAAACAGGGCTGTGCACCCCATCCTGAGCATCCCTGCAAGGCTCCAGCCACAGGGCGTCTCGTGTTGCTGGTGCTGCTCAGGTTGAAGAAGGGGAAAGGGTATCTGAGCTCGCTGCAGCTGCCAAAACGCTTTGCCTTGGTGCAGGATGAGTTTTTGGAGGAGGGAGACTTCAGAATGAAGGAGCAGACAGAAGATGGTGCATGATGGTTTGATGAGGCTGCTGCATCTCTTTGAGGTGGTATTTGGAAGGTGGAAGGGAAAGCAGGCGAGGCAGGAGATCTGCCCAGCCCTGGCCAAGCTGCCCTCCTGCTTTGAAGCCACCTTGAAAGAGAATTCCCAATTAATCTGTTTGGGCTCCACTTGACTGGAAGGCAGCAGTGGTGGGGGTTTTTCCCTCTCCCAATTCACCTGATTTGGAGCCCAGGAAGTCTGTTTGGAGGCTGCGGGGAATTTTCTCATGCAAAGACAAAAGAGGGGGTGGTTTTGGCTTGGTTTTTTTTAAATTTTAAATGATGTTTGCTAAGTCGCTGTGGGCTGTTATCAGCCCTTTCCATTTCCTGAGGAATCCCATTCTCTTTTCTGTCCTCTGTGAGCTCGAGACCTAGATCTGAAGAGCTGTTTATTATCTGCTTTGCCTTCTGATAAGCTCCTGTTTATAAATTCGCCTCCCCTACTCTATATCTCCATTTGGTTTTTTCTGATTTTCCTTTTTAGACTGTAGATAAGACATTTTCTTCCTTTGCTGGCTGACTTCCAGCCAAATTACCCAGCCCATGGCTGGCACAGCACAGCTTCCTCCTCCCCAGCCTCTCTCCCATCCCTGACATCACTTTGGTGACGCTCAGTTTCTATTTCTGACAATTCAACCCTAAGCAAAGCCACCCAGGATGGAGTTGTCCCTCTTGACCATCAGCCCTGGGTGGGACCTTCCCATCCTGGGGAGCTGCAGGCAGGATAGGACCCATCTCCTGTGCTCTGCTCAGGGACTGCCTTGCTGCATCCACAAGGAATAGCCAAACCCTCCTTTTTGGATCCAATTACATAGAATCATGGAATGGTTTGAGTTGGAAGGGACATCAAAGCCCATCCAGTTCCACCCCCTGCCATGGGCAGGGACACCTCCCACTGGATCAGGTTGCTCAGATCCCCATCCAACCTGGCCTTGAACACCTCCAGGGATGGGGCAGCCAAGATGAGACATCCACATGGCTCCCTTGAACTTGGATTGCCATGACCAGATTTCACTGAGGCTACAATTTAGAGTGCAGAAGAACCTGTAGATGGGAGCTGAAATTCAGATGTATTTTGCAAAGCAAATGCAAGGTAATGCCATGCTCCTGCTCCAACCTCAGCAAGCCAGGATGGTTTATTTTACTGCTGGCAGCCAGCAACCAGCTTTTGGAAAGTTTCCTCTTCCCCTGCCCATAAGCACAGCCCACTGCATGCCAGGGAGCAGTCCTGCTCTTAATTAAGCCATGTTTTATTGAAACAAATGCCTCTGCACTCTTAAAGGGTTGGTGATGATTGTGGTCTCCCCAGTAAATATTTACAGACTGCAAAGTTTTCTCAAGTAATCATTTGGGGTAGAAAAAACTGGACGATTCATCACGGTGATGTCAGATCATGGCCTCTTTGTTCCTTGTAAAAGCCAGATCCATCATGCTTTTTCCAAGCAAGGACGCTGGGCAAGGACTCTGTCACTTGCCTGAAATACTCCAGCACAGCAGAGGCCACCTTGGCTGGGGAAAGTGTGAACAAACCCAACTTTTCCTTTTAATTACTCCTGAGGTTTCCACTAAATTCATCTACTGAGATGCTCGAGGTGCTCCGAGCAGGGGCCATATGGTCCCAGTGCTCTCAGGCCAGATTTCTGAAGCTGTGATTAATTAACTCAGCTCCAGGTAGGTGAAAGGGTCATTGGGGCTCGCTGAGGTGTTGAAACCAGTGGGTGCAGCTGAAATTCCAGGGCAAATATGCCAGGTCCCCGGTAGAGATGCAAAGGACCAGGAAGGGATCTCATGCTCAGGTCCCAGTGGAGCATCTTGTCCCAGCAGGGGACCCATGAGAAGGTTTGAAGGGTCGAGTCTAGTAGTGAGGAGGCTAAGGTGATGCAGGAGGATGCAAGAGGATGCAGAAGGATGCAAGAGGATGCAGGAGGATGCAGCGTACAACGGCTCCAACCCCTCCCAGCCCCATTCTGTAATGGTCCTGCTGAAGGCAGGGAGCAGAGCAGCACATCCAGCCCTGCCTCTGCCACCAGCCCTACAGAACCAGCCTGTAATCAACCCTTGTCCTGGGGAGCAGGGCAGTGCCACACGCCCAGGCAAGCGAACTGGCTCTCCTGAGCAGCATGCCAATAGCTCGCCTGTGTGCACAGCTGTTCAAAGACAATAAAAATTACCCTCCTGCCCCTCAGATTTTTCTCTGACAAGCCATTTGGGGCTGATTTGTGGGGAGGAGGAGCCCTCTGTTAGCAGTTGGTCCTCTGCGAGCGCAGCTGATGAGCAATCAGGATCTCCCTTGTCTCGGCGCGGGGGCAGCAGGATGTGCAGTGCTTTGTCAGAACCTCTTTCAAATAGGATTAAAAATGCATAAGCAGATAAGGATCATAAACACAAGTCTGTCAGGCCAAGGCAGCTGGGAATGAGGCTGTTACGTTGCCTTTGCCCTCATCCTTCACTCTCTGCATCTATCACAGGAACCCTCAGAGCATCCCTGCGCCCAGCATCCCAGCTGGGGATGGGGAGTGCAGGATGGTGCTCAGTGTGTCCAGGCTCGGGACTGCCAGAAATAAGACCTTACTGCTGTTGTGAAAAGGCACCCTGTAGGTACCACAGATCATCACAGGCTTCCTTTGGGGCTGCAGGAGCAGCTTGGCTGTGCCCTGATACCCAAAGCAGGGGCTGCCCGTGCTGTTTCGAGCTACCCTGGGTTCTCTACTGCTCGTAGTAGAGGAGTGCTTTGTACTTTGGCCAAAGGCAGAGCACCCACGTGTCCTGCAGATTTGCTCTAGACAGGCTCTGGGTGCAGAGCAAGCTCTGGACACTTGATATTACATGCTCAAATTCACTTTGTCATCTTAAGTCCACCCTGCAGCAAAGCCTGGTCCCTCGAACGGGCACTCAGCCCTGACTCAACAGAGTTTCTGACACTGTCTCATCTCTGTTCCAAGGCTCTCGTTGCCCTCACCTCTGGGCACAGCAATATTTCAGTGTTCTGCAGCTCAAGCACCTGCAGCTCTGCCATAACACCCTATCGCTGCCTTTATTGAGCATCTCTGTCGTTGGCTTGGGTCAATCTGACACTGCAAAAAGATATTGGCACCAGCTCCACAGGGTCTGCAAGGTGAAAAGCCCCGTGGAGATCCAGGAGACTGTTACCAGCTCCTGCTGGAGCCAGGAGAGCTCTGTGTGGAGTGGGCAAAGGCTGGGGTTTCACACAGTGAATTATCTGAGCAATCCTCCTCTCTTCTCCCCCTGCCCGGGGAGATTTCTAGCTTCTGGAAGTTGCATTCCCTCTTCCACAGTGACAAAACCCCCCAGTGCTCAACATATATAAAAAGGAAGAGGAAGGAAAAGGAGGGGCACAGCACACCAGAAAGACATTATTCACATTCCAGTTCAGCTCATGAATGTCAGGTTGTGTTACACTGCATCTCTTTAAATACTGACACTGCACACAGGCCTTAGGGGGAGCTGGGTGAGGCGAACTGCGGGGTGAAATTCAAATTGGCAATGGGCATCAGCCCGAAAAGCATCGTAAATCCAAACTGCAAGGGCAGAGCCCTGCACCAAAATCTCAATTAGCGTTACCGTGGCTCTGAATTAAGGCGAGTGGAAGGCGGCACCGAAGAGCATCGATTTGTGGGATAATTGCAGACGTGCCCTTCTGCCTCTGGAGGAGGGGAGGGTGATGAGCCCGTGCCCTCTGAGAGCCTTGGGGAGACGTGTCTGCCTCTTGAGCGAAAAGAGCAGCCTTGCAGTTTGCGAGTGCCAGGGTTGATGTGGATCACATCTCCTCCCCCTGCACCCAGCCCTGAGGCCCTGCCTTGGCATCTGCCCAGACACAGGAGAGAGAGAGAGATGCCCTGACCAAGGGCTGGAGCAGGAGTGGGATAAAATACCCCAAATCGTGGGGGAGGAGGGTGGCAGGCTGGGTGTGTTGGATATCAGCACCAGAGCCTACCTCAGCGGGGCTGTGCTGGGCTCCTTCTGTCCGCAGGAGCCGGTGCAAAAGCGCTTCTCTCTCCCTGCCTGAAGATGTGATCTGAGCTGACACGCGTCGACGCTGTGGTGTGTGCAGGGAGCAGCTCCCGTGCCAGGCAAACCTGCTGGGTGCCCGCAGCGTGCCCACCCTCCCTGCCCTGCTGTCAGCCCCTGCTGCAGGGATGCACCTCAGAGCCTGGGATGTGGTGAAGGCAGCTCCACCTTTCTCTCCTCAGCAGCCCAGACGCGCTGTGCGGAGCTGCCAGAGGAGCGGCCACCGCTTGGCGTGAGCTGGGGCCTCCCCGCAGGCACCAGTCAGGTTGAGAGCAGGGGGCACCCAGGGCAACCCATTCCCTCGGTGTCCGAGGCAGGAGGAGTGGGAAAGTGGCAACAAAGAGGCCCAAAGAGATCAAAATTGCAGAATCATGGAATGATTTGGGTTGGAAGGGGCCTCAAAGCCCATCCAGTTCCACCTCCTGCCATGGGCAGGGACACCTCCCACTGAATCAGGGGGCTCCAAGCCCCGTCCAACCTGGCCTTGAACACCTCCAGGGATGGGGCAGCCACCACTGCTCTGGGCAACCTGGGCCAGGGCCTTCCCACCCTCATCGTGAAGAATTTCTTCCTAATGTCTAATCCAAATCTTCCCCCTTCCAATTTAAAGCCATTCCCTCTCATCCTGTCCTTCCATGCCCTTGGAAATAAGTGCCCCCTCAGCTTTCCTGGAGCCTCTTTCAGTCCTGGGAGGCCGCTATAAGGTCTCCCTTTATAAACGAGGAGCTGCAGCAGTGCCTGGGCATGCTGGGGTCTGGCTGTGCTCTGGCATGGGGCTCTGGTTAGTGGAGTGGACAATGTGCTGCCAAACCCAACTGCAAAGCATGTAATGGAGCCACTGCAAACCCACTCTGCTGGGTTATATTATTATTATTATTATTATTATTATTATTATTATTATTATCAAACAAAAGGCCACTGAAGGCAGTGCTGCTTTCGGCAGGAGCTGCTGCAGGTGTGTGCACATACAAAGGGTCTGCAGAGCCCCTCTGCCTTCCTCCAGTTACAGGAGGAGAGAGCAGCAAAGCCCTGGCAGCACTGGGATGGTGGGGGTGAGCTGGAAGATGTCTGGGATGGAGTCAGCCAAGAGGCAGAGCTTTGGGCTGGCAGGATCCCACACCCTGGCAGCTGGCAGAGGGGTGCTGGGGGCAGCACAGCTCCCTCCACCAGTCACTCTGATCTCTCCCCAGATAGCTGGCATCTGAATGCAGGATCCGACATAATCCCACACCCAAGTGCTTTGCCATAAACATACTTTTCCTTTTAGAAGAGGTCTTGTCCCTCAGACAGCTGAGATGGATGGGGGACCCAAGCAGCCGATGATAACTTTCAGCTGCTGCCTTGCCAGGATGATTTCCTTGCTCTGCCCTCCTGGCTCAGCATTGGTGCTGCTGCCTGGGCTTTGCATGTGGGCAGAGGAGGACCCTGGGGACCACAGCTCTCCTCAGGTCCCCCCAGCCCCTCTATTTGCAGAAATATTCACAAACAAACCCCTCCCATGCTGGAAATGGGGCAACTGTGCAGAGCATCAGTGGTGCATCCCCTCGAGGGGCTCTGGGCACATTGCTCACCCCTGCCCGGTCCAGGGGTGATGGGTTTCCGCAGGGCTGTCTGTGAACAAGTGGTCCAGGTGACTGCAACCCTCATTTGGGAAGGGAGTTGCCATGGAAACCCATCCTTTTCTCTTTTGGCCATTGGAGAACACTTGTTCTCCATTGCCAGGCTGAGGTGGGAAACTTTAGTGGGGGGGGGTGGGTTGGTTAATAAACCTGGAGAGAAATAGAAGGCAAATAGAAAATACCCCTGTGAGGTCATGCCTGGTCCTTCTCATCCCCACTGCTCGCAGGGATGTGCCAGGCTGGAGAGGGCCACCAGGTAAGGTTTTGGGGCCCTCTCTGTGGTCCCTGCTGCCCAGCTTGGGTTCTTCAGCATTATTTTGGCTGCTGGGCAAATGGCTCAGCAATGAGCTGCCTCTCAGAGGCACCTGAACTTTAATTCCCATGGGGACCAGCACGAGCTCTAACATTTTCTTGGAGGAAAAGGTTGTTACTGAGATTATTGACCTGGAGGGCAGAGTTAAAACAGGCTGGAAATCGTAAAAAAACGATTCCATTTTCCACCTAGACTATCAAGGCTCCCAGCAAAGTCTTCCCATCTCTTTTCTTCTCTCTCTTTTTTCCTTTTCCCTGTTAACAGGCATTTTTTTAAGGTCACGGTGCCGGCTCGCCGTGCATTATCAAGTAATTTGCACAATATATTTCTTCCCTCTGTGTATCTCCTCCTGATAATGTATCAAATGCCAGAGCATTAACAGGAGGTTTTCACACAGGCGTCTGCTGTGGAGGCAGCAAGAGCTGAACTCTCCCTGGAAAGGGTGGAGGTGAATGCAGCAAGGGAGAGATGCCCGGAGGAGCAAGTGAAAGGCTAGGAAAGGTGAGAGACTGGAGAAATACCAGAAGAAATCCTTGAATAAATCGTGCTTTGCTTTTTTTTTTCTTTTCCTTTTTCTTCTCCCTGCTGCCACACTGCAGGACAAAGCCCTGGGTTTTTTAAAGACCTGAGTCTGACACCTCGCTCTGCCTGCGGTCCCGTGGGCTGTGTCTAAGTGGTGCTTGTCAGGCAGATGCTGCCTTGCTTTGCTTGAAATTCATGCTAACTGGGATCTGCGTGCGATGGCAAGGTGCTGTTTTCAGCCACTGCTAAAGGCACCAGCAGTGCTCACGGGTGTGGGAGCTCAGAGCACGGTCAGACCCAGGGTGGCTCAGAATTCCAGTGCTGGTGGTTCCGGTTGAGGCTCCCATTACATCTCATTTGTGTAGGGAAATGGTCCCTAGGCTTTGTAAGAGCATTTCTGAGACCTCCCTCCTCCCATCCCATTCCTCTGATTCTGCGTGCAGGACAGGTTTCTCTGGCAGGTTGTCACCTGCTGCTCCTCAACCTCAGCAAAACACTGGTATCCCCTGCATGACCCCTGTCCAGTAATTAAAGGGGCTCCAGGAAAGCTGGGGAGGGGCTCTTGATCAGGGAATGCAGGGATAGGACGAGGGGGAGGGGTTTTGAGCTGAATGAGGGGAGACTGAGATGAGATCTCAGGGAGAACTATTTTGCTGTGAGGGTGGGGAGGCCCTGGCCCAGGTTGCCCAGAGCAGTGGTGGCTGCCCCATCCCTGGAGGTGTTCAAGGCCAAGTTGGATGGGGCTTTGAGCCCCCTGATCCAGTGGAAGGCGTCCCTGCCCATGGCAGGAGGAACTGGATGGGCTTTGAAGTCCCTGCCAACCCAAATCATTCCATGATTCTATGACTCAGGTTTTAACCTTGTTTTCCCCTGTGTTAATTCCCACTCTGGGGACTGTCAGGCTCTGAGTCCCCAAACTCTCTCATCTGTTCTGCTCTGCAGCGAGCAGCAGGGAGATTAAAAACCTCCCTGGTTTTGCCTTCTGTGCAAAGGCTTGGCAGAAAGCGAACTGGAAGCTGCTTTGTACGGTGCTCCAGGTAAAGCATCAAACACACAGAGCCAAGCTCCCTCCTGCAGCCAGGGATGGATCTTGGCATGGGGGGATTTGGCCCCAAGCTTACCCCAAGCTGGGAAAGAAGCTTCTCTGTTCTCCTGCCATGAGTGGGGAAGGATGCAAAAGGAGCAGCTTCAGGGCACAAAAAGCACTTTTTTGGGGGACTGGAGCCCTGCAGATTGATGGCAACCAGGGGCAAAGCAGTTGGCAGCCACAGGGTGCCGGTGTACTGGGCTGGCTCTGGGCACTGCCCTCCTGCTGCTGAGCAAGGCTGGGCTGCCCAGAGCCCCAGAAATAGGCTTGGCAAGGAAGGTCTCCTAGGGCTTATTGATTAGGGCATATCCTGGATTCAGGCCACCTCGCTTTAGCCGTAGGCAAAAAGTCTCTTTAGTCATCTACTTCCCTCTACAGTCGCTGGGAAGAAACAGCACCTCCCACCAGAAGCTCATCCCGACCCCGGGATGATGTTTTCCCCTGGGACCCAGCGGGTTTGTGCGGGGTCACCCCTCGATGGGCAGCCCCGGCTGATCGTGGGGTGATGGGGATGAGTCCCCCGTTGATGTGGTGCAAGGAGATGTCTAGGGAAGCACAGGAAGGTCGGGGGGGATCACAGAGGGCAGGCTGTGGGGTCAGAGAGCCTCACCATCACCCGCTGTCTGGGATGGACTGGGTACACTGGTGCCCAACCAGCCTGTCTGCTGCCCCAGCCCTCTCAGGCTGATCTGGCTTTTAAGCAAGACTTCAGCTGATCATTAAAAATAACTTAAAAGGAAAGCACTTCATCATCTGCCCGGAGCCTTGCAATGCCCAGGGAGTTAAGAGCATCTTTTACCTGCTCTCTTTTCTGCTCGGAGAGCTCCTCTGCTAGGCGGAATATATTGCCTGCCTGATGCAGGGTGGCTGCCAGCAGAGCTACGTGCTGCCCCGTGCCTTCTGCAGGCTATTTCTGTCCCTGCTGCTCTCCACCTCTCTTCTGTGGGAACAGGAGGAGCTTTTACTCTTTAAGAGTTTAGTCTTAGGCTGCCAACGCTGCCAACCCCCCGCAGGTCCACTCTTTCTGATGGCAGTGGGCAACTTTAACTTGAGAGAAATGATAATAAAAAGAGAAAAACCCCACTTCTGTGGTGGCTGGTGGAGGGGATGGAATGTCCCATCCATGTGGATGGAAGATGGGTCCCCAGGCTTTGCTCAGGCTCTCAAGGAGGTGCCGTGGTGGCACACAAGGTGTTTTGGGTCAGCAGATGCTGAGCAGTCCCATGTGTGGCAGTGGGAAGGTTGTGGGGGACCTGAGGCTGGGAATGAATCACAGGATCATAAATTGGGTTGGAAGGGACCTCAAAGCCCACCCAGTTCCAACCCATCTGCAATGGGCAGGGATGTCTCCCACTGGATCAGGGGGCTCCAAGCCCCATCGGACCTGGCCTTGAATGGCTCTTCTTTGCTATGTGTGGAAAGAAAAGACACGAAGGAAGGGAAAGGATGAGCTCTGAGAAGGACTTTCATAAACACACACGAACAATTTGAGGTCCACTGGGAGTCCCCTGGGAATTAGTTGTTTGCTTGGAGGTGAATAATTAAGGATTCTGATGTGGGCAGGTGTATTAATGTCCCTCTGAAAGCTTCAGATCAATGATGGAAGCAAAAAAAAATAGAAGACATGCATAATAATTTGAAAGAAACCACCAGAAACTTTGCTTGACATGATTAAATTACTGATTTTTGTATGATCTTCTCAAATAAACACTGTAACAGTTATTAATTTAGGAGCGTTAATAGCTCATCCTTCAAATGTCAAGCAGAAAATGAGGCTGCAAAATGGGATTACTATGAGTTGGGGGAAGAAAAATTGTAATCCAAATGTGAAGGGACCATCCTAGCGTGGTCCAAGTGCCTTGCTCAGAAATGCAGTCACACTGAGAGAGCTTTGGTGCATCCATCCTGGATGGATCAATGGTTCCATCCCAAGGGACGTGGGAGATGAATTGCAGGAACATCCTCACTGCATCAGTCATGGAATCATTAAGGTTGGAAAAGAACTCATCCAGTCCAACCACCAGCCCAACACCCCCGTGCCTGCTAAACCATGTCACAAAGTGGTTTTATTTTGGATTTTGAGGTGGGTTGGGGTTTTTTTTGGTGGTCACACAGGTGAGGCTCAGCAGCCCCAGTGCAGGTGGAAGTCTTAATTGAAATCGCCCCTTAAATGGGGAGCTATTTAAACTCAACCTGGGATCCAACTGGGTTCCTGGAGAGGTTACTTCTAAGAGAAGCTCTTTTTTTCTTCTGGCAGCCAGCTTTGAGTGTTTCAGTGGCATTTGCAGTTGGTTTTGCACCTGGGCTCCTTCCACCTGAGCACAGGTATGTGGTGTAGCAGGGTTTTACAGGAGAGAGGAGGGGAAACTGGAGAGAAGGGGTTTGTGTTGGGCTGAAACACTGTGTTTTCTAGTGTAATATTCATGCTGTTACCCCCAGGAATCAATGCTCATGAATTTATTAAGACCAAGAGCCTGCTATATTTGCAGGAATAGGCAAACAGTCTGTTCCTAACCAGAATGCAAATTGTGCTCTGTGTGTGTGGGAGGGGATAACAACCCTCTGTGTGTGTGTAATTTAATTTTCTGGTGTATAAAAAGGGGGCAGACGTGACCGTGGTGCTGGTGCTTCAATAATGTTACCCAAATAAGGTGAGGATGCATTAAAAGCTGGGGTCTGTGCGCACACAGAGCGGACAGTGAGAGAGGGCTGTGCTTGAGCATCCCTGTAGGTGTTTGCTGAGAAGGAAACTCGGGAGAAAACCACTGTGTTTTGGCTCTTAATCACCATTCTGGTATTCAGAATGAGGTTTTCTGTTGCTGGCAGTGCCTTCAAACACAGAAGTGTCTGGCTGTGCATATAGTGAGGTGTGCGAACGGGCAGGGGGCCAAAGCAGCCCAGTAAGGTGGAGATGCTCTTGCACCACCCCACGTCTGGGTAGAAATGTTGCTGTGAGGCCTCTTCTACTTGTGCAGTTATGAAAATTAAGGATCAACCACCCCTGATGGATCCATCTGGCTGTTTAGGGGCAGTTTAAGGAAGAGGGAGGGTAGCTGGGGATGTGCAGCCCCTCTCCACCCAGCTGGAGTCCAAACATTATCCCTAGGAGGGCTCCTGTCACCCCAGACCCAAACAACAGCTCTGCTTCCATTAATTTGGGTACAAAGCACAAATAGAATGAATTTTGTGGCAGGTGAGGAAAAGGATTTCTTAATCCTGAGGTCCCCAAGTTGTTATTTTTGTTCTACCCCCATAAATAATTGGGATACTTCTGCTAAACACAGCTGCCACTGCGAGGATGCTGTGGAGATGCTCTGCTCCACCCAGTTTGGGAAGATTAGTTAGTGTGAGTGATACCCAATGTGAATTCCTGTCCCTCTTCTTCCTCAGGCAATTCTATTGGCACTTCTCAGCAGCAGAGATGGGCAAAACGTGGCAGGTTTCTGTTTTAATTCAGTAAAAGCAATTTATTCTTATTTCGGAAAAAGGATTTAAAAAAAAAAGGAAATCATTTGGGATTGACTCAGTCTTTCATTTGACCCAAGGTTAAATGTTTGTTTCATTTTGGAATTAATTATCTCCTGTTCAAAAAGTTCCTCCAGTCAATGTGTCAGTGGAGAGTTGGGGGGGGAAGGCCACGGTGGGAAGAAAAAGCTGAAGGTTGTTCAGGTGGGGGGGGGGGGGGGGAGAGGCTCTGCAGTGCTTGAGGCGGTTTTGAGGAGAAGGATGGGGGTGCCGGGGAGTTACTCTCAAACCTCTTTGGTGTTGCCCAGCCAGGTTCTTGTCTCTTCAACTGACCCAAGATGTGTTCCATGGTTGGGAAAGAGCTTGGAGGAAAAGCTCTGCTTAGTTTTGGGGTGTCCTGAGCCTCCTCTGGTGCAGGGGGAGCCAAGGGAGCTCTGTAGAGCTCGTTGTAGCGTGGTAAGAAGGTCTCCTTCAAAGCAGGTCTGGCGCCTTCAGTGCAGAGCACTGAGATGCTATTTGGTCACTGAAAAGTGACCCAGAGAAGGGAGGGGTGAGAGAAAATCCATTCAGAGGGAGAAATTTATAAAGAGGCCAATATCAGCCAAAGCCCAGCTATAAACAAGCACTAATCAAAGCTAAGTCATAATCACAAAGTGGTTTGGGTTGGAAAGGACCTCAAAGTCTACCCAGTTCCACCTCCTGCATGGGCAGGGATACCTCCCTCTGGATCAGGGGGCTCCAAGCCCCATCCAACCTGGCCTTGAACACCACCAGGGATAGAGCTTCCTGCCCAGGAGATGGGGAGCAGCAAGAGCAGAAACAGGAGAGATGTCCCAGCAGTGACTGCAGGAAGAGAGGGCAATCCTCTGTCCCGGGGAGGCTGCGATGGCAGCTCTCCAAAGTGCACGCTTGGAGCTGTGCCTGCTTTTCATTCAGGTGTAATACAGTGATTTACAGGAGAAGGACAGGGAAAAAAAAAGCAGGGGGAATGGAAAAAGCAAACCCTCAGAAACTCAATTAAAGCTGTTGCCTCCTTTAAAAAGAGCAGGCTGTTCGTTTTGAATGTGCTAAGTGTTCCTTTCTTCTGTAAATCAATTTAGTTTATAAAATACAAAAGGGGGAGAGGGGGAAAAGAGGGAACAGCCCTGGTTGTGCATTATCAGCCCACAGGTCCCTCACCTCTCCGAGCCGCTCCTCGCTTTATCTCGCTTGCATTTGCTCTCATCTGTCTTCCCCCTCCTCTTCTTTTTTAATTTGTATTTTGTTTTCTTCCCCAAGCAGAATGGGCAGGATCCCAGGTGTTGGGGTTGCCAATTCTCTTGTTCCTGTTAACAGCTTTCCTGGCCATCAATATTTCATTCTCAGGGATGTTAATGGCTTTGAACCCCGTTCTTGAGTGCAGTCCAAGGAGAAGTTGCCACCCTTTGCTCGGCTTTGCTGGGTGTCTGTGCAAGGATCTGCTTCATCCCAGCTGCTCTGTTTGGGGACAAGAAAACAGGAATCGGCTCCTGTGCAGGCAGAAATGCATAAAACCTGAGCACCAGCTCTTCTGCCCTCTCCCAGCAATCAGAAGATGCTTGGGTCACATGCCCTTCCCCATCCTTGAGCAAGGGGTGCAAAGGCACAGCTCAGCTGCCTCATTCACAGTGAGTGCAGCCCTGAATATAATTAAACCAAATGAGGTCTCAGTGCAAACAAATAGTTGGAGAATAGTGATCTCTGGGCTGTGTTTGCCCAGCTCTCAAGATGCCACCTCTCTCTGCACTTTAAAATGGAGCTTGGCAGATGCCTGAGAGCATCCCACAGCCCTGTCTCACCAGTGCAGCTCAGAAGGTCAGAGCAGAGGGGACGGGCTGGGAACAGTGGTCCCAGACCTGGAGCAAGGAGGCTCCCGTGACCCCTCTATTCCATGGCAGAGAGGAGCAATCACCCAGCCTGGCTTAGGCAGCTGCATGATGAGGTCTAAGCAAGACCTAAATGCTCTGAAGTGGTGTTTTGCAAAGTGCATCTACAGCACCCAATAAAACAGGCTCTGACCTCAATTGAAGGCTCTCAAAACTACTGCGATATAAAAATTAATGAACTGGCCCGAGGAGAAGATGCTGTCATTTCAGGCTAGGATGAATTCCCTGTGTCACCACGGCAGTCTCCTGGCTTTTTCTTTCCAGGGATGAAAATTGGAGCCTGTGCCTGACTGTCCTTGCTTGGCAGGGTCGGACCCCGCTGGCAGCACAGTCTTTTGCAAGGGATTATGACAGGCAGGGGCTTGGGTGGCTGTGAGGAGAGAAAAGGAGGGGGGGAAGAAAATGCAGAAACTGCTCGAGCTTAACTGAGCCTCTGTGCTGGAATTCTTACCCCAAATCTTCTAATTAATAGTCAGGATTAGCAGCTGCTGAGGTTGGGTCTTAGCCATCTAATCATAGCAGCACAGACTGGCTGTGCTCAGCATCCTGAGCACAAGGCAGCCTTTCTAGACTACCAGATAAATAAGTTGACAAATTAAACAACAACAAAAACCCACAGACATTTGGATGGAGCCGTTCCTTGCAGTTGTGCTGTTTGGAGAGGGAAGGTTTGCTGTTGCAGTGCAGTTCCTGCTGGTCAATGCCCCCTCTGTGCTCAGGATCTGGCTCCGATTGCCGTAGGCATCTCCTAAAACACCTCCATCCCTCCCTGCACTGCAGGGATGCTCCTCTGTCTATGGGTGCTGCACCCAGGGCCTAGCCAAGTCCATTCCCATCCCTCCAGGGTGCCTCTCCTTTGCCTGACTCCTGATGTGGACATCATCCAACCAGATTAGCCCTTCCCAATGCCTCTGTCAAGGCTTCAGTTGCCTTCCCAAGCAATAAGTGCCTCATACGTGGGAGTGGTTCAAGCTTGTAGACCCCTATCTGAGACCTCACTTCGCTCTGAGCTCAGCAGCTCAGCTCTTGTGATGTGGGAGATGTCCCACCCACTGGGGGTGTCACCAAACTGGGAAATCTGCCTTCTGAGAGGGCAACTTCAGCCTCAGGGTCTTGAACCTTTTGCCAGGAGCAGCCCCTTGTCCCCTGGACCCAGTGGGCTCGAGGGGATGGGAGCAGGTGAGCGGCATTGCAGCCCACTGGGTAGCTTGTAATAGCTTTTTGTGTTACTGGGTTTGGATTTTTCCCCCTTAACGAGTGCTGCCTGCTCTTTTCTTGAATGTACAGTAGGAACAAGGGAGCTCAAGCTGTTTGTCTTCATTTCTCCTGCTGTTGTTCTTCCATTCAGTGCTTCTGCCTCGTGAGTTGTTTCCCCAGCGCTGTGGATGTGTGTGCAGGCATCTGAGATGGGATGTGGTACCCAGGTACCACCCTGGGCTGCCAGCCCTGCCGAAAACAGGATGCAAAGGGGGTCAAGGTGCATTTACTGCTCATGGAATTCATGAAACCAGCCAAGCTTTGCTTCCTCGTGTGTTTTTGAGGGCCGCCTTCTGCCAGCTGCCTCTGTCAGCTCTGATGGGTATCTGCAACTTTTTCTGCCTGCATGGGGTATTTTGAAAAATCCCAGCTGTATCGGAAAACGCAGAGCTTGGAATGGGGGTTCTTCAGAGCAAAACACAGCTGAAATAATCAAATGACACATTGTCCCTGTGCAGAATGGAAATCAGCCACAGCTTCCCCCTAACTTTGAAGGATTTCTGAACTTTGCTGTAACCTCTTCACTCAGAGCCCAGGAGATTTGAGAATCTTCCCGTCCCCATCACTTCCCTGCGGTGTCACAGATGAGGGGGAATCAACAGGAGAGGCTCAGGTTTCAATTGTTTTAAAAAATTAATGAGTTTCCAGGCATAGGTGTCCCCTGGGAGCTACACGTGGGGTTCCTGGCAGTGCTGCTGGGGCTGGGGGGCTTGGAGACGAGGGACCCACAGCCCCAGCCTGCTGCTCCCCCAGCACCCTGGCACAGATGAGCTGGAGACACTTGACAACTTCCAATTCTCTTTTATGGAGCTCGGTACTTGTTGCCATCTGCTCCTGAATGTTCAGAGCAAATCAGCATTCACTTTTATGGTTTTAATTAACCTAATAATAAGCCCTACGTGACAGGCAGGGGAGAGGCAGGCATTGAGGCTCTGTGTGCACCACCCCAGTCTTTGGTTTTAGGATAAAAACCATCTCTGAGCCCAAAATTGGGCAAAGGCACGAGGCAATTGTGCAATAATTCATTAGTGATGATTAATTAGCACTGTAGACCTGCTTCAGCAGCTTCTGGTGGCAACTGCCATCCCCTTTTACAGCCTCCATTCCTCCCTAGCGTGGACAAACCATAACCACATTGACTTTCTTCCTTTCATACAAGCCCAGCACATCTGGGCTCCCAAATCCCTTCATGTGCCCTCTATTCAGACCTGGGGCTCAAATAACATCTTGGTATTCCTGTTGAGGGCCAAACCCAGGTCTGCTCATCCCAGCCCTGGGTCTGGATCCCTCCTTTGCTCTGGCTCCAACTGAATTTTAATTTCATGAGGTTTTCATTTCCTCACTGGGCTCTAAAGATCTTTTATCTCAAAGGCCGTTGTTCTTTTTCCTTTAAGCACAGGGAGGAAAACAAAGGGAATGGAAACATGCCCTTTTGGTAGATAAACATACTTTTTTCTTCTGTTCTCTATGATGAATGTGTCAGAGAATGGGAGGAAAGAGAAAGAGGGAAGGATGATGGTTATAGAGTGTATGTGGATGCATGGGTAGATAAATAGATGCCGTTTCCGATGGCAACTGGGTCACTAAGTGGAGAAGTAGATAAATCTCTACTACTTATTTCCTATGGTGGCTGAGTCATGGTGGAATGAGAGGAGGAGATACTCCACAGCAGATCCTCCCTGCTTTCGAAAGCATCATCGCTTTCCTGGCCGGTGTGAACTGCTTTGATTGCAGCATTGCAGGTTCTGGGCCATTATCTCTCTGTTAATTACTTTAAACTACCTTTTGCTGAGTTTCACCTTTTCTTCCCTGCTAGTTATCCTGCCTTGTATCATCCATAATAATGCCTCTGATGTCTTCCCTCATCTCTCGCTCGATCCCGCCGGGACGGTGCTGGGTTTGTGGATGTGTGTGAAAGAACGAGAGAGCAAGTTGTTTTCTTTTATCTCCTTCCTATTCCGTATTATTGCTCCCCATGCCGCCTCCTGAAGTGTGATATAATTGCCTCTGAAAGCACTGCCTGCCTGTCATATCTTATTGCCTGGGTAGGGTATCAACAAAATGCAAAACTGCCACAATTTAAAAGCATTCAGTGTCTTTTCTGCGTTTCCACCCTGTTAGAAACATATTTAATAAAGTTTTGACGTGTGGAAAGAGGCCCAGTAAGTGATGATAAAATCCTGAACAGCAGCCGTGCACCAAAGGGGACGTATTAAAGTTAATGAATAAATGGGTTGATTTCCACTGAAAATGTGATTGTAAATAAGCATCCACAAAAAAAAAAGAGATAGAAGGAATGGAGAGAGCAGAAGCTGTACATCCTCATTTGGAGGCTGTGGCAGCAGAGATAAATTTGGCACAAATGAAGACCCTAATGAGGGTTGATGAAAATGGATTAAAAGAGAATTAGGAGATTTCATGTGAATTCCACCAAGACCTGAAGGAAAAGGGAGAATTGACCTCTTTCTGGAATTTTCTGAGCCAAAGCCAGAAGGCTTGGAAAAACCACCCCTGGAGGTGTCCAAGGCCAGGTTGGATAAGGCTTGGAGCCCCCTGATCCAGTAGGAGGTGTCCCTGTCCATGGAACTGGGTGGGCCTTGAGGTCCTTTCCAACCCAAAACGTTCTATGAAACGCAGGTCCCACACAAATCCCTTAAGCCCAAACCCAAGCTGCCATCTCTATCCCTAGGAGCTGGGTGCTTTCTCTGGGGCTGCTGTGGTTGCACCCATCGCATCTGACCCCAGGCAGGGATACTGTGCACACAAAGAGCCAGGCAGTAGCCTCCAGCAAGCACATGATGCAGAAATATATATGAGAAATACAGATATGGGCAGGAAAACACCCTGTCTCTTTCTCTGATGGGTCACGCAACAAATCAGCGAAATGCATGAATAAACTGTTTGCTACAAATAGTTCACAGTGCTCGGGGCTTCAGCCATGCGCCAGCTCCTCACCAGTGAGGAAGATGTGCAGTCATCTGCTAATTCCAACCCTTGCTTCGGTCAAACCCATCAGATTAATTAGCAGAACCCTTGCTGGGAGGAAGAACTTCCAGTTTCCAGCCATTCTCCCCTCCCCCTGTCTGAATCTTTGGGATATGGATGCTCTACATTAAATTCTTCTGTTTCCTCTCTTTCATACTCGCAGAAGATGCTCCGGTATCTCGTTGATTGCAAATACATTTAAAGATCACAGCAGAGATATTAAAACCCCATCAGCCTCTCCAGCCTGACCTCCTGCAGGTCCAGGATGGGATCCTCCCATGGACCATGCAGCTTATATTAAACGGATGCTCTATTTAATCTGACAACAAATCATCAGGCACAACGAGGGAAGAAGAAAACCTTTCCTACAGTTATTTCATTTGCCTGGAGCAATCAGTGCAGGGTGACTATTGGGGAAAACATTAAAGAAAAACAAACACTTGTTTCCAAATATCCTTAAGAGCTCCATTTGGAGGCTGGTGATTTAGAGGAGCCCAGATGCTCGAGCATCTCCTGTAATATTCCACGGTTGGGTGTGTTTTCTGGCTGCAATTACGTGTCTAGCCCTTAAGTAAGAGGTCAGTGATACTGTCTTCTAGTCAATTAGTCAGGGAAAGCAAAAATGAGCAACCCATTGCTTGCTTCTAGCAGGCTGGAAATGCTGAGCAAGGAGGGTTTCTGCTGTTTGACTTGGGCTTTTATTCTTGCACGGTTTCCCCTTTGCAGGCCGTAGATAAATAGGAAGGCAAAAGAGCGCGAGTCGCACACGTGCTGTGCACCCTCTCGTCTCCCTCTGGTGAGTAGGTGCTGCACAGGAATTAATTGCAAGATCCTTGGTGGCTTTGCACAAAGGGACTGCATATTTTTGGCTTGGGCAGTGGTGGTTTGGAATGGGAAGGGCTGGGGATGGGAGGCAGGGTGGGTGCACCCAGCCCCCTCCCAGAGTGACGGCGACACAGGCGAGCGCAACTGAACGTGAGCTTTCTCTTGGATTTAACTAGCAATTGCCTAAATTAAGTCGTGGTGTTTTCAGCTCCACTGCTCCCATGACAGGCTGAGAGAGTTGGGGTTGTTCAGCCTGGAGAAGAGAAGGTTCTGGGGAGACCTTAGAGCAGCCTCCCAGCACTGAAAGGGGCTCCAGAAAAGCTGCGGAGGAGCTTTTTCCAGGGTCCTGGAGCGATAGGATGAGGAGGAACGGCTTTAAATTGGAAGGGGGAAGATTTAGATTGGATATTAGGAAAAAATTCTTGACCATAATGGTGAAGAGGCCCTGGCCCAAGTTGTCCAGAGCAGTGGTGGCTGCCCCATCTCTGGAGGTGTTCAAGGCCAGGTTGGATGGGGCTTTGAGCAACCAGTGGGAGCTGTTCCCTGTCTGTGGCAGAGGGGTGGAACTGGGTGGGCTGTGAGGTCCGTTCCAACCCAAATCATCCTATAATTCTATAATTTGCAGGGTAATAAAAGCTCCCAATCCAAATCAGTACCAGTTCTGCTTTTGCAAAACCAAATTATAAGGCTCAATCCATCTCAGGCCTGTCTTAAATCGAAGCGTTCTCACTGAAGTCAGCAAGATGATGGGATGTATTTTTGGTGTAAGTTAACTAGTTCTAATTTTGAGTCAGACCTGGTCAGGCAGAACTGCCCCAGCGCTGACGAACAAACCCAGTCAAGCTCCCATCAAACAATCGACCGTCATTCCCCGTTCCGTCCCGGTGCGGCGATGCAGCGGGGCTGTTGTTGCACTTAATGCTACATGACATTTAATTAACTTCCAAGCAACTGCTTGATATCCCATTCTGGGAAGCGGTTGCATAAGAAAGGGGCACAGCTTCACGCTTCGAGCGGTGCCGGAGCCGGCGCGCGTTGCAAGGGCTCTCCGGTTGGAAGAAGTCAAAGCCTGTGGCCTATGCAGGGAAACTTTTTCTGGAGTCTGAAGTGGTGACTCCATCTCCTCCCTGGCTGCCAATACCGTGCTGCATCACTGAACTATATAATTGCATATTTGTTCCTGTTGGGTTTTGAAATATTAGGACCCAGTGTATAATTCCATGGTGCCTGTGCAGCAAATTCTGCTGTGTAACTACAGGAGAGAAAGTTGTGTGAGGGGAGTTCTGCCCATGGAACTGCTCTGTGTTAATTAAAGGAAAACTGGAGCAAAAGCCAGGCAGGAGGAATAAATCCAGTTGTTCTCTTTGTGCCTTCTTCCCACCCCGGAGCGGGGTGCCTTGGTGCTTTGTGCTGAGCCGCTCCATCCAGGATCAGCCCTGCCCTTGCTTGTGCTGCTGTTTTCATAGAATCATGGAATGGTTTGGGTTGGAAGGGACCTCAAAGCCCATCCTGTCCCACTCCCCTGCCATGGGCAGGGACACCTCCCACTGCATGAGGGGTTTCCAAGCCCCATTCAACCTGGCCTTGAACACCTCCAGGGATGGGGCAGCCACCACTGTTCTGGGCAACCTGGGCCAGGGTCTCCCTGCCCTCCCAAGATCTCATATCAATCTCCCCTCTTGCACCTGAAAACTGTTCCCCCTTGTCCTATCCCTGCACTCCTGACCAAGAGCCCCTCCCCAACTTTCCTGGAGCCCCTTTCAGTCCTGGGAGGCTGCTCTAAGGTCTCCCCAGAGCCTTCTCTTCTCCAGGCTGAACAACCCCAACTCTCTCAGCCTGTCCTCATACAGAAAGTGTTTCAGCCCTTGGATCATCTTCTTGGCCTCTTCTGAACTTGCTCCGGCAGCTCCAGGTCCTTCCTGTGCTGAGGACTCCAGAACTGAATGCAGGGATTCAGGTGAGGTCTTGCCAGAGCAGAGCAGAGGGGCAGAATCCCTCCCTCACCCTCTCCATCCTTTTTTCTGGGACAAGTAATTTGGGTTTAGGGTGGAGGTGGAAACTCACGAGTTGTTTTTCACCTTGTAACCTGCTTCAGCGGTGATGTGTGCACCCACAAAGTCTGCACCCACCCAGCACCCACCTGCCTGGCTCCTCTCCTGTATGCATGCCACAAAACCATATAAAAAATTCCAAAAATGCAATATTTGGGGTTTTTTTTGTCCCTTCCCTTTATTCCTGGAAGGCCCACATTAACTTACCCAAATCAGTGGGTTCAAGTGACAGCACTTTTGCTTTCTCTGCAGCAATAAAAAGGGAAGGAAGAACACCAAAAATATGTGACATATTGGCAGGATTGTTTCTAACTAGAAGGTTTTTCAAAGTTGTCTAAGTGTCAGCAGCTCTTCTTATAGCCTGAATTTATTTGGCATGGTGTCACAGTTATCTCTGTTAAACAAGTCCTCATATGCACCTTTCAGAGCTTAAGAACACCTGAGGGAAAATGTATTGGGATCTCTGCTTTCAATCTTGCTGTAATTTCTGCCTTACCAAGGGGAAGGAGGAAAAAAAGGAAACCTAATGCTGCTGCTTGGGATTTTTAAAATATATTTATTTATTTTTTTCTTTAATCCAAAGTGACTTTTGCGTTAGGGAAAGGTGTTCTGGTTGGCAGCCCCTTGGAGGTTTGTTGCCGGTGGCCACAGATGTGCCAGGCAGTGTGAGAAGCCCCTGAGCCAGAGCTTTGCCATCCCCTCTGAACCAAATCCTTTGCTTATTTTTTCCCTGTGATAATGCCATCTTTGCACGTTCACCCATCAGAAGGAATTACGGGGATAATAAACTTCAGATGCTCATGAAACTCTTGCCCAGGGAGCAGGCAGGAAAGAATCCAAAGCAAAAAAGAAATAATCAAGTATTCTGCTATAAGTGAAAGGAAACCCATCCTCTGGGCAGCTGGAGCTACACCTCAGCCCCTTTCATGTACCTCGAGGTTCCTTTATTCCCCTTTTGGCTACAAAGCTGCATACTGATGCTTAAAAAATGAGGATTATAAAGTCTAGATCACATAAAGAGCATCCTGGCTGCGTGTTGTGTGTCTCCCTGCTGAATCCACAGTGGATCTTTGCTTTCGTGCCACTCACAGCTTCATCAAGTTGAAAAGCTCCACTGTACGACTTGGAAAACAAAATCCAATTAAGCAGCCGTGTTAGAAATGTAATTGTTACAAAGAGGGGCATGTCAGGGGGTGGGATGCTATTAAAAAAAATGAGAAAACAATTTGCACTTTCTTCCCCCTTTCCTTTTACTCCACAAGTGTGGCATGAGGCGTTTCTTCTGGTCCTTCCCTTAAAAGGTTATTCCTTGTGAGCAAAGTGAGCTGAGACAAAACCTGTGTTGCCAAAGGAGCCTTTGTCATGTATTTCTGGGAGGGCATGCTCTGAAATTAATACTATTGCTTGCAGAGGTGGAGATCATAGAATTGCAGAAGGGTTTGAGTTAGAAGGGATCTCAAAGCCCACCCAGTTCCATGGGCTGGGACACCTCCCACTGGATCAGGGGGCTCAAAGCCCCGTCCAGCCTGGCTCTGAACTCCTCCAGGGATGGGGCATGGATGGCCCAGGGTATGGTTGGCTTTTTGTGGTGCAAACACACATCATTGACTCGTGGAGCTTCTCACCCACCAATGCACCCAAACCCTTCTCTTCAGGACTACTAACTTGTAGGAAGGACGGGGAGGTTGGTGTTGTGGGGTCTGTTTGGGTGCAGTGAGGAGTACCTCAAGAAGGAGGGAGAGGGATGTGGCAGGGAAGCTTGAACTGGATGATCTTTAAGAGTCCTTCCAGTCCAAACCATTCCAGGATTCTTCAATTCCAAGATTTTCTTTGCAGTATGGGAATGTTGGGGTCAGTTTTCAGACCAGATATCACTCAGCACCAAAGGGGACTACGGCTCTGGACGTCCTGTCCAAGGTCACAGTTTGGGATGGATGTGTGATGCAAGGTGCCATCTCTGAACTGATCTCACTTGCTCTGAGGGTTTTCCAGGTTTGGGTAGGGAGTTTTGCATTGCTTTAGCACTGGTGGTGCTGCTGGGGCTGAGCTGCCTTTCCTCAGCAATCGGGCTCCATTCACTTGCGCCGTTAATCCTTCGCGGGCGTTGTGGGCACGGTGCTGCTAATGACCGAACATTATTACTAGTAGTTTTACTCAAAAAGCTCTTCAAACAAACACTAAGCCATCTGTTTCTTGAGCAAACCCTCCGGGTTGTGTTTCATCCTAACTTTCTGCTGTTATTGTTAAAGCGTGGCCATTCAGAGCAGCTTCCCATTATCCCCCCTTCCCCTGGGAGCCGTGTCTAGCAGCAGAAAGGAGTCTTGCTCCCGCGAAAGCCCACGTAAAACCCCAAACTGCTGGGTTTGAGGTGATTGTGGGTGGCTGATACCTGTCCCCAGGGTGGGGGTGTTACAACCGAGCATTCTATCCTGTTTCCAAGGTCTCTTTCCACCAGCTGTGGGTTAAGTCCAGCCTCCTGCAAGCGTTTGAAGCGCAGAGGATGTTTTTATGACTGATTCAGCCGAGCACTTAAAGAAGTGCTTGGAATTAGAGCGTGCTTATGAGTTTCCCCAATACCAGCCTTCTTTCCATGCAGCAGTAAGTTAAAGAAACACCCAAAAGCACTTGGAGTGGAAGTGGAGAGTGCTGGTTCCCTGCAGGAGTTGGTCTGGAGTGGGTGGTTTCATCATCCTGGCTGACAGCTTCACTTGGTACCCATCGGTGAGCAAGGGGCAAACCCAGGTGATGCCCTTCCAGCCAGGGCATCCCACAGGGAGCAGTGATGAGCCAGAGCCTCCCTGTGAGCGACGGGAAGACAATTTCTTTAAGGCCAGAAGGCGATTTCTTGCAGATCTCTGCTTGCTGCCCTTTCCCAAGAGACACACCCGGGGCAGGAGCAGGCAGGAGCCTGAGGATGCAGCTGGCACAGCAAGAGACCTTTAATTGCCATTTTTATCTTTGCTGAAATAAATTGCAGCAGAAAGGGCACTGGGAAAAAAAAAAGGGTAAAAAAAATGATTCAGAGTTTGAGAAGGGTAAGAAATATTGACCTGAGCTGCAGGGTTCAACGCCTGGATCAAACTTTTCTGAGTTTGGAGACACTTAGTGGTCTGGATCAGATCAGTAAATGGAGAAGAGTTCTTTGAGGCTGAGCATCCATGAGGTTTTCTAAACCAGGAAGGGACCCATGGTATGGAAAGCACAGAAAACCTGGACACTTAGCTGCTGGGAAGCAAAAGCCAGGCCCAGTTGGCTTCCAGCCCAGAAGAAGCTGCCCATGGTCATGGAGCTCTGCTTCAAATCTTCCACTGCAATTATTGCTTCACCTTAATAATCGCCCTCTGTTTATTCGTTTGCAAAACACATGCTTTTATTTAAAATAAAAGGCACTCGGAGGATTTCATGGCAAACCAACCAGAAAGGAGATGAAGATGAGGAACACACATGTTCTGCAGGACAAAGAGCACCCCGTGGGGATGAGCAGCACTGGGACAGCTTCAGGGCTCCTGCAGGACCACGGCTGCCCTTCCACTGCCACCAGCTCTTACAGGAGTGCCCTGGAGGGAGACACTAAACCGCAATCGTGCAGAAAGGAAAAGCAGCTCTGCTGCCCCAATGCTGTGCCAAAGCCCCTGAGAGCACCCGGGCGCTTTGCCATTCATCTTCCAAGCTGTGGCTGAGGAGGCAGCGACGGGTGCTCCCCCCCCTCCTTTGCAGGGTGCCAGGCTCGGTTGCTTTTGAAGCTTGGCTGCTGGCATCACCCCAGCCTTATCTGTAGCACAGTTTAGAAATCAGCTAGAAGGGGAACTTTGAGATAACTGCTCTGCTGTCCTGAAATGACCACGCTGCTGGCTTTGCACCGCACTTACACACTGCATGAATACACGGGTTTGCACGGGCACGGTGCATTGCAGCTGATGGGGAGCCAAAGGGGCAGCACAGGCTGCCTCTCCCTTCTGGGATTTGGGTGGCTGGGATGGGAAGGAAGGTCAGCAGATACTGTCCTAACCCCTCCCTTTGCTGCTCTGCAGCCCAACAGAGTCTCCAGACCATAGAGGAGAGAGGAGTGAGATCTCGCTTGCCCCAATTCAGGCAGAAAAGGGGCTCCCTGGAGCACCACGCAATGAGGTGAGAAGTGGAGGGAGCCAGGATTTGCTGCAGGACGGTGGGAAAAATAACCCCAAGCCCTAAAAAAGCTCTCAGGGATACTTCCAGGCTGAGGGGACCCAAAGGATCCCTGAGCCACTGTCTCTCTTGGCATTAGTGTGGGTGGCACTGATGTATTGCTCTGCCTCTCCTCTCCCTAAGCCTTCAGAAATGTGTTTAGGCTCAGCTGTGGCCTCAGTCGAGTGGGTGATCAATCTGCCAGGGGAAGAAGTTCTCATTTTGGCTGTTTTTTAGGTTAAAATCTCTTTCTCTCTTACCCCTGGAGAGGTGTGTGTGTGCACTGGCTCAGATCTCACCTCTGCTGGGCAGCGCACTCGGTCATAACAGGATAAAAAGAAAGTGATAATTGTAATCGATGCTTCTTACATCTTTAGCACCCCCAGGACACAGAGAGTCACAGATATTAATGAATTAAAGTCTGCAGCAGCGGGAAGCAGTGCCAAGCTGTGTGTTAGGCCCCTGTGAGAGGGGGTTGAGTGGTGCAGGAGAGAGATGTGACAAGCCCAAGCGTCCTGTCCTGCTCCTCATTCCCTTCGGCTCCTGCTCGTGGGGTTGGTACCTTGTCCTCAGTGGGTTTCTCCTGCTATAGCCCTGATCCTGCTTGGAATTCCTGGCTCTGCCTCCCCTGCCCACCCTGCTGCAGCTCAGGATGGCTCAGCATCCCCCATCTTATGTTTCCCCCATCTCACCTAATCTAATTTATACGCAGCTTTCCTCATACTTGCACAACATAAGGATCTCTCCCAACTAAGAGCCTGCTTTCCATTCTGCAGATAGCTTATATTCTTCACTGCACACACGCCTGCATATATTTGAACAAGTTTGATTCAGTGTAGCTGACACAAAAACCACTTAGTTGTTTCCCCTACATCATCCTAAGTTAATACTCCTGACAAGTACAGGAGGCTTTTCAGCGGGTTTTCTATTTCAGCTCCCTTTTCTTCCTGCTCTCCCTCTCCCATTCGCCCCCGCTGGAAAACCTCCCCGAGTCGAAGCAGCTGATGGGACCCCAGCAATTTGTATCCAATATGCTTGAAACAAAAAAAAATTGAGAGGGTGTCCATGCAATGACCTGAGTCACTGAGCTTGATTACATTGCTGGGTATTTTCTGCACACTATGTGTTTTCGAAGGAAATGATAAATAAGGGAGCTGGAGACATCAGGATGGTTCACACACCCAGGTTAGGGCTAGTTTTGTTTTTTATCATTACTTCTGGGTTATTATGAAGTCAGTTCTCCTCCTTTCCTGGCTTTTGGGGGATTGTTTTAGCCCTTCAGTTGGTTTGATTTCAGTGATGGAGAGGCTGGTCCTGAGTTGTAGAACAAGGCACGAGGTCTCTCTCACCCCTGGGCTCTGTGGATGCTACTGGGATAGGGTTTTGTCCCAGTCAAGCCTTGAGCTCATTCCAGCAGCAACGCTGTGCCCATCCCCTGGCATCCAGCAACCCACAATGCAGAGAGGAAAGGATCCTGCTTGTGGTGTTTGTACAATCCCAGCAGCTTTGCTGCACCCAGGGTCTCCTGAGCCACCCCAACAGTGGAGCAAAGGCTCCGAGGGTAGCTCCATCCACGAGCACAGATTGCTGCCAGTGATGGATGCATTGCTTGGTGGGGACAATCAATTGGTAAAGCAACCCTGTCTGGAATTTATTCAGGGTTGAAATAGGTTCCCCAGGCTCTAATTCTATTGATTCTCTCGGTGTAGGTTATTTTTACCATTATTTACGTGCTAGTAGCGTCTGGGGGACTAACTCAGATCAGCTTTCTACTGTGTTAGATACTGTGTGAAACGAGAACTGGCACCTCCTTCCAACACAGGGGGGAATAAAAAAACAAACATGAGAGGCTGTGCTCTTGCATCCCTCATTTGCACAACGTAGGGAAGTAACACGAGGGGGTCGCCTGATGAGCTGATATTTGTGCTAAATCTCTACACAGCCCATGCAGGAATAACCCCAAGGGGTTCCACAGGGGCATCCTGGCCCAGAGTCTTCTCTTGGTGCCCTGCTGTGGCCCAAAATTGGCTCAAATAACAAGTGATAGGACGAGAGAAAATGGCCTCATGTTGCACTAGGAGAGGTTTAGATTGGATATTGGGAAATATTCCTTCATAGAAAGGGTTGTCAACCTTGACCCAGGCTGCCCAGGGCAGTGGTGGAGTCTCCACCCCTGGAGGCGTCCAAAGAACGTGTAGATGTGGCACTTTGGGACAGTTTGCAGGCACAGTGGGGTTGGGCTGATGGTTGGACTGGATGAGCTTGGAGGTCTTTTCCCACCTTAACAATTCTATAACAAAGATGGAGCAGTTGTTCCTAGGGAAGGATTGGTTTGGTAACTGAACAGTCTCCAAAGAAATAAGCCTTGGGAACAAGAGCTCGTAGCATTAACTTTGCTAAAGAAACTGGTACTCTTTGCTGGCTGATGCACTGATTGTTTTACCCTTTTTCCTGCATTCTGCTATTGTGAATGTGTTTTCATTCTGTGCCTCTATTGTGGCTGCTTCTGAAAAGCTGGGGCCTTATCATTCTCCTTTTCTTCCTGTCTCTAAATATTTATCCTATAGTTTAGTTTGACTGCTAAATAAACCACCTTTTCTATTCGCTACCATTGTCTTTTAAATTTATCTCTGAAAAAGTAACTGGGGGAAAGAGGAAGAACTTAAAGTTGGAGAAGTTTGGAGAAACTGTGGCAAAACAAACTTATGTTAAAGTCTTTCTTTTTAGCTAAATTTCAACCTAAAAATAGTTGTAACTTTGACATTTGTGTTTCTTAATTGCTTATTTTCCATATCCCCTAAAGGCAGGAGAAGACATTATAGCCTGGAACTAAGGTGAGAAAAGGTTGAGGCTGGGTATTGTGATACATTTTCAGATCATAGCAAGGGACAGGAGCTGCTGATTCTCAATGCTAGGAGGAAGAAAGGACAAACAGGGCTAAAAAACCTTTTCTCATTCTCTTCGAGCCTTATTTTTCTTTTTTTGGGGTGCTTTGTTTAAATTGTGAATGTGCCAACCGTGTCCTGGGCTGCACCCAGAGCCGTGGGACCAGCAGGGTGAGGGAGGGGATTCTGCCCCTCTGCTCTGGTGACAACTCACCTGGAGCCCTGTGTCCAGTTCTGGAATTCCCAAACCAAGAAAGATGTGGAACTGTTGGAACAGGTCCAGAGGAGGCCACGGAGATGATCCAAGGTCTGGAGAACCTCTGCTAGGAGGACAGGCCAAGAGAGTTGGGGTTGTTCAGCCTGGAGAAGAGAAGGCCCTGGGGAGACCTTAGAGCAGCCTCCCAGGACTGAAAGGGGCTCCAGGGAAGCTGGGGAGGGGCTCTTGATCAGGAGTGCAGGGATAGGACAAGGGGAAATGGTTTTCAGCCGAAAGAGGGGAGATTGAGATGAGATTTTAGGGAGAAATATTTTGCTGTGAGGGTGGGGAGGCCCTGGCCCAGGTTGCCCAGAGCAGTGGTGGCTGCCCCATCCCTGGAGGTGTTCAAGACCAAGTTGGATGGGGCTTTGAGCCCCCTGATCCAGTGGGAGGTGTCCCTGGCCATGGCAGGGGTTGAACTGGATGGCTTTGAGCTCCCTTCTGACCCAAACCGCTCTGTCATTCTATGATCTGTGACATTCAGGACTCAGTATTTCCTGGGAGGCCCGGGTAGGAGCCTCGGACACTGAAATATTTTATATATATCTATTCAAAAGGGGAAACAATACTTTTGTTTCTTTTTGCCTTCTTCAGACTCCAATCTGGGCAAAGATAATAAGTGTTTAACTTTCTGCACTGAGGATCAGCAGGGCTCTTCTCAGTGTACAAGTCAAGCAGGTACTTCAGTCTTTGGAGATGCAGGGACCTCGTTTGTATTAAAAAGCAAGCGTGAAATCCAGATGATTGGGTCAGTTTAAGAGGTTTTTACTGGAAGCCACGACATATGTGGATGAATATTCCTGGCCAGCCCTGGCTTTGCTGGCTAGAGCTGCCCTCTTCATCAAAGACCCGAGGGCCATCATTTCACGCAGACGTCCCCACCAGCCACGGCACAGCAAGAGCTTTCTCCGCTAAGGATGTAATTCCCCTGCGGCAGAACCGACGCGGTAAATGTAATGACAATGTAGGTGTTGCATGGTTACCTCCTGCACAGCCCACCCAGCTTCCCCTCTTTTTAACTCCCCTGGAAATAAATACTACTTTGCCAGTGGATAGAAAAAAATAGAGAGGAAAATCTAGGGAAGGAATTGAAACTAAATTGCCTGCTTCGTGCAAATAACGTAGCTGATTTAAAACAGGGAATGAACTCTCTTGAATTTCTGGGTTGTAATGAGGAAAATGCAGACTTATTGTTCCGAGTCTTTCAAGCAAACTGTATCCAAAACGCTCAATAGAATTAAGCTCTGATCCCGCAATCGCTTACGCCCCTGCGGAACTCCTTGGGGTTATTCATAGCATTAAGCCTGTGTTGAAGTCTTTGCAAGGCTGGAGCTGTGTGTAGTTGGGGAATTAAGCACCTCTGTATCTTGAAAAGGGGCACTGGGGATGTTGTCTGCACTGCGTCGTTTCTCGCAGCCCAGACGCGGGGCGATGGGCTCAGGCACTGCCTGGATTTGTGTGCTGGTTTAATTCCCAGTATTTTTCATATTCCCGCTGCTCATCTCGTTTCAACGAGCTCCTCATTTCCCACTGTTTGTTCAGTCGCAGCACTGGACCCTGCTCAATATTTGCCTTCTTGCTCCTACTATTTGTCCCCATTTCCATGTGTTTAACATATATATTTGTTGCCATCTGCCCAGGAACCACAACCACTTTCCCTTTTCCCTGCTCAGCCCAAGGAGATGCCTTGCAGGGGGAAGCCTCCCTGGCTTTCCAAGGGCAGGATGCTCTTGGAGCAGATGCTGGAATCTCCTTGCAAACCAGAGTAGGAGGGGCAGACAGCAAAGCCGTGGGTTCAGGTTTTTGTGTCTGAGTCACAGAAAGGCTCCTATAAAGGTTCAATACCTTATTTTTCTCCTCCCTGACTTTTCTCCGAGTCACAGAGGGCAGGCTCCTTCCCCCAGTGGTGAGGTGGTTTTGCTCCGGGGACCCTGAACCTCTCTATAAATGGAATTTCCCTGCTGCTCTGTGCTTTGGGCATTGCTTTGGCCACTTTAGTGAGAGGGAAACCGAGGCACAGAAACAGCACCTGCGACAGAGGGACCGAGGGCAAGGTGTGTGCTGCCTGCTCTGCCTGCCTGGAGGGACAGGGTTGTGGGATATGAATGTGCCCAGCAGTGGGATTAACCCACTGTAGCCCCAAATCCCTCCTTCTCCCCATCCTTCTCCTCAGTGTGGAGGCAAGCGATCACCCTCCAGATGCCAGGGGCTTGCCAGCATGCTGCTGTGAGTTTGAGAGTGCTGGAAAACGGGAATAAAGGTAAGGAAGAAAAGAAAAGAGAGGGGGAAAAAAGATGCACTGAGCGAGGAATCGGAATACGTTGTTTTGCTCCCCGAAAAACCCCCGCAGCCTATTGTTTCAGGTTTCCTCTTGAGCAAGCAATTGTGAAGCCAACCTGTCCTGCAAAATGAGCTGTCACTCTTGACGCTGAACAAACACTATTGATTGCAGCACGGGGGGAACCAGCAACACGTGGCTGCCCTCTCCAGGGGGGACGCTCAGTCAGCAGGGAGTCGGCTCCTGCTGCTGAACACCACGATTTGGCCGCTGGTTGATGCACAGCAGATTGGCAGAGCTTCTGCACTGGGGATGTTGGACACCTTGGGTGGCACCTCAAAGGTGTGTCAGCAGGTAGCAGCCCCAATTTTGGAAAGGACCTGACTTTTGGAAGTTGAACGGGTCTTTCTTGAACAATTGGTTTTTTTCTGGGATGCTTTTCTTCTGTTGGGATGCCAGGACCCTCCAAAATCACCACTTTGTTGCCTCTGCAACCTCCTCCCCCCACCCCCGAGCATCCCGGCACGCCGGATCCCTCGGGGATCATGGTGCCTCCCCTTCTCCTTGCTCCCTCTTGACCTTCCACCAGCTTCGTGCTTTGCTCTAACACGAGCTCTTGTAGGTTTTTATTATTTATTTGAGCTGGCAGCTCTCTGTTTTGTAAAAATCCCCCCTGCCTCATCCTGTCCTTCACTGCACTGCACTCAAGGCATCTCTGCTTTCCACCCGTGCTGCTATAGCAACTGCTGGAGATGCTACAGCAAGGCCGTCCTGGCCAGGGCCATCTGCACGGGAACGATACTTCAAGCCTTTTTAGCACCAGGCAGGTAATGTTGCGTGTTGCAAAGAGCTACTATTGTCACTCTGGAGGAATATCACCATCCAGAGGGTTTCTCAGGTAATAACCCCCCCCTGTAGCTACAGAGAGACCGGTTTCTGCAGCTCACTTGGCAACTGCAGGCAGTAGACCTACGGTGAGTAGACCCAAATGCATTGGCTCTGATCATCCATCACGTTTATGTACTGCTCTTCATCCCAGAGGATCCCAACACGCTTCGCAGCAGACGTTGGGCAATGGGATCCATCATCCGGAGTCAAAGCGCGGCCGGATCCTGCTGGGATATGGAGCAGCAGCGGCTGTGGAGCACGGATTGTGCCAAGGGCTGCGGGGGGAGCTCTCACCCCACAGCTCCCGCGAAACAGCAGGAGGGGTTTGGAGGGGGTGGAACTCCTCTCCAGGTCAGAGCTGCTGGCTCCCATCCCACAGCTCTCGCTGGGGGCTGGCACGCTCAGCCCCAACAGAGCTGGTGCAGCAGGGACCGCTTTGCTGGTCATAGATGAAAATACAGCATTTTCCTGTCACTTTTAGATTCCTCATGTCTGAAGCAGACAGACTGATCAGTGGGGTTCGACATGGCCAGAGCCTGAAGTTACCTGCCAGGATAAACAGATTTAATAGCAGCCGTGAGAATCACTTTAGAACCACAGCACGGGTGAGGTTCACTTGCCTTGCAAAGAGATGATAAATATTCTGTGGTTTCCCCCTGTACATTGCTCTTCTGTGTGAATATTTTGGGTGAAGTGTGAGTATTTTGGGTGAAATGGCAGGATCTTTCTAGATCTCATCTCAATCTCCCCTCTTGCACCTGAAAACTGTTCCCCCTTGTCCTATCCCTGCACTCCCTGATCAAGAGCCCCTCCCCAGCTTTCCTGGAGCCCCTTTCAGTCCTGGGAGGCTGCTCTAAGGTCTCCCCAGAGCCTTCTCTTCTCCAGGCTGAGCAACCCCAACTCTCTCAGCCTGTCCTCGTACTGCCCTTGAATCATCTTTGGACTTGCTCCATCAGATCCAGGTCCTTCCTGTGCTGAGGAGTCCAGAACTGGACACAGGGCTCCAGGTGGGGTCTCCCCAGAGTGGAGCAGAGGGGCAGAATCTCCTCCCTCACCCTGCTGGTCCCATTGCTCTGGGTGCAGCCCAGGACATGGTTGGCTTCGTGTGATCAGACAGGTTATACAGTAACACCCTGGTAACAGCCCTGTTAACGCACTCTGGTCCCCAGTGAGAGCTGCAACCCTGCCAGCCAGCTAATGAGCTGCTCTCCTTGCATTATCCCCTGTAATTGTCTTCATATTAACAGGAATAATCTGTTAGCGTTAACACTCTGGGCCAAGATCCACATGGTCCTCTCTGCATCCCGACTGGGGGTGAAAGCAGGGACCCCCACGCAGCCTGCGATGGGAGATCCCTAGGGCAAACCCCCACCCCCTCACCTACCTGTGGCTCCTTCCAACGTGTATTGCTCTTTCCATCCTGTAAATGGGATCATCTTTTGAAATATTTTGAAATCCACTGACAAAAAAAAGCACTCTGTCAGAGGCAGAGATTATTGATGTTGTTATTATTGCATCTCCCGTCTCCGCTGCAAAGGATGCCTGACCATGCTGACAGCTGCTATTAAGAAAGTTGCACAGCCAGTGTTTCTGGGGATGTAACTCTTTTGGAGCAAAGTTAAACACTAAAAGGGGTTATTTCACCAAGTAAAAGCGAGAGCTGTGAAAGTTTCTCCGTGTGAATAGTAATCACGGTGTGTTTTGTCTGGAAAGAGACCCATTACGAGATCCTTCCGTGCTCTTCACAGATGCGGCAAAACCCGTTATCCCGATTCTGCAGCTGCAAAGGACAAACTGGGTGAATCTTTCCAGGTGTTCAGGGCAAACAGAGGGAGAAATGGAGTTTCTTTTCAAGGAGTTTCTCGTGTTTCAGGGCTGAGAAACACAAACAGCTTAGATTTCCCAACACAGACAAAGATTTGAGAGCACGGAGAGCAATGTACGGCTTCAGCCCCTTTATGGCTCTAATATAAAAGGAGGAGACGTGTGGTGGCTTGGGCTGGATTTTCTATTCGGTGTTCAAATAGCAGGAGGGGGGGAGAGACAGATGGACTGGAGCAAGCCCAGAGCACCCATCAAAGCCTCCGTCACGAGCTCCTGAGCATCCCTAATAAGCACCTAAAGGGACTGCGTAGGCACTCGGGCGACTGCTGTGCGAGGGATGGAGTCAAGAGAAGAGCAGGGAAGGGAATACCTGACAAGACCCTTTTTTTTTTAAGGATCCTTTTGAGCCCTGCTTTGGTTTCCCATGAGCTGAGCAGCAGGGACCAGCCCCAAAGCCCCATCCCACTGTCCCCCAGCACTCGGGAACAGCCAAGACATTCCATGCTGGCGTCGTTGCCCAACTCATGGCTGTCACTTGCAGGAACCTGGGCAAACGGCATGGGCTGTGATCCATTAGCAATTTCCCCAGTGCTGCAATTTATCCCTGTCATTTAGGGTTCATGTGCTATTATTTAGTCTATTTCCAAGATCTTATTACATTTTTTATTCATATGGAGGTTAGATTTATATATTGAAGATCAATAAAAGGCTCTATCGTGGCTACATTATTAATAAGGAGTACATTATATGCAGACAGACAGCCCACTCCATTGGATTTACTCAGTAGTTATGCTTTTTGGGGCCAATTCTGAAAATTTACTACCTGTTCGATCTCTCTTCCTCTCTTTGCCTCTCCCTGGGCACCCATCCCTTCTTCCTTCTGCACAGGGATAATAGCAACTTTATTTAGCAGCATATGTCCTTTGTCCCTGCAGATGACACTGTGGTGCCTCTGTCCTCTAACAACCCCTAAATCTGAGTGAGAGGCAGGGCGTGCGCTGCAAGAAGAGCATCCTTTTGCCTTCATACTCACGGTTTCTTTAATAGTTTACCATTTTATTCCCTTTTTGCTTTGTTTTTTACACTTGCATAGGAAAGGTGCCCGTGGCCACCTCCGCCGCATAATGATGTCCCTGCCACAGGTAGGAAATCGAGGCAGCAACGTAAATTAGGAAAATTCAGGATAAAATCAAGAGCTGATGCTTGAGCGTGGGCAGTGCAACCCCACAACACATGCACAGAAACTCAGGTTCCTGCTCTAAAACCTCCTTTCAAGTCAGATATTGTGCCTTGTAGCCACCAAGCAGGAATTCGCCATCGTGTGCTTTCAATTATTGTGCACTTTTCTGGCCTTCTAGTTCATTTCTTGTCATTATTTACGTGACAGCATCTTCCAGAGGTGTAGAGGAAGGGTGTGCACCCACTGTCAGGCATCCAGAACGCTGGGCACAAACAGTGAGAGCAGTGCTGGGTGGGGACAGAGAAGGTTTGGCTCAAGGTCATGCAGAGCAGGCACAGAAAAACTCCAAAAGTGGCTGCTGAGCCCCAAGGTGAGGGCTGGGCTCAACATGAGTGACCCCCATCCTCCCCAGCCAGCACCCACTCATAAATCTAATTCTTATCAGCTGTAATTAACTCTAATCATTATAATTAACAGTGAGTGAGAAAATATTATCTGGAATAATCAAATCTGATCAGTGTGATGCTGCCTTTGCCTGGGAGAACCGTGGGGGTAATAAGTTAATTCACCCACACCACACTTGTACCCTGTCAAGGCTTTATGACTACATGAACCATCAGGCTCATTGGGGATGATTCCAGCAAGGGCTGGAGCTCTGACCCCTTCCAGCTAATTACCAGCAGGGCAGTTAATCAAGGAGAAGCATTAATGGGTTGGTTCCTCCTTTTGCTTTGGCTGCTCTTTGCGCGGGGCAGGGGATGCTGCGTGCGCTGCCGCGACCTCGGTGCGCGACGGTTGACTCGAGAGGGGATGTGCAACGGTGCAGGCTCAGGCCCGGGGTGGAAAATCAATAAGATGCATGGAGTTCTTGCATACTGAAAAGGGTTTTCCTTCCCCTGGTGCTCTTAGCATTCAGGACCTCTCCCTTCTCAGCCCTGTGCGTAGAGGAGAGCAAAGAATATTTGACTCGGGTTTTACAAACCTTTTGTCTTTATTAGTGGTCTTCAAACACAAATAATACTGATTATTAATAAAGCATCAGAGGTTGTATCTGTCCTTCTCTTGATGGAGTGCCCCAAAGCGGTGGCAGCCCCGTGGGGACCAGTAGATGCAGATGCAGCTGTGGCAGAGCAGGCTGTGACAGCAGCACATCTGGGGAGCTGGGATGCTGGAGAGCGTTTATAGATGACTGTGGGAAGGCAGAGCTGCCAAATCCCTCCTTGGCTTCGCTCTCCATAGGGAACTGATGGAAACAGAGGCCTGGAGCAGCGCGATGGAGAAAGCTGCTCTCCCCTGCTCTCCTCACCTGATTACGATTTGCTGCTCCAACCCCTTACACAGCACTTTGCACACAGTGTGCAGTGTTGGCAGCCACGTGTTGGCATGATTGATGCTTAATTCCACCCCAGCACAGTGTGGCCAAGGCTCCTGAACCCTCCCTGCCCTCTACACGCTTTGCTCAAGCCCTCTGGACTTTCCAGGCTGTCCTGTGTGAGGCTCAGCCCCCAGCAGGGTCATCCCTGCCTTTGAAAATGATTTTTAAATAACAATCTGATCCTTTTTTTTCCCCAGCCCTGCTGAAAATTGTGGAATGTGTGTCTTTCCATTGTTTTTCCAAAAAGAAAGGGAACCCATCCAGTCACCAGTAATAGTCCTGTGAAGTTCCAAATCAACTCTCCTGCTTGAATTGAACTGTGCCCCTGATCAGAATGAAATCAGGTATTTAGCAGCATTAAGTACCTTTAACTACACTGTTTATTATGCTGTGGATTGCAGTTTGTTGCAGGATTTCTCAGCTGTTGGATGATGTTGGAGGGGATTTGTTCTCTCAGGACCTTGTAGGACTTAAAATTATGTGGGTAATAAGAATGTAATCATCTAAATTAAACGTGACTCCGCCATATGATGCTTTTATGATAATTCTATGGTGTGACAGCAGAGCAAGGTGTAGATGGACTGGGAAGCTGTGAAAATGTCCTGATGCTGTTCCTTCTGGGTGTAAATCAGGAGGTGCTTCAGTGAGTATGGTGTAGCTACACCAGCTTAAAGCTGGAAAAGGGAGAGCAGGATGGGACCCGCTGGATGCCTTGGCTTGGAATACTCATCACAGAGCTCCTGGTAGTGATTGTTCCACAAGTGGATACCATTTTACTCAGAGGGCTTGTATTGTTGTTATTGTTGTTGTTGTTGTTGTTGTTGTTGTTTCCTTGGTGGAAAAGCTTTTGCTTCACACATCAACGCCATCCTCACAACAAGTGGAGCAGGATCTGGGAAGGGTTCTGATCTTTGCTAAGAGAGTTGGGGTGGTTCAGCCTGGAGAAGAAAAGGCTCTGGGGAGACCTTAGAGCAGCCTCCCAGGACTGAAAGGGGCTCCAGGAAAGCTGGGGAGGGGCTCTTGATCAGGGAGTGCAGGGATAGGACAAGGGGGAACAGTTTTCAGGTGCAAGAGGGGAGATTGATGTGAGATCTCGGGAGGGTGAGAAGGCCCTGGCCCAGGTTTCCCAGAGCAGTGGTGGCTGCCCCATCCCTGGAGGTGTTCAAGGCCAGGTTGGATGGGGCTTGGAGCCCCCTGATCCAGTGGGAGGTGTCCCTGCCCACGGCAGGGGAGTGGGACAGGATGGGCTTTGAGCTCCCTTCCCAACCTTCCTTCTATAAATAAATACACACTCCACTGCTTCTCCGTTGCCCTTGTGAGGTGCTGACACTGGTGCCAAGGGGCTGCAAAACACAGCTACAGATGGAAAATCAGCACCCAAAGAGGTGAAATGCTTCTTTAAAAATTCAGCCGGTGTTTTGGGGCTTAATAAGGGATGAAAACCAAGATTCTCAGGGGCATTTCAGAGCTCCCAAGTGAGGTATCAACAGCTGGAGACACCAAGGCCCGGCTCGGGGCAGAGCCAGTGGGTTTAACCAACAGGTTGGAGAGGCATTTGTATGCAAGGTACAGCCAAGGCAGCCTTTATATCAGAGCCTCACAAAGGCAATTCTCAGCAATTGATATAAAAAGGTGTCAGTTCTGGTTTAAGTACTGTATTACCAGCAAAGATTTATCTGCTTCAAAGGCAGGCCTCGTGCCACCAAGGGAATAAACAGCTCTTCTCCTTATCTCTTTCGCATAGAGCAATATTTTCTCCATTCGACTTTGGCTCGAAAAAGACTTTTTCTTCCCTATTCTTATTCACATATTGTAATTTAGAACGACCCTTCCCAAACCTCCTTGGAAATAACCCAGGGAAAATAGTTTATTGGGGTCACTGGAGGAGGTAGAGGGATGGTTTGTGCCTCCTGAGAGGCTGCAGGGGGATGGAGAGGAGGTTTCTGCAGGGGCTTTTTCCTAGAGATGGAGCTTCTGGTCCAGCAAACAGCTCCAGCAGTCACAGCAAAGAGGAGGAGAGCCTTGTCCTGCGAGGGTGGGGAGGCCCTGGCCCAGGTTTGCCAGAACAGTGGTGGCTGCCCCATCCCTGGAGGTGTTCAAGGCCAGGTTGGATGGGGCTTGGAGCCCCCTGATCCAGCGGGAGGTGTCTGGGGCTGGAACTGGATGGGCTCTGAGGTCCCTTCCAGCCCAAATCATTCCATGATTCTATGATTTCTCAATGGCTCTTTCTGTGCAGAAATCCCAAAGGAAACTACAAACAGCATCTCTGACCACCTTGGGGTTCACCCTCAGTGCAAAGCAGAGTCATCAAGCCCTGCTCATGGGCTGGGATGTGAGGAGTGAGGGATGCGTGGTGTGAGCGTCACCTCCCCACTTCTTTGTTTGCTGACAAAAGAAGGGTGAGGGACCTGGAGCGGCCGAGGAGGATCAATAGATAAAGCCATTTCCACTCACTCTGCTGAATTGGTGCCATATCTGGAGCTGCCTGGGAATGTGCCAGTTGTGGAAGGGGAAAATGGAGAGGTCGGGATCCAGATGGGCTTGGGGCTCAGCCCATTCTTGTAATGAAAGAGGCTTCACCAGCTCCGGTGCTGCTGCTGTGAAGCTTCCCATGCTTTTCCAAGCAATTCCAGTGTACCACTTGTAAAATTATGTCTTTAAATGTATTTATCCAGGCCACATCTATTTTACATGCCTGCTCAAGGCACTTTATGAAGAATACAAAAAAGCAAATAGAAATTATCTGTTCCTCCTATGCAATTTGTCTCTTTTGGTGGGGGAGAGATAACAAAGGACTTATTTCATTTTGCTGTTTGATGCAGGATGCCAGGCAATAAATCGAGAAGTGAAGTTTTATAAAATGCTTCCTCTTTTGCCCCCACTTTAATGCCATTTTAAGGTAGAAAGACCCAAATGGAAAATGTTATTTGCAGACTCTCAGCCCAGAGCCCCTTCTGCTCTGCTGAAGTTGTTTGCTTGCTGAAATGAATGGGCTCCTTCAGCAGGAGGGATCAGAATGGGATTCGGAACTAAAGAGCAGCGTATTTGCAGAGAATCAAGGATCTTCCCCTTTGCAAACTTTGCAAACTGGTTCTTCCACTATTTGGGAGCAATTAGATGGAGCTCAAGCAAAAGCTTCTGCCGGGCACCGATCGGCAGCTCTCGTTCGCATCAAATATTCAGCATGGATATTTCATTATCAGCCTAATTTATGGGCGGCATCCACGGCTGGGTGGTTTTAGAAATTAAACTGTATTTTCACCTCTAACGAAGGCAGGCGGGGAAGGGGAGAGAGGCGGCCCCGCCGCTGGCTGACGGAGTGGGGTGGGAGGGGGCTGCAGCAGCCGGGGCTGAGCACGGCTTCACCTTCCATAAGCAAAAAATTAATCACATCCAAAGCGATGCGGCGAGTGAAGTTAGCAAGCTGTGCAATTATAGCAGGAGTTAATTAGTCACTCGCCTTTGCTGTGGAGAGGGCCCCGCGGAGAACCGACGCGAGGCACCGAGAGCTGGAGCCAGCGAGGGTTTGCTGCTGGGGTCGCTGCCCATTCTGCTCCACAGGGCTGGGGTGAACCAGAACTAATTCAGCTCTTTGGTGAGGTTTGGAGGAGCGATGGTCATGGCCATGCTGTTAGCGACGCGTGGACCCGAACAGGGTGGGAACCAGGGGAGGTCGAGCTCCTCAGGCACCTAAAATGCATCAAGTTGTGCTGAATTCTGCTTTATGTGCCCACAAAACGCCTTTTATCCGCCATGGGAGGGTTTACAAGTGAATAAATCTGTTAATGCTATGAGTCAAAAAACCCCACCAGCAGCAGGCATTGGTGCCTGGCCCCAGCTTTACAACTCTGGCAATTAAAGCTCTTGTTGGCACGTGGGTTCCCCAAAAGGCTGACGGCACGTTCAGCTGTTGGCACTGCTGCTGCTGCTCTGCGTCCTGCAGTTGTTTATGAGCACTTGAAGTGCTTGAACTGGAGTCAGAACACCCTCCCTCCCATGTACCCATCTCCCGAGATTCAAGAGCATCCGGTTCTCCCCTGGGGCTCCTCAGATGAGAGTTTGTGCGTGATTTAGAGCCTGTTTTAGGCCTGCCTGGGAAGCATCATCCCTGCACACGCTGGCAATCTGCTGGGTCTGGGATACACCAGGCGTGCACGAAACCACTCCCCAGCACAGAAGGACCAAGTGATGCTCAACAAGCTTTAACTCACAGTGACAGCCCTGCACAAAGAGCCTGCGTGGGCATTGCCAGTGCAGTGCCCGCCGTGCACGCTCAGGGCAACTCCATGGAAAGCTGAAAAAGCCTCTGGGTGTTCCTTTGCAGCTTTTTCCCAGGTGGAAAAAGAAGACTCTTGTACGTGGGTTGCTCTGCAGCTCAACGCGGGCAAACAGAGCAGTGAGAGAGCCAGGAGGGCAGGAGATGGGCTCTGCAGAGCCCTGGCAGGGCTGGGGGCTCTGGGCAGCAATGGGGGGGATGCCAGGAGCAGTGCTGTGCTGGAGGAGCCTTGCAGAGTCAAGCTGCCCACCAGCAGGCAAACCAGCAAAGCTGGATTCTTACAGAGATGCCTCTGTCTTCATAGAAACCCCAAATCTGTGCAATTTGTACCCTTTCAGCACAATTTGTTTGAAAGAGGTCGGTGAACTGACCTCTTAGAGAGGGGAATGCACAGGCACAGGTGTGAACAAGCCTTATTTCCTTCAGAAACTGGGCTGTGAGGGCCCACGGGTTTCTGATTCCACAGCAAAATGGACAAAGGACAGAAATCATGGTGTCTTCAGGCTCTGCACAGCCCCAAAAGTCAGTCTCAGGGGGCTCCACAGGTAACATCCATGTGACTGTCCATGCTTGGGCTACCCAGGGCCAAGTGAGATGAAGGCAACACGACATTTGTCATGGATGCTGTAGGACAGCTCTGCCTGGTGACAAGCACATCTCCAAGGAAAGGGATGAACTTTCCTTGGGCAACAGGGCTGGCCCTGTGGAAAATCACAAATGGTTTGGGTTGGAAGGGACTGTGAAGGTCACCGGGTCCAACTTCCCTGCATTGAGCAGGGACATCTTCAACCAGATCAGGTTGCTCAAAGCCCCATCCAATCTGACCTTGAAGATGTTTCCAGAGATGGGGCTGCCACGACTTCTGTGGGCAACCTGATCCAGTGTTGCACTGCAAAATGCAGATGTTCTGGCTCGCGTGCAGTCCTGACCCATCCCAGAGAGCTCAGCAACTGCTTGTCACATCCTGCTGGTCACCGGGAATGCGATGGGGGCGCGCATCCTCGTCAGGGCTCCACTGAGCAGAGCCTGCTGGCTCCTCTCCACCCAATTACGGATGCAGACGCTGGAGCCGCAGCAGGCAGCGCGTGGCTGGACCAGGCACCTGCATACAGATCAGCTCCAGGGCTGGAGGGACTGCCCGGGGGGGGGCTGATACCCACTCCACCAGGGAAGCACTAGGCTGAGATCTTGGCTGTCACGGCAGCAGGAGGGATGCTGGCAAGGGAGACCTCATTAAGCACTTTATGCATGGGTGGTTGTAATAAAAACCCTGCTGTCTGAAGGACCACTCTTGGCCGTGCTCTCACCAGTCATGAGAGAATTGACTCACAAAGGACCAAGCCCAAAAGCAGGGCAGGGCCCTCTCCTCCCCACCTTTTGACTATTTGAAAGCCTGGCAGGTGGAGGTTTCTCTAACCTGCTGAAGGATTTGGCCACCGGCTACAGGAGGCAGGAAAACTTTGGGATTTATTCATGGCCACCTGTCAGGGCTGTCATTCCCCACGCTGAGCTACAGCCTGAAGTTTGCCGTGCTATAAATCAGCTCCTCTTGGACATCATAACTCTTCTTTATAGGCTCTTTCCCCTTCATAAATAAACCTCATTCCATATGTATATGCTGAAAAAGGCAAGCCTGATTTGCAGCTCGGTGCCGGCTCAGGTGGCATCTCTCTGCCAGCTGACAAAGTGCCCAGGGAATCTCTCCAGCTTGGCTGCATCCCTGCGTGGGATCCCTTGGCTGCAGAGCTGGGGCCCCTCCAAGGAGACCCAGGGAAAGCAAGGATTAGGGGTGGGTGCTCTTCCTCATCCAAATCCACGTACAGCAGAGCAGGGAGTGGAGCCAGTCACTTGGGAAGTCCTTCAGCCACAAAATCCTCTTTGCACGCAGAGAATAAATGCATTTACTGAAATTAGGACCAGCTGAAGAGCCATGTCATTAACGGGAGGGACAAAGAGGAGATTTGCCAGAAGCGTGAGCAGATCAAGCAAGGTCTGAGCCTTGTTTTCCCTCCCCTTACACTCTGTCCTTGGGAGAGAGACACAGCAGAGATGAAGGTGGCTCCTTGTGGGGCCAGGATGGGCTCTGGCTCTGCTTCCCCAGCCAGGAGTGGGGAGGGAGCAGGGGTCAGCGCTCAACCTCAGACAAAGACCTCGTTTCAGCCAAAACAGTAGAGCAATTTATGTCTCCCGCTGTTCAAATGAAGAATGGACCCCTCTATTTTAGTCCTCTGGCTGGTATTTTAATGGCAGATTAACAGGAAATAGGTCCAAAGGTGCAATCTGCCCTTTTCTTCCCCATTAAAGAGGCTGCAGAAGTTCACATTGCCATTTGGTTTTTGCGATGAGTTTAAAGAAGGCACCAGCCAGCGACTTGGACACAAAGCCAGGGTCCAGAGACCTCTGAGAGCCCAGGGGTTGGAAAAAGAGACTTCACCCAACCCAGTGTAGCACTTTCTTTTCCATCCCTCCCACAGTGACGTCAGAAATGCTGAAACCAGACTCAACCCAAGTGCACGTGGATGCAGTTCCCTCTGAAGTCCATAAAAGCCTTTCTCAGCCACCTTCATCCCAAACTTTCTGCTGTATCAGGGGGAGGGAAATGGAGCAGCCTGTACCCAAAGCTCAGCTGGGATGTGCCAGCCCAGGAGGCCTTAAATCTCTTTCTGAGCTCCTCCTTTCCACGGCTGTTGGGGATTGCAAGGCTGGGGACGAAGGACATCGCCAGGTGATAAATCCGGGTGCGGAGCGCTGCCCGTTCGTGCCTGCCCTGCAGAGCGAGGGGCTGGCGTGGGCTGACTTACTGCCACTGCCTGGATTGTCATTTTGAATGGTTTAAGTTGGCAACTCCTGCAGCAGAGAGAAGATTAAGTCTGATTTTTTATAACTCCTGCAAGTTGGAGTCGGGGAGATGCAAAGGAGCCCTGGCGCTGATGCTGAAGGGGGTGCTGGGATGCTGAGCAGCTTGTAGATCCCAAACCCTTTAGGTTTTGAGACCACAGCGTGGGGTTTTGTGTTTTCTCCCTGCAAACTCCAGCTGCAGGTCCCTCCAGGCCCTGATCTGTGTCTGGCAGGGTGGTGGGAGGGCGGGCAGAAGTCAGGGCTGGTTTCCGGTAGCGGCAGCTCCCATCTCTTGCCTGCCGCCTCCAGCTGAGATTTTTCACACATTATCGGCCTCTTGACTATTAACAAAGCCGTTGGCTGCTGAGAATTACTTAGAAATCTGAATGCAGTCTAATCAATACGACTTTCACCCACACAGGGAGCTGGGGGTGGGAGGGGGCAGCCAACATCTACATCTAAAGCATCCCAGAACACAGGCCCAAGCTGCTGCAGGGGCTCTCAGCTCAGCCAAGCACGAGGATCACGGGGTGCTCGTGCTCCCCTCTGGGCTTCCCCAGCAGCTGGGCTGGCCCGGGGCTGAAGTTGAGGTGTTTCCCTCCAGGAGAACCCATCCCTCACCCATTTCTGAGCACTCAGGTCACAGGGATTCAGATATCGCTCTTAGGATGAAGCAACCAAGATGATCTTTTTGTCACAGCTGAATTCCTTACCCTGATGGACCCTGGGAACAACTTTTCCTTAAAATTAACATCACAAAGAAGCCCCTCTCCAGATTTACAAGGTACAGTCTCCGGTCCCGATGCAATGTCGCACAGGTTTATGGAGATGCTGTTGATCTGGACCAGTGATCACAGTGACAAGAGTGCAATGCCAGGAAACTTCCCAGGGCCGCTCCTGATTTACATCCGTGATTCCGCTTAATCATAAGCACTTGCCGATGCAATCCCAGTCAAAGGCAGCTTCTACCAATGTGGCAAAAATTTGCCCTATAAATTATCTTTAGAGCACAAGGATTTCAAGCGTGCCTGCCCTAGATTAAGCTGTGTCCTTGTCAGTCTTGAACTAGAGAGGAAATAAATCCCTCTCTCCTTTTTTTCTGCCTGACCTGGCAAGCCAAGACCTGGCAGGAGACAAAACCTGCCCTGCCCCAGCTCCCCGTGCACCTGCCTTGTCTCCATCACAGTCAGCAGAAACAGTGCTCACATCCATTTCATTCCACCAGGAAGGAAACTGAGGCAGAGAGGGAGGCTCCGAGGCTCCTTCAGCAAGTTTGGTGATGGCACCAAGCTATGTGGCACAGCCAGCACACTGGAGAGATGTGTTGGAAGGGACCTCAAAGCCCATCCAGTTCCACCCCCTGCCATGGGCAGGGACACCTCCCACTGGATCAGGGGGCTCCAAGCCCCATCCGACCTGGCCTTGAACACCTCCAGGGATGGGGCAGCCACCACTTTCCTGGGAAACCTGTGCCAGGGCCTCCCCACACTCACTGTGAAGAATTTCTTCCTCATATCCAGTCTAAGTCTTCCCCTCCATTAGTGTTGGACTCTGGTGCTCTCCTCCTCATCTTCCTGTGCCAAGCTCAGGGGCTGCAGGGACCCAGCATCCTTGCCAATGGTTTTGTTTTAATCCCACCACGGAAGGGGTAGGATGGATACTGAGGCAGGACCAGCCCCTCTATCACCTCCCATCCTGGCTCCCACCATGCAACAACTGCAACAGCAGTTTCCAGCCTTGCTCCCTTCATCACTCCTACAGTGATGCCAGGGATCTCACAGGGATGCCAGAAATGAACTGGAAAGCCTGTGCCAGGGTGGCCGATCCTCTCTTTAGCCAGGGGTAATGCCAGCCCTCCCATGGCTGTGTGGGATGCTGTGCTGGGTGGCTTTAGGAGGTGGCTTTAGGAGGTGAAGGGGAACAGGGTGGTCCTGGCACAGTGGGCCATGAGGTGATGCAGCCCTTCGGGGGGTGGGATCCTTCCCATCCTTTGGCAAGACATTTGCATGCCCCCTTTTTTATTTATATTTTTACTTTTATTTCTATTTGCATTTTCTCAAATAGCAGCAGCACTTCTCAAATTCTCAGCACCACGAGGCACCTCACGTGTTAAAAGCCCAGGCAAGAGAGCCCTGGGCGTGTGCAGGACAGGGATAAATCAGGAGCTCCACGCAGGGTCTGGTTGTTTGGTTATGGCAGAGGAATAAATGTCTGCTTTGTGTCAGCTCTTTGCAAAGTCCTCCACTGTCCTTCCGGCTCCAGCTCCGCGCACACACTCTGTCTCAGGCTGAACAAATACATCCACGGCCAGCAATTGATTTTCTAAAAATGTAATACGTGCACAAAAAAAAAACCCAACACGTATAAAATATGTTGGGTTGTGGGGGAACAATTGTGCTTCTTTCCTGCCCCCCAAAAATCAATTGTAAGAGCGTATGTAAAAATACAATGGCACTAAACTCCAAATAATTAGGTGATTGTGCTAAGTGAATGTCTTATTTAAAAATGGCTCAGCAGTCCGTGGCTGGGAGACACAATCTAATCAGAATGAACCAGGAAATGTAGCAGTTTTCAGGTGAGTAAGCTGAAATGCAGGAGGCATTGTGTGAAATGGGGGGGGGGGTGGAAATCAGGGATGGAAATGACAAGGGAAGGAGAGGAATCAGCTGCGTAGACTGGAGTAATAGCAGCACATTGCTATCGTTCTTTCTGAGCACAGTGCAGAGGGTGAGGGGGAAACATGAAATTAAATCAAATATGATTATGGAACAAACAGCAAAGGACCTGCTCAGGGGGTTGGTTTTAATTTCAGAGTGTGTTTGGGCAATGAGGAGGTTGCTGGGGTGGAGGCAGGGATGGGAGAGGCTGGGGGATGTGAGAGAGGAGAAGCTCTCAGCCCTCCATCACCCCCATCACACCCCACTGCAGAATTCACACAGGACAAAGAATGAGGGGAAAACATGACATTAAATCAAATGTGATTACAGAACAAATAGAAAAGGACCAGCTCATGGGTTGATTTTTATTTCAGAGCGTGTTTGGACAATGAGGAGGTCACTGGGGTGGAGGCAGGGATGGGAGATGCTGGGGAACATGGCAGGGGAGCAGGGCTCACCTCTCCATCACCCCCATCATCCTCCACTGCAGCCTCATCCCTGGCACAGATGATCCCTTCAGGTCAGGAATGTACAGCAAGAACAGGTGGAATCTGTTCCCCTAAAAATGTTTTTTAGTCCCATTTTCATGCAAATGTCATCGTAAGAAAGAACAAGGAAGTTCAACGCAGGCATAATTGTTTCTGAATAGATTACTTTTTGGGGAAAAAAAAAGCATTTTCCCTTTAATTTTGAGCTCCCCAGTGCACCAGCTGCTCCTTTAAACACCTCCAGCGCTCGCTGCTCTCAGCACTGCTTGAGCAGCTCTCGTAATCAACGAGCGCAGGGCCCTGGGTGGCTTTGGCTCATCCGTCTTTCCCAGTGGCTCGTTCATCACCGGCAGCCGGGAAGGCGGTGGTTGAGCAGGCGCTGAGCCCTCATCCTGCTGCTTTTCCCAGCTGATCCCTGAAGTCAGTGGTTAAAGCATCCCCGATGGCCATCACGGTGAGGAGCATCGGAGAGCACCACCAAGACACCGGTGCCAGCAGCGTTTTGCCTTTCATGCCGACAAGTGCCAACACTTCCCAGCATGGTGCATCCCTCAAAACCATGACGTCAACACCTGCATCCCATTTGCATGGCCATGAGGAGAATCCAGGCCCATGTTTAGGTCAGGAAAGGTCCAGCCAAAGGGTGGAGATGGGGCAGTTGGGAGGACAGGACTAGTGGAGAGGGAGCAGGTGATGCCTTTTCCCTCTCGCATGCCCATGGTGCCATTCCCAAGTGCAGATGAGGTGGTGCAGGACAGGAGATGATGGTTGAGGAAACATCCAATGTGGTCCCTGTCCCACGCTGCGTTTCCCCTGCAAGGCAGCACAATGAGGAGCATCCTCCTCCTCCTCTCCATCCTTTCTCTCCATAGTTTGCTTTCTCATTTTATTTATACTTAGGAAACCTCCCTCTCCTCTCTCCCTGCCCCTGGTTTGATCTTCCTGGTGCAGTGCAGCTGTTCACAAACCCTCACCATGCCGGAGCTCCTCTCACAGAGGAGCCCTTTGAAGGAGAGCAGCGAGTGATGGGAATAGCGAGCGGGAGGCGTGCGGTGAGGACAGGGGGCCCGGCTTTCATCTGCGTGGGAGGGGTGGAGAGCACAGACCTTGGGGTGAGGATTTTCCAAAATCAGGTGAAAGGTGAGCATGGGAGCCCTGATGCCATGGGGGGCACACAGGGGGTCAGTGGAAAATGCTCTTTTCCCAAAGACAGGCAGCTCCTGGATGGATTCAAGGGCTTTCCTAGGCAAATCAGCCCCATCCACCTGGCCAGACAATGCACAGCAGCCCCATTTCTGCCCCCCCTTCCTTTCCTCTACTTGGAAAGAGCAGGATTTAACCCCCCCACCCCTCTCCCCCCGCAGCCTGGCGGTGTTGGAAGGGGATCCATCCAGCCTCGCACCGCTCTGCACCCAGGGCTGAGTTTGTGAAGGTCACTTTTGACCCGTGTTCCCTGCAAACGTGCTGAGTCTCCACCTCATTTCCTATGCATTGAACTCCACAGACCTGGAGGACTCTCCGACAGCAAGGCATGAGGGCTTGACCATTATTTTTCTCTTGCCTCCCCTCTCCGTTTGTCTCCAAGAGAGGATTATGGGTTGCACCTATTAATTTTAGACCTGAAGCAGCGAGTGGAACTTTGCTGAGTGTTTTATAACCTCCTTTCTCCCAAATCCCCTCTCTGCCCAGCGTTGTGCTTAAGGAAGGAGAATCTGATGAGGAGGTGGGAGTGAGGTGGGAGGGTCTGGTGATGCAGAGGAGGGGCTGTGCCCCAGCTCAGCCCGGGGGTGCAGGGACCCTGCAGTGATTCAGCAGCACAGCCCAGCTGTCCCACGAGGTTTTACTCAAGGAAAGGGCTGACTGAAGGGGTCCTGCTGATCCTGTGGTATCTGGAAGGGCACGGACAAGACAGGAGCAGATTACACATCGCTCTGGGAAGCTCTGCCCTCCTGAGAGGGACAGCATCACCCTGATCCAGTGGGAGGTGTCCCTGCCCGTGGCAGGGGGCTTGGAACTGGGTGGGCTTTGAGGTCCTTTCCAACCCAAACCGTTCTGTGATTCTATGGTCATGCCTCGAAAGGGACTCCTTTCACCAGCACAAGCCTTCCTTACATTAACACGAACAAAGGTTTCCTAAGCCCTGCTGGTTTTTGCCTCCCCATCACTTCCATTCAGCCTTGTCTGTCCACCTGGTTCCCCCAAGCCCCGTGGGGATGGACTGTGTGTGGGTATCTCTGCCCAGCACCTTGTTCACCAGCCCTGCTGCTGGCTGGGAGCTCTGCATCCCAGCATGGCACAAATCACCACAAAGCCTGAGGGCTGTGCCAGACCCCTCTGCCAAAAGCAGACAAAGGCTGTGCCACCGCGCTGCAAAATCAATTTGGCAGCTCCTGGCGCCGCGTCGCTCCCGCAGCAGCACAGGAAAAAGCATGGAGTGGGAATCCTGGGGAGCCCTGGTGGGGGTACCGAGGTGGGTACCCCCTTTTTTAGGTTGGCATTGGCAGTGGGAGTGCTGCCTGGTGGAGGATGCACATCCCAACGCTCCATTCAGCATCACAACCAGACCCTCGAAGCCCTTCATCCTTGCTCAAGGAGAAAGGCAAGAAAAAGCCTGGGATTTGGGTTTGCATTTTATTTTTGCCTTTTTTGGGGGGATATTGAGCAGGATTCCAGCCGTGATTAAAGTGTGAGGCGTTTGGTAGGGCTGACTATAAACCTGGGGATGATGGATTGATCTCACTCCGAAATCTTTACACCCCGAGTCCTGCACCGCGTCGGCAATGAGCGCGGCCGCGCAGGGAAGGTTTTATAGAGAATAAAGGCACAGACACTGCAAAATAAGGGGAGATGGGCTGGGTTAAAGCCAATCCTGCTCGAGAGGAGGAGCAGGCATTAATGTGTGTGGAAGAGCACCTGCCAGGGGAGATTTGCTGCCATAAAAATGGGCACCACCAGCCTTTGGTCCCCTCCTGCCAGGCAGTTTACACACACCCAATGCTCAATGCATCCCTGAAGTGGGTGGGAATGGGAAGGATCTCAGTGGATTAACCCAAAGCAATCCCAGTAATAAGGATTTTTCATTTATTTACTTTTTCTCATTATAAATAGCCAGAAGACTTGATCCCAATTCCTCTTTAAATGGACAAACCATAATATTGATAGTTTGCAACAGATAAAAGACGAATTGAACTCCTCCATCAGGCAGCAGAACCTCTTTTAGCCGGGGCTGTATCAAAGCCATAAATTCCTGAAGACAGGATTGCTATGCAATGGCATAATACATCTTCTGGTCAATTTTTTAATACATTATGTTTTGTCCTGCATTTTAGTAGAGATATTTATGGACTGGGAGGTGTTTCTTGAAGACATATCAGGCCTAAGGGTCTCTCCCACTCGTCATGGATGGTGGCCTTGGATTATTTGCATGGATGCTAGGGGATGCTCACCTGCAGGGCCAGGCTGTGTTTATATAGAATCATAGAATAGTTTGGGTGGGAAGGGACCTCAAAGTCCATCCAGTCCCACCCCCTGCCATGGGCAGGGACACCTCCCACTGGATCAGGGGGCTCCAAGCCCCATCCAACCTGGCCCTGAACACCTCCAGGGATGGGGCAGCCACCACTTCCCTGGGCTACCTGTGCCAGGGCCTCCCCACCCTCACAGCAAAACACTTCTTCCCAAGATCTCATCTCAATCTCCCCTCTTTCAGCTCAAAACCCTTCCCCCTCATCCTGTCCCTGCACTCCCTGATTAAGAGACCCTCCCCAGGGCTGCTTTTTTCTGGTGCTTTGCACTTGATTCAGACTCAGCATTCGTAGTTAAGGACTCCTGGAGCTCCTTTTCCCCAGTAAATAGCTGTATGGCATGAGACACCCCAGACACCAGCAAGTCCCTGCTCCTCCCCTGCACAAGCACAGTAGGAGACTTTAAAACTCATTTTGCTGCATTTTTATGTGGGTTTCTTTCTGTGCCTTGAATGGGAAAAGCACCAAGGAAATGCACTTTAAATAGGTAAACAAAAAGAGGAATTCTCCCGAATCATAATTTCTTTTCATGTGGCTCTGCCTCAAGGCTTCTGGCTGGTAAAATTAAAGAAATACAATTAAACTGTAGCTGGCTCCCCAGTGCCTCTGTGCAAACTAAGGCAAAATACTCCTGGCACACACAGAAAAAGCACCCAGGCCTCCAGAGCTGAGCTGCTTTAATTTAAGCTTCTATTCACATCCCTGTCAGCAACCAGGAACCGCTTCCATCTGCTGCTACTCTATAGTCTTGCATGAAGTGAGCTGGCAACTCTCACCTTCGCTCCTCATGGGCAGGTGCCAGCACACCAAAAATACAGCAAGAAATGACCCTTTTCTTGGCAGCCTCCAGGAAGCCCAAAAGCTGCAGCAAGACAAGCCCTGGCGAGGAGCAGGGCTCGCTTTGTCAATGGGAAAGGTGATTTTTTGCCATTGGAGCCGCCTGGTTGGCTTTTTGCCCGGTTCTATCTTTCCACAATGGTCAAGTCTTTGACTTAAAAGAATTGTCCAACCGCTCCTGGAACTTCACGAGGCTGGCAGAGGGGATGCAGGCTCTGAATGGTCAGAACTGTGCACAACATAGAGATGGGGTGGAGAGGGAGAGATGTGTGAGGGGCGGCTGAAGTCACTTGGTCTGTTCAGCTGGAGAAGGAGACTCGGGGGGGGGGGGGGGGGGGTCTCGTTGTGCTCTGAAGCTTCCTCACAAGAGGAAGAGGAGGAGCAGGCGCTGAGCTCTTCTCTCTGGACCCAGGAGAATAGCAGGAAGATGCCAGGGAAGGGCTAAGTTGGACATTAGGAGAAGGTTCTTCCCCCAGAGGGTGTTGGAGCACTGGAACAGCTCCCCAGGGAAGCAGTCACAGCCTGACAATATTCCAGAAGCATCTGACCATCAGCTCCACGGTGTGAATGTTGAGTTTGTCCTGTGCAGGGACAGGAGTTGGACTCGATTCTCCTTGTGGGTCCCTTCCAACTGAGGTCATTCTATGGTTCTATGAAAATGAGCATCTCCATCCTATGGGATTGTAATCTATATCTTTATGCCTTTTTTTTCTCCTTAAAAAAAACAAAATCCATTTTGAAATAAAAGTAGGAGTGTACTGACCATTGCTGTCAGCACTGTGATGCAGCAGAGAGTTTTAGCCTCCTGATTTTGGGTCCCAGCCCATGGAGGTCCCCGAGTAACCAAGTGCTCAATGCTCTTTGTGTTCATGCGTCGGAGCAAAACCAGATAAGTCAGAGAGCAAGCGGCACGACTGCTCCCTGGATGGACCAGCAAACAGGAATGCAGAAAGTCAGAGACAAGCAAAGAGCTGCTGAGCCCATTGCCCTGACTTCTGGGGAGGGTTTTATCTCCTTAAAACAAACGACCAGATGCCTATTGCCTGTGTCGGCAGGGGGACTGCGCTTCCCGATTACACTTTATAAACCCCAAGCTGTTTGCTGCCGCGGCAGATAAGTGAAGCTTTTAAGAGGAGGAGATCCAGGCTGGGGTTTGTACATTTAATAGAGTTTGTGTGCGTGTGTGATAACACGAGAGCCCAAGCTGCACGCGAGGCTGCGGCTGCTGCAGTGCAGAAAGGAGGCAGCAGCCCTGCATCATCCCCCACCGTGGTCCAGGGGTGGAGCATCCTCGAATCTTCCGCTCAGTTTTTGGCCCTCTCATTCCAAGAAGGACATTGAAGGCTGGAGCACGAGAAGGGGAATGGAGCTGGACAAGAGTCTGGAGCCCAGGGGTTCTGGGAGCATCTGAGGCATCTGGAGTGGTTTAGTATGGAAAAAGGACCCTGAAGGGAGACTTCATTTCTCTCTGCAGTTCCCGCAAAGGAAGTTGTGGTGAGGTGGGTGCTGGGATCTTCACCCAAATGACAAGTGATAGGATGAGAGGAAATGGTCTCAAGTTGCACCAGGGGAGGTTTAGATTGGATATTAGGAAAAATTTCTTTACTGAAAGAGTGAAGCATTAGCCCAGGCTGCCCAGGGCAGTGGTGGAGTCTCCATCCCTGGAGGGGTTTAAAAGACAGATAGATGAGGTGCTCAGGGATGTGGTTTGGTGGTGAACAGGTACAGTTGGACTTGATGACCTCAAAGGTCTTTTCCATCTAAACAGTTCTATTAACCCCCTAGATCCTTGCCAGTGCAGACCAGAGGGTGAAGGCAGGGCAAGAAGAGTTCCCCTCTGTAAGGGAATCGAGAAGGTTGTGGGGTTTCCAGAGTCCCTCTGGCCACATCCAGCTTTTTGCTGAAGCTGCCTTCAGGGCTCTGGCTGTAATGGATGCACATAACATAAAGCACATCTTAATCAATGTGAGAGATTCTGCTTAAAACCCAATGATTTTGATCTGGAGCCTGACAACATGGTAATTTATATGCAGTGCAGCATAACCAAAGAGCTTGTTATGCAAACACAGACCACTGATTTGACAAATCTCCTGGAAACAGAATTAATGTCTGTATTCTGTGAAAAGATGTAATTTATTTTAATATTTTAAAGAGAGAAAATTATATATGCATGTATAAGTGTGTATAAATAGAGCCAAACAGAAATAAACACATATGCACATGCAGAGATATATATTTACAAACACTTTGATACAGCCCTGTGAATACACAGGAACTGCAGGGACAAAGGTGGATGCTGAGTGGATGCAGATCATCGTATTTCGACTGGTGTCAATGGGATCACGTTGATTTACTTCAGCAGGTCGTTAATTAGAGCTGTTCTGATAAGCTGGCTCTTCTAAACCGCCAGCGATGCTGCTGTTACCCAGCCCAGGGCCTGGACCTCGCACACGTTCGCCGCAGACTTTGCGCCACCGCGTCAAACAAGAATTGGAAACGACCTCCTGATTATCCCCAGCATTGCTCCCCATGCTTTTTTTTTTTAATGGGCTGCAATAATATCAGTGTAATATTATTGTTGTCCTTTTTTTGCAAACTGTGCTTTATTTATGGTGCCGAGGTAGGAAACACAGGCTGCATAATTGAGGCTTTGATGGAACGAAACATATGTGAGAAATTTCTTAATTTGCTTTCAGACACACAACGTTCGCTACCCAGGCTCCTTATCTTCCCGTCTATTTGTCTTTCTCCATATGGACACATCCATTTATCTGTCGCTCTGTTACTTCAGAGGCTCCTGATTCTCAGGGTCTGATTGTTTCTGTTTATGGAGGATGTAGAAACGCTGATGAGAGCACAGACGGGCAGGAAAGAGCCCTGGCAGGGGAGGGCTGAGCATGGGAATGCTGAGGGGAGGAAGCTTGGAAGGTGTAGGGAAGAGAGATACACCTCCAGGAAATAAAAAGAGGAAAAAAGGAGAGGAGAAAAAGGATTGTGCAAAGTTTAAATAATTTCCAATAGCCCAGGATCTGTGTCAATACTGATGCTTATGACACTGGAGCATGTCCGGAGGAGAGCAACGGAGCTGGGGAAGGACTTAGAGATCAAGTCTTATGAGGAGCAGCTGAGGGACTTGGATTGTGTAGTCTGGAGGAGGCTCAGGAGAGACCTCATTGCTACCTGAAGCTCCTGGAAAGGAGGGTGTGGTAAGGTGGGTGTCGGTATCCTCTCCCAAGTAATGGCCTCAAGTTGCACCAGGGGAGGTTTAAGTTGGATATTAGGAAAGATTTCTTCACTGGAAGAGTTCTCAGGCACTGGGCAAGACTGCCCAGGGCAGAGCTTGAGTCACCATCCTTGGAGGTGTTTAAAGGACAAGGCACTCGGGATCTGGTTTAGTTCTGGACAGCTACGGTTGGACTCGATGATCCCAAAGGTCTTTTCCAACGAAACAATTCTATGACTTCTGTTCGTAAACGGCTCCTCCTGCAGCAGAAGCAAACCAAGCAGCACAGATGGCCACCGAGAAGCTCTCTACCATTTGCACATCTTTCATCAATGCTGTTTGATTTTCTTTAGATGTGTACGAGCCCTCTTGCTTTGGCAGGACTGGGTCAATATCCGTAGTCCCCCTCCAGCTGTGCCACAGGCACAGCCCACGGGTGCAGCTCTCCTTAATGCCTGTCAAGCTGGGAGCACTTCTCTTTTGCATTGGTAAAAGGGAATCGATGGCCTGGAATTGATCCCTAATCCTCTTGGTCTCAGCCCCATCTCTCCTTTCTCCTCGCACCTCCAACTCCATCCTCATTAAGGTTATCCCGTGCTCCTGCAAACCCCATCCTCCTCGCAAGGTGCTGGATTGCCCAAGGTACAGTCAGGCAAGGACAACAACCCACAGACACTGCTATCCACGCTTTGTACAAGCAGGAGAGGCTGTAGGAAACTAATTAAGCATTCTGTCCTCCTTTTGCCTCAAAGATGCTATGCAAAACCAAAGCCTATTGAATGTTCAAGCAGAATCCTTATTAATTTTTGTGATAGCAGAATAATTGCCTGGAAACCTGGTTTAAAGAATGGAAACAGAGGCTCTCTTCTTTCTCACTTAATTTGTATTGACTTCTTTATTTTTATTTTTCGGGAGCTGACAACGTGGAGTGTGATTTTTCAATGCTTTAAAATGTGTGTTATGTCCCCACTTAAGGGCTTGCTATGAAGTGGGTTAGAATAGGGAAAAATGCACTGCCCTGAATGCAAGGAAAACTGTACCAATAATAATAATAATGCGAATGTTGGGGCTGTCAGTGCAATGTTTGAGCTGATAGGAATCACCTTTACAAACGTGCAGAGCTGGTGTGTCACAAGCACATCCACCAAGCCCTCTCCCCTGGGAGAACCAGCCATAAATCTCCCAGAACAGCACTTTCCTCGTAGGGGAATGAAAAAGTTGTTGGCTGGGAAGAGAGGCAGGGCAAGGAGGAAGGAACACACGGCACAAAACAGGAGGGCAAGAGGGATGGGGAGGCAGGGACCCGGCTCGGTGTCTTTGCTGATGCTGCTCACACCCCTGGTCCCATCGCGGTGTCACGCAAATGCTCTCGCCCTCTCCATGTTCTCCATGCAGGAAGATTGGCAGTGACCTTTAAATGTCACTTCCAAATGCCAGCCCTAGCTAAGTGGCTAGAAAATGCAGTGTTTATGGTAGATTATGGGGAATGATAGGCCTGAACTGCTCACCTCCTAACAGGAGCGAGGCCAGGGTGCTGGAAAAACACCCTTGGGCTGTCCATGACCACCTTCACCCATCATTGGAGAAATGCAAACGGGCCACCCCGTTCCCCCTTGCTGCTGGAGATGGATTGTGTGCAGCCAGGTGGGGTTTTCTTTTCCTCCCCTTTGCACTTGCAGAGGGTGGATCAGCAAACCCTCTGTCAACAGGGTAATGAGATTCCGTGTGGGAGATCCGGAGTGGATGAGGGCTGGGCCGAGCCACTTCATTCCTGCAGTGGCAGGGGTGGTTTGCATGGCACGGCGTGGTAGGCATGAAATCCCCAGCTGTTCTGGGCAGAAATCAAGGCTCTCCTGGCACTGGGTGACTGTTAAGGTGGGTCCCCACCCTGCCAGGCAGCAAAGCAACCAGCAGCATGATTTTCATAGAGCGGTTTGCGTTGGAAAGGACCTTAAAACCCATCCAGTTCCAACCCCATGGGCAGGGCCACCTTGTAGGTCAAATTGCTCAATTTTCCTTGCTTCTTGATCACTTTTAATTAATTAAAATGAGTTAGCAAATCACAGCAGGAAACAAAAGCCTAATATTGTATTTCAAATGCATCGTGGTGTTCTTGGATGTACATCTTGAACAAGACCCAACCAGTAACTCACCATTCAAGGCTTTGTTTTCAATTGATTTGAAGTTTGGGTGAACGAGCCGTTCCTGTACAATTTCCAGCCGATCCCTGTTAAATCTTGTGTTTCCCCCTCCCAGCCAGTCAGGCCAAAATAAACCTGGCATGTGGTGCTTTTGTGCTGAAATGAAGTCAAACCACTGGAGTCGCTGCTGCAGTCGCTGTCGCGCTGGAACCATCAGCGTTACCCGGAGTGAGATAGTTATCCAGAGGAAAGTGAGAAGCTTTGGCTACACAAATTGTATTTCCCTAGGCTGCGGATTAATTAAAACTATCAAGTGTTCCCAGCTTTTTGAAATTAACTTTGAAAGCATTCAGAGGAGAAAAAAAAAAAGTGGGAAATAAGGGGAAAAAAAAAGCCTGAACAATTTTTTTTCTTTTTATTCCTTTTCTTCTCCCTTGAGTGCAGGGAAAGTGAAGAAAAAGGCAGATTTTTTTTTCCCCCCAGACTGTTTGAAGAGCAGAAGTGACACGTGGCTCATGGGGAGCCTGTTCTTATTTGTGATGCTGGGTTTACCTTGGGCCAAATATCTCTTCTGTTAAATTCCTGTTTGGAAGGGCAGCTGGCCTGGGGAGCTGATCCTTAATTGTGATGCTAAAGCTGGTTTTACCTTGGGCCAAATATACATTCAGTTAAATCCCTATTTGGAGGGGCTGTTGGCTTCCTTGGGGAGGTTTCTCTAGTCTTTTCTGGGGAGAGGTGGCCCCTCTCCATCCCAACTGGGTGATGGGGACCCAGTTCTGTGCTCCAAGGTGTGATGGAAACCCTAAGGGAGAACCACTGGGATGCAGCAAACACCTGATATACGGGGAAATAAGAAAGAAGAGGCAAAAAACCCCACCAAAACCCACCCAACAGCCTGTGTAGAGGACATTAGGGACGATCATGAAGAATCATACTGGGAGTGGGATGAAGAAGCTGCACCAAATATACAGGAGGTGGCTGCCAGGCACGTGATCTAAGAGAGCAATCGGGAAGAGGATGCCTTGCATCCCGCAGGATGGAGGTTGATTTCTCAGCAGGCTCAGCCGTGTGGTGTGTAAATTATGCTCAGCCATACTTCCTCAGGTCTTATTTCATGGCCCAGCGATGATTGTGCTACTGATCTTCCAACGGGGGTTGTTCTGGGCTGGAGAGACCTTATAAATAAGGACGTGGAAACCTTCCAGAAGAGACAATAGCTAAACACCTCATATAGGCATCCTGTCTTATGACATAAGGGGTAAAATAAAGCCAGGGAGTGTGGGAATAGGAACATTTCATTGTGCACCAGTTCCTCGGTGCTGGCAAAGAGGGGATGATAACCTGGGTGGGCAGAGCGATGCTCGCGGTGAAGGTGAGCGCAGGTACGACCCCACCAGCTTTAAAGCAAAGGTTTACAGCAGTGCTGGCCCCTTCTTTCTGCCACTGCACACCTAGGTTAGCATCAGGGGCTCACTGGGGCTGTGCCAGTTTTAATTAGGCTCCTGCCTTCCTGCTCAGCCCTTCTCCTGGAGCAGAGCTGGCTGAGAGCACGGGATCCTGGAAGGGGCCTCACCGTGTGTGCTGGCGTCGTGGTAGCTCCTTTGTGAGCCACACTGCAAACTTCTTGGCACTGCTGCAATCTCCTCAGTGCTGCTGCCAGCTCCTTGGCACTGTTATGAGTTCTCCAGCAGCGATATGAGCTCCTCAGCACTGCTGTGAGCTCCCCAGTGCTGCTGTGAGCTCCTTGGCTCTGCTTTTCATCCAGGCTGTGAGCTTCCCCCACTCTGCTCCACGGCCCTGTGCTTTCACAGAATCATGGAATGGTTTGGGTTGGAAGGGACATCAAAGCCCATCCAGTTCCATCCCCCTGCCATGGGCAGGGACACCTCCCACTGGATCAGGGGGCTCCAAGCCCCATCCAGTCTGGCCTTGAACACCTCCAGGGATGGGGCAGCCACCACTGCTCTGGGCAACCTGGGCCAGGGCCTCCCCACCCTCACAGCAAAACATTTCTCCACAAGATCTCAATCTCCCCTCTTTCAGCTCAAAACCCCTTTCTCCTCATCCTATCCCTGCACTCCCTGATCAAGAGCCCCTCCCCAGCTTTCCTGGAGCCCCTTTCAGCCCTGGGAGGCTGCTTTAAGGTCTCTCCAGAGCCTTCTCCTCTCCAGGCTGAACAACCCCAACTCTCTCAGCCTGTCCTCCTATAGGAGTTGCTCGAGCCCTCACAATTAGTGTCTTTCAGGACAGGAGAGCATCCCCTGCACGGGGCTGTCTCTCACTGATGTCCCTGGCAGTGCCTGCAGCAGCTCTGCCCGCACTCCCTACCCCAAGGTCTCCTGCACCATCACACGTGTGCAGAACCCCCCCTTGTTTTGACATGCACAGTTTCATGATCTTCAGTAAAACATGCCAAGAGCAAAAGGAGCAGACCTGGGATCCCAAAGGGTCCTGGATCAAACCTAATTACTCTTCAAATGACTTCTAATCATCTCTCCTGCTCTGTTCCCTGCAGCATCCCTTGCTCCTGCAGCTGTGGAGCTGAAAAGAGGAAACAAATGCAAAACAAATCATTAACAAACAACAAACCCCAAATCTGCCCAGCCCGAGGAGACAAAAAGCAGCTCAGGGTTTCTGCAGGATGGCTTGGCCTGCCTTCTGTAGCTCAGCGGGGCTCTCACGGATCTTGGCTGCCTAGAGAGAGGTTTCCTCTTCCCCTCACTGCCTCTGTGCCTTATCTTCAGGCTCAGATGAGCTGCTTTGGCTGCAGAGGAGCCACTAATCCTGCTTTATCCGGGATGGTGGGAGCAGAAGCAGCAGCTTGGAGTTTTCACCCTGACTTCTTCCCCCTCCTCAGCCCCTGCTGCCCCATTCCAAGCTTCCCCTCATGCCATCATCTCTCAGGGACACCAGTACCCTCTGTCTGAAGCCACAAGGGAAGAGTTTGGCATCACTCAGCTTGTAAAAGCTGCCCTCCCAGTTTGACCAGTGGAAAAGGAACTGCACAAGTTCTGGAGGGGATCTGTCCTCCAGCTTGGTGACCACTGTCCCCATAGTCCCTTAGGAAGCCTTGGCACACAGACCAGAGGCTGACTACGAATGCCTCCTGTTCCCAAGCTCTCCCCTTCCATTAGTTCAAAAAAAAACCCACAAAAAAAAATCAATCAGATGCTTTTTATTTGCTATTTTTTCCCCCTGCTGCAGCAAATCTTTGCCAAGCACAAACATCCCATCCTGGCTGCCAGCGCTGAGGCTGCTTTCTCCATCCCAGATGGCTGGAAGGGTGGGATGGATGTGGAGAGAAGGACTGAGGGGTGGAGCTGGATTGGGACCAGGATGGGATGGGGCTGGGATGGCCTGGGATAGGACGGTGATGGGGCTGGGATGGGGCTGAGATGGCACAGGACTGGGATGAGACAGTGATGGGGCAAAGATGGGGCTGGAACTGCATGGGACTGGGATAGGACTGGAACAGGACAGTGACAGGACTGGGGGGGGGGGGCAGCAGTGTGGCTGGGATGGCACAGGGACAGTGATGGGGCTGGGGTGGCACCAGACTGGGGCGGCACAACGCTGGGAAGAGCTCGCGACGACGCAGCGGGGACCGCATTGATTAACACCACAAAGCAAGATGTAAAACATAACATTAACACAAAACCTGCTTGAGTGTATTCTCTCAATTACCTCAGAATTATAATTACACTGGCCCTTAATATCCCCACATCCGAGTAATTACAGCCAGCTTACAGCCTCCAGCCACGATCTGATATTAACTTTTAATCACCTCTCTTTTGTGCCGGGGAAGGGATGGCCACGGCGAGCTGTCTGTGTTAGGGACAGTGCATCAGCATCCCAAACATGGCCAGGGGCAGGGATGCAGGGAAGGGGTCAGATTCTGCATCCCTTCCAGGAGAGTTTTTGGTGGCCAAGAGTAGCAAAGTCCTGCTTTAAGTGATGTCCCCATCCATCCCTTTCTCCCTTGAGCTCCATCACCGCATCCTGGGCATCACTGCTACCTCTCTCGCAGCCCCAAACCATCCCATGCTGATCCCAGTGGAACAGAGAGGGGAAAGTGCCTAAATCCCAGGAGATGAGTGGAGGTTAAAGCCAAGATCACCACCGTTGCTCACCTGCCAGGGGGAACAGTGGGAACGCTGGCACCCAGCCACAAACAGCATCAGGATTACAGGGAAAAGACAAGACAAACAGCAGGGATGGGCAAAGAAAAGAGGGGGAAAAGGAAAAATAGGTAAAAAAAACGCTCAGATAGGATAAAATATTCTCCCTAGAGGACCAATTTCAGACATTTTTTATTAACTGTGCGTTTCGCTGGAGCCTGGCAGCAGAATTATTGCACGTTAAAAAAATAGCAGTTGATTATTAAGAACATATTTACGGAGCCTGAAGTACCAAGGGTCACAGATGTTGGCTCCTGTTCCCTACAGTTGTGTCAGAGTAATCTGTTCTTTCCTTCACACCCTCTGCTGTTGCAGAGAAAGGGAGCAAATTTGGAGAGCAGAGGCATCCCCGACCCTGGGAATTCTGCTCGCCAAGTGGGGATGACCATAAGGGTGGGAAAGGTTTCCTTTCTCCCTTTTCCCTTCCACCTAAGCCGTAAGGAAAAGCCGCCTTTGCTGCTCATATTTATCAGAGTTGTAATAAATGAAGGTCCGAGCCTTTTCCCCGATGATTGATGGACACAGGGATTAGTTTAAGCACAAGGGGAAGTTAAGTGGTCTGGCTCGGACCACAGCGCATTCATCAAGCCGACAGCCTGAGCACGGGTCTTCTCCTGCCTTTGCTGGGAACCTTGGCTTTTTTAAACCAAAAAAAAAAGAGCACTTTGAATTTTATTGGAGTAAATATACACATCCAAACCAGTGCTCGTCCCCATCTAAGTTCACAAGAGTTAACTTGGCAAAGAGGCATAGGTTGGGCTCAGTTCACATCGGAAGTGAGAGCGTATAAACAGTTAATGACAGCAATTCCAGCCCAAAAAGAGCCTCCTGCCCATCTTCTCCCCACTGTATCAAAGCATTCAGGATAGGAACTGGGCCAAACCCACCCTCTTTAGCCCAAAAAGGGGCTCTCCAAGGCCAGGAATGCAGATGAGGCTCCATCCGAGGTAGACCTGTTGTCCCAGCGGGGCCCAACTGCCCAGGGCAAAGCCCACGAGAGCCCCTGGGCAATGGTGAAAACCAAAATCCAGATCTTGTGGCTCCCAGCCACGTCCTCTTAAAAATAAATTCATGGCTCCTGTCTGCCTGGGCCATCATTTCGCAAGGTTTATGCACAAACCACGTACAAGTAGACTGGAAACATAAAATTATATAGGGCAGTTAATTGAAAAACTGCCTGCGCCGCACGCAATAATTGACATTAAGTGTTGTTTGGAGCAGGAAATCACTCGATATTAAACAGGCTCGGTGGCACCGTAACAGTGCTGAGCAGCTCTGGGGCCAGCCCAGCGCCTGCAGAAACCAGGGAGAACCACTCAGCTGTGGGGATTTGGATGGAAAATAAAGTTTCCATGAAGTAGGAATTTCTGTGGAGGGCATTGAAGCTACGCAGGTCCCTCGACATGACCGGAAAGAGAGTCATAACTTCAAGTGGTTGTTTAAATCAGTTCAAGGAAAGACAGCTGATGAGATTTTTATTTATCCTTTTGTTTCTTAAGTAATGAGAGGAAAAGTTTGCAGTCCCTTATATATCTAGGGGTTGGCTATAGGGATTTAACCATTTACTGAGGTCAATGGAGTTATTTCCCTTCCAATAACTGCCCTGTGATGGGCCCCACAGTCCCGGTCATGTCCCACTGGGGCTATACATGTGCTTGTAGATGGTTGCTATCATCACAAGCTGTCTAAACAGATATGGAAAAACTTAGGAGGGGAAAAACAGTGCAAAGGGTCTGTGGTTGCTTGGCTAAAGACATCCAGCAGGGCAGAATGGAGATGTTGCAATAGGAGCAGAAAATATCAGCTTAATACCTTCAAGCACCGGGTTGAACGTGGTGTGGGATGTTTCATGATTCATCAGATGACTCCATTGATGTCATCTTTTGACAGGAGAAAGCAAAGTGACAGTGTAGGGTCCCAGAGAAGGGCAGGAGAACTGCAGGATCTTGGGTAACCCCATCTCTCTGGCAACTTTTGGCTGCCTCCTCCAGCTCAAGGCGCTCAGGAGCCTGCAGAGCCTCTCTGCACTCAGAGCCAGAGCATCCCAGAGCATCCCAGAGAATCCCAGAGCCAGACATCCCGGAGCATCCCAGAGTCAGAGCATCCCAGAGCTGGTCCCCATCATCAGAGCACACTCTGGGGAAAGGAAAAGCCCATCCACATGCCAAAACCTTCAATCCAAGCATCTTCTCACTCATTCCTCCTTTTTTGGGGGGGGCAAGGGCTGGTTGAGTTAAGACAAGGAGGAAGAGGGAGCAAACCAAGAGCCGACAGAGCTTGCTCATTCATTTGGGCAACGATAGCTTAGCTTTAAATATTTATAGTGCTTCCTAATGTACCAATAAGTGTACTGGAGGATATTCTGCGAAGATGATGAGCCTCTGTGAGCTCACTGCAAATATCATTGTCTCTTTGCTGCTAAATCTTTGATGAGAATTGGGGAAGAAGGTGGATTTGCGTGTGTGTCTGTGCTGACAAGTGATCAGAGGGAAAATCCTAGAGAGCACACCTGCTCCTTAGGGTTTGGGAGCACAGGGCTTTGCCTCAACCCAACTCCTCCTGCAGAGGTTAGTTGAGGATGAGCCCAGGCAGAGTTTGTGGAGAGGAAGAGTTTGTCACACATAGCCAGAGATAAAGGCTGGAGGAGAGAGCTGGGAGGGAGCCTGCACCTTGGCTGCCCTGGACATGGACCAGAATGGAGCACCCAAGGGGATGGAGCCATGGCAGGGAATCATAAATTTGGGTTGGAAGGGACCTCAAAGCCCATCCAGCTCCAACCCTGGACACCTCCCACTGGATCAGGGGGCTCCAAGCCCCATCCAGCCTGGCCTTGAACACCTCCAGGGATGGGGCAGCCACCACTGCTCTGGGCAACCTGGGCCAGGGCCTCCCCACCCTCACAGCAAAATATTTCTTCCCAAGATCTCATCTCAATCTCCCTTCTTTCAGCTCAAAACTGTTCCCCTGCATCCTGTCCCTGCACTCCCTGGTCCCTGGATGCCACGGTCCTGCATCACCTCACCCTGCAGCAGCTCTTTGCACTTCAAAGCCTCCCTCTCCACAGGATGCCGGGCTCTAATTGTTCAGTTCCTATTAATAAGATGCCTCCGATAGCAAAACTGCCCTGCAGGGTTATATTATCGTTATTGATTCATTATTAACAATCACTTAGGCCAGGCTAAAGGTTTAGGCTGTGCTCCTTGTGCTTTGGAGAGCATCCAAGGAGAGGTGGAAATCGATGGTGAGTCTTTCCATTGACACAGCAAGACTGTGCTGGGTGGGATGTGCAGTACGAGGTGGAGGAGACACATCCCAGTGCCTAAAGCAGGGCTGGGACTGGAAATGTGTCCCCAAATCTGGTGCTGGCAGGGTGTCTCCAGGCAGTAGGAACATCTCAGTCCTCAGCATCACGACTGCACAACGTGAGCTGCACCCAGAGAGAGGGATTCTCCCCAGAGCCAGCGGGGAAGGGACACATTTACTCAGTGATGATGAATTCCCTACGTGCAGATTTATTATAAGAACTCAAAGGGGTGGAAAGCGGATCACGGGATGTTGGGTGGTTTTTTTGTGTGAAAGCTGTTAAACTTTTATGTCACGCTGTAATGGTAAATGAAGTCCACCCTGCAGCTGAAATAGGCTCTGATTAAATAATTTCCCCTTTCAGCTGCCCTACAAATCATGGCTTTTCCCAAATCAACCCTGGTCTCACATTGTATGTGGAATGGGAATGCTGGGTCTTAGTGGGGAGGCACTGGTGGATCAAAGACAGCTGGAGGGGCAAGGGGACAGACAGAAAGTTGGGGTTCAGTCTGGAGAATAGAAGGCTCTGGGGAGACCTTAGAGCAGCCTCCCAGGACTGAAAGGGGCTCCAGGAAAGCTGGGGAGGGGCTCTTGATTAGAGAGTGCAGGGAGAGGACAAGGTGGAATTGTTTTGAGCTGAAAGAGGGGAGATTGAGATGAGATCTTAGGGAGAAATGTTTTGGTGTGAGGGTGGGGAGGCCCTGGCCCAGGTTGCCCAGAGCAGTGGTGGCTGCCCCATCCCTGGAGGTGTTCAAGGCCAGGCTGGATGGGGCTTGGAGCCCCCTGGTCCAGTGGGAGGTGTCCCTGCCCATGGCAGAACTGAATGATCTCTAAGGCCCCTTTGAACCTAAACCATTCTATAACCCATTTGGGAAGTTGGTCCTCACATGTCCCTGGAGCCAAGTCCCTCCAGAGGAGTCCCTACAGCCCCCCCACCCTCTCTGCAAGACATCTGCAATCCCTGTGGGGAAGGGGAACGCGTTGCCCTCATGCAATGAAACTTGGGGTTGGAGGAGAGCAAGGCATTGACCTCCACCATTCACAGAGAGCTGAGACTGAGAATGACCCACATATCACCACAAAGCAGCCTTTAGGTTGGGTTGGTTAAGGCTCCCCAGCTGCTCCTTTCACCTCCCAGCCCATCCTTGTCCCTCTCCCACTGCTCAGCACCTGATGTGGCTGCGTAATCAGCCCAGCGAGGAACACGGACAGTTTTGCAGGGGAAATAAAAATGTATCTATAATTAATGATCCTCCAAGAACACACGGCCCCTTATTAATGCAGCAATTTGATGAAACATAATTTATGAGACACTGAGCTTAATCATTGACAAGATCCCAAGTCAGGCGCCCGGGAAGGGAGGGAAAGGGGAGTCGCCTGCTGTGATTGTGCATTCAAAGGACACTTGTAACATCCAGCTCTCTTGGCAGGAACAAACCCCCTCATGATACGGCTGGAGATAACCCAAGATGGGCCTGATGCAAGGGAAGGGGGAAGAAAGCAAATCCAAGCCATCAGATGATCCATTTACAAACATCCTTTCCACAGGCACCGTGCTAATGATAAAATCAATAGACCCAAATCTGCCCTGCCAAAGTGTTCTCCTGTAATCCTGCTCCATGGAGGGAGGAAGGACCTTCCTGGGGTGGTCTGTATCTTCCGGAGTCATAGAATCATGGAATCATTAAGGTTGGAAAAGCCCTCCAAGCTCACCCAGTCCAATCATCAGCCCAACCCCACTGTGCCTGCTAAACCCTGTCCCCAAGCGCCACGTCTACACATTCCTTGAACCTTTACAGGAATGGAGACTCCACCACTGCCCTGAGCAGCCTCATCCAATGCTTCTCCACTCTCTCAGTAAAGAAATTTTCCCTAGTATCCAATCTAAACCTCCCATGGTTTATAGGTTCTCATCCTATCGGTTGTTACTTAGGAGAAGAGCCCAGCACCCACCTCACCACAACCTCCTTTCTGGAAGCTGCAGAGAGAGATGAGGTCTCCCCTCATCCTCCTCTTCTCCAGGCTGAACAACGCCAGGTCCCTCAACCACTCCTTATAAGACTTGTGGCTGTTCTTCTTCACCCGCTGTGGGACAAGCCCAGAGCAACAGGTTAGACTTTATAAAAGCTCCCTGGGTGAATCTGGTGCACGAAGCCTCCCACAGGTGGGCTGTGGGGCTCAGAGGTGGGAAATTCAGCGAGCCCCTCTAACTTGGCTTTCCACACGGAGATTCCTATAGGACAGCGTTTCCCCAGGTTTCTGTGGGAAATACCTATTTTCTAGGAAAAATATAAAAACTGAAATACCAACTCGGTTCTGGCTCCCTGAGCCTGAAAATGCATTCCTGCAGATTTGGGTTTTTCAGGTTTCCAGTGAAAACCCTCGACATATGTCGAGCAGCAGATGCGACGCGGAGCGGGGGCGGGCAGCGGGCGCCAAGATATTCCCAGTCAGCACTGGAAAGGGCCCAATGCAAAACCATTCTGCTACAGCAGGAGCTTTTGCAAAATCATGTTCTCATTTCCCATCCCTTCCCCAGCCCCAGCTTTGGATGCTCAGCACTTCTGCAAAGCAATCCAAGCTGGGATGCCACACGCTCTCTCCAGAGCTCCCTGAGTCCCTCTTCCCCATGCAAAGTCCCTCTCTTTGATGCTTGGGAGCTATTAAAAATTAAACAAACTGGGCTTTGTTATTTATCTTCTGTCTTGTAAAATCTCTTGGAGATCCCAGGCAGAAGCACATGACTCAGAGAAGGAACTTAAAGGCGGTGCTGTCTCTATTATAAAAGCAGAGAAAGGGATCTGACGGAAAAACCTGTTCCTCCCTCACCAACTCCTTCTGCTTGTTCTATGGTTTATATTAATTTTAAGAGGGATTTAAAAAACCCCCAAACCCTCATGTGCACACGGGAAACTGCGTGCGAGGTGCTGATTGTTTCCCAGAATGGGAACGATCGCTGCAGAGCAGCTCCAAGAGGTCTCCCCCAGGTGTGTTCCTCCGCGCTCGTCTTCATCCCAAGGAGCTGGTAGAGAAATCCTTGAGCAGCCTTGGATTTGTCCCAGCCTTTTGCCCATGGATTTGAAAGCTCATTACACGGGGTAAGCGGCGTGGCCTGACAGTCTTCGGGGGAGGAGGAGAACAGGATAATCCCACCGCCACCACCCCCGCAAGCCAGCCTGGTGGCTTCACGCACACGAGGACAACGGAGCCACGAGCAGGGCGATGCTCCCGCCTGCCCACCTCCCCCGCTCAGCTAAAGCCCCCGTAGGCACCAGCTCAACCGCTTCCTTAAATCATGCTCCAGCCCGATAAGCGTTTGAGAGCCTTTAAAATGATAATTGCACAGCACGGGATAAAGAGCAGCAGCCGCCGTGTGAATATTCATGAGCGGGGGACCAGGAATACCGCTGCTTTCAAAGGGATGCGGGTGGTACCCCTCTGCTGGCCATCCCAGCGGGAACCAGCCCGGCAAAGCATCCTGCCCTTCCTCACCACCTCGGGAAAGAGAAATCCCACTCAGCTATTAATTTGCCTGTCTGATCTCCGTTAGCCCTCCCTCAAAATGCTTCGTTTGCACCTGGACTCCCAGAGCTTAAAGAGCAAGAGGCAGGAACAGCGAGCCCTGGCAGCCAAGAGGGCAACTGTGACCTGGGGGCATCCAGCCTGGCATTGCCAGCCGGGAGAGGGAGGGGATTGTCCCGTTCTGCTCTGCACTGGGGCGGCTCCGCCTGGAGCCCTGGGGGCAGTTTTGGGCACCACAGGATAAAAAGGATCTGAAGTTGCTGGAGAGTGTCCAGAGGAGTTGGTGAAGGGTTTAGAGGGGAAGTGCGTGAGGAGCAGCTGAAGTCCCTTGGTCTGTTCAGCTGGAGAAGAGGAGACTGAGGGGGGACCTCGTTGTGCTCTGGAGCTTCCTCACAGGGGGAGGAGGAGGAGCAGGCACTGAGCTCTTCTCTCTGGACCTGAGAGAATGGCAGGAAGATGCCAGGAGAGGGTTAGGTTGGACATCAGGAGAAGGTTCTTCCCCCAGAGGGTGTTGGAGCACTGGAACAGCTCCCCAGGGAAGCAGTCACAGCCTGACAATATTCCAGAAGCATTTGGCCATCAGCCCCACGGTGTGAATGTTGGGGTTGTCCTGTGCAGGGACAGGAGCTGGAGTCGATGCTCCTTGTGGGTCCCTCCCAACTCAGGGCATTCTGTGATCCTGGCACTGAGGTTGGTGATGCTCAGAAAACCCGGGCAGGTCCCACTCTTTGCTGCCAAGCGCAGCCCAGAAACACCTGCGCCCTCCAGCCAGCGCTGCGGAGAAAAGAGCAGCTAATTAAACCCATCCTTGCTGCCTCTGACCCCGCTGCCGTTGCTCCGAGGGCTCTGACATCCATAAAGAAAAAGGGCCACGAAATCAATTATCCCAAAGCCTGCTACAAGGAGCCTCTGGGAGCTGGCACTCGGCACTTGGATTGCCAAGGGGGGGCATCCGCATGGCGCAGGCGGCCCCGGGGGCTGCGAAATGTGCTTTCGGGATGGTTTAATTAGTGTGATTTATGTCGCCTTCAATTGATTGGGTCCCCAGAGCTTCAGGAATCTATCAGAGGGAACAAGCAGCATCGACCCAACCTGTGCTGGAATCCCAGCAGCTCGGGTGATGGTTAATAAGCAAACACCTCGCTCGTACATACAGAGAGTGTATGCCTGGGGGTGCAGAAGAAGGGGGAAAGGGGCAGGGACTTTGCTGCCCAAACCCTCCATGGGGCTGGTGTTCACCCCCACCAAGGCAGCCCGGGTGGATGGGTTAAGAGCAAAGCAGCCAAAACCCACTGGTTTGCAGCCAAATCAACCAAGCCTACAGCAAAGTCCTTGAGAACTGATAGAAAGGGAGGATTGTGCACCTTTAGCACAATGAGATGAGCTACGAGAAGTCCTGGCTGTCCCTGACCACGACAGCCACACTGGGACGCGAGGAGCACAGTCCTGTTTGCTGTGGGAAAAGCATCCTGTGAGTCCTCCTCAGCCTTCACCACCCTCGCTCCAGAGCACCAAGCTCTGCTTTTTGTTGTTGTTTGTGGCAGTTTGGTGGAGTTTCTTTTCTCTCTTGATCCTAATAAAAACTAAATGAAAGCAAAAAGCTTTGCAAAGGCGAGGACGGAGCAAGGCAATTAGTTTGTGCTCCTGAAAATTATTCACTAATTGTGCAAGGAGTTGTGTACAAAAAGGGAACTAATAAAAGAGATTTAATTTGATTCTGGGAAGGGAAGGAGAGCGGAACGAGCAGCAGAACGCAGCTGAGTGCTAATGGGCTCTGCTGGTGCTCAGCTCGTCCCTGAGCAGGTTCTGCCTGGCAAATATGGAATTGAATCGACTCATTTTGGGACTCTTAGAAAATTACCTGTGCTTGGGCAATTTCTTTCTCCCTATGGGCCCTGCCCATAGCCCAGTGCAACTCCTGGGCTGTGGGAAAGGCTTTGGGACAGCTTGAAGCTGACCTCCAGCTCATAGGAGTGATGTCACCTCACTCAAGGTTCACAGGCAACGTCCTGATATGCAGATAGGGATACTGAGGCATGAGACATGGGTGCACCCAGATCTGCATTGCCCTGAGCCTGCTGGGCTGGTCAGGGTGGGGATGAGAGATGGGTGTACAATCACCTGAGTCCCCAAACCTGCTTCAGGTAGCTGAGGAGTGCTTTGCAATCCAGATTCAGATATTCGTAAAATCATATAGAATCATGGAATGGTTTGGGCTGGAAGGGACCTCAAAGCCCATCCAGTTCCACCCCCTGCCATGGGCAGGGACACCTCCCACTGGATCAGGGGGCTCCAAGCCTCATCCAACCTGGCCTTGAACACCTCCAGCGATGGGGCAGCCACCACTGCTCTGGGAAACTTGGGCCAGGGTCTCCCCACCCTCACAGCAAAACATTTCTCCCTGAGATCTCATCTCAATCTCCCCTCTTTCAGCTCAAAACCGTTCCCCCTCATTCTATCCCTGCACTCCCTGATCAAGAGCCCCTCCCCAGCTTTCCTGGAGCCCCTTTCAGTACTGGGAGGCTGCTCTGGGAGCTTCTCCCCACCAAGTAATGGGCTGAGAAACAGGGAGGAAAGCCTACCCCGAAATGTCCCCAGGATGCTCAGGTAGCTCAGCAGGTACCCCTGGCACGTGGCTGTCCATGCCAGAGGTGTTGCCCATGGCACCACTAGTTCTGCAGGTTTTCTTTGGCTCGGCCTGGAGGAGGGAAAGCAACAACTTCTGTCAGGAACAAAGTGCCTGAGGGGAATCCAAAGGCCCCTTTGGCAATGAGCTGTGAGACAGAGCCTGAACATTATAGAAGAGTAGTGATTTTTCTGGAATATACTCAGTGACTGCAGGGGGAGGAGAGCTCTTGTGCATGTGAGGCAACAGGCTTTTGGAAAAATCAGTGCCAAGGTTTTCCCCTGACTTCTTCAGGGCTGAGACTGTGATATGTCCCCAGTGTCCCCTCACACATCCAACTCCTGCTTCTTGAAGACACCTCAATCCTGTAAAACCCCAGCGCAAAGCCGACGTCTCCAGACGCAGCTCTTGAGGCAGCAAATGAGCCGCTGCTGTATCTGAGAGCGCATCTGTATTGCTGCTCAGTTTTTAACAAACCCCTCCAAAGCCTTGGCAGAACCACTATGGATTTTGCAGCAGAAGTACTGGATCAGTCCCCACTACAGAGAAAAAATGAGGCAAAGCAGTTCTGGAATGTCAGTGCCTGCGCGCGTACGGGTGCCGCTACCCACTCACCATCACACCCTTCCCTCCTTCACTCATCTGGCTCCTCCATCCTCAGCTCCCCCCTCCTCCAGCACCTCAGCAGCCAGGAAAACGCCCGCTGATGCTCACTCTCAGCACCCAGCGTGATTCCAGCTGGCTGTGGCTCTTCAGCTACACCAGCAAAGTTGTGGGAAGCAGCACCAAACCAACCCTGTCGCTGGCGGATGCTGCTCCCAGTCAGCTACAGTGCCTCGCCAGGAAAAGCTGAACCTTCACCCTGGGAGCCTTTCCTGGATCCAGACACACCAATTAGTTTGCTCGGCTCTGCTACATTAAACAGATAATTGTTATGGATGGGTTCTGGGATATTATCAGTGTTATTCTGTAAATAATGACACCAGGGCAACCGCGGGCGCTCAGCATCGCTGGCTCAGCAGGCATCGCACTCAGTGCTCCTGCACCCCAAAATCCAGTCCTACCTGGCTGGGGCCAAGCATAAACCCTGCAAGAAACCCACTATAGGTGACTTTTTGTGTTTCCAGCCTCTTTAAACCAAAGAAGTGTTTTCCAACAGCGTTGCTGGGCCGTGGACACAGGGCTTGCTGTGGTGGAGGCATTATCCTTGCTCCAGGCTACACGGAGCAGCACCCAAGAGGATGCTCCAGCACCTGAAAGAGAGAGGTTCATTGTGCCCTGGGAAAAAGCCTGCTGAACCCAGCTTGGAATGGAAATATCTGGTGAGAAGCACAGGGAATTAAAAAAAAAAAGAGTCAAGATCAATAAAAATGTTTCATTTCAACTCTTTCTGAGCGCGCAGGGAGGGCTGTGTGATGGATGGGTTTATCGGGAAGGCAGCTCGATGGATAGGATCCCCTAAATTAAGTTGGGTGCATTTGGGGTGATTATTTTTTCTATGACAGTTTTGTTTCTCCTGCTTTCACGCCCATCGCAGCCTCAGAGCCCATCTCAGAGTGACAGGAACGAGCAGGACCCGGATGCAACACCTGAAACCGAGCACCTGGGAGCAGCTCTGCTCTGTTTTAGTGCTTCTCCTTGGTGGTTAACTTTGTGTCTGTATTCATCTTGGTCTCTTTGGTTGGAAAAAGCTGCAGGTGATGGGAAGGTAACTCCTGTCCTATGCCTGTCAGGGAGATTTAGCAGCTTCCCCCTCTATGGTGACCAATCCTGAAGAGTTTGGTAACTCCAAACAGTAGAATCATGGAATGGTTTGGGTTGGAAGGCACATTAAATCCCATCCAGTTCCAACCCCAGACACCTCCCACTGGACCGGGGGCTCCAAGCCCCATCCAACCTGTCCTTCAACACCTCCAGGGATGGGGCAGCCACCACTTCACTGGGCAACCTGTTCCACCTGATGACCTTCAGGGATGTGGACAAAGTGCTGCTGTATTTAGACAGCAGAGACATTAATCTCTGAGGTAGTTAATTACATGCTTGTTGGACTTGCTTTGTGCTCAAATGCCACGCGTGTTACGCTGCTTTTAAAGCAAAGACAGCCAAGAAATCCATGTTATGAACAAAATTACTCCTGTTCAGGTGAATGCATTCCTAAAATATTTAAGCTACTCCCTGTCTGTGTTTCAGCTGGAGGGCTTGGGGGAAGCAGCAGAGCACGGCAGGGTGAGAACAGGATGAAAGGTGCTGCTGAGAAATGGGAGGTGGCTGGGGGAAAGCACATCCGTGGTGTGGACAGCCTGCTACTGCTCTCCTTCTCTCAGGTATCGCCTCAGGGCTGGTCTAGGGTGGGTTCAGACCCATCCTCAAAGCACGTTTTGAGGCTGCAAACCAGGCAGAGCAACTTGGCCGTGCAGCTCTGGTGCTCAGGACCCACCAGCCTCCCGTGGGAGCATCCGACCGGGGTCTTTCACCCATCCACTGCTCCAAGGTGCAAACAAGGACAGAGCCGTGGGGTTGTGCCAGCATCCTCTCCAAGTCAGAGCCAGTCCAACTCACTCCCAGCCCCAGTGCATGGATCTGGTCACGTTTGCCCCTGTTATTTTCCTGCCATATCTCTTTTTGACAAGACCGATGACATTTAGGTTTTCTGAAAGCTTCAATAAAAAGCACTTTAGCCGCTATCGCCTCAATCTCATTTCCAGTCAAAACCTACCACCTTCCCCATCCTGGATTAAAATAAAGGCGTGGGATGCCTGACAGCCCATCACAGGCACAGCCCTGCCCGACAAATCACTTGCTTTGGGAACCCAAGGACAAAAGATTTGCTAAATGGCTCGAAAATAACGGGAAGAGTGGTGGAAAAGCTGATGGCAGCTGGGAAGGGTGTCCCAGGCTGGGCATAAAGGATGAGAGGTTTATACAGTACCTCCTTTAGAGGTATGAAATCAGATGGGAACACAAGCACTGCAGGTGTGGAGCTCAAATCTGTGTCTCCATCCTTTGTTGTTACCCCAAATTCTAATATTTTGACATTATAAAAAAGAAATAGTTTCTTTCAGTGCCACGATCATTCTGGCAGTATTGAGACAAAATGATCCAATGTTACAGAAACATTTCAACAGCTTCTTGATCAGATTGTGCTTATTAAAAAAAACAAAAATCAGCATCCTCGGAAAGTTTCTGGATTTCAGCTGTTTCCCTTGATTCAAAAGGGAAAAGCTGAGTCCCAAAAGGAAATTCCCAACCCCACCAGCCCCTCTTGCCAGAGCTTGAGGAGAGAAAGGGTGAGGTGCACTTGGGGTTGATGGACCCTCCGTGGAGAGAAGATGAAAAAACAACATCATCAATCAAAATCTCCTGTACTTTGTGCTTTTTAATTTCCAGGCTACCCTCAGTGCTGTGCCAGCCAGGTTCTGCCACTCCATGGATGTTCATATTCCCAGTGATGGAATTTTAAGACTTGATCTCCTTTTTCCCACACCAGGGAGTTGGAGAAATGAGTTTTCCCTGCAAGTCAAGATGTCCCTGCTGCATTTCCACCTGAAGACAAAATATTGTGGCTGCAGCAGTGCAAAGTGGTTCAAATCTCGAGCTCTGCTTAATTCCAGAGAGTCTGAAAACCTCCTCAGCACTGAGGTTCCAGCTGGGACGGCTCTGGGACCTGGGGACCCTGCAGGCATTCCACCCCCCTTCCAACCAGGCTCTCCTGGGAGCACCTTTCTTCCTCTCAGCACCTGAGAAACTCCATGTCCTCTCCTTGGGGAGGGAGGATGAGCCCACTTGGGCTTTTCCCCCTGTAGCAACAATTCTGTTCCACCTTTTAGGACTCTCTTTCAGCTCCAAATTCAGCATCTTGACCTTCAGCTTGGGCTTTTGCAGCGCTTTGAAGACAAAGCGTTTTTCACGGCCTTGAACCACGCAGCCAGAAGCAAGGAAAAAGGGAAGAAGACGCCAAGTTGCTCCTTCAAACTTTCCATAAGAGAAAAAGCCCTCGGGAGAAGCTGCCTTGAGCGAGCGGGGTGGAGTGTGGATGGGCAGAGGGGCCAGCAGGGCCGGTCCTCCCCATCCCCGTCCGCACAGCATCGATTCCCCGCGAAGCGGCGGCGCTGAGTGGGTGTCAAACGCTGGCAGAGCCAGGGTAGTGGCACTTTATATTCACTTTGCAGGGCTGTAAATGACTGCAGAGCAATGGCAAACGAGGCCCCTGAGCCCTCGGGGCTGTGCTCGCACGCCTGTGTTTGCTATCCAAAGCACAATAAACCACAACACGGGATTAATTTCGACTCCACATTATTCAGGTTCCTTGCTCGGGAAAGTCCTACAGGGCTGCGGCTCAGTGCATCTCATTTTCCTGCTTTGCCACTCACCACAGTATCAAAAGGTCCTTATTTAATGGTTGCTCCAATTTTATGCAGACAAATTGCCTTTGAACTCGAGGACTGTAAGGGAGGCTGCGGGTATTGCCAGGCTGGAAGTTTTGAGTCCTCAGGCACAGAACTAATCACAAAATCCCAAAATCCTCTCTTCTCCATGACTCAGTAAAGCCTCCAAAAGCTCCCTCTTCTTTGCTCTTTCCCTTGCATGGCTCTTTCCTGCGGCTGATGAGACAGCACTAAATATTTAGTGCATCTCCAAGGGCTTGATGAGGGGCTGCTTGCCTTGGCCACGCCCACCCTGGCTCATGAATGCCCACAGGGATAAATTCCCAGCCTGGTCAGATGCTCCTGAATTACCTGTTCAAGCCTGGACCTTGACACACACATTGGGCAGGGGATGAAAGGAGATTGTGGTGAGACGGTTGTTGGTCTCAAGTAACAAGAGATAGGACAAGAGGAAATGGCCTCAAGTTGCACCAGAGGAGATTTAGATCGGATATTAGGAATGATTTCTTTTCTGAAAGAGTGGTGAAAGCACTGGGTGAGGCTGCCCAGGGCAGTGGTGGAGTCTCTGTCCATGGAGGGGTCCAAAAATGTGTAGAAATGGTACTTTGAGACATGTTTTAGCAGGCATGGTGGGGTTGAACTGGATAATCTTAGAGGTCTTTTCAAACCATAATGATCCTATGATTCTATGTATCACCACAATCCTTTCCAGCCCTGCTTTCCACTGCCAGCAAGATTCCCTATGCAGGGCAGAGCATCTGATTCTACCCATGTGGGCACTGCTCGTAGAGGGAGTGCAGAGAGACCCTTGGAGAGAAGGAAACATTTCTCCTCTTCCCTTCCAGGCCACCCACTGAACCCCAGCCCCCCTGGGCAGCCTGTCAGGGATATAATGGGATCACTGATACATCCCTGCCCACCTTTGCCCTGCAAGATCAAACCCTCGTGGTCTCTCGGGAAGGACAGGGTTGGATGGGTTTCCAACATCATTTCAGGAGATGAGTTCAGTCAGCGTTTTCCTTGCTCCCCTCCCAGCTGGGGGGAGAGGTGCCCTGACCCACATACCAGCACTGCTGCTTTCAGGGACGAGCCCCGATGGGTCCTGGGGAACAAAACCAGGTCAGCCCAGCACCGCGGGCACCCCTGTTCTCCTCCCTGGCACCTGGGAAGGGAAAGTAGGGCAGGAGGAGGATGTGCCAGGTCCCCACGTCCCTGCCCCATCACGGCCCCGGCTCCTCCAGCATTCCCCATCCCCAAATCCTCCTCCCCAAAATAAGAGAACAACCTTTGAGTAAACCTATCTGGGGAGGAATTGACTTAAAGCTACTGAGCTAATTCCATATGGATGTGATTCCCCCCACTCTTCTGCTGCTGCATCTCTTGAAATGCCCTTCGACTCCTTGCCCCCTTTCCCCTCGCCTTTTGCCGGAGCGGGCAGGGGAGATAAGGGGCCATTGGTATGCTTTGCAGAGACTTTGGGACATCGGGGATTTATTTTAATCCAGTCCATTAATCAATTTCTCTGTTGAAATTGAATTAACTGTCTTTCATCAGCGTTACATCCTGGGACTTGAAAACAGTCGGAGGCGCAGAGGAATGCAGATGAGGCGGCAGCGCTGCCTGCCCCCACAACCCTGCCTGCACCCCCCAAAACCTGCCTGTAGCCACAGCCCTGCCTCTATCCACATTCCTGCCTGCATCCACAGCCCTTCCTGCACTCCCCAAAACCTGTTTGCATCCACATTCGTGCTTACTCTGCACTCCTCCCTGTATGCTCAGCCCTATCTGCATCCCTGTCTACCCTGCATCCCTGCCTAATGCACAGCCCTGTCTACCCTGAATCCCTGCCTGCAGCCCCCAGTTCTGCCTGCACCCCCCCATACCTGCCTGCATCTGGATCCCTGTATACCCTGAATCCCTGCCTGCACCCTGCAGCAGCCCTTCCTGCATCCACATACCTGCCTGCATCCGCATCCCTGTCTGCAGCTGCATCTCTGCCTGCATCTCCATCCCTATCTGCATCCAAAGCCCTACCTACAGCCCAGCAGGCCTGCCTGCATCCCTGCCTACCTTATATCCCTGCACTAATCCACAGCCCTGCCTGCCCTGCAGCCCTGCCTGCACCCCCCTAGCCTTGCCTGCACTCCCCTAGCCCTGCCTGCATCCACATCCCTGCCTGCACCAAAGCCTGGGCTCTGCAGAAAGGCCTTTGGAACTTGCCAGGTCTCAGCAAGACACGAAGGCTCTTGTCAGCCCCTAATTGGGGAATGAAGCAGACAAGGCATCATCCCACAGCTCACCCAGGACTCCTCTCCCTTTCTTAACTAAACAAATTCACCATTGACTCTCGCTTCTTTCTATTCCTCGTGTTGGGAAGGGTGGGGAATATTCGCTTGAAATGCAATTTAAAATGAAAGCAAATCAGATCTGGCTCCCTGATTCAAAGACAAAATGCTTATTACTCCGCTCTCCCTGCCACTGGGATCTCTAATGCTATGGAAATTCAACGGAGCTGAAAGAAACAGGTCCTTGCATTTCTGCCTGGAAATCTCCCTTTCCCACAGCTCCTCATGGGATAATTGAAAGTAATTGGGGACAATGACGACTGTCAAGGACTGAACAGGAAGATGATCCCACAGTGGGAACACCTCCTGTACAAGGACAGATTGGGAGAGTTGGGGTTCAGCCTGGAGAAGAGAAGGCTTCAGGAAGATCTTAGAGCAGCCTCCCAGGACTAAAGGGGCTCCAGGAAAGCTGGGGAGGTTTTTTCATCAGAGAGTGCAGGGACAGGATGAGGGGGAAGGGTTTTCAGCTGAAAGAGGGGAGATTGAGGTGAGAGTTTAGGAGGAAATTCTTGACGGTGAGGATGGGGAGGCCCTGGCCCAGGTTACCCAGAGCAGTGGTGGCTGCCCCATCCCTGGAGGTGTTCAAGGCCAGGTTGGATGGGGCTTGGAGCCCCCTGGTCCACTGGGAGGTGTCCCTGCCCATGGGTTGGAACTGGATGGGCTTCGAGTTCCCTTTCAACCCAAACCATTCCAGGACTCTGGACAATTCACACATGGTCCTTGTACAGCTTTTTCCATCTTCTTTATGTCACCACTGCCTCATCCTCACATCAAACCCATCCAGAGATTCCTCTGGTACCCTTTCTGCTCAGCTACCTCCATAGCTCGATCCAGCATCCACCTGGATCAATAGGAGCTCCTCTGTCCGCATCAATAGATATTGGAGCAGAGAGTAAATACGGGCTCTGGGTAATGGCTTTATTTTAATTAGGCTGCAGCCTTCCAGTCATTAGTTCTCGACAGCTTAACTCAGAGCAAGGTGCAACCAAGACCCCACTAGAGCAGATTAGTTTCCTACCCTGATTTAAGAAGCAAGGAATCAGAGTAGAATTTGCAAAAGAGTAACGCTGCTGCATTATTTAAAAATTTGCTGATGAATAATTTAGTCAAATGAGTCTGTGAATGTTAGACAATATCACATTAAAAAATAAATCAATTACAATATACAGAAAAAAAACCCTTCCTTGGTTCATTGAAAAACACTGCAAAGGCAAAGAATATTCCCTTTATTAAAAAAAAAAAAAAGGAGACTTTTAAATAAGAATCTCTTACAATAACCGAGCTGCTACCTTAAGCATCTCATTCTCAGAGGCACAAAAGGGAAGAAGGATCCTTCTCCCTCAGCAGCTTCTCTCCATTAAAATTCCTATCCCATTTTGGCAAGGTTAACTTTGAACCTGCCAGGCATCTTGGCTTAAGGAATGGTTAAGTTAATTGTCTGGAAATACACCTAAATTAGCATCTATTTGGGTCCAGAGGAGGCCACAGAGATGATCCAAGGGCTGGAGCTCCTCCTGTATGAGGACAGGCTGAGAGAGTTGGGGTTGTTCAGCCTGGAGAAGAGAAGGCTCTGGGGAGACCTTAGAGCAGCCTCCCGGGACTGAAAGGGACTGCAGGAAAGTTGGGGAGGGGCTTTTTCCAAGGTCCTGGAGTGACAGGACGAGGGGGAATGGCTTTGAATTGGAAGGGGGAAGATTTAGATTGGATATTAGGAAGAAATTCTTGACCGTAAGGGTAAAGAGGCCCTGGCCCAGGTTGCCCAGAGCAGTGGTGGCTGCCCCATCTCTGGAGGTGTTCAAGGCCAGGTTGGATGGGGCTTGGAGCCCCCTGATCCAGTGGGAGGTGTCCTTGCCCATGGCAGAGGGGTAGAACTGGATGGGTTTGAGGTCCCTTCCAATCCAAACCATGCCATGATTCTATGATTCAGCCCATGCTTTGCTCAGTTGCTTCACTCAGCCTCTGCACCAGGATCAAAGCACTCAGCATCCCTCCCAGCATGAATGCTGGGTATTTAGGGATCACCCACAGCTTCAGGGCACCCCAGAGCATCCATAAAGCCTGTGGAGCTGGGAGAAGGCACCTCAGCACCCACCACAGTCCTCATCTACAGTCGGGATGCTGAAAGAGCACGTGGATACCAGCTCCCTGTTAATACAAAAGCTCCTTGAAGCCAACAGCCATAAAGATATTACATATATATTTGTGTATAGTCTCCTAAATACAGGGACAGACTGGCAGCTGAGGAGCTGCTAAGGATAAAAGGAATTACATTTTCTGCCTGCCTGTGCAGAAGTTGGGTTTGGGTTGGTTATCACTTTATTTGGGACTGGAAGGGTTTAGGGAGAGAGGGAATTAAGGCTTCTGCAGAGAACATCAGGCTGGGGCATTTGGGTGTTTAATTGAATCCTGAGAATAGGTTAAATGTTAAGCCTGTTGCTGCTGGTGGTAAGTGGTTGTTGCCTTCACGGAGCAGAGCTCTGTGTATCCTGAACTCCAGCAGCCTGTGAGGGCAGTGAGAAAGACCAAAGGCAGTGGGAAAGACTGAGGGCAGGAGGAGACAGGCTCGTGGCAACACCACATTCTCCTGCCAGAGTCCCCACAATGCTCATCTGATGAAGGGCACTGAGTCCACAGGTCCTGGTGTGGTTCCAGCCAGCCCAGTTGGTGCAGAAAGGTTTGATGGGAACCTTTGTTCCAGATCTTTTCATTTAAAGATAAAGGACCAGGAAAACGCTCTATTTCCAGCCTTTGCCTCCTCAAATTGAGGGTGGTTTTCTCCTCATCTTCTTCCCTCCCTCCTGCATTTGTGGTTCATAAACAACCTCTTTCTGTTGAGCTCTCTGTCCAGCTCTGGCCTCTCTCCTCTCTCTGCCCCAGGCTCCTCTGCTATTTATTCTTGAGCACAACAGCCCTGCCCATAGTGGGGCATTCACCAGCTGCTTGGAGCCTGTATTTCTGTGAGTACCACAGAGCAGGGGCTGGGAGGGACACAAGGCTCCTGGTAAAATATTCATTGTTCTCTTCATCCATGTGTCACTGCCCAGAAATCAGCACAACTTCTCCCAGAAGCATCCTCAGCGGATTGGGACATTGGATTTTATCTTATTCTAGTGTCCAGTAGGCCAGGTTTTAACATGAAATATGACAAAAAGGGGGAATATTTCATTCTAGAACAAATGGGATGGGGATATTCCTCACCAGGTTCATCATTACAACCGAGAAAGTGCATTGTATACACAAACCCATGGGGAAAAATAAAAGGGTTGTCATGAAGCGACTCAGGCAGGTGGAGCATCACCTCTTCCACGGAGCAAAGCGCATCTGAGGAGCACTGAGCTCCCATTCTGCCCCAAGGAACGGGCCCAGCACCCACAAAGATGAAATCAGGGGAGAGCAACGCTGCAGGAAGGAGGAGGCCTTGGGCTATTTTTCATGTTGAAATGTTAGAAAGCACAGAGATCGTATTAGCTTTTACAATTGCCTTCTGCTCGCTGACCACATCCTGATAAAGCACAAAGATGTATTACCAGCTACCAGGGTGCGTGCAGGAGGAGGGAGAGGGAGGCTGCTGGGGCTTTAAAAGTCTCAAGTCTCCTGGTTTTGCTCTTTCATAGAATCATTAAGGTTAGAAAATACCTCTAAGAACAAGTCAAACCACCAGGTCAACCCCACCATAGCTGCTAAACCGTGTCCCCAAGTGCCACATCTACACGTTCTTAGAACCCCTTCAGGGATGGAGACTCCACCACTGCCCTGGGCAGCCTGGGCCAGGGCTTCACCACTCTGTCAGTGAAGAAATTGTTCCCAATACCCAATCTAAACTTCCTCTGGTACAACTTAAGGCCATTTCCTCTTGTCCCATCGCTTGTTACTTGGGAGACCAACACCAACCACAGCACAACCTCCTTTCCAGGAGCTGTAGAGTTCATCTGGCTGTCTGGGAGAAGAGTGGCACTGGAGAGAGATCAGGTGCCAACGAGATCCATAAAATCCCATGATGGAGACAGAAATTTGGAGCCAAACCAGTTAAAGCACCAGCATCCACTCAGGATGCTGAAAGGACTGCCCACAAAGTTGACTCTGCCCTTTCTGACTGGGAGATTCCCAGCAAAGCCAAATCACCAAAAAATAACCCAAGGCTGTCAGTCTGTCCTGCAGGGTCACAGCCAGAACTGCAGAGAGGAGGCTCAAAACCATGCACTGAGCTGCTGGAGCTGGGTTTAAAGGTGCTCAGAACAACATCCCAGGGACAAAAGGAGACACGGATCTCCCTTTCTACTCCCACACCAGCATCTCTGCAAGGGAAACGGGTCAGGACTGAGCACCTTAAATTCCTTGGGCTTTCTGGAACTGCAGGAGAAATGGGCTTCTCTGTGTGTTAATTAAATCATAAGAGGAAATGATAGCGTGGATAAAAGCAGCAAGAGTGGAGCTGCTGCGACCTGCGCTAACGACGGCTGATTTTGCATTAGTGTGACAGCCTTGGGTGAGCAGACAGGAATATGCTGAAGCAGAGGCTTCTGTCAAGCTCAGGCCAAAACACATCTGTGAATAATTGAACAATATTCACGTCAGAGGAGTCAGCAATTTAGCACCAGCTTCCTCCGCAGGCGGGGAGGAAGAGGGATGGCTTTTGGAGAGGGAGAGGAGACAAAGCTGGCTCCAGGTGGGATGTGAGCACCTGGAAAATGTGACGTGCAAAGGTGATGTTTGGACCTCATGAGTTCATGCACGGACAGATCTCACTGTGCAGTGACCAGGATGCAGCAGTGGATGGGAGAGAAAGCCAAGAGGAGGAGGGAGGTGGTGGGGAAGGGTGATAGTTGTAAGAGCAGCTGCATCATTTTTCTCTCCTAGAAAGGTCAGAGGCAGCCAGCCCTATCAACAAGGACCTTTGGTGGAGAAAATTGCCTTGTGAGAGGGCAATTTCCAGGAGTGACACTCTATTGATTGCACTGACTGCCCACTGGTGTCATTTAGGGACCGTCAGGCTGCCGCCCCGGTGCCTCACCCTGTGACCCCAGGCTGCCCCTCACCCTACTGCTTCACAGCTTGATGGGGAAAACACAAAATAACATGAAAACTGCTGTAAAAAAGAAAAGGATGGCCATGGGATAGAGCAGAGCTTTAATGTGATCAGCTAAACACAGATTTTTCCCCACTCTGCTCAGCACTGGGGCAGCTCCACCTTGAGCTCTGGGCACCACAGGATAGAAAGGATTTGGAGCTGCTGGAGAGTGTCCAAAGGAGGGCATGAAGTGAGTGAAGGGTTTAGAGGGGAAGTGTGGGAGGAGCAGCTGAAGTCCCTTGGTCTGTTCAGCTGGAGAAGAGGAGACTGAGGGGGGACCTCATTGTGCTCTGCAGCTTCCTCACAGGGGGAGGAGGAGTAGCAGGTGCTGAGCTCTTCTCTCTGGACCTGAGAGAATGGCAGGAAGATGCCAGGGGAGGGTTAGGTTGGACATCAGGAGAAGGTTCTTCCCCCAGAGGGTGGTGGAGCCCTGGAACAGCTCCCCAGGGAAGCAGTCACAGCCTGACAGTATTCCAGAAGCATTTGGTCAACAACCTCAGCCCCACGGTGTGAATGTTGGGGTTGTCCTGTGCAGGGACAGGAATTGTACTTAATGGTTCTTGTAGGTCTTTTCCAACTCAGGTCATTCTATGATTTCTGTTCCCCCTGGATCTCCATCTGTAGGCTTTTGTGCCAAAAGGAAGGAGCCAAGGTGTGTGGAACAGCCTGGACTCCCTCAGGCTACTTTGCCATGGGAGATCCAGTGGAGAGAGGAGGGTTTGGGTGAGCCCTGGTCCTCATGCTGAGATTTGCCCACCAACCCCAAGGGCAGCTCGGTGATGCTTGGCTTTCCAAACCAGCCTGCCCACACAGACACCTGAAGGGTGAACTGGGAAACCAAACTGCTGCAAAGAAAACGATGGGAGGGGATGCAAAGGCTTTGCAACATCTTAGAGAAAAACCTGGGAGAGGCAAAACATTTCATCTTTGAAAGAATCCCTACTCTGGTTTTCAAAAGGCATCTTGACCTACAAAGCAACATCAGTGAGACTCTTCGATTGTTTCTTCCTGGCGTGTTTTCAACTGAAAAACACTCTATTGCAGCTTTTGCACTCCTGAAGCTCCAGTTCCTTGACAAAACCCCACTGGAATTGACTGTAACTGGTTTCCCTCTGGCCACACACACCATTTCCCACCGCCTGTGTTAGCACAGCAGAACAAGCACCTCACTAAAGCTCTGGCTCCTGAACACGTTCGTAAATCTGAGGTAATAATAGCGTGAACGATAGCGAATCTTCTCTCCGGTGTTCAAGGCTGACATTTCTCCTGCAAACATGGATTTGTTTTTCCCCTGAACAACCCTGTTTATAAATAAAGGCATCCCCCCCTCACCATTGGCCACACTTGAGGCTGCACAACAGCAGAACAAAGCAGAGAGAAACAGTTGGAGACTTCACAAAGAGCAGCACCGTAAGAAGACAACGTGGGGTTCAATTGCCCAGGTGAGGCCGTGGTGCAGCATCACCACTGCTGTTCCCATCATAGAATCATTAAGATTGGAAAATATCTCTAAGGTCATCCAGTCCAACCATCAGCCCATCCCCATCATGCCTGTTAAACCGTGTCCCAAAGTGCCACATCCACACATTCTTTGGATGGAGACTCCACCACTGCCCCGGGCCAAGGCTTCACCACTCTTTCAGTAAAGAAATTGTTCCTAATATCCAATTTGCACCTCCCATGGCACAATTTGAGGCCATTTCCTCTCATCCTATCACCAGCTGAGGTGCAAGAGCGTAGACCTCGGGGCAGGAGGGGAGAGAGAGGCCAGCGAGGAACTTGCAAACAGGACTTCTGTGCTTGATTTCCTCCAACACCCAGGGAGACATGCTCCAGCTTTCCTGGCAGCAGGACCAGCTCCAAAAGGAGCTGTGCCCACCCCTGGAGAGGAGAGGAGCCAACCTCTACCACCTGCACTGCTGGGACCTCAGCAGAGCAGGGATCTGCAGGCAGCAGGGAGAGGCTGGAGGGGCTGCAGAGCCCAGCAAGAGAGCAACAGAGGAGCAAGCACGCTCCAAGAAAGCCTCTGGGCTCCAGGCTCGCTGCCCATTTTTCAGGCTTATTTGCAAGCTGTGGCACAGCGAGGCAGGAGCATTATGTGCTCAAGCTACCAGAAAAGCAGGGAAGTGGAGGGGATGGCAGATTGAACGATGGCTTGGCCAGAGCTGTGCCAGGTGCAGGAGGAGCTGTGCAGAGCCTGGGGTGGGGACAGACGGTGGCATCCCCGGGACCTGCTCTTTGGGGCTGGCACTGCTGAGTGAACATCCCTTCTGTGGCGCCCAAGGGGAGCAATTCGGGTCCCTCGACTGCCAGCAAACACATCCAAGGATTAGCGAGAGATTAGGAACTGCTTTCAAAATGTAAAACCACAATAGAAGTGATAATTATTTAATAAGCAAGAGTAATAGTGAAAAGCAACCAGCACAGAGCATCCAGGATGCACAGGTCCAGATTTTAGCGAAGGGGTGGACAGCCTACACTGATCCTTCTCCCCTCCTCTCACTGCCTTCAGGCTCCACAGCCCATTCTGATCAATATCCTGTTAAACAGGGAAGAATCCCAAAGAAGAAAAGCTGGCAATGCCTCCAGGATCCACTGGGAGATGGGGAGCGAAGAGCAGAGCCCGTGGGATGCAGCTGGGGTTTGCCAGGGTTTTCAGGAGCTGTTACAGCATTAGTAGTGGTACCAACGCCAGCAAACAGCATTCTCAGTATTTTGAGGCACACAGAGATGACAGACAGAGCAACTATTGTTTCTCCCCAGGGTCCAGAGCATGGGGACCCCCCAAGAAGACCCTTCTCCAAGCTCCTGCTGCACCATTGCGGGTGCTGGGATCTGCAGTCCCCTTCCCCAGCTCCCCACAGCATCAGGGAGAGTGATGAAAAGCAGGAGGAAAGCGATGCACACGAGGCCCTGTCTACTCCTATAAACTGCTCCCACGTGGGGAGCCTGGGAAAGCCTCTGCAGGGCCTCTGAAGGTCTGGGGAGATGCTGAGCTGCCTAATTTGGCCGCATCCATCACCAAATCCCACGGCCGCTGGAAGGGGCCCCTGTGCCAGGTGCGCAGCCACGCTGGAGTTTGCACCTTGCTTACGAGTTGCTGGGGCTCAGAGCCAAAAAACCACCCTGCTGAGGCTCCCAGTGCTGCATCTCCAGACTGGAAATTGCAAGGCCCAGGAGGAGTTTATTATCCAGCCCAGAGGGGATTGCAATTCCAGTGCATGTTTGCAGGGCAGGCTGCAGCTGACACCCCTCTGCATCACATTGCATGTCCCCCTCCCCATGCTAGAGTGAGGAAGATGAAGGGCTGGGGGGGTGATGAAAACAGAGAAACTGGAGCTGCCACCTTCTCCTTGTGGGAAAAATCATCTTCAGCACATGGAAATAATCAGGATAAACATAAAATTAACATGTTTCAGCCAGATCTGATGTGCTCTCCCACCTCCAGACAGATGCTTTCCCATCCTCAGCATCCAGCCTTGGCTGGGAGCTGCCATATGGATTTGATTCTATGATTCCTGGAACTTGCTCTACAACACATGCAGAAAATAAGTTCTTTTCACTCAGACCCAAAATTTGCCCTTGCTCCTTGTTTCCCTTTGACCTATCCTGTTTCTCCAGCTTATTTAAGGAAATAATTACACCCTGCTATTGAGTTCCAGATAATTACTTTACAGAATCAAGTACATTTCTACAGGAAAGTTTTTCCCAGGCCTTGTCCGCCTGAGGAAGGCAGCTGACACAAGGAATAATCATCTTTTCTGCTGGCACTGAGATACCTGCTCCTGGATGCACAGCAGCACTGGGGAGGAGGCAGGATTTGGTCAGCAGGGACTGTGTCCATCATCTGAGCAGAGAGCGAGCAAAGGACAAGCTCTTCTCATAGAATGGTTTGGGTGGGAAGGGACCTCAAACCCATCCAGTTCCACCCCCCCTGCCATGGGCAGGGACACCTCCCACTGGATCAGGGGGCTCCAAGCCCCATCCAGTCTGGCCTTGAACACCTCCAGGGATGGGGCAGCCACCACTGCTCTGGGCAACCTGGGCCAGGGCCTCCCCACCCTCACAGCAAAACATTTCTCCCAAAGATCTCATCTCAATTTCCTCTCTTTCAGCTCAAAACCCTTCCCCGTCATCCTGTCCCAGCACTCTCTGATCAAGAGCCCCTCCCCAGCTTTCCTGGAGTCCCTTTCAGTCCTGGGAGGCTGCTCTAAGGTCTCCCCAGAACCTTCTCTTCTCCAAGCTGAACAACCCCAACTCTCTCAGCCTGTCCTCCTCGCGGAGGTGCTCCCGCCCTTAGATCATCTCTGTGACCTCCTCTGGCCTTGTTCCAACAGCTCCAGGTCCTTCCCGTGCTGCACGAGATGTACTGAGATGCTGGTGACACAAGAAATTCACTGCAAAACAGCTTGCACGTGAGTTTGAAGGAGACATTCCTCTCTTCCTTGGTGCAGAGCATCAGCTGGGTGGGCTTTGCTCAGAGAATCCTTCTCCAGGGCACCCAGCAGGGTTTGTTCACTCAGACTTTCCCCCTCCAAAGGGCTCCAGTAGAAATATCAGGCTCTCGTGGGGAATTTTGACACACGTTTCCATCACAGAGAGGTGAAAGCAACAGCAGCTTTAATGGAATATAGAGCAAAGGGAAAAAAAATATTAAATCAATCCAGTATTGAAAGGCTCTTTTTCCAGAATTAGGATTCAAGTGAAAACACATTTAAATAGCAACATTTCCAAGCGATGCGTAAAACCACAATTCCTGTGCGTAGGAAGGGAAGGAAAAAAAAAGGCAAACCCAACTTTCTTTCTCCAATTTGGTGGCTCAAGCCCAATGGTGGAAATGTGAACTCAGCAGGAAAACTGGCGTGTCCAAAGCAGGAGGCCAGATGCCAGGGTGATGGCCAGGCAAGGAGCAAGGGGGGCATTTTCCTCTGCCTTCCCGCAGGCTGCCGATCTTCCACGGTTCTCCTGGGGTATCCAGTGACTGTTGGTTGTGTCAAGAAGCTGCTGCCACCTCCTCCCCAGGCAGGAATGGTGTCTGCTCGGCTCTTCGGGGAGAGCAGGAGCAACGGCAGCAGGTTTAGAAACCTTAAATAAATCAGCACGGCAGCTCAAAGCAGATGAAGTCGCAGACGGTGCTCGCTGGCGCACGGTGGGAAATTAAAATTGATGCTGAGGTCCCAGCTCAGCAGAGCTGCTCTGACCCACTTGCAGGAGGAAAACTTCTTGTAAAGGGTCTGTTGGATGCTCTCTGCTCACTTAACTCCTGTGAGCCCGGCTCGTTCACACCATCCCAACCTCTGTCTGCTTTACAGGGGGCTGAGAGACCCCAAAGATCACGGAATCGTTGAGGTTGGAGAAGACCTCCAAGAGCATCAAGTCCAACCATCAGCTCAACAAAAAAATTGTGGGGGTTTTAACCAGCTGAACCCAGGATTGGAGCAAGAAGGAGATGGGAGACTCGGCCTCTCCCAAATCAGTGTGGGAGCACAGCAAGTTTGAAGTAGACATTTGTATCTGCTTCCTCGGGCTGAGAAAAGACTCTTCTCCTTGTAAGGGACCTCCATCATTAAAAGTGGGTGTCATGGCTTTGAGATATAAAGGTTTGGGTTGGAAGGAACATCAAAGCCCATCCAGTTCCATCGCACTACCATGGGCAGGGACACCTCCCACTGGATCAAGGGGGCTCCAAGCCCCATCCAGTCTGGCCTTGAACACCTCCAGGGATGGGGCAGCCAACACTGCTCTGGGCAACCTGGGCCAGGGCCTCCCCACCCTCACAGCAAAACATTTCTCCACAAGATCTCATCTCAGTCTCTCCTCTTTCAGCCTCAAACTCTTCCCTCTCATCCTATCCCTGCACTCCCTGATCCAGAGCCCCTCCCCAGCTCTCCTGGAGCCTCTTTCAGTCCTGGGAGGCTGCTCTAAGGTTTCCCCAAAGCCTTTTCTTCCCCAGGCTGGATAACACCAACAATCCCAGCCTGTCCTCATACAGGAGGTGCTCCAGCCCTCAGATCTTCATAGCCCTCCTCTAACAGATCCAGAGGAGCATAAAACACACAATGAAAGCCCATCCCTGGTCTTGTGTGACCATGCGTGCTCCTGTGTGTGGATTAGTCTCACAATAAAGGTCACAGTCCTGCTGGCTTCCTAAAATTGACTGGTCAACCCCCTCCCCAGCAGTGAGATGATCTCAAACTGATGCTCTTTCAAACTATGCCTCAGCCTCACCCACAGCTTGGGAGGGAATCTGGGTGGAGTGGAAAATAAAACATTAAGAAAAAAACCCACAAGAGACAGAGAAGAAGGGGAGGGAAGGCTCTTTTCATCTGTATAATAGCCTGTTTCTGACAAGGAGCCTCTGTTCTCCTCCAGTGGAAAGCTTTTAAGAGCCCCGAGAAGGACAGGCAATTACAGGATGGTTCGTGCACCTGATGGGGTGTTGTTCCAAGTCACTCCTCGGTGTCCCGGGCGTTCTGGAGCCTGGCCGTGGTGGGCTGATTGGAGAGGGCTGGGTCCCTCCGCAGCCCGGCCTCGCCCCCCTCTCATCCCGGTGCTAATGGTCCATTAACTCCTGGAGAGGGGCAGGTGGAGGACTCTGCAATTAGTGAGTGGCATTAAAGCTGTTCATCAGGTGCACTCCCAGCATCGGCTGGAGGGGAAGTTAATGCTCATCAACAAAAAAAGCACTGAGAGCTCTAAAGGGCAAACCTGGGAGAGAGGGGAAGCGCGTTAATGAGTTTGGTTGTTGCTAAAAGAGCAACTGAGAGCTGCCCCCACATCCTTCCTGGAAGGGATGAGCACCCGTGGGGGCACCTCCCTGTGGCTGTGGGTACAGGTCCTGCTCCTCAGAGGGGACAGGTGAAGGATGGGTGGGTTTAAGGTATCAAACACTTCGTGGAGCCCAGGTTTGTAGGAGAAATTGTGGCCAGCAGGACCAGGGCAGTGGTTGTGCTCCTGCATTCAGCTTTAGTAAGGCTGCATCTCAAAAACCATCCTGTAATGCAAGTGTTATCAGCTGGCAGCAATCCCCAAAGTACCTGGAGCAGCATGGGATGAGCTCATCACTGCTGCCAACAGTGGTGCACAAACCCTTGTGCCATGGCCAAGAGCTATTTGGGGCACCTCTGGGTCACCAAGAGCGAATGCACCCTCCAGAGCATCACCTGGAGCCAGAGCTCTGGGTGCACCCAGGAACACCTTTGGGAGCCTCCTTTGCAGGCACGTCCCATCCTCAGCAGGGTGGGGATGACAGCGAGGGGAAGAGCTTCAAAACAAACCCATTGAAGGCATTTCAAACAACACCCTGCCCGTCTCCTGGAGATCAAACCGACGGCGCGGAGCCGCGCTGCTGACTCATAACGCTTCATTAGCAATTCGCCAGCAATTAATTCATCTCTCGAGGATGTTCGGTCACTTTTATACACAGAGAAGCCGATTTTCATCTCGCTCACGCTGGCTTTGTATTAGTGCAGCTCTGCTGATTTCAGCGGGACCGAGTTGCTTTGCAAGGGGCCATCTCGGCACCTTCTCCTCCTGCCAGGAACCAGCTCCTCCGTGCAGAGCAGTGGAAAAAAAAAGCCCTGCATTCAAACAACCTCTGCTCTCTCTTTGATTTTCTGCAGCTTTCTCTAAAAGAGCTGAGCCTGGTGACTTTCTGAGGCGGGGAGAGGATGCTAGACAGGCTTCTGGTTTGATCCAGACTGACAACGCTTCCGCTCCGCTGATGTTTGTATCGAGTACCACAAGGCAAGGGAAATCAGGATTTTCCTTTTGAATCAGTACTTAGCGTGCTTACAAGGAGCTGCCAGGGTCACTGAACGGGAAAACCATTTCATTCTCCCTAGAAATAGTCCATTACAGTGCCACTAAGCAGTGGGAGCACAAAAACCAGATCCACCTTGACTCACTTCCCAACCCCCAGCCCCACCGCCCCCTCAGGGCAGCCTCTCCAACTGAAGAAGCACCTGGAATAACCCCTGGAGTGCAAAAGATTCACAGGGCACCCAGAAAAATAGATCTTCGGAAGAAATACTTTGCTGTGAGGGTGGGGAGGCTCTGGCCCAGGTTGCCCAGAGCAGTGGTGGCTGCCCCATCCCTGGAGGTGTTCGAGGCCAGGTTGGATGGGGCTTGGAGCCCCTGATCCAGTGGGAGGTGTCCCTGCCCATGGCAGGGGGATGGAACTGGATGAGCTTTGAGGTCTCTTCCAACCCAAACCATTCCATGGTTCTATGAAAAGCAGTCGGGAGGCAGCCCCAGCCGGGGGTGCTGCAGGCTCAGGGCTGCCAACACTGTCCCAAGGGGAGGATTTCAGAGAGACTCCAACCCAAGGTGCCTTGCTCCAAGGTTCCACTGATGTGCTCAACAATCTTTTTGGAGTGGGAAAAGATGCAGGCAAAGGGAAAGCCAGCCTTGGTCAGCAGAGGGGGAAAACTGAGGCTTTAAAAAGCTCATCTCCATTAAAGACTGCTCTTCCTACCAAGGCAGACACCACAGCCCTGCTCAGCCACAACCCCTCTGCCCCTCCGGGGGTATACTCGACCTGCAGAAGAGCCAGGCTGCCACAACCAGCCTGTTAGGATTTGTAAAACTCCTCTTAGTAAATCGGAATTTGGGGCCTGAAAGGACTTGACAATGTCCTTTTATTTCCCCTGCTGTCCCCAGAGGAGCTGGCACAGAATAGATGTCCTCTTTGATTCAGGGAGAGGATTCTTCTCTCTGCCTGTAATTGCCTGCTGTTTGCTGCTTCCCAAACGCAGCGCCGGGGTTTGAAAGGAAGAGGATTCCCAGGGCGGGCTGTGACAGGCACGAAAATTCAAAGAGGAGGATGCTCAGGTGTATGGGAAAGGTGCATCCCCCTTCACCCCCCCCCCCCCCCCCCCCGCATCTCCCCAGCCCAAAGGGACACACAAGCTCTGGCATTCCTCAGCCCAGAGGGATGCACCAATCCTGATACCTCCCAGCCCAGAGGGATGCTCTTTATACAATTTAAGGACCAAACCCACAGCCTTGCTGAGATTTTCCCTGGTTTCAGGTGCTTTATGTGGATGCAGGTCACGCTCTGCACCCCTATGCAAGAGCCTCAGGCTCTCACCATCTCATCCTGTCCCTGCCTGCCAGCCCCCATTTCTCTATTTTTGTGCCTTTCTTTTGTTCCGCCTTCTTTTTTAACACTTTCCCCCACTTTTCTTCCCCATATGTTACTTTAGAAGAAGAAGAAGTTGGGATGACAACCCAAAAGAGAAAGAATACACGCAGATCTGGGTCTTTCACAAAAAAAAAAAAACCCAACCAAGATTATTTTTAACAGGAATGGAAACAATTACCACCCTAATGGAACGCTATAATGAAGATTAGCTTGGGTGTTTTTCTACCAGTAACAGCTTCCATCACGAGGGAGAGAAGCAAAACCAACAAGAAAAGGGCAGTTTTTCTCATAACTTGAATTTGCAGTGATTTTCCTGCGACGCTCAGCCAGCTCCACGCTCCTCCAGAGCAGCAGCACAGGGCTCAGCCAAGAGCCCCTTCACCCCTGCTCCGGATTGGCTGCAAGGAGAGCCCCCGGCAGAAGAGCCTTCGGGGCTTTGGTGGAGGACAAAGGGGCTGGACTCACGCACACACTCCTCTGCCGAGCCATTCAACCTCAATCAGCTCCCATTCATCCTCTCCCCAAGCCCTGGGCTTCCTCTGAAAGCCCTTAATCATTTTTCTTATCTTCTGGATGAAAAGGCAGCGGATAAGGACAACGGGGTCCCCTTCACGTGGTGGGGACAGGAGGAGCACAGCCAGGATGGGGATGCAGGACGGGGGATGCTGAAGGGTGACAAAATTGCTCCATCCCATTGGAATTCCCGGACTGATAATAAGTTTCTTGCTCTCCCAAGCTCACCAGGGGTGCTAAACCAGAGCCTTGGCACCCACTAAACTGGAATAACCAATGGTGGCTGCGTGCAGTGAGCTCTCACCCACATCAGTGCCTCCACCTTCCCATCCCATGGGAGCTCATCCTTCCTCTCCTGTCCCCGCTCCCTCAGTCCTGACCCCCCCAGGTCAGCTTCTTTAGCACTTCAGCATATTTTCAATGTGAAATAAATGTTATTTTCTCACACGCCGGAGCCCAATTCATCTTCCTGTCAGGGGAAATCGCAGGGAGAGGGAGTCAGAGGCAGAACACTTACTGCTTACGTGCAGAAAAAAGGGATAACGCCACTGCTCACACAAATCCTGCCTTCCTTGTTTAATCGAGCTGAAACACGAGTTGGAAAGGCATTAAAAAAAAATAGGAAGAGGAAAAAGTTGCCTTGTTCTCCTCTCCAGTCCCTTTTGTTATGTCCAGAGCTACAGAACCCAGTGCGATTTTTATCTTTTCATAAACTTGGATTGAATCTGATGTTGGAAGGGCCACGGAGCACCATGCAATTAAACTTCCCCCTAATCCCACTCTTAACTCCGCAGCACCGATGGGAGATTAAGAACTAATAAAGATGACAAATGAGAGGAGATAAACGGCAGCTGAGGAGGAGGATGGAGGGCAGCGGGGCACCAGAAAAAAAGGCTTTAATTGTGTAAGCCATAACCCCAGTAACTCAAGAAATATGGTTTTCATATACTGCTGGGCAATTGGAGCTGTGTAAACTGATATTAAACACAGCCCTGGCTTCTGATGCAGCCAGGAGGGCCCAGAGCTTGTGGACAATACACTGACCCAAAGTCCCAAGGTCCCTTGCCCACCGCTCAGCCAGCCTTGCCCAGCATTGCAAGGTTTGCTGCTTCTCTGAGCACCCATGGAGTTTCTCTCCATCCAAAAGTGATTTTCCCCCCTATCGTGTGCATATTTTTGCTGCGTAAATCACACATGGGCCAGGGAAGACCAAGGAAACTGGCACAGGTTACCTAGAGAAGTGGAGGCTGCCCCATCCCTGGAGGTGTCCAAGGTTGGATGGGGCTTGGAGCCCCTGATCCAGTGGGAGGTGTCCCTGCCCATGGCAGTGAGCGGAACCAGTTGGGCTTTGAGGTCCCTTCCAACCCAAACCATTCCAGGATTATTTTCCCTAATACACCAATGGGTGCTGCTGCTTTTGCCATGAAATCAGATCCCTGCACTCTCCCTCCACAAGGAAAACAGGGCAAATTCCACCACAAAGAGCCCAGGGCACATTTCCCAGGGACCATTTCTCTGCAGTCCACGTGCTTCCCTCCCGTTTTTTCAAGCAAAACGGAATTGGCCCTGAGCAGGAGCTGCTGCTTTTAATTCATTTACCACTGACTCATGCCTCCCTTCCCCAGCACCCTGTTCCAACCACATGGCAAGCGGCACTCCAACGCACTGGAGCTATTTTGACACACTGAGTAAATATCAATTAATTCGTCTTTCAAAAAAAAAATTAAAAAAGCTTAATTGAAAAAATCCAGGTCCAGATTTACAGCCTGGCATTTGCTGTAAGAGCTTTGTTTTAAAGCTTGCATTTTTCAAATGGTGGGGATTTTACAGCTCCCACAAGGAAAAGCTTTCTCTAAAGGACCCATATGAGTCACTGAAGCCAGAGAAGGGAGAAAAAGGGCGTGAAATACCCAATTCTAGAAGAGTCTGAGCTCCCACCTGCTGGGGTAAAGAAGCAGGATAAGGGGGTTCCTGGACCAGCCTGCCTGAGGACCCTCAGCAGGAGGTCTGGGACCCCTTTGGCTGTAGGAAGTGGGGGATCTGGTAGGAAAAGGAGGGAATCTGATCCAATGGGAGTTGTCCCTTCCCATGGCAGGGGTTGGAATTGCATTGGCTTTGAGGTCCCTTCCGACCCAAAGCATTCCATGATGGATCCTACAATCGCATGGACTCAGGTGAGCAATATCCCTCTTCCTTCTGCTGCTCCAAAGCTCTTTTCTGGGGAACTTTATCTGCAAACCGTGCTCTGAACAAACCTCTTTGTGCCATTCCCAGGGACCAGACCTTCTCCCTGCACCCTCATCCCAGGATCCTGCTGCTGGTGCTTGCGTGGTCCCTCTCTGCCGTGGCACCGCTGACGCAATTGCCTTCCTTACGCAGCACCAGCGTGGGGAAAAGACCCAAAACAAAGCCAAAACTCATCAGCTAATTGTGTTTTAAAAGCAAATAATTGCATGACTCAAAGTGATTTACTAAATTAAGTCATTCTGCAAGGGCTGGGGGGTTTTATTTTATTTTTATTTCTTTTTCCCTGAAAAACAAAGCTTTAATGATGCCCCTGGCTGGGGGCGTGGGCAGGGGAGGCCGGCCCTGTGCCGCAGCCAAGGGAGTCTGCGTGGCTCCTGCTGGGATCAACTGCCTTGAAATCTGGGAAGGGTTCAGTGCTTTGCAGCTCCCATTGGGCTGATGCTTTGGTCAGGTTGGGAGGCTGTGAGGGGTTGAGCAAGGGAGGGAAATGCCACAGCTCCATTGCAGATTAGAATGGGTGGGAAGGGACCTCAAAGCCCATCCAGTTCCACCTCCTGCCATGGGCAGGAACACCTCCCGTTGGGTCAGGGGGCTCCAAGCCCCATCCAGTCTGGCCTTGAACACCTCCAGGGATGGGGCAGCCACCACTGCTCTGGGAAACCTGGGCCAGGGCCTCCCCACCCTCACAGCAAAACATTTCTCCCCAAGATCTCATCTCAATTTCCTCTCTTTCAGCTCAAAACCCTTCCCCCTCATCCTATCCCTGCCCTCCCTGATCAACAGCCCCTCCCCAACTTTCCTGGAGCCCCTTTCAGTCCTGGGAGCCTGCTCTGAGGTCTCCCCAGAGCCACCTTCTCTCCAGGGTGAACAACCCCAACTCTCTCAGCCTGACCTCATACAGGAGGTTCTCCAGCCCTTGGATCATCTCCATGGCCTCCTCTGGACTTGCTCCAACAGCTTCAGATCCTTCCTGTGCTGAGACTCCAGAACTGGACACAGGGCTCCAGGTGAGGACTCACCAGAGTGGAGCAGAGATGTTCCTGCTCACAATGCACACCCCGTGCACTCTCCTACTGTTCCAGCTCAACCATGAACCCCCACATTTATTCATAAGTCACCCAAGCACATTGAAATCCCAGAGTTTTGGCATAAAAGCTGAAATGGTTCAATGGTTCTATCACTTGGTCCCTGGTCCCCACAGAGCATCACCCTTGCAGGGCAACAAGTGGACAAGGAGGAATTCCCATCCTCCAGCAAGGAGTCATCAACAGAGACAAAATTCCTTCAACAGCCACTTAGCCCAGAATTCTTTTTCCCCCTCACTACTGCATGTTGGACGCTTCCTTCTGCATTTCCCAGGCTGCAATGTTTTTTATGATTTTAGAGAAATTAGCTTTTTTTCCCCAGCAGGATTTGCTGTATCCATAAAACCAGATTGCAAAGGCAAGTTCAAGACCGGGGGCGGCTGAGCCCTCAGCTCCTTTCCCTCCTTTGACACCTTCTAATTAGGGTTACCCTTCGGAGCAGCATGAAACCAGCCTTTTAATTACAAGGGAGAAGGCAGAATGTGTGAGACTCTGTATTTTTAGTCAGCATGAATAAACAGACATCCAACACCTTCCCCTCCCCTCTTCTTCCTCCCTTCCTGCTCTTCACAGCTGCCCCGAGCTGAGAACTTCAGCGCTTACGAGTGAGAAAGGGATGGGGGAAAAGGTTAACCAAGCTGTCAGAAAGGGTTTCTTCCCCTTTTCTTAAGGCAGCAAAGCAGCAAAATGTGTTTACTGTTGGGCGTTGGGCAGCTAACGAGAAGGAGGTGCTCTGCCAGGCTGACACTAAGTGCCTCTGACACCGATGACGGCCCTTTGGTAGCAGCAAATTCACCCGGTGCCTGAACAGATTATTTCAAGTGTCTGTTGCCAGAGAGCACCACTTTGCACATATTCTAATGTTTGAACTGCCTCATTTATCCAGCTCCATATCCAGGGCGTTTCGCATGGTGCCAGGGACGCTGAGGAGCATCGGAAGATGAAAGCTTTGATTTCGGATGCTTTCTCGCGGCGTATTTGCAAGGCAATGGATGCAACAAGAGCCAGACACCAATTTAAAGGTTGTTACTGGTTTTAAGCAATTTTGCAGCATTTCTTCCCTTATCCCCAGTCACCCAGAACTTGTTCTTGGAGCAACCAGCACTGCTGATGCACATCCCAACAAGCCCATGTTGCAGGGCGTTGGCCCCATGCAGTTTCGAATGGAAAAGCCCTATGGGTGCTGGGTGCACGCACAGGCTGCGCCTCCTCTGCTTCCCAACGCAGATTCCCCTCATTCTGGGGCTTGCCTTCCCATTCCCAACTTCATCTTCCCATTTTTAAGACCCCACACGGGTGTTTCCCAAACCCAGGCAACCCAGAGTACTGAGGAAACAGCTCCTGCCTAAGGGGAAAACAGTATTTCCTCCCCCGTGGTTGGAAGGGAAGCAGGAAAGCTTCCCCCATCCCTTGAATATCACCCTTGGAGGTTAGAAAAATGCCATGGAGCCAGGAGAGATGCTACAAGACAGACCACACAAGGGGAGATGCTGGATAAGAAACATCTTTGCATTGCAAGCAGCACCAATTCGTTTCACTCTCACTCACATCGCTTCAGTTCTGCTTCTGCTATTGTTCAGGGCAACCACGTGGGTGCTCAAAGGACCTGGAGGTGCTGGGGACAGGGTGGTGCTGCCCCAAACCCCCATCTGCTCCTCAGCTTCCACAGCATCACAATAGAGCCCTGGGATGTCCTATGGATGGATGTCTAAGCAAAAATCACCTGGGAATGGAGAGCAGGGATGCAAGGAAGAGACAGAAACAGGTCTGGAAAAAGAATCTGCAGAAGAAGAAGCTTAAAGAGCTCCGGCTGCTCAGTTTATCAAAAGGACAGCAGAGGTGACTTGATTGCCAGGAGTAAGTACCTTCCTGGGAGAAAATACAGGCTATTAAAGCATCTTTAATCTACTGAAGAAAGACATAACAAGAGGCAGGAGTTGGTCGTGTCTGGCTTTAGTTTCCCTCTGGAAAAATAAGGTATGTGTTTTAACAGCAAGTCTGATTAACTAGAGGAGAGGACACCAGCAAGAAGGATGAATTCTGCAGTTTTTAATGATTGCAAACCCAGACCAGGTCCCTCTCCAGGCAGAGGTCATCCCTGCACCCACCTCTGCAAGGGTAACTGGGTGAATTAGGAAGGTGTAGGACACACAAATAGCCAGAAATCATTATTTCCAGATTATTTCACAGTCCCTTTTGAGGTTTGAGCTCCAACACAACCCAGACTGCCCCTCCAACGCTCACCTAGGAGACCTGGAAAACAGCTTCATTTTGCACTCCAGGACTAAGAGACACCACCCACAGAGTCATCAGGGCTCACCAATGTCTCACACATCAATCCACCCCCAGAAGTTGAATGCGTTCATCTCATTTTACTCACAGACAGGGTGCAGTCCTGGGGGTTCCCTTGGACATGGTGTGATGTCGACAGGTGACTCGTGACCCCTCTTGGGTTGGTTTGGTCTCCAGGATTCCCAGTGCTCTTGTATTTTCTGCTGTGCCGATGGGTTGGCTTGGAACTTGCATGGTGAAACCTTGGGGAGCTGAAATGTGGATTCCCCTTTTTGCAGCACAAGTTTACCAATACAGAATTGAGGATAAAACCCAACAAGGTGGTTCAATAAGGGAATAGGTCCACTAAGCCTGGTGGTTGAGGAGAGCTGGTGGGCAGCTTGAGAAGCTCCTACCCAGCAGCAGGGACCTGCTTTAAAGGCCCTCCCTCCTGCTTCCCAGCAGATGCAAATTGTCAAATCAATCCTTTGCAGAGCCACTCATCTACCAGGGCTCCCCAAACCTCTTCAATCACATCATTAGCACCTGGTACCAACCTCAGCTGCTGGGAGGAGGCAACCGCGCAGTCATGGTACCCTGATGCCATCGTGCATGTCACGGTTTAGCAGGTATGGTAGGGTTGGGCTGGGTGCTCTTAGAGTTCTTTCCAACATTAATGATCCCATAATTCTATAAAAAGTGCAGTAATGCCAAGGCTTCCCCCTGCTCAGGCTGTTGAGGAGCGCGAGGCAGCTGGAGCAGAAGCCATAAATCGTTCTGCTAAAGGACAAGGAAGCACCGTAGGAGCCGTTACCTTTTTAGGATTCAAGCAGCACAGATTAGAATGGAAATTACTTGGGAGTCTTGGCTGGGCTGGAACTTGTTCAGGGCTCAGCAAATCTCTTTGCTTCATCACCAGGTCATTGGTTTACTCGTTGCTGTGCAGGTTTTACGGTGCGTAGGCACCCAGGCAGCCAACAGGGCAGGGGGTGGCACCAACCCCTGGGAAATTCCATGGGGCAGGGAAGGTCCTGGGTGTTTGGGAAAGTAGATTATTATTAGAGATGGGAGATGGAGCTGGGGATGGGAGTGAAAAGAGCCTGACCCTCCTGTGCTCCCTCTTACCCAAGTGTTTCCCTGGCCACAGGGCTTTAAATGATGACTCGGCTTTATTTCCAGTGAGACCTTAAAATCCACCAGTGTCAGCCCACGCCTTGGCCCCCGGCCCCGCGTCCCTTTCCTTGTCAAAGTCCCATTTCTAAAGGACAAATTGCAGGCACTGCTTCTGCTCTTGTTCCTTGATTTTGGTGGACAAATTTTCCCAGATCTTCCCCGCACCAGAGTTGAGCGGTGCCAGGGAAGATAAAAGGATAAATATAATCTATAGAGGAGATATAAGTCCATATAAAAGAGTCGGTGAAGTCACTTGGCTCTGGGAACTCAAGCCTTAAATGCACCACACTGGAAGGTCACCAGGTTGGGTACCAGCCCTGGAGGGCTGGCAGGGATGCTCTGAAGGACTTGGTGTCGTCCCTGATGTCTGCAAAGCTGTTCAGACTTTTTAGCAGGAAGAAAGGCAGCTGAACAGAGGCATTAAAGTTCTGGAAAGGTAGAAATGCAATCAGACTCAGGGATATCCCAATATCCCATGGGTATGGTGCCAGTGCCACAGGGCTCAGGAGGAGCAGAGGGGGGCAGGGATGAGGATGGGGTGCACTTCCTGCCTCTGCCTGTGAAACACCAGCATTCCAGCAAGCCCTGCTCACACCTCGAGAGTGATGTTAATGTAAGCAGCTCTTGGAGTCATGGAATTTTTAAGGTTGGAAAAGCCCTCTAAGCTCATCCAGTCCTACCCCACTGTGCCCACTAAACCATGTCCCCAAGTGCCACATCTACACGTTCTTTGCAACCCTCCAGGGATGGAGACTCCAGCACTGCCCTGGGCAGCCTGGGCCAAGGCTTCACCACTCTTTCAGTGAAGAAATTTTTCCCAATATCCAGTCTAAATAGCCAATGCTGAACCTCAGCATCTGGATGAGATGAGGTCCTCGAGCAAGGGACTACTCTGAGAGCATCCACCCAGGCAGCTGGAAACCAGAGCCTGGCTCTGAGCACGTGGCTGGGAGCAGAGCACATGGAAGACCCAACCTCAAGGTCACAAAGAAGGGGTGTGACCCTGCTCTTGTACCCTGTGCTCAGAGGGGACACCCTGAGGGTTCGGGCACTGCCCCGCATCCCACAGCACCAGGAGACAGAAGCAGAGCACCTCATCCTGCTCTACACCCTCCTAAACACTGCCAACCCAACATCTTCATTCCTAACCCCTTGCAATCTGCGTGGGGACAAGCAAGTCAGGCTGAGCTGTGCTCCGAGCGCACTCCTCGCTTTGTATTACCCAAAGGAATGAGCCGCTATTATGAAATCATTAAATTAATAACTTGGTAATATAGGCAGATATATAAAACAATCTGCTCCTAGAACAAAAGAAATTACTACGTTCCAAACATTCATCATTTAATTTAACAGTGAATTAAAGCAGCATACATAATTTCACCCTCAAAATGTCAATAGCATTATGTAAATAGAGCCCGGCGTGCGGGTGCCGACAGCGAGCGCTGGCACTGCCTACGTGGGAGAAGGTGCCCAGGCAGAGGGGAACTTCCTTTGGCACCCACTGCCAATTGACAGGGAGGTTTTTCCTTTTAATTAAGGATACACCTTCCAGAGAAGAGCAATGAAGCTGGGGAAGGGGATGGAGAATGTGTTATGGGAGCAGCTGAGGGCCCTGGGGCTGTTTAGCCTGGAGAAGAGGAGGTTGAGGGGAGACCTCATCTCTCTCTACAGCTCCCAGAAAGGAGGTTGTAGTGAGGTGGGTGCTGGGCTCTTCTCCCAAGTGACAGCAGTAGAAGAGGACATGGCCTCAAGTTGTACCAGGACAGGTACAACTGGACGATTGGACAATTGGAAAATTTTCTTCACCCAAAGGGTTCTCAGGCTCTGGAATGGCTGCTCAGGAGGTGGTGGAGTCCCCATCCCTAAAGCAATTAAAAGGACAGGTAGATGAGTTTCTCAGGGATGTGGTTTAGTAGTGGACAGGTACAGTTGGACTCAACAATCTCAAAGGTCTTTTCCAACCAGGCAATTCTATGATTCCATCCTAAATATTCAAACCACTTTTGGGACAAGAAAGGAGAGGAGAAAAGAGAGGCAGCTTGGTTTGTGCTCAGGTGGAGAGAGCAAGCGAGGGACCACAAGGTGGTTTGGAGACATGATGCTTGCAGAGGTGGGGATGCAATGAGTCAGTGGGTGTCACAGGATCATAGAATTGCCTGGTTGGAAAATACTTTTGAGATCATCAAGTCCAGCTCCTGAAAGCTGCTGGGATGGTGGTGATATTGCAGCCCTGATCCTGCACACAACCACTCGGACCAGCCACAAAACACCAGCCCATACCAAGCATCACAATCCTTGCTGTGCCAACAACTCCTCGGGGAGAAATCAAAGCCCTGAGCCCCTCAGACCCCATTTCTCTACGTTTTCTACCCCTGATCCATCCAGAGGAAAGGAAAAGCTGTACCCAAACCCAGCATTTAAATCAGCCTGACTGCTATTTCACTTATTCTTTCTTAATTTTATTTCCATTTGTGCCACCTAATATTTTTCCCTTTTGTTTGAAATTAATTTGCTGTAATTTATGGGAACGTATTTTGATTGCTTTTGATTAAGTTTAACAAGCAGGAAAAAAAAAGTCTGCTGTGTTAGACATCAAAGCAAACAAATCCTTTTTCTGGGCCCGCTTGTGCATAATTAATAAACACTGTCACTCCTTGTACAGTAAATATATCTATTACATTACAATGAAATATGTGTTGTAGCAATTAATACACACAACCAAAATATGTCCTGGGTAAACCCACAAATATCTGGGAGCAGAAGTCGCTCGCTTGGGTTACACCTGGGTTTGGGGGCAATTCAGAAAGTGGGAGAAGTTTTCCTCTGGAGAGGAAAGGGAAAGCAGGGCAGAGGTTCTGCTGCAATCCCAGGAGCTGAAATTACAGCAGGGGCAAAAATTTAGAGCATCGCAGAATGGTTTGGGTTGGAGAGGACCTCAAAGCCCATCCAGTTCCACCCCCTTGCCATGGGCAGGGACACCTCCCACTGGATCAGGGGGCTCCAAGCCCCATCCAACCTGGCCTTGAACACCTCCAGGGATGGGGAAGCCACCACTGCTCTGGACAACCTGGGCCAGGGCCTCCCCACCCAAATCCTATCATGCAATTACATCTTTCTGGCAAAACCTCCTGTAACTCAGGCTGGGATCAGGGCAGCTGATTGTAACCTGGCTGCTCCCTGGGAGAGGCATCAGCTCAGGGATGCTTGGGAAGCTGTTCCTCTTAATCGCCCTTTTAATTGCCCTAAATGCCAGTTTGGGTCCATCACTCCTGAGAAATTGCTGGGGTTGAACCCTTTGCCAGCAGATAGTTGTCTCATACCATCAGATTTTACAGGTGGAGGGAGCAGAAAATAGTAAAGATGGGGGGGGGGGGGGGGGAATAAATATGCTGAAACAACGACAGCTCCTGGACAAGGGGGGGAAAAACAGCCCTGGCCAGTTGGTGCCACTTCTAAACACATTAAATATTTATGAGCCCTTGCTCATAGCTTCAAATGAGCTGTAAATTGAGCGGAGGTTATTTTCTAGGTAATTAAAAATGGAGAGAGATGGAGGGGACTGTTTATGGGAAGCCATAAAACCACAGCTACCATCAGTGTTACCAGGGCATCCCCCTCCGCTGCGTCCTGGGCTGTTGCATCTTCCTCTGCTGTGTCCTGGGCTGTTGCTTCCCACTTCCACTGGATCCTGGGTAGTTACATTCCCTTCTGCTGAATCCTGGGCTGTTTCATCCTAATTTCACCCTTCTGCTGAATCCTGGGCTGTTGTATCCTCCTCCACTGCATCCCAGGATGTTGCATCCCAGCTGATTGCACCCCTTTTGCCCATACATATTCCTGCACCCCCAAGTATTATATACCCATAGTCACATTTTCCCATTCCACCTGTAAAACTCTTTAGGATGAGCCAACAAACTGCTCTGGGCCACTGCTGTGATTTTCCAAGTGATGCTGGAACACCCAGAGGTCAAAATACAGGTTGCATCCCACCATAGGGCCACAGGGCTGGATCCTGTCCTGAGTGCTGAGTAGCCACACAGCCCCATGCTGCACCAGCTGGAGAGGAGTTTGCCACCTCCAAAACTCCTTTTAATTCCAGGGTTCAGCAAAACCCAACAGCCCAGAGACCATTTCCAATAACAGCCCCTTCCACCTCTGCACAGAGTCATTAACATCCTGCTCCACAGCAGGGCTCTAACTCAGCCTGTTATTAATGTCAGTTCTGCTGCAAACCTATTCCTGTGTAAATTAATCCTTCAGGGAGCAGAAACTTCCTGGACCGTGGATGTCTGTGCACCAGACTCTCTCTGCACCCCAGCAATCACGAGTGCTCCCCAGTTTGTGCTCCCAGCCCAGTCTCATTGTAGAAAGTCATCCTGATGGGACCAAGGGGGGAGCTGAGCAGCTTGGGTTGGGGGTCCCCAGTTGCATCCATCCATGTGGTGATGCAAAGACCTCATGACCAGGGAGAGGGGGAGCCAGGGCCCACGGACATGTCTGGCAGCTGCTGTAAGTCAGTGTGACAGCCCTGGCCTCGGGTCACCCTGGCCAAGAGCCTGAACCTTCCTCCCCGCTGAGCTCTTCTTCCTCCAGGTCACCCCTTTCCCAGCACCATTCCGGCCTCTGCACGCCCCCAGTGCATCTGGAGCTCCAGATAACTCTGGGTTTCCTCTTTTTTTGCTGTTTTTTTGCCCCTTTTGGCCAGCACTGTGGGGTTTTTTCATCCTTATGCTCTGATGCGAGGATAATCAGTTCCACCCCTTCCAAGAAACCCCAGAACACAGCGGAAACAAAATCCAAGTCCCAGCAGATGCAGCTTTGTGTTGTATTTTCAGGCTGGATCATGCTGGGGTTGGGATGTGGTGCTGGAGGAAGCAGGGCAGGAGCAAGGGGTGGACATCCTCATCCTATGATTTCTCCTCCACCAGGGAAAGACGTGGTGGCACCAGGTCCATCTCAGCATCTTCCTGGACCTACCCCACTGTGTGTTTTGGCTTGTGGCAGTGGCCCCTGCCTTCCAGACCCCACAGCACACGGACCTCTTGGGTGCCAGGGTGACCCCAAAGCCCTGCTGAGAGCAGGGGGGGAATCTTTCCAAGCTTCCCACCCACACATGCAGAGGCACTTTGCCTTTACTTCTCTCTCTGCACAGTTCAGCAGATGGTCAATGCCTTTAAAATAATCCAAACAATCCCTCTGAGGTCACGACACCACGGTCTTGCCTTCCAAGAGGTTTATTCACCGTTTTCTACCCAGTGTCTGCAGGACAGGTTGGTGGGCAAAGGGGAAGGCATGGATCCCCCATACGAGGACAGGCTGAGAGAGTTGGGGTTGTTCAGCCTGGAGAAGAGAAGGCTCTGGGGAGACCTTAGAGCAGCCTCCCAGGACTGAAAGGGGCTCCAGGAAAGCTGGGGAGGGGCTCTTGATCAGGGAGTGCCGGGATAGGATGAGTGGGAACAGTTTTGAGATGAAAGAGGGGAGATTGAGATGAGAGTTTAGGAGGAAATTCTTCACAATGAGAGTGGGGAGGCCCTGGCCCAGGTTGCCCAGAGCAGTGGTGGCTGCCCCATCCCTGGAGGTGTTCAAGACCAGGTTGGATGGGGCTTGGAGCCCCCTGATCCAGTGGGAGGTGTCCCTGCCCATAGCAGGGGGTTGGAACTGGATGGGCTTTGAGTTCCCTTCCAACACAAACCTTCCCATGATTCTATGTTCTCTTCTTGTTTCGGCAGCAGGACTGTAATTTGGGAAGGCAATGGCTTCACCCCTGCTATTGCACTGGGATTGCTCGGGATAAATCATGGCTGCATCCTGTCAGCACAGAGAAAGGGGGTTGAGGATGCCCAGCCAGGGCTCCAGGACACATGCAATGATTTTTGCCTCTTGCTAATGCAGAGGAACAGGAGGGGAGTGAGTGCAATTAGAAAGAAGGAACAAAATTGCAATAAGGGGAAAAAGGAGGGAAGGAAAGGAGATTAACAAACAAACAAAAATCCCCAACTCCATCAGAGCGGAGGCTAGAAAACAAATTAAAGTTGTTATGGCAACTGGGGTGTGTGGGCAGCAACACAGGGCTCCGAACGCACGGAATTAAAACAAGCGTCATGTTCAGCAGCTCATTAAATACCGGCGGCCAAGCCCGCTGCCTCGCGGGGCTGCCACAGCCACAACGATGCAGCTGGGCTCTGGGCTCAGCCCCGGGCTGGGTGACAGCTTCCAGCCTCCCATCCTGCTGGAATGAGCTGTGGGTTTGCTTCCTAAAACCCTCAGGTTCATTCGGGCAACCACCAGCATCACCTGGGCACGGGGAGGGGGTGGGAGCCACAGCAGATCCAAGGGGGAAGGGGGATACCAAGGTTTTGCACCCCCACGCCTCCCCCTTCCCCACACACTTGATTTTCTCCAGAGATGACTGGGCAAGGTCACCAAGAGGACCCCGAGGCCAGAGCTGCACAGAAACAGCACAGCCCTTGTTCCTCCTGTGCCCCTCGGGGTGTGTGTGGGGGGGATCGGCCCCTTCTCTTGCACAACAAACCGAGGGGGGGGGGTTGGATGCTCTGCAAAATGCTGCCTTTATGCAGGGAGGTCTGGAAATAAAGATTCTGAGGGGAGCTGGAGCACCAGGCTCCGTTTATCAGCTCCGGAGCAAAACAGGGTTGCAACCAAGACACCTTAAACAGTTCACTACCAGCCTGAGGGTTCTCCCTTCTGGGGAGCACCAGAGAGTGGAGCAGCCCATGCTCCTCCAAGGAGAGGTGATGGGGAGCATGGATGATGTTGTTTTTTTGGGGGTCACATGCTTTTTGCTCCACCGACACCTCCACCGTGCTTTGCAAGGCAGGTTTGCAATTCACACTGCAACCACCTGTGGCTCCCCGGCTCTCTGCTTAATCCTCCTCGACATCCCAGTTGCTGCTGCTGCTTCTGTAATGAATACACAGGCAGGGAATTAGAAGAGCCCGTGCTCGGTTTTATTTTACCCACTGAGTTTAATTAACGTATGCAAAGATTCAGCACTCGAGGAACAATCCACGAGGACGTGGCCGGGCAGGAGGGAGCCCGGCAGGCGCTGAGCAGCAGCGCTCCTGCACAAACCCTGCCCTGCCTTTGGCCAGAGCAGCAAAACCTTGCAGCCACTTAATTGCAAAGGCTTTAAAGAGATTCCCCAAATTTTACAACCCTTTAAAAATGCTCCAGTAAAACCTAATGAATTCCTTTACTGAAGGAGCTGCCCGTGGTCCCACTTAGCACCCCAGGGCAATGCCTCGTATATCACAGCTGGCAGATGATTATTACAAGTGCCTTCTGTAATTTGCTTTCTATAACCCCACGTAAACCCTGGGAGCTGCTTTTCATGTCCATGCATTTCTTCCCAAAGCCAAAGGTTAAACAAAAGAGCTTCGGTGGTTGCATTTTTTCCTGCTACAAGATGAAGGTTTGTTCTGTCAACACAGGCACCGGGAGCGCAGTTTGCCCAGGGTTTAAACCTCCTCTGCTCCCGTGGAAGTTTTGGAAAGCCTTGTAGCCCCTCCTTGGCCCTTCCATTAGAGACAGAGACCCCAGGGAGCCTTTCCCACTACTTGATGTGGCTGTGGGTGCCTCCTTTCCCTCTCCCCAGATCAGAAGTGATGGAATAATATCCCCAGATTCCCTGGAGCCCCTTTCAGTCCTGGGAGGCTGCTCTAAGGTCTCCCCAGAGCCTTCTCTTCTCCAGGCTGAACAACCCCAACTCTCTCAGCCTGCCCTTGCACAGGAGGTGCTCCAGCCCTTGGATCATCTCCATGGCCTCCTCTGGATTCACTCCAACAGCTCCAGGTCCTTCCTGTGCTGAGGACTCCAGAACTGGACACAGGACTCCAGGTGGGGTCTTCCCAGAGCAGAGTAGAGGGACAGAATCCCCTCCCTTTCTGCTGGTCCCACTGCTCTGGATGCAGCCCAGGGCACGGTTGGTTTCTGGCCACCAAACACACCTTGCAGCTCATGTTGAGCTTCTCCTCCCCCAGCACCCCAAGCCCTTCTCCTCAGGGCTGCTCCCAATCCATTCTCTGCCCAACCTGTCTTTGTGCTGGGATCACCCCAGCCCAGGTGGGCAGCTCTTCATAGAAAGTTATTAGTCTGAATTTTCTAAAAAGTTCTTCTTCTCCCAAGTTTGCCTCTAATTTAGTTTTGTACCTCTGTATTTTTGGTACAAACAGAAGCTGTTTTAAAAAATGTGTCTGAAAACACTTTTTCTTCTGTATTTTTGTTACTGTTCCCACTGGTTGGTATTTCCTGCAAGGAGTATAGGGAATTTTCACTGCTGCAAAAACCTGTCTGCAGGAAACTCTCAAACAGCCCTCACAGCAGTGCTGAGCTCGATTTATAGCAATGAGCAACGGAGCATAGGTGAGCACCCCAGGGAGGAAAAGAAAACCACCCCAGCAAGCCACAACACTGAAGGTGAAACCATCAGGGGGCAGAAGGTTCCTGTCCCCTCTGCCCCTGCCCTGTGCCAGAGCAGCCCTCGCTGCTCCCTGGGTGTCCAGGCCACAAAGCTCTTGGCTGCTCCTTTGATGTCCAGGAGCAAAGAACTTGGCAATTTCTGCACAACATTAAGCAAGAAGCTTTGGTTTCCAACTAAGTTCAATTCCTTCCTAGATTTAACTTGCCTGCTGGCTGGTCAGATGCGAGGCACAGCTGTGAAACAGAGGCTTCCACCCAGTAAACAGAGGATGAATCTGTTCTAACCAGATGATTTGCTGTGACTTTGACTCCATGGGAGTATTGGATGGAGAAGTTGGAGGAGCTGGTGCAAAGGGACATGCATTGGGTGCTGGGTACCAGCCCTGGGTGAGAGGCAGTGATGTTCATAGATGCAAACTCTTCATTTGGTGGTTGAGTCACCATTCCTGGAGGTGTTTAAAGACAGGCAGACGAGGTGCTTGGGGATCTGGTTTAGTAGTGGACAGGGACAGTTGGACTCCATGATCCGAAAGGTCTTTTCCAACCAAGCGATTCTATAATTTCACAGTGTGGTGTTTCCTGTGCTGCCATTGAGAGCAAACCCTGCTTTGCTCCAGGCAATACCCATGACGTTGGTACCCTGGCTCTGCCAGGCTTGCTAAGCAACACAGAGCACTTTTTTCCCTCGTTACCAAGATACAATCATAGAATCCCAGAATGGTTTGGGCTGGAAAAGACCTTTAAGATCATTGAGCCCAACCATCGATCCAGCCCTGCTAAATCTGTCATCAGTCCATGTCCCCAAGTATAACACCTACTTGTCTTTTAAACCCCTCCAGGGATGGGGACTCAGCCACCTCCCTGGGCAGCCTCTGCCAATGCTTGACAACCTTTCAGTAAAGAATTTTTTCCTACTATCCAACCAAAATCTCCCCTGGTGCAACTGAGGCCATTTCCCCTTGGCCTGTCACTGGCTGCCAACACCCACCTCACCACAACCTCCTTTCAGGCAGCTGTAGACAGTGACAAGGTCTCCCCTTAGCTGTTCCTCGTAAGTCTTATGCTCTAAACCCTGGTGAATACACAGGAACATAAGCACCAAGCTGCACCTTGTACCTCTACATCAAGAATCAAATACAATTCATTCTGCTCCTTTATCGAAAGGAGAGGAGGCTCTCTCTGGAAGAGCTTTGGCAGCTTTCTTCAATTATTGTTTTATGCAACATCCTAAAAAAAAATAATAGTGTTTTCAGCACTTTCTCATATCAAGAAAGTAATTGAGTCAAAATGAAGAAGAAATTATCTATGAAGTTAATTATCCAGCAGACATGGTTTACACTCAGTCATTTTTCACCACCACGCAGTAACTGGAAGCACAGGCATTTTTCTTTCCTGTAATTAATGCAGCTGGAATATGTTGGGGAAAGTACCAGGGCTGGGATTTTGTTGGAGGAGAGTGTGTCGGAGGTGAGTTATTGCCTGCCCGAGCAGCGAGGGGATGGGAGTGCCAGGAAGGCAGAGCGAGACCAGCCGGGTGCTTTTCAAGCCTGGCTTGGACAACTCCTTCACTCGGGCAGAGGGATGAGATCGCCCCAACCCCAGGCTTGGTTTGGGAGCTGCCAGGCAGCCAGAGGAATGAGGAGCTCAGGTCTGACCAGCGGTTTTCCGGTGCCAGGAAAAAGGAAACCAGAGCTCCTGCCAGCCTGGTGCAAACGAGGCTCAGGTTTCTCCAAGGCAAAGCTGATGTCTCCTCTTGGCAGCCTCTGTGTGCACGGGAACTGGGCTGGGCTTCCAGCGAGCAGAAGTGGCTGCTGTCAGCAGTCTGGAGTTTCCAAGCATCTTCCCAAGCCAGGAGGACACAAGCAGCCTCCTCAATGCTTTTCCTCCCTGCAGCTGGTTTCCAGAGCGAGATTTCCAGCGCTGATGAAGGGCCCCTTTCAGCCCTGTCCCCGTGCAGGGATGTCCGAGCACAGGCACAGCCCTCGCCTCCTGCTCCAGGGTTGCTCTGCCTGCTCTGAGTCCAGGAAGGGCACCACGGGATGGATGAGAGGCTGAGGGACCTGGGGCTGCTCAGCCTGGAGAAGAGGAGGCTGAGGGGAGACCTCATTGCTCTGCAGCTCCCAGAAGGGAGGTTGTGGTGAGGTGGGTGCTGAGCTCCTCTCACAAGTAAGAAGGGATGGGATGAGAGAAAATGGCCTCAAGCTGCACCAGGGAAGGTTTAGATTGGATGTTGGGAAAAATGTCTTTACTGAAAGAGTAGTGAAGCCCTGGAAGATGCTGCCCAAGGCAGTGGTGGAGTCTCCATCCCTGGAGGGGCTCAAAGAGTGTGTGGATGTGACACTTTGGGACATAGTTTAGCAGGCACAGAGAGGTTGGGCTGATGGTTGGACTGGATAATCTTAGAGGTCTTTTCCAACCTCAATGATTCCATGACTGAAAGCCCCTGCTGCAAGGCACAGCGAGCACCCAGCTCCACCCAGAGCAGAACATACACTAAAGCCCCCTTTCTGCAGCATTTCCCACCCCTCGACAGCCAAAGCAGAAGAGCAGCCCCATTGGCAGAGCCTTGCAGTGTCCCATGCTCCGTGCTGGGCACGGAGACCCTCAGTAAAGGGAATGTATCTGTTAAACATAAGCAAGGATGCTGGTGAGCTTTGAGGGGGAAGGGGGCTCCACATTGCTCTTCCAAAGCCCCTTTGCTCCTGCAAAGCTGCAGCTGCCAGCCCAAGGGAAGGGACCACTCCCCTCCTTTAGGCTCCAAGGGGGCTGTCTGGACACCAGCATTTCAAAGGGGTTGGGTGGATGATGTGAGGTCATGGTTATGCACAAGTGAGGTGTGTTGTGTCCCTCCATCCACCTCCAGCTCACGGCCACCAGCTCTGCCCCTGCTCTCTGCCCTCCAATGAGCAGCTGCTCCTGCTCTGGGGCCTTTCTCCAGCTGTGGATTTTGTTTCAGATCACGGTGCCCGTTTAGAGGTCATCTCTGTGCACAGAGGCCCTGTGGTCTCCGAAGGAGCTGATGCTGTACCTGCATGACACCAGGGTGATGCTGCATGGACCTACCTGGCTGCTTACCTGCCCCTTTTCCTAGTGGAACGGGGAGTTCCCCCCCAACCCGCCTGCTACCCCTTCTCCAAAGGGGAAGATTCACAAAGAAAAGCCTTGAGCAAGCCAGGAAGAGCACCTACCCCCAGAGAGACAGAGCAGTGACCCCTGGCACAGCACACGACTGGTATTTTCCCCCTGCCTTTCTCCTTGATTTAATTCATTGTTCATTTACTGCAGTAATTATATTAGGAAAGTGTAAGGCAGGACACAGGAGTCCCTCGGAGGCTGCTAATTGTCGCTGGAACGAGGCCATTCAGGCTGTAATTGAGAGAAACACAGCCCGGTTCCCCACAGGGAAACACCACAGCTGAGACCAGTTGGAGCAAAGCCCCACACCACCCTTCATTTGCCACCTCCTTAACTGCCTGGCACGACCAGGGGGTGTCAATGATATAAACTTGGGGTTTTTTTTGCATAGGGGAGGTGGTAGAGCTCACAAATGCTGATGAGAAAATCACCTTTATGTATGCGAAGTGTTTTCAAGCCACCCCCATGAGCTTTGGGGACATCTTGGTCACTCCTTGAGCTCTTCATCTCCTCAGGGACAGTGGCTGCAGCTGCCCTGGGCAAGTCCAAGCTCCCCATTGCCTCCTTGCTCTCCCCAGCCCTGGAACGTGGGGCAGAATCCCACCACCACATCAAAAAGCCCCTCTCCAGCCACTCCCCCAAACTGAAGGAGAGGGTCCTGCTTTTCCTGCTGTGTGGCACCCCACGACCCCCCAAATCCTTTAAACTCAAAAGGTCATCCAAGGTCCCAGGACCTGAGAGAGTCTCCAGAGCTTCTCTTACAATATTGAAGATAAAATAAATCAATCCTGGTTTCCTCTCCTTGCCAGAGACCTCCCCAAGCCTCCTGCCAGCTTCCTCCTCTGCTGAGCTTATCCCAGATAACGATGACCGGTGATTTAAGATGTTTGGGGCCTCACTGGAATTGTTCCTATTTAACAAAAGAGACCAGTTTCCTACATCCTCCTCTTTCTTTTTCTCTCCCTGCTGGAACAGCATCAACTGAACTTCAGGGCTTGAGGATCAAGAGGTTTCTAAACTCGAGCATCCCCGTCCCTGACCCGCAGCTCTCCTCGTCCCCACGTGGCCGGCAAGAGTTTATTTTTATGCCTTTACAATTAAACGCAGCACAATGGGGTGGAAAAAAGGTATTTCTTGTGAAGTGAAGCAGCTCGAGAAAGTTAACAAGGCAAAAGTTTCTCCTCGTGGGAAACCTGGAGGTGTCAGGAGAGACCCAAGGTGAGAACTGATTTCATAGAATCAGTCATGGAACAGTTTGGGTTGGAAGGGACCTCAAAGCCCATCCAGTTCCAACCCCCTGCCATAGGCAGGGACACCTCCCACTGGATCAGGGGGCTCCAAGCCCCATCCAACCTGGCCTTGAACACCTAATGTTGTTAATGAAGGGTTACGAAGAAGGAGGAGGAAGACCACACCTGCCCGACCATTCTGGTCTGGGCGCTTATTAAAGCCTAAAGGAGAACATCAAATTAATTACAGAGAGCAAAGGTGCCATTTCATCTATTTTTAACAACCTCTCGTGTTGGAAGAGCCTTTCTGTATCACAGCAGCTGCCCTTGGTGGGAGAAATGGGCCACAATCCAATGTGTTGTACCAGGGGTGACCAAACCCTGACCCAACACACCAGGAATCTTGTTCTTAGAGACACAAACTGCCCCCAATGCCTTGTGAGTGGATTGTAGCGAAGGGAGAGCCATGGAGAGAGGTTGGCCACGAGCAAGGACACCAGAAAATCAGGCAGGGAAGGGGTTAATGCACACCAGCTGCACATGGGATGTGTGGCTGAGGGTATCCCAGGATTTAGGAAGCTGTGGCAGACACCTCCTTGGAGCATCCTGCTTGTGTAGCAGAGGAAAGAGAATGAAAATCCCATTTGCAGGCAGCCCTGGTCCCATGCGCTTTGCAGCCCTTGAGTAGGTGAAGTCCTGGAGCTGCTGCAGCCCACGTGGGCTCAGCTGGGACATCTGGAAACCACCAGGTCCCTACATCTTCTCTGGGCCACGTCCACAGGTGGATTTTCCAGGCTGGTCTCAGTTCCTCTGGTCACGCTGAAGCTGCACGTAGCCAAAAACAACCAGAGCATCTCTGCCACCTGCACACCCACGTCCAGTACTTGGGACCCATCCCTGCTGCCACGGGATGCATGGATGAGGAGGACTGGAGGACTGTCCATGCTGCCATCCACAAAGGCAGAACCTTCACCAGGTCTCCAAGCATCCCTTTTGGTGCAGGCAGCCTCTCCAATTCAGCCAAGATGAGGTTTGGCTCCAGCTGAAAGGGGCTGGAAACCCCAGACCCACACGGCTCCGTTTGTGCTGCTTCTCAAAAAAGGACCTTTCCAAAACAAACACCACACAAAGGAAATCCTTGTATAGGTCACGCAGGATCTGCCAGCAGGGAAGGCAGCGATTCAGTTCCTGCTGCATCCTCCACAACCATTCCCCACAGCCTCCTTCCACCACTTCCCAAGCAGAGCACATCTCGTCCCCTCGCCTGCCTTCCAGGAAAGGCTTTGTGTTTGGAGAGAAAGACTTAGCAAGGCTTCAGGAGGATAACTCGCCAGGATTTGCCATCTCGGATTCAGCAGCCCCAGCCTTGGGATCAGCACTTCCACGGTGAAGAGCTCAGTGTTCAGCAGCTCGAGGTACGATGCACCTGGATGAAGGCAGCGAGGCTGGTGCCTTCATCCCCAACATCTGCACGTTCAGCAGCTCCAGGACAATCTCTGCACCCAGGACCCAGCCAGGAGGGGGTACAGCTGCCACCTGGGGTGCTCCCAGCACGGCAGCTCCAGGCACTGATCTGCTTCTCGCCCCACCAGCGTGGCCATGGGTGCTTCAGGGAGGACACGGCATGGACATGGGTGCTTGGGAAGGGAACAGCATGGCCAAAACACCCACAAGAGCCAGGGACAACTCTAAACTCAGGCTCTTTCAAAGCTCTTTGCTTTCTGCTGATGCCTTCTTAGCTGGAAGATGCGTGGAGCTCCAAGGAGTTGCATGGACATCCCCAGTGGATGGGTTGCAGGTCCTTGGTGGGCAGAAGATGCGACATCAGCTGTGGGATGGAGATGTTTCACCCCAACCTTTCCTAGCAAACAAGTTCATCCTCCTTTCAGAGAAGCCTTGTGTGTTCCCAGCCTTCTTGGGGAAGAAGGAAATCAAACCCCAACCAGGAAGAGCGACCTGCGCTGTATTTTAGACCCCCTTTCTTACAGAAACACAGAGCCTGTGCTCAGCAGGTCCAGATGCTTCTGCTGAAACTTTTAACCCACAGCTGAAGCAGAAGGATGGCTGGGAGCACCAGGCAGCCAAGGATTCCAGCTCTCCCATGCAGAAGGGACCCCGAATTTGGCTGACGAGCCCCTCAAACACCGCCCTCTGTGCCTTTCAATGCCTTTTTCGGTGCCAAACCGCTCGGCACCTCTGGCTCTCTCTCACAGAGCTGTCACTTTCCTGGCTGTTAGAGGAGAGAACACGGTAAAGAGCAGCCCGGGTTTGCAACGCGCCTCCCGCGAGAGACGTGACATGTTTATTTTCCCCGCGCCAACTTCCACATCAAACGTGTTTGCTTTTTATTTTTCCAAGCTGCAAAAGGGAATGGAGATCCATCCCCTCCCCTCTCCTCCTGCTCCCAGCTCCCTGCAAACAGCCCAACCGGTCCTTCCGCTCCGGTTCCAGCACCCCCAGGTCCCCGAGCTGCCCTTGCCATCACATTTTCCACGGGCAGAGCACGATGGGGGTTGATGTTTCTGCTCACGAGCAGTTAAAGTGGAAAAAGAAACCCAAATTATCATCGTCTGACTTTAAAACACTTGATGCGTGACCCAAATCGCAGCGTTTCAGGGTGGGTTTTAAGCGCTGTCGGGTTGCTTGCAGGAGGGGAAAAAAAAAGACATTAAGGAAAGGGGATGGTATTTTCAAAACCAAAGTTATTGCACATAAAAAAAAACCCCAACCCTGACACACAGGAACGTGTCACCTCCTTTGAAATGTTTTCCTTGTCTCCTGGAGCAAAACAGTCAGGGAATTATTCGCAGCATTGCAAAGCATTGACCCAAATCCATGTGTTGCTGCAGCTGAAGGGGCCTCATCCCTCCCCAGGGCTGGGGATGCTTGGCCAGACACACACCTGGGCGCAGGTGGAGCTCGGTGCTGCTTTGTCCCTTGGTTGGTTGTTCTTGGTTTATTACTATTATTTTTTTTTTGCTTTTCCATTATAGACATTCTTAAAAAAAATAAACTTTACAATAATACATTTTAAAGTTGTCGCCGCTTGAGCCATTTGTTTTAAAAATAAAGGGGAAAAATAAAAAAGCCACACTGTTGATGCCTATGGTTATGTATATACATACATACATGTAGGTATAGGTGGGTGGTGTATACATACACTAGATATGTATATAGAAAAGAAAGGAGAGGAACATATAGAGGTTCCCAACCAAGGATGGGTCAGATCTCATCCCAACCCAAATCTGACTGGACAAAAATGAAAATAGAAGAAAGAAAAATCTCCCCCTCGAAGCGATGGATTGGAAACATCAGGACAACCTCACGACGTTTGAACAGGAGTCGCTTTTCTCTTCTGTTTTCAGGCTCTCGTTGACAGCAGGAAAGAAAGAAAACCCCAAAAGCCCCAATAATAACGTCAAGAGCTGAGCGAGTCCCCTCGGAGGAGGTGGAAGAGCTTCCCAACAGCGAGTCCATCCGCTGGGATGCTCCCATGAGGAAACCTCGCTGCCCCTGCAGCCACCCAGAGCCCCTGGGCTGATGGATCCTGCAAGAAACCTCTGCCCAAGCTCTGCTTGATGCTTATTTTCCCTCCCTGGTGCTGCTTCCAGCTCCGGATCCCCTGTTGAGGGGGGGTTCACCACGAGCTGTGGGCTCCTGCTTTGCAAAAGAAACCCAACACGTCTTGAAAGACCAAAAAAAGGGGGGGAAAAAGAAACTAGGAAGAAAACCATCAAAGTTTCCCAGCGTGGTGAGGGTCCTCCTGCCGCCCGGCGTGCCCGGGCTCAGCGGCTCCGGTGTTTCTGAGCATCTCAGTCTCCGGCACGAGGCAATCCCTTCCCTTCCCCATCGCCACAACAGGATCCGAGGGGAGGGCGAGCGAGGTGCGAGTGTCCCTGTCCCGCCGGGCCCTGCCTCCCTGGCCCCTCTATAACACCAGGTTCAGCAGGAGGAGGGGCACAACGGGCAGGATCCGGCCCGCCCAGTGTCGGCTGCCACCTGCCTTCTGGTCCACGAACGTCTTCTGGTCAGGCATGATGTCCGTGGTCAGCTGGGTCTGCGGGCGAGGGGAGAGCAGGGATTCACAGAACCACGGAATGGGTTGGGTTCAAGGGACCTCAAAGCCATCCAGTCCCACCCCCTGCCATGGGCAGGGACACCTCCCACTGGATCAGGGGGCTCTGAGCCCCATCCAACCTGGCCTTGAACACCTCCAGGGATGGGGCAGCCACAGCTTCTCTGGGCAACCTGGGCCAGGGCCTCCCTACACTCTCAGCAAAACATTTCTCCCCAAGATCTCATCTCAATCTCCCCTCTTTCAGCTCAAAACCCTTCCCCCTCATCCTATCCCTGCCCTCCCTGATCAAGAGCCCCTTCCCAGCTTTCCTGGAGCCCCTTTCAGTCCTGGGAGGCTGCTCTAAAGTCTCCCCAGGGCCTTCTCTTCTCCAGGCTGAACAACCCCAACTCTCTCAGCCTGTCCTCATACAGGTGGTGCTCCAGCCCTTGGATCATCTCCGTGGCCTCCTCTGGACTCGCTCCAACAGATCCAGGTCTTCCCTGTGCTGAGGACTCCAGAACTGGACACAGGGCTCCAGGTCTCAGAAGAGTGGAATAGAGGGGCAGAATCCCCTCCCTCCTCTCTGGTCCCACTTCTCTGGGTGCAGTCCAGGACACCGTTGGCTGTGAGCACACATTGCCAGCTCACATTGAGCTTCTCATCAAGAAGCACCCAAAGTCCTTTTGGGGAAAAAGTCATCTAGGCTTGCAAAACCACCAATTTTTGCCCTCCAGTCAGTGGTCCCCAGGACAGTGTTTGTCTGGCACATCCTTCCCAAGCTATCTGCAGCAGGAAATAGCTCCCTGCTTCAGGATCACCCTCCCCATGCTCCCCATCCCCCCGCCCCAGATGTACCTCTGAGTAGCACAGGCTCTGCTCTTTGGACTTGTTTAGCTTCGATCCGTGTTCCTGGAGAGGAGAAAGGAGGAGGAAGGCTTAGAGACCCTGCCTACACTGCTGGAACACCCACCAGCCATAGTCCCCTGTCCCACTCTTCTCCCAGCAGCACCCAAGGAGCAAAGCACGAAGCCACAAGCCCAGCTTAAGGCAAGAATAGATGTATTTTCCAGGTTTCCCATAAACATACGGAATTCAAGCTGTTTTCACCCCAAACAAGCCAAGGGCAGGAGAAGTCGGTACCCAAGTACCAGCTCCCCAGCCAGCCTGAGATGCCTGCACCCAGCAGGCCTTTTTGCTCCTGATCTGGCTGACAAAACCCACTGAGGGTCCAGACCAGTACTTCCAGTTTGCAGCAGCGCCCAGGCTCAGCCCCTACCTGGACAGAGGTGCAGGTGGTGATGACGCTCGTGTCGTACATGGTGTTGCTGTCGTTGATGTCATCTGGCAAGGCAGGGCTCTTCTCGGCCTTCGGCGCCTGGGTGATGGGGGGTGACGGGTTCTTGGGGGAGAGGTTCACATCGGTGCCGTTGCCGAAGGCTTGGATGGCATTTCCTGGGGGGCAGGAGATGTTTACGGGGAGCTGCACCCTGGTAGTGACGGGGCAGGGAGAGAAAGGGGATGGAGAACGCCTTACGGAGACAGGGGTTTTCCGTGAAGTCTTGGAGGAACTTCTCACACTCCTCTTCCATGTTGCCGCTGCCTTTGCAGGAGCACCAGGGCGAGATGGTGATGCTGGTGGTGCTGGCGTCAACGTAGTTGGGCGTCATGTCAAAGCCTGACCCGGGTGGGGAGAAGGAAGAGGGGTGAGGGGCTGCAAGCAGGAGAGCTCCTTCACCACCCTGATGCCCCAGCACTCACCGATGAGCCCCGCGTAGGAGCCCAGGCACGCCTGGTAGTTGTCCCCGGGGCAGCTCGTCAGGGACTGGAAGGACGCTTGGCAGTTGGTGTGGAAATCAGCCAGCCGGGACCTGGGTGCAAAGAGCAAGAGGGAGAGGGATGGGATTGCACCACGGCTCCCGGCACAGAGCAACTGGGAGCGGCGTTTGAGAAAGGTAAAGGCGAGAGAAGAGGACAAATGGGATCGAGAGAGGGGATCTCAATGAGATCTACACCCAGGAGGTACAACTTCACCTCGCCTCTGGTCACCCCAGCCTGCTGGAGGGTCACAGGTGAGGGAGGGGTGTCTGCCTGTGGATGGGAACCCCACTGGGGATGAACACAGGACCCTCGTGCCTCCCTCCTTCGCTGCTCCCCCCTCCCAGCCCTCTCCAAGCACCACTTGACTGGCAGAGCACACCATAAACTTCACAGCCTCATCTGGCCGCGCCGCTCCCGGCCTCATTACACGACTGTAAAATTTCACTGCTTGTTTTTATCTTCCCCTTGAAATGTTAAAGCTTAGAGTGCAATTAAAATGCCTGAGGTTGGGGGGTTACATTTTCCTCTCTTCTTTCACAGCCAAGAAGGGGAAAAAAACAAAAGGAAGCCTCGCAGAGAACCTGAGGGCAAAGATGTTCATGCCCTGCCTGTCCTCCTTCCTCCTCAAACCACCCCCTTCTCCTCCATCTCTGCCCTCCTCCTCCAACCCTGCCTTCCTTCCTCCTCCAGCCCTGTTTGCCCTTCTCCTCCAGCCCTGCCCTCCTTCCCCCTCATCCCTGTTTGCCCTTCTCCTCCATCCCTGCCCTCCTTCCCTGTCTTCCTTCCCCCTCCATCCCTGTCTGCCCTTCTCCTCCATCCCTGCCCTCCTTCCCTGTCTTCCTTCCCCCTCCATCCCTGTCTGCCCTTCTCCTCCATCCCTGCCCTCCTTCCCTGTCTTCCTTCCCCCTCCATCCCTGTCCTCCTTCCCCCTCCATCTCTGTTTGCCCTTCTCCTCCATCCTTGCCCTCCTTTCTCCTCCATCTCTCCCTGCCAGACTCAGCTCTGGGGGCAGAGCAAAGGCAGAAAGAGCAGCAATGAGGAGAACCAGCAGGAATAAAGACAGGACACGAGGAGCAGAGGAGTTGATTCCCACTCCTAACCCAATTATTGGCTTGGTTACCCCTTCTCATCTTCCACTGCTCAGTGTGAGGCACAGAACAAGCACGAGGAGCGACGGCAGCAGAGTTATTTCCAGGTGTGTCAGTAATCCAGCCCTGCTGACACAAACCCCATCTGATGCTCCAGAGATTTTTTTTTCCCCTCCTTGCGATGAATCGAATCAGCGAGGTGGAAAGATAAAGAAATGAGAAGGATGTAAGGAAAGGATGGACAGATGGACCAGGTGGACAGATGGATGGGCAGCAGTTTTCCAAAGTGACTCAGTCATTAAAGGAACAGACACGAGGCTGAATTGTGGCCCAGGCTGGATCTCAATCACAGGGAGGAAATGCTGCGAAGCAGCCAAGTTGCTGACACTGTAGATGAGACCTTGCATTTCACAACAGAAAAATCTCCTCAGCTCTTTTTTTCCCCGCACTTCATACAGAAAGAAGAAGGCATACATTATTTTCTTTAGCTTCCTCTTCCTTCCTTCTTAATTAAATGTCATCTTTGTCCAAGCAGTGATTGAATCATCCAGCAGTACCTGCCTAAAGCCATAGGAACGGATGGAAATAAAGGGTAGAAATCATGTTATTTTTTTAAAAATAGGAATGATTTGTTTTCAGAGGGTTACGGGGAAACAAATGGAGCAGTGGTGGAATGAAGCAGAAGGGATCTGAGGTGATACCTTACATCCACCCAGCTCTTTCCATCACACCCGATCTCGGGTGCACAAAGGGAGCTGGAGGGGGGCAGGTACCACTGCAGCACAGCCAGGACACTGCAGCTCCATGGGCTCTGTACTGGGGAAAGGACATAAAAAGGAATAAAGCACAGCTGCTCAGGGCTGGCCCAGAGCTCTGGATGCTCCATGGGAGAACACAGTGGTTTCCTGGAGACCTTTGCTGTTTCCAGCCAGCCGTGACTGGGGCTTTTTCCAGGTCATGGAGTTTTTCACAGCCACTGATGCAACCACCTTCTGTGGAGCAGCTGAGCCTCTTCTGGGGCTGCTTTTTGGGGACCCCAGTGTCATTCCACAGCGAGCTCCCTTGCTGAGCTGGGGGTTTGGCAAGAGCCACCCATGCACTTGGTACCTTCTTTTTGCTGAACCCCACAGCTGGGCACGTGGGTCACACTCACCTCCTCCTGCTGACAGGCTGCCAGCAGTGTGAACTGGATTCTTTTCCCCCTTCCACCAGCTGCCTGACCCACTTACAGCCTCACAACAGGCTGCAAAGTTCCAGAGCAAGGTCAGAATCTTCATCTGGGCTATTCAAGCACTCCCAACAAAAAAGACAGGACCCCTGGGCACCACCGCGCTCTTCTACACTTTGATCACCAATAAATAGGGCCACAGAGATGATCCAAGGGCTGGAGCACATCCCATCCCAGGGCAGGCTGAGAGAGTTGGGGTTGTTCAGCCTGGAGAAGGCAAGGGTCTGGGGAGACCTTAGAGCAGCCTCCCAGGACTGAAAGGGGCTCCAGGAAGGCTGGGGAGGGGCTCTTGATCAGGGAGTGCAGGGACAGGACGAGTGATTTAGAAATAAGCTGCTCTTGCCAGCAGTGGAAAGGGAAGCCAGGAGCTGCCATCCTGCACCTATTCCTGGGACCCACGCTCAGCTCTCAGCACACAGCCTCCCTCACTGGAGCTGTGCACAAAGCCCAGCACATGCAGAAAAGCTTTGCCAGGGGACTTTTGCATCGCTCGGTTCTCCCTGCAGCCAAACCCAGCCTCGAGTCGAGGGGGTGCTGCTCCCCACTTAATCACAGAAAAGAACAGGTTGGGTTGGAAGGAACCTCCAAGCCCATCCAGTTCCAACCCCTGCCATGGGCAGGGACACCTCCCACTGGATCAGGGTGCTCAAAGCCCATCCAGTTCCACCCCCTGCCATGGACAGGGACACCTCCCATGGCATCAGGTTGCTCCGCACTTACAAGGAGGGGGCAGAGGGAAGAGCCCAGGGTGGGTTCCGCAGAGCAGAAAAGCTCCAGCTCTGCTCCTTTCACACAATCCCCATCACAGGAAGGTATTTAGACTCTCTCCTTCATGGGAGATAAATAAAGTTTCCGACAGCATTTCCCCTCTCCCCAAATCAAAGGCGAAGGCACATCAGTTCTCTTAAGGAACTGTGGCAAGTTCATCAGCGAGCGCCGCACGCATTTGTCACGCTGCTCCCCGGGGCCCTGCTCCTGGCTTGTAGCATCCTCTAAGGCAAATGTTATTCTTTTCATAATACATGACAAGCCAGCTGGTAATCTTTCCAGAATATCCAAGCCAGATGTCACTCTTTCCGTTGTACACAATGAGTTTGCAGTCGCTGGATCAGACTTCAACTGCCAGGAATAAACCTTACTGGAGTCAACCCATAGCTTCTCAGATTTCTGCTTTTAAGTGCCCAGGCACAAAAAAAAAAAGGAGAAAAAAAAAAAGAGAGGGAGCCAAGTCCATCTTAGCAGAAACAGGAGGGATTGGTGCCAAATTGCTGGCTGGCAGCTCGAGGCAGCAGGTGGGTCTGGCCAGTCTCTGCCTGTAAACACCAGACCTGGGTCAGGGATGGGGAGGGAGGAGGATGGTGAGGAGCTGCAAAGAGTGGCTTCGTCCAGGATGCTATTTCCCTGAAAGGCCTCCAAAAATAAGGAGTGAAAAAGGGATTAACAAAAATTTATTATAGATATACTCATATATCCTATTCCAAAGGCGCTCCAAGTGCTGGATTTCAGAGCTAGGGCTTTATGAGACTTTGATGTATAGAGAAAATATGTTTGGTTTAAATAAAAAGCTGGTGAGGGGCTTTAAATAAAAAGCAGGGATAGGATGAGGGGGAATGATTTTGAGCTGAAAGAGGGGAGATTGAGATGAGATCTTGGGGAGAAATGTTTTGCTGTGAGGGTGGGGAGGCCCTGGCCCAGGTTGCCCAGAGCAGTGGTGGCTGTCCTATCCCTGGAGGTGTTCAAGGCCAGGTTGGATGGGGCTTGGAGCCTCCTGATCCAGTGGGAGGTGTCCCTGCCCATGGCAGGGGGTTGGAACTGGGTGGGCTTTGAGGTCCCTTCCAACCCAACCCATTCCCTCATCTCCTCGCTTTGTTACCACGCAAGAATTCAGGCACAGCTTGCCAGCACCAGCAAGACACCCTCGCTCTGACATTAAAAGTCACCTACACAGCACAGGATTGCTGATTGGTGGGTTTGTTAGGGTTTTTTTTTATTATTATTCTGCTTATTGGTGCATTGCAACTTTTTAAGCAGCAATAAAAAGCCCCCGAACAGATGCAAAGTGCCTAATTGGGTGCTAATTGTTCCCCATCACCGCATGCCTCTGAGAAGCCTCAGCCTGGCACCGGCAATAACTCCCCACCCATCAAAGCCAACGGTATCAGCCTCTTGAATATTTCATGCCAAAAACATCCGAGATGCAGAGATTACTCGAGACATGTTTTCACAGGCAATTTACAGGGACCAAGGAGAAATGGCTTTAACAGACACGAGCGTTGAGATGCAGCTCAAACGCATCCTCCCCCCCCCCGCAGAGCAGCCGATGCTCCAGAAGCTGCGCCAACATGCAAAAAAACTCAGTAAGACAGGAAAAACCTGCGGGCCCGCTGGGCACCCTCCTCCCGACACACGCTCTGCCTGCTCATCCTGCTGGAGATGAATGCTCTCGAAGGCAGGAGATGCTGAGATTAAAACCAAATTAGCCTCAAACAGCGGCCAGGTAAATCAAAGAGCCCTGGGAATGGGGATCAGCTACAGAAATGAGAGAAGCTGGAGCAAAATTCCACTTTTCTGGATGACCTTCTACCAAAGCTTGTAAATAGTTCACACAGGGGGGAAGAAAAGATCAATGGGAATATTTGTTTTATCCAGAAAAAGCTACCTGCCACCTCTGGAGGTTGGAGTCACCTACTCTGCTATGAGCCAAGAAGGCTTTAATCCTGGTTTTAGTGACAATCCCATCTCCGCACAGCATCTCTGTAGGACGGGCACTCCCCATCCCAAAGCTGCCCCTTTGAGCAAGGAGGTGGGGCCAGAAGGGAAGAAACAAAAAAGAGAAGCAAAGGAGAGAGCCCCAAATTAGAGCCAGCAAGAGGAAAAACAACGAGGACAAACAGACACCAGCCCAACTGCTAAATTAGGAGCCGTTAATTAAGAAGTCCAGTTATCCATATGTATCTTTAAGACCTTGCATTTTGATTCATCACAGATAAGAGCAGTTGAAAGCCCTTTTTTTTCTTTATCCTCTTGCCTGTGCTCAAACCCTATCATTACCCTGTAAGAGAAGGGAAGAATTAAACACACGCATCATTTGATTTTAATTGAAGGACTGTTCTATTTCATTGAACTGCTAACTAAGCCGAACAGGAGATTGTGTTTACATAAGCAAACCCTGAGTCAGTATAGACTTGCTGTCACATTAAGTCAATACTTATGAAGCCTCCCTATTTAATTATTCAGTGCAGATTGACTTATTATTGTGTTAAGAGCGTGGTTAGCCTGGAGCAAAGTGGCCACAGAGCCCAGACAGCCCTTCCAGCTGCCTTTGCACACCGGTGCCCATGGGGTCCCGGGGGAGAATAACCAGGTGGGGGTTGCCCCACTGGCCCCCTCTCTCTGTCCCCACCATACCAGGAAGGCAAAGTCAGCAACCTTTCATAGAACCATGGAATGGTTTGGGTTGGAAGGGACCTCAAAGCCCACCCAATTCCAACCCCCTGCCATGGTCAGGGACACCTCCCATTGGATCAGGGGGCTCCAAGCCCCAACCAACCTGGCCTTGAACACCTCCAGAGATGGGGCAGCCACCACTGCTCTGGACAACCTGGGCCAGGGCCTCCCCACCCTCCCAGGAGAACATTTCTCCCCAAGATCTCATCTCAATCTCCCCTCTTTCAACTGAAACCGTTCCCCCTCTTCCTATCCCTGCACTCCCTAATCAGGAGTCCCTCCCCAGCTTTCCTGGAGCCCCTTTCAGTCCTGGGAGGCTGCTCTGAGGTCTCCCCAAAGCCACCTTCTCTCCAGGGTGAACAACCCCAACTCTCTCAACCTGTCCTCATACAGGAGGCTCTCCAGCCCTCAGACCATCTCTGTGGCCTCCTCTGGACTCGCTCCAACAGCTCCAGGTCCTTCCTGTGCTGAGGACTCCAGAACTGGACACAGGCTCCAGGTCTCAGCAGAGCGGAGCAGAGGGGCAGAAGCCCCTCCCTCACCCTCTGGTCCCACTCTTTGGACGCCGCCCAGGACATGGGTGGTTTCTGGGTTGGGAGCACAGGTTGCTGGCTCATGCTGAGCTTCTCTTCCCCCAACACCTCAAGTCCTTCTCCTCAGGGCTGCTCTCAATCCAATCTCCACCCATCCTGTGTTTGAGCTGGGATTGCAACTTTTGCTAATTGAGGGTTGAATCGGGACCCCTCCCCTGGCAGGTTCTGCCCAGCCCTATTGCACCCACCCACCCCGAGGAGCCATCACCTATGCCCTGTCCCTCTCCAGACCCCAGCATTGCTCCTCTCTGTCAACTCCCAGAGCTGCTGTTAAAGCCAGGAGTACTTTTCCGTCCTCCTCCTCCTCCCAGACAGGGATGTGGACAGCCAAGCCGTACTTCTGAGCCGCTCTCATTACACGGTGTAATGAGAAAGTTGAGCTGCTGCTTCGCTGTTTGTCAAGGAAACATCCATTATAGATGGCATTTTGTCTGTGCTAAACAAAGGGCGTGAAGACAAGAACGTGGGTTTAAATAAAAAGCATTTTGTTCCCACGTTTGGTGTTTAATCAATACCAAGCCAGCCTGGATCCACTTCTTCCCTCGCACACACCCTGAGCCAAGCCTCTCCTGTGGGTCCTTGAGTGATGAAACAAGGTCTCCCTTCCCTGGGGTATCAATCCTGAACTTGAATCCCAACTCCAGCCAGAGAGAGATGCTTCCTGCTGTGTAAAAATGCATCTCCCCAGTGCATGCAGACACAGGGGTCCTGGAGGGTGGGATCTGCTCCAATCCCAGCCACAAAAAAGGGGAGAAAACTCATGCAAATGAAACACCAACCCTGCTTTTGGATGCTGAGGAGCTACAGCCAGTGGAGGCTGGGAAATTCTTCAGCACCAGCATCACTGAAGCATATAAGACCAGATTATTTGTGTCCCCGACTTGCTGATGCAAGATGAAAAATACAGCAAACTGCAGCTGCTGAAATCAGCTCTTTTCTCCCCCTTTCCTTCCCTTTCCCCTTCGCTGAGGTTAGTGTTTTGCAAAAAGGTTTTTATACTCTGGGAGCTAAAACCTGTCCGTTGCAATCAGACGTAAAGCTCGGGGAGTTTGTCAGGCTCCTCCGTTGTGCCGGGGAAAAGCTTCCCCGGGATGAAAAGCTTCACAAATTGCAGTGATCTGAGCCTTGATTGTTCCTGCCGGGAACTGGGTGAAAGGATTTGGGGCTGGGGCAGCTCACTAGAGATTTTTAGCAGCATCCAAGGCCGTTTGAATTGCTTGGCCTAAAGCAAAGTGCGGGATTTCAGCCCAGATCTCACACCGCACTCCTGGGAAGGGAAGGACACGAGGAGAGCGCTCGCCCTCGCCGGGATCTGAGCCCACGCAGGGATGCACAGGAGCTCAGGGGTCACATCCTGAGCTCCTCCTGTCCTCAGCATCTCTGGGCAGTGCAGGATGGAGGGGCTTCACTGCACCCTCCAGGTGATCCGGAGCCCACTCAGTCCGGAATGCTGCCTGCTGGGTGAAACACCCCAGTCCAAACCAGTCAGAAAAGATCACCTTCCATCAGCAGTGATGGAAAAACTGGGGGCTCTTATCTGCCCAGCTTTGTGATAGAATCACCTGGTTGGAAAAGATCTTTGAGATCATTGAGTCCAACCATCCCTGTCCACTACTAAACCATCCCTGAGCATCCACCCATCTTTTAAACCCCTCCAGGGATGGCGACTCCACCACCTCTGCCGGTGCCTGAGAATCCTTTCAGTGAAGAAATTTTTCCTGATATCCAATGTAAACCTCTCCTGGCACAACTTGAGGCCATTTCCTCTCATCCCATCACCTGTTACTTGGGAGTAGAGACCAACACCCACCTCGCTACCACCTCCTTTCAGGCAGTTGTGACCCCTGATGGGACAGGGACTGGTGTTCTACCACCACTTCACCACCAGCCCTGCAAAACAGCTGCAGAAAGCAGTGAAAACCTCCAGAACGAGCATTTTCTATACTGAAATAATTCAATACGCCCTCTCTCCCATCTCCTCTGCTGCTTTTGAGAAGGGAAACTGTGACTTCAGGGTGGGTTTTGCCCTGCAGGAGCAGCAGCCCCTACGAGGTGCAGCCCCCTGCACCCAGCCCAGCACAGACCGCAGCAGCAATCTCCCAGCAAAGTCGTATCCCGGTACTGAGGGCTTTGCCGTTCGTTAGGCACTGAGCCAGGAGGCTTAATTACACTCGCAGCCCGCACGGGAGCATTATCTCATCTCCTGTCATCGCTGGCTTTCGGAGCAGCTTGCTGATCTGCTTCTGGGTTTAATGCCCTTGCCAGTCCCACGTGCAGATAAAGGAGGATGAGCATCAATCCACGATGCCAGCCCGGGAAGAACAAGCACCGATGGGAAATCCCATGGCAGCCCCAGCCTTGTCCTGCCCACAAGGGGCTCGGGATGATGGGACACGGAGGGGTTTGCTCCTGGGTGGAAGTTGGTGGACACGTGGGAAGGAGGGCAAAGCCTGCACGCTCTATTTACACACATTTCCAGCACCTGGTGATGATCTTGGCAGAGGCTCCCTGCCAGTGCTTTGTTATTTATAAACACAGAGGGCTTTGGAGATGCAGGAAAGAGAGGAGAGGTCTTCTCAGCCATAGGCAGCCCTGTGCCTGCAAAACAACCCCAAAACTGCCCAGAGAAGAGGATTCCAAACAACCAAACCCATCGTGCCTGCACATGGATGCAAATCTCAGGTTCCTGCACAAGCTGCTCCCCAAGAGCAGGACCAGCAGCATCTCCAGGGGTCAAGAGTCTGTAGATCCCTATGCTGGGCACAGTCCTGTGTACACAGCAGCTCCGAGCGGGACCCTCTGCACCACCACTGAACGAGAGTCCCTTGCACCAAGCCATGTGGCACCTCCAACAAGATGCAAACAGCAACTGCTGGAGGAGTTTGCACCACCCACAGGGCAGTCAGACAGCCCAGATGCCAGGCAGCTTCTGAGCCACAGTGAGAAAACAGCAGAGGTCAAGGCAAAACTCTGCAAACCAAGGCCCAAAGCTGGATGCCCAAATAAATGCTGGATTTGAGTGTTTTTCAGAGCCAGAGCCCCCAGCCAGGACCCCCTCCCCCCAGCTGGGCAGCACCCACACTGCTGGAAAAATACATTTACAACTCAGAGCAAAGAGCCAAAGCAGCTGCCACCTGCTTCCCCCTTTGCTGCTATACCACTTTCTGGTGGAAAGGAAGGGAGAACTCATCACTCTCTGCAGTTCCTGGGAAAGGAAGTTGTGGTGAGGTGGGTGCTGGGCTCCTCTCACAAGTAACAAGTGATGGGATGAGAGGAAACAGCCTCAAGTTGTGCCAGGGGAGTTTTGGATTGGATATTAGGGAAAATGTCTTTACTGACAGAGTGGTGAAGCCCTGGCCCAGGCTGCCCAGGGCAGTGGTGGAATCTCTATCCCTGGAGGGGCTCAAGGAATGTGTAGATGTGGCACTTGAGGACATCGTTCAGCAGGCACCGTGGGGTTGGACTGATGGTTGGACTGGATGAGCTGAGAGGGCTTTTCCAACCTCAGTGATTCTATGAATTTCATTTCATGCAGTAACAGGCTTATAATTAATGCCTGGCGACTCCGTGGCCTCTCCGGGCTCTGCTAACGCCCGTTGTCCCTCTCCATCAGAAGGAGCATCCACAGTATTTAATATCTGAGCAAGCACCCAGCCCATTGACAGAGAGGTGCTGCCATTAATTTGGCTGTGACTCAGCGCAGCCCTGGTTTCTTTTATTCATAGACATTGCCTTGTTCTATTGCTTTTTGATAAAAAGCCACATTCCGATGTTTCCAACGCGGTCGCTCGCAGCCAGAGGAAGACCTGAAGGTGTCTTATTTATTTATTTCACCCACAGGCTCTGGGAAACTCCATCACCTTGATGGCAAAAAGACCCTCCTCCTCAAAGGAAACGTGTTCTTTACGAGGCTGAGCCAGCCCCCGGAGGGCGACAGGAGGGGGTTTTGCTGTTTGAATAATGAGTTTCATAATGGAACAAAAGCCTGATCTCCTGACTTTGCTTTGCCATGGGGGGGGAAAAGCAGCTTTAAACAGCTGGGATGTTTCACTGGGGATGCTGAAAGCACGCTGAGGGGGCTTTGCTGTGGGTGCCCCTGCTGCCACGGTGCCCTTTGCACCTTCATCCTCATCCTCAGAGTGGTCTCAGGTGGGGAACGGAGCCAGATCAGTCCCCAGGGACTCAGCTCCAATGTTTACAGTGGAAAAGCAGCTCCATCCCCACTGCTCCAATTGTGCCCCACATCTCTGCCCCGAGGGCATTGCCCCACTGCTCCTGTTCTGCCCCACATCTCTGCCCCGAGGGCATTGCCCCATTGCAGCCCCCCAGCCCAAGCACAGGGGAGGGCAGAGCCATGGTTCTGCACTGGGGGTGTTCAAGGTAGATCAGAGCTTGGGGTGAGGGGCCCCTGCACTCGCAGACCACCCACAGCCCCACACAAACCCACAGGTTCACCCCACAGCAAAGATGGGCTAAAAATCAAGACCACAACTCCATGAGCAGCCAAAACCCATAAGCTCTGCCCCACCTCATGCACAGGACAGAGCTGCTTACTGGAGGAGACCCGGGAGCATTGGGAAGATGCAACCAACAGACTTGGAACGGGATCACCCAACAACAGAACCCATCAAACCCAGCCACGGCCCCGCACAAAACCTCAGCGACGGCCTCCAGCACCTGAAAGAGCACCCACACGGAGCCCAGCGCAACCCCTTACCTGCACAGGTGATCCGTCCTGCAGGTGTTGCGCAGATCCAGGCAGTTGGGCTTCTCCTTGTCCTCGTAGGAGCAGGAGGGGACGATGGTCTGGCGCCGGCGCTCGGCGCAGGCCTGGTCCTTGCAGGAGCAGAAGAGCAGGCGGTAGGTGTACTCGCTGGGCACGCGGTCGAAGAACTGCCGCAGGGCCTTGTGGCACTTCCGCCGGCTGCAGTGCTCGGTGGCCGAGATCTCCTTGCTGCAGGTGGAGATGTAGCCCGAGCGCAGGCGCTTGCAGTTGTCGTTCAGGTTGCAGGCTTTGGCCGCGTCGAGGCAGTGGTTGCTTTTGGAGTTGGCAGCTGGGTCCATTCCTACCCGGAGAGGAAGAGGCAGGGGGAGTGAGCGTGGTGGCGTCGAGGGATGGGATGATGCCCTCGGGATGCTGCAGGGATGGAGGTGGCGTTGGTGTGACCACCGGCATCTCCAACACAGCCTGGCAGCAGGGAGGGGGATGGATGCACCGTTGTGGTCATGGAATGGTTTGGGTTGGAAAGGACCTCAAAGCCCATCCAGCCCCACCCCACACCATGGGCAGGGACACCTCCCACTGGATCAGGGGGCTCCAAGCCCCATCCAACCTGGCCTTGAACACCTCCAGGGATGGGGCAGCCACCACTGCTCTGGGCAATGTGAGCCAGGGCCTTCCCACCCTCAGTGTGAAGAATTTCTTCTTTAATGTTCAATCTAAATCTTCCCCCTTCCCATTTAAAGCCATTCCCCCTCATCCTGTCACTCCAGGCCCTTGGAAAAAGCCCCTCCCCAGCTTTCCTGGAGCCCCTTTCAGTCCTAGGAGGCTGCTCTAAGGTCTCCCCAGAACCTTCTCCTCTCTAGGCTGAACAACCCCAACTCTCTCAGCCTGTTCTCACAGCAGAGGTTCTCCAGTCCTCGGATCATCTCCATGGCCTCTTCTGGACTCATTCCAACAGTTTCATGCCCTTCTTATGCTGGGAATTCCAGAACTGGACACAGGGCTCCATATGGGGATCTCAGGATAGTGGAGTAGAGGGGCAGAATCCCCCCCTCACCTTGATGGCTGCGCTGCTTTGGGTGCAGCCCAGGATACGGTTGGCCACCCCCTCATCATCTCCCTCCCTGTGCACAATTTTGATGCTCTCCCTCCTCCAGCACAGAAAGGGTCAACACACACCAGTTGCAGCAGGGAGGACCTGGTCAAAGAATCTTCGGTGCATAATTCATGCCATGAATTTACAATATATTTTTTTTTCCTCTTGTCAATTATTCAAAGAATAATTATTAATAATTCAGCCTGCTCCGAAGCAGAATAATCCACTGAGCTGTTCAGGGCTCCCCAGCCCCTGTGTCCTCTCCTGGGGCTCTCCAGAACTGGGTCCCCCCCACCCTTTCCCCCCAGGGATGATGGGGACAAGGCTGCCACTGGAGATGGGCACCAGCCACCCCTGGCCGGATCCCACATCCACCTTGGGAATCCCAGCTGTCAGCAAATAAAGCAAATGGGGAGGGAAGGGCTGAAGCCAAACCACCAAACAGGAACAAATGCTGAATTTTCTTCTTTTTGTCAAAATGATGGATCACCCTCAGCAGCCCAGGTACTATTTTAGAAGCCACCTGAATGCACCAGCCATCTCCTCCCTAATTTCCTCTCCTCTGCAGCCCAGCCAAGTCCATGGATTCATCCACTGTCTCCCAGCTTCTCCTGGAAAAGGACAGCATCAAGGAGGGGTTCCTAACAGGTTTATTTGTAGGGTCCTGCTAATTAGCAAATGGCCAGCAGCTGCCTGGGCAAGCACTGGTCCCCTTCTTTCTCTGCCTCCCTCAGATGCTCATGGGGTGCCCTGCAGGGGTGGAAGTGGATGATCTTTAAGGTCCCTTCCAACCCAAACCAATCAAAAATTCCATGATTGCAACCAAGTACCACAAACAAGAGCTGCAGCCTCCTCCACGCACGAGGCTTTGCACAGCTCCCCATGGAGCAGAGCATCCCAAGCCAGTGGTGAGGATGCTCTGCAGTGCCAAGGGGTGCCAGAGGCTACCCCGAGGAACCCACAGTCTGCAGGGAAGAAGGAAGAGGTTCCCCATTGGGAAACCAGCCCCACGCTGTGTTTCTGCCCACGTGGGTGCCAACACGGGGCAGCAGCACCCATGAGGTGTGTGGGTGTTGGACCCTCAGGCTCAGCCTGTACTGCGCAGCACGGAGTGGGCTTGCAGGATCCCTGCCTTCCCCATCACCCTCCTCCTTCTCCCCTGACCCCATCCTGCACTGAGAGGCCAGGCAGAGCCTGCTGAGGGGAGGGTTGGTGGCACCAGGGCTGCCAGCACGATCCCTTCCCCGGCTCCTTGGCCCCCGTTTCCTTCTCGCCTCATGAAATTTTCATGCTTGTGCTTTATTAATGAGCTCCCCAGATACCCTGCGCTTTCAAACATTGGCTCTATTAAAATGCATCCAGGTCCCTGCAGGTCTCTGGCAGGGCAGGAGCGATGCTCCAGAGGATTAGACAATAAGCCAGCACTTTGTACAGATCCCACGCTTGTGCCGGAGAGAGCTTCTGCGCTGGCTGTTAAACCAATCACAGGGCTCCCCTCCAAAACCAGGAGCCAGGCTGAACAACCCCAGCTCTCTCAGTCCTCATAACAGAGGGGCTCCAGCCCTCAGATCATCTGTAGATGATCCTCTGGACTTGTTCCAACAGGTCCATATCCTTCTTACGGTGGCAATTCCCAGACTGGATACGGGGCTCCAGGTGGGGTCTCACGAGAGCGGAGCAGAGGGGGGAAATCACCTCCTTTGACCTGCTGGTCACGCTGCTTTTGATGCAGCCCAGGAGAGGGGAGATGTTTGCTTACAACACTCACTCCTGATGCTCGGTCACAACGCTCACTCGTGGTGCTTGGTTGCAACCCTCAGTCCTGATGCTCCGTTGCAACATTCACTCCTGAGGCCTGGTTGCAGCCCTCACTCCTGATGCTCAGTTCCAACACTCACTCCTGATGCTGACTTCCAACACTCACTCCTGATGCTCCATTGCAGCCCCTGCACGTGGTGCCTGGTTGCAGTCCCCACTTGTGGTGCCCAGTTGCAGCCCCCACTCACGGTGCCTGGCTGCAGCGCTCCCTCCACCGCCCGCTGGCGCTGCCCCAGCTCCCTGCTCCCTCCAGGCCGCCCAGGAAGGGCAGGAGCGCCCAGGGCATCTCTGCTCTCCTCGCTTCCACAGCTCCTTCCTTCCAGAAAGAGAAGGTAATCCCTCCGCTTCCCCCGCGGGCAATTAGCAGTGCTCTGCCGCAGCCTTGTCATAGAGAAACAACACTAACGGCTCATTTGCCTCAATCACTTGGGCTCCAGGTCAAGGCTGGGGGTCCCCGGGGGGGCATCACTGTGTAACCCTAACTCCCACCACCCTGTGAGAGAGAAGGGGTGGAAGAAGCATCGAGGCCACCCCGGTGACCACGGCACATCTCCAGAGCATAACAACAGCCAATTCCCCTCTTCTTCCAGCCCCCAAATTGCCAGACAGGCTTCTTTCTCCTCTCATTTTGCTTTTATGAATAAATCAAGCCATGAGCATTTAATCCCCCGCTCCAGACACTTTGCTTTTCAGACTTTCCAGCAGCTAAAATATTTCCTTGACGCTAATGTAATCCAAAGAGGCGGGCAAGGAGACGGGAGGGGGTGGCATCGTCATCTCCAACTGGTGCTGAGCTCCCCGGAGGAGGGATCCTGGCAAATTCGCTCTAGGTGACGGCAACGAGGGGATGCGGCGTCACCACCCTCCTCCAAGGTGTCCCCAAGCAAGCCAGGGTGATGCCATCACCTTCTGTCTGTGCACACCCCGCAAAATCTGGGGGTGCAGGGACCCCCAAGTCCCCCCGCAGGTGGGTGACTCTTGGGGAAGGAGTTAAGAGGAGAAAGAGGAAGGAGAAGCCAAGGCATGGTGTGACCTAATTTGAAAAAGCTGGGTGGGGGGTGGCAGCACGGAGGGGTTGTCATGGAAATAGATGGCAAAAAAGAAGTTCTTGAGGATGATGGTGGAGTTTGGGTTCTCTAAAGGAGGATGTGGAAGCAGAGAGATGCTCCGAAGGCTCCGCATCCTTCTCCCAGCAGCATCCCATAGCTCAGTTTGAAGCCAGGGAGGGACAGCAAAGAGGGTCCTCCCCTTGGCTTTCCCACATATGGAGCATCCTGCTGGTCCTAAATCCTCCAGAAGACAAACTCTTCACATGGAGCAACGGATGGGGAGCAGAAGGTTCTGGTCCCACCCTGAGCCTGGGCTGTGCCTGCACCTCCTTCCCCTGCCTAAGGCTGCAACACTTGGCTGTGCAAGGGGACACCTTGGCAAGACAAGCAAGGGAACTGAGGGTTCTCCAGCCCACTTCAGCTTTCTGATTTAAGCCCATGGTTGGAGACACCTGAGTCCAAAAGGTAAAAACCTAAACCACACCCTGGGAGGAAACAGGAAGCCCGAGGAGGAGGCTGCTGCCTGCAGCCCTGTCATCACTGATGGACAGGGCGTCAAAACAAGCCCCCATCACAGCCACACTCCCAGCGAGGTCTGATCCCACTGGAAAGGTCTAAAACAGACAGGATCTGTCCCAAAATCCTTCAAACCCCAGCAGCTCTCCAGAACCAGCCCTTACATTGCTCCCGTCCATCAGGCATCACCATCCCAATCTGCTGTGGGGCAACACATCACCCCCAAGTGATGCTCAAAGCATCATATCTGGGGCAGTGGGTGAAGAGATGGGCAGCAGAATGGGCATAGGAGCTGGAGGAGCAAAGGACCAAGCCACTGGGGATGGAGATGCACATTTTTCTTGGCAGGGAGCTCAGCAAAAGGTCTACGTTCACGTGTAAGAGATGATAAAACAGCAGAAGCGTGTTGCTTTTATTACCTGAGAAAATTGAAGCAAGTCTGAATATATCAGAGAGACGAGAGGTGACCGGCTCGTAGGGGGAAGCTTCATAAAATTCTTCTCCTAGAGTGGGAGGGAAGAGAGAGAGGGGGAGATAAATCAAATTAAAACCCACTAAATAACCTCAGCCACCACCAAGGTTATGGCCAGGCACACCCCACCCTCCCCAAGCACAGCAATCTGTGATTTGGGAAGGGAAAAGCAAAAAGGATTTGAATCACGAAGGGAAAAGCCCATTTTGGACCAAGTCAGCTTAATTCTTTCTGGCTGGGAGTTTGGAGCCTGATGGCCAGGTCCTGCTGCAAGCTCAGCGCCTTCTGCAAGGCTGGTTTGGCAGTGGCTGTGCTCAAACTGACCTCAAGAGTTGAGGGGATTTAGATTCAAAAGGGCAATGTTCCGTGGATACATCTGCAATGTCTGGGCCAGCTGCAGGCTGGAAGTTCTAGGGTTTGTATTCAACACTGGACTGTTTTTTGTTGTTGCAAAAATATTTGCCTAAAAAAAAACCCTTTAATGATTGTTTTCTGCTCCACTCGGCCTCCGATGCAGGAAAAATGGAAATGTTTCAGTGAGGGAATATGGACCATCACGATTTGAGCACCAGAGCATCCCCATCACTGACCCAACCACACCACGATCATAGAACCAAAGAATCATGGAATGGCTTGGATCATGGAATGGAAGGGACCTCAAAACCCATGTAGTTCCATCCCCTGCCATGGGCACCTCCCACTGGATCAGGGGGCTCCAAGACCCATCCAACCTGGCCTTGAACACCTCCAGGGATGGGGCAGCCACCACTGCTCTGGGCAACCTGGGCCAGGGCCTCCCCACCCTCACAGCAAAACATTTCTCCACAAGATCTCATCTCAATCTCCCCTCTTTCAGCTCAAAACCATTCGCCCTCCTATCCCTGCAATTTCTGATCAAGAGCCCCTCCCCAGCTTTCCTGGAGCCCCTTTCAGTCCTGGGAAGCTTCTCTAAGGTCTCCCCAGAGCCTTCTCTTCTCCAGGGTGAACAACCCCAACTCTCTCAGCCTGTCCTCGTACAGGAGGTGCTCCAGCCCTTGGATCATCTCTGTGGCCTCCTCTGGATTCTCTCCAACAGCTCCAGGTCCTTCCTGTGCTGAGGACTCCAGAACTGGACACAGGGCAAGGTGAGGTCTCACCAGAGAGGAGCAAAGGGGCAGAATCCTCCAGGATCTCATTCATCACAATCCTCACCTTGCAGAGGGAACCTCAGCACAGTCTGTCTTTCCCCAGGCTGGGTGCAATCCCCCTCTCTCCCATCTCTCATCACCCTGAGGGCTGTGGCAAGGCCAGGTGTGGGGTGATGGGCTGGAAACCTACCACCATGAGAGACAGCCCACCTGGCATCCCACCAGGTCTCCCTGGCTGGCCACCAAGCTCTACTCTCCCAGATTTCCATCTCTCAGCAATGGAGAGATGCTTCTTCTGACGCTTCTGTTGCCCTCCCTTTGCATATCTCCAGAAGATGCTGGTTTCAAGGAGCCAGCCACCACTCTCAGAAGAGGAAACCCTTCTCAAACCCCACCAGCCACAAGGAAAAAATAAATACTTATAAAAATCAAAATCAAAATCAATGTCTGGACATTGAAAACCCCAGCCAGCGGCTGACCAGCAGCCCCGAGCATCGATCACTGCTGAGCCTGGCAGCCCTTTGGGTGCCCTCGTGGTGGGTGAGCCTGGTCTGGGCTCCAGGGATGGACCTTGGCAGCCCAGACCGCTCCAGCCCACGCAGGGTCTTTCGAGTCATTATTAGCCCAAGGCGGCAGCATTTATCCCGTGTAATTAAGGAGCCACTTGAAGCCCTGTGCTGGAAAACAAGCTCATTAAGAGGCTGGAAGCATGTGGGAGGGCTTGCTCCAAGCCAAACAGCTCCTCAGCATCATTCCTTGGAAATCTGGGGAGGAAGAAGAGTGACCAGCCAGGGAGACCCTGCTGGAATGCCAGGTTGGGTTGTCTCCAGTGGTGGTGGGTTTTGAGCCCATCACCCTGTGTCTTGCTCTCAGGGTGATGCTGGGGATGCTACACGGGGGCAACAGCCCCCGCTGGGTCCAAGAGCAGCTCCTGCTGCTGGTCATGGGGATGGAAACACACCCCGGGCTGCCTGCTGTCTGCTGCAGGCCAACCTCCTTTGCCTCTCCTGGTTTCCTAATGCTCCGATGACAAATAGCACCTTTATTAAAGTGCATTTAGGAAACACTGTAACCTCCCGGTATATTGCTTTGCCAATGCAATAAATAATTAAATACTGGCTGAACCCTGCTGCTCGCCAGGAAAATTACTGAGCATTAAAAGGGCAGTGGACTTCTCTTGAGCTCACTGAGATGCAATTAACCTCCAGAAATGAGGCTGGAGTGAAAGCAATCCTCCTCAATGGCCGGGACCGCCTTGATCCTGCATCCACGGGGCTGGACCAGAGGCCCCCGGGCACAGAATCTTTGCTAAAAGGCAGATGGTTGAGGTCTGCTTTGGGCTCCTTTGTTTTCACACTCACTGATTTACACACATCAAAGCTATGAGCTGCAAGGTCTTCCCAAAGCTTCCACCTCTCCTTAAAACATGCTATAATCACTTTTCCCACCTCCTCCGGGTACAGGTCCTGGAGTACCCATCAAGCACCTTTCATTCATGTTTGCAAAGCCCTCTGAAAGCACTCAATGAAGGCTGCTAATGAGAGGCAGAAAACAATCAAGCAGTAATTCCTGCTTTGGGCTGGGTTTTGGGCTCACTGACCCAGATTTGACCCTATTTCCCCCCGGGGGGCGGGGAGGGGGAGGCTTCATGCTGGGGTACAGCTCTCCACATCCTTGCTGCTGCAACCAAAGCCCTCCCAGCATCACCATCACCTCCTCAGGGTTCAATCCCAGCTCAAGAAGGACAGAGCCCTGTGGAATTCCCATAGGAATGAAGCAAAACCCGCCCAGCAGCAGCACCAGCCCCTCACAGCCAGTTCCTTCCTCCGAGTCCAGCATCACGAGCTCCTCGGGCAGCCCCAGCCCCGGTGATGCCCTCACAGAGAGGGGCGAGGGCTTCACCTACTGCCTCCCCCTGTCTTCGAGCCATCCTGTCCTCAATGAATAAACCAGCCCTGGGCTTGCACAATCCAGTTTCAATTCCCTGCACTGCTCCAGCCTCTGATTTACTCCTTCACGGGGCTGCAATCACGGCAGGATCCGGTGCTTCGCCTCTCAGCAAGGAGAGACCCCAGCGAGTTCTCCCAAGCCCACAAACCCCACCAGAGCAAGGGCTGTCGAGGGCTTGGGAGGGACCAAGGAGGCAGCAACATCCTCTGCTCCCCCAGAGATCCCCATAGCCCGGGCTGAGGTGCAAAGCCGTGCCCCAGCCTTGCTTCCCTCTGCATCCCACGGGCTCATCTCCTCCTCCGCGGCAGGAAGGAGGGAGGGAAACCGGCTGGAGAGGAGCCCTGCCCAGGCTTGCAGGTGTCCAGGCGTAAGAGCTCTGTCACTACAGCCATCAGCTCCAGCCCCAGCCCGTTTCTCCTGCACCCATGCTGGGCAGAGGAGCTCTCAGCCTCTGAGAAAAGGGGGGGACCATCTGCTTTGCCTGGGGTGCCCGTGTCGCCCAGGGCACCACTCAGCCCATTTTTACTGCAGCAATGAGGTAGAACCATAGAATGGTTTAGGTTGAAAGGGACCTTAAAGATCACTCAGATCCAACCCTTGGAGCTTCCCAGCCTCAAGGTGGGTCAGCACCACCTCTCCTCCCCCACCTTCCACCCCACTTCAGCCCCACAGAGCCCTGCCCCGTACCTTCGGTCAGCCCCAGGTGAATACTCCAGTAGATCTGAAGGCACTGAAGCTCCTTCTTCATCCCTCGCTTGCAACGGCAGTCGTAGAGGGGGCTCTCCTGCAGCACCTCCAGGGCTGCCTGGCACTCCTTGTTGGCCAGCATGGTGTTCCTGTCGCGGCCGGCCAGGCACTGCCGCAGCGTGCGGTAGCGGGAGCTGCAGCTGGGCTCGGCCGCGCACAGCTCGTTGGCTCGCACGCAGTCCACGGGCACCCGCCAGCCATGGGGGTCCTGCCCCGGCGGGGACGGGGGGCCGCCCAGCGAGCGGAGGATCTCATCTGGGCCAGGGGAAGGACAGACGAGGACACAGAGAGGTGAGGGAGGGCAACCCGGTGGGGCGAAGCCCTCAGAATCACAGAATCGCTTGGTTGGACAAGACCTTTGAGATCATCGAGTCCAACCATTCCTGTCCACTGCTAAAACAGATCCCTGAGCAGGGAAACCTCATCTAGATACCTCCTCTAGATACCTCATCTACCCATCTTTTAAACACCTCCAGAGATGGTGACTCCACCACCTTCCACAGCCTTTCCAGGGCCTGAGAACACTTTGAGGGAAGAATTTTTCCTGATGTCCAATCTGAACCTGCCCTGGTACAACTTGATGCCGTTTCCTCTTGTTCTGTCACCTGTCACAAGGGAGAAGAGACCAACACCCACCCCACCACAACCTCCTTTCACGGAGCTGTAGACAGAGATGAGGTCTCCCGTCAGCCTCCTTTTCTCTGCTCCTCGCATCCCCTCCCCTGGACTCCACACATCAGCCCATGTCCTGGTCCCTGGTGTTGGAGCCACCTTCGGGCTGCTCCAGCAAGGGAGAGCATCATTCCATCATGCCTGGATGTGTCCCCAGCCATAAACCCACCAGGAGTTGCCAAAATCCAGCCAGTGGCCTGAAATATCAATTGAGGCGTCACAAGGCACCTGGCAGCAGTGACACATCCCAAGGAGGAGAAGGTGGAGGGTTGACCCAACACAGAGCCACATGATGCTGCTGCACTCCTTGTTTCTTATTAAAACCCAACAGGCAAACACAGCTCCTGTGCTGGGAGACACCAGCTTCCACACGTGACCTCTCCAGAGCCAAGAGAAGCACAAAGCCCACCCCGACTCTCTGCATCCATTGCTGTTTGGGTTTGGTTTTGCAGCTCATCGCCTTCAGGCCCCACCACGGGATTTTTAGGGCATCTGACTCATGGCTTTCCGAGCACTCAGGGCCTCCCACGTGTCTCCGTGCCAGCCAGCCCTCAGGATGTCAACCACCCAGCTCACCCAGCTTCTACCCATGAACAACCACTGCCCGTTCCTTGGACCCTGCCTTGGCAAGCGGCCCCATGCACCCCCCTTCCTGTCTAGGGCTCCCTCAGCTCTCACATTATTTTCTATCATTTTATCATTTTCTTTTGCTTTTTGAAACAGCTTCTTGCCAAGGCAATCCCAGCCAAGGCCACCAGCCCAGCCCATCAGGGGTGCAGTTGGTGCCCCCCATGCCTGCACCAGTTGAGTGATGGGGTGGGCAGAAGAGCCCCTGACACTGTTGGCCCCCACCTGACAACTTGCAGACCTGGAGCAGCAAAGATGGGCATGACAGGACCTGGAGAGCACCCTCAGCCACTCAAGAGGGTGATGCAAGGGGCACCCCACTTCCATTGATATCACAGTTTTGGGTGTCCTAGGATGTCACCATAGATTCATGGAATGGCTTGAGTTGGAAGGGACCTTGGCAGGGACACCTCCCACTGGATCAGGGGGCTCAAAGCCCCATCCAACCAGGCCTTGAACATCTCCAGGGATGGGGCAGCCACCACTGCTCTGGGCAACCTGGGCCAGGGCCTCCCCACCCTCATTGTGAAGAATATCTTCCTAATGTCAGATCTAAATCTTCCCCTTCCAATCTAAAGCCATTCCCCCTTGTCCTGTCACTCCAAGCCCTTGAAAAAGCCCCTCCCCAGCTTTCCTGGAGCCCCTTTCAGTCCTGGGAGGCTGCTCTAAGGTCTCCCAGGAGTTTTCTCTTCTCCAGGTTGGACAATCCCAACTCTCTCAGCCTGTCTTCACAGGGGAGCAATGCCCATTTCTGCACCTGCACCTTGGGGAGCAGCTTCTCCTTCCCCTGGCTGCCACAAGCAAGGCACCAGATGGGCACAGCAAACCTCAGCCTGCAGCTCCCAAGCTCCTCACCAACCCATGGCCACTCAGTCAGGTAAGGCAGGGGGACAGTGACACCTACAGGTACGTGACAAGGGCCACCCGTGTCCCCACCACCACCTGCCAGGACACGCAGGCAGCTCCCACACTTGGTGGGTGCTCAATCCCAGCAGAAGATCTCATCCTCTGCCACCACCCTGGTGTTGTCACCATCCCCTGCCTCCCGTATGCCACGTGGCCACCCACACCTCTGCCCACCTCGCCGAGTCGGGACACCCTCCTTGGGCCACAGGGAGAGAAGGGATGCTGAGGGCTCAGACAGCTCTGCAGGAGGGACAGGGCACTGCTGGGGGTGAGCGAGCAGGACGAGCAGCAGCACTGGGTGGACACACTTCTGCTGCCTGTGGTCAGGCCAAGGAACAGATTCCGTCCTCCTGGTCTTCAGCCGATGCCCCCGAACAAACACGGTGGGGTTTGGAGAGGTCTGGATGGTTTCTGGGTAACCAGGAGCAGCTGCAGAGCTCCTACACTCAGGTTAGATCCAAGTTTGGGTGGCAGATGTCCCTTGGGAGGCCCTCCTTGGCCTTTCAGGATTATATTCCACATGGGAGGCAGGCAGCATCCTCAAGCAGTGGACACACTCCTGGCACACAGGTGGAGGAGAGCCAGGCATCCCCAAATGCTCCTCAGGGTAGAAGTGCCAGCTCTTCACCAGGAGGTGGATGATGCTTTGGTGCTTTGAGTAGAAAGGGGCAGCTCTGAACCCTTGACACTCTGGGAAAGCCCAGCCTGAGGCACCAAGTGCAGCGGCTGGGACAAGCTGCTCCTGGTGCAGCATCGGCTCCCAGGCATCCAGAGCCATCCCACAGCTCCACCATGTGCCATTCCTCCTCTGCTGCCCTCGCCCAGCCCAGCTGCAGATCCATCTGGCGCTCGCCCTGAGCCCCTGCCCAGCTCTCAGCTCCAATTCCATCTTCTCCAGCCGATGCCATGGTTCCTCTTTCCAAAGCACCGCCCAAAGCTTCTCCTCCAGCTCTGATCCCATCTCCCTGCTGGCTCCATGGGCCTCCCACGCAGGGACCAGAGGTGCTGGCAGGCAGGCAGGGAAGGGAGACATCCTTGCCCTGATTCACAAGCTGCTGGACCACACGGAGCATCCTTGTGGGGGTCTCAGAAGCGTGGCAAGCAGCATCCCCCAGTGCCAGGCGGGCACTTTCTCACACTGGGATGGGAAGCCCACCAGTAAATCCATTCCCAGGGAGCTGGCAGGGATGCATGGCAGCGAGCTGGCCCCATCCTCCTGGCTTTTGCCCCCTCACTTCCACAGCCTGGCAGACAGCAGGGTGCCACGTGCCCCTTTGGCAGCCCCAGGAAGCTCCCTGCAGCATCCCACAGCGCATCCACGCCAGGAGCACGACACAAAGCCATCCTGCTGGAAGAGGAAGGGCAGAAGATGCCCTTCCCTGTGGTTCACAGCCTGCACAGGGCATCTCAGTCCCCTCAAATCCAGCAGTTTGGGTGGTTTTTGCCTGGGGCTCTCCTCTCCTCCTGGCTTTCAGTGCTTCCAAGCCCAGCATCGCTCCGCAGCCCCCGCAGAGGCGCAAGGTCGGGAGTTTGGATGAAGAGGGTTTGTTTCTTTTTTTTTCCTACCCAAAAGAAATCGCCTCACAGCCACACACTGGCTAAACTTCCATCAATAAAACATCTGCAGAGAATTTAAACCTAATCCTCGGCAGTCTCCGGGGTGTCGGAGCACGGGGAGGATTTGCAGGCAAAGGCACAAGGCTCCGACAAGCAGCAAACATCACCATGGCCCGTTTCCCTCTCGCTCCCACGGCTTCCCCGCAGCAGCACCAGGCTGCGTTGCCTCTTTTCGAGCTGTAATAGGTGTTTTCTTTTACTGGCCCTGCCAGAGACCTTTGGACACAGGCAGCTTTAGAGGCAAATATTTATCCTCACAACTCGACTGACAAAAATAAGCTGCCCAGGAACGCGCAGCCTCCCAGCCTTAGAGCTGTGGAAGCGATCGCTGTCTTCCCAACCAAAGGGCTTTTTTGGCTCATCAGAAGGAAGAGCCCAGATGTGAAGAGCCGGGATTCCTCCACACGGGGCTTGCTCTCTCCCTCGCCTCGCAAAGCAAAACCGGGTCGTGGGGAGCTGGTTGGGAAAGCAGCAGGATGAGGTGCCCTGGACACCCCACCCATAAAGCTCAATCTGGGAGTACAGCTTCCCAAGGATGTCTGCTTGGGGTGTCGCAGCTCCTCTGGCTGGAAGGGACACTCTCCCCACCCAGCCTCCTTCTCTGCATCCCCAAAATCTTTGGGAATGAGAGCAATGGTCTCGTTTTCATGCAACTCCCCTGCGAGAGTGAATGGACCACGATTTGGATGCCTTAGGTGGGGCATCCAGGAGGTCCCTGTCCTCCTGAATCTCAGTCGTGAGACATCCAGACATGGACAAGCAGCCAGCTGTCCCCCAAACCAGCGAGGGAGAGCTCTTCCTCTCCCTTCCCAAGGTGTCTTCTCACTGGTGTTCCCCACCCTGCCCCCAGAGCATGTCTCCTTGCTCTCTCTTGCTCGGAAGGCAGGACTTGTGCCCCCCTGCTCCCGTGCTCCCTGGCACATCCTGCTGTCGGCAGGTCATGGGGAAGGGCACCCTAAATTTGGGCTCATCCCCCCCCCACACTGCTCAGACCTGCATCCCACACCACACAAAGGCACGTGAGGCACCAGCACCACCCTGCTGGCACAGCACCCCTTCCCCTCACCACCCAGGGATCGTGCTGGGGAGCAGAGGAGAGGAAGAACGTGTCACCCTGCTTCCATCCAGGGAGACCCTCCTGGGGATGCTGAGCACAGTGTCTGCACCTCCAGCATCATGGGATGTTCTGGAAGGAGGTTTGCTCTTCCAACCTTTAAGGCTCCCTGTCCTCACAGGCAGGGTGACACTCCTTGCAGGAATGGTGATGCTCCTCCAGCCCAGGCAAGCTCAGCAGAGTTTTTCTGGGTGCTCGCTGCTGCAGGGAGCTGGGGATCACAGACACTCAGGCACCCGCCGAGAGGCAGTGGGGAGCAAGCACCACACGGCACAGGACCGAGTCACTGCGTGCACCCAGCCTGGCAGGAGGAAAAAAATATGGACCTCTCTCACTTTATTCCTTTTCACCCCAAATCCACCACAAACCTCCGGCTTCTCCTCCTTTTCGGCTGCACCTTCCGTGTCTCTGTAGGAGGCTGCCCTAGAAATGCGAAGCTTTCTTCCTGGCAGAGACACAGATCTCCTAAATAACTCACACATGATCTAAAGCAACACGCACGGATTGCAACAGAGGGGAAAGCAATTCCCCACGCACACACACACACGCGCGATTAGCTCAACTTTGCAAACCGATTCTCCATGCTGAGTTCCCAAGAATGGGTGTTGGGAGGGCTGGAAGCCAGAGCAGGAGGGTGCTGGGAGGCATGGGTAGGGGGGAAAAGGGGGTAGATATGCTCCAAAATGTAAATTGATGTAGGCTGACAAGGAGAGAGGGGATCAAAGACAAGGAGGGCTTTGCCTGCTGCTCGCGGATCGTGCTCGCTCCCATAGATCGCGATCGGTGCCAGCGATGGGGCAGCTGGGGTTGTGTCCCCCTCCCCTTCTAAGTTTGATGGAGAACCGGGAAATAAAGTTGCCCCTAGGAAAAATCCTTGTCCCTCTCGCGATGCAGACCCGAGCGGTGCTGGTCCCTCTCTCCAGCCCTTCACCCTGGGGAAGGACACGCCACCTCTGCCATCCTCGCCCGGCCAAGGCGACAGCATCCCCACCGGGGCCACTCACCTACGAAGAGGACGATGCAGAAGGTGTTTGCCAAGATCATGATAGGAAATCCACGCGGTCCTCCACGTGTGCAAAAAAAAAAAAAAAATTGGGGGGGAGGGAAAAAAAGGAGGGGGAGAAAAAAAAGGGAAAAAGGAGGAAAAAAAGGGGGGGAGGAGAGGAATCAAAAGGGGAGGAAATGAAGAGAAGAAAAACAGGAGAGAAATAAAGGAAAAAAGGAAAAAGGGGGAAAGGGAGTGGAATAAAAAAAGGGAAAAAGGGAAAAAAAGAAAAAAGCAGGAAAAGGGGCGAAAGGGAAAAAAAACAGAGGAATAAAAAGGGGAGGAAAGGAAAAAATGGGAAAAAAATAGAGGAATAATAAAAGGAAAAATGGGGGGGGAGGGGGGGAGAAGAAAATAAAGAGGGGAAAAAAGAAAAGGAGAGGAATAAAAAAATAATTCCCAAGGCAGTCAGGTAGATTCCAAATCCCGGCTTGGGGGGCTGCAAGAGAGAGGAGGGGGCTGCGCTCCGCCCGGCGCGGAGCCTCAGCCGCTGCGCCGGGCAGCGCGGATCCGCGAGTCCCGCATCCCCACCCGCATCCCCGCGCTCTGCCGCGGCTCCGGCTGCCGGGGCGGGCGGGGGGCGCGGCGAGGGGCGGGGGCGCTCCCGGAGCCCCCGCGGCGGAGGGGCTGGGCCCGCCCGACCGCCCCTTGCCCGCCCCTGCCCGCCCCTCCGCCCCGGGAACGCGCGGCGCGGGGGCTGCGAGGCTGGAGATGGGCTGGGGGAGATGTTTGCAGATCCCTGGGTCTGCATCCCTCCCTTTCCATCCTCTCCACAAACCCCTTGATCTCCATCCTTTCCTCCCTCTCCATCTTCTCTGCCCAGGAGACCCCCAGGTCTCCATCCTTTCCGCCCGGGAACCGCGTTCCGCAGATGCCCCGAGGCTGGAGATGGGCGTTGGGGGTGTGCAGTCGCCGCGTCTCCATTCCTCCCTCTCCCCGTCTCTGCAGACCTCTGGGTCTCCATCCTTTCCTTACCGCCTGGGAACGGCACAACGCGGATGCCCCGAGGCTGGAGATGGGGTGGAGAATCTGTTTGCAGACCCCCAGGTCTCCATCCCTTTACCCGGGAACCGTGAACCACAGTTTGGTTTGGTTGGAAAAGACCTTTTCGTTTGGAAAAGACATTTAAGATCATCAAGTCCAAGCATACCTGGCCACTACTAAACCCCGAGCACCCCGTCCACCCATCTTTTAAACCCCTCCAGGGATGGGGACTCCACCTGAGGAGCCATTCCAGTGCCTGAGAACCCTTTCAGTGAAGAAATTTTCCCCTAATATCCAATCTAAACCTCCCCTGGTGCAACTTGAGGCCATTTCCTCTCATCCCATCACTTGTCACCTGGGAGAAGAGCCCAGCACCCACCTCACCACAACCTCCTTTCAGGCAGTTGCAGACAGCGATGAGGTCTCCCCTCAACCTCCTCCAGATTAAATAGTCCCAGGTCCCTCGGCTGCTCCTCATCAGACTTGTTCTCCAGCCCCTTCACCAGCTTTGTTGCAGAGATGTGGTGCAGCTTTCGTGGCCTTCTCCTCCCCCTCCTCCTCCTCCAAGCCCCGGTGGAGCCTCTCACCCCTCCCTCTGTCCCTAATTTGAGGTCAGGACCCTACAAGGCCCAGCGATGCGGGGTCCTGGCCCTGGATACGTGAAGGTCACGAGCAGCAGAGGGGAGGATGCTCTGTTCCATTCTCCTCGATGCAACGAGGGGCTTTGGGAGGAAGGGAGGAGGCAGGGGGAGCAGCCCCTCTTTTCCAAGCCCTGTAGGCAACGTGTGAGTTGGGGAGGGGGGGGGTAGCACCACCTGGTTCACACAACCTTGTCTATGCAGCAAGGGGGCCTTGAGAAACGGGCTGGCACAGCACCTTGGCAAACAGCACTCAGGACCACGCTGCTCTTTGGGTAAAGATTCAGAGAGAAAGAAAGAAGAGGGGGAGACAACACCAGATCAGAGCAATATGTATTAGTGGTGCTTCCTGTCCAACAACATCCTTCCCTGTCCTGTTCTTTTCCTGCTCTTTTTTCCTCACTGCCTTGCCTGCTCTTTCTTTTGAAAGGAACACATCACCTCTGACTTAGCAGGATGTGAAAGTGCTTCCACAGAGCCAAACTGGAGACAGCGGGAGAAAAAGAGTGTCCTCAGCTGCCCAGCATCACTTTAATATTGCCAGGTCTCATTGCAGGTCTCGGCTGAGGGAACTGGGATTGTTCAGCCGAGAGAAAAGGAGGGTGAGGGGAGACCTTACCACTGTCTACACTTGTCTTCCTGCAGGAAGATCACCCAAAAGCACCAGTCATGACCCAAAGAAGCCACCTTTCCTCTCTCCTCTTTGTGCTTGTGCTGGAGATGGGATCTTGGCAGCAAGATCATCAAGGGCTGCTTCAGCCCATCCCCTGGCACCGCTCTACCTCAGGATACCTGCTTTAATATCTCCTTCCATGCCATCCCTGAGCCAAGCAGAAGGAAAGGATTTCCTTGGCCAGAAGAGGGAACTGCTCTCCTCTCTTCTCCACTCTTCAGCCTCATCACTGTCTCCCTCTTCTGCCTTCCCAGGCTCAAGGCTGGGCTGACCCCTGCCCTCCCTGTGCACCAACCAAGGGCAGAAACTCACTTGGGAACCCTGGAGAAGATGCTGAGCTCTGGGTAGAGCTCCGAGGCTGGTCCTGCCCTCCATGGATTACACTGTTCATGTGTAATCCATCACTTGAACAACCTTGACTGCCATTAATGTGATAACACTGTGCAGAATTAAAGTCTGAAGTCAAGAGGGTAAGCAAATTCGACTCATATTAACAGAATTCAACAGAAGGAGGGGAGGAATCCTCTGGTAACATTTATCAGGTTTTGAGCAGAAACAAAGCCCAGCTCAGGGAGTTCTGGCTCTGCCCCGTGGGATCCTCTGGAAGTGGAAGTGGATATGGGAAGAGGAACAGCAATCCGTGTCTCCAATCCACCACCCCTCACCCTAGATGTGTCAGTTTATTGCAGGGTGGGGAGGCCCTGGCACAGGTTGCCCAGAGCAGTGGTGGCTGCCCCATCTCTGGAGGTGTTCAAGGCCTGGTTGGATGGGTGCTTGGAGCACCCTGATCCAGTGGGAGGTGTTTGAGGCTGGATCTGGATGGGCTTTGAGGTCTCTTCCAACCTAAATCATTCCGTGATTCCACGGTTGATGCTCACTCCTCTTCCCTGACATCGTGACTTCTTGCAGGTCTCCCTTGGTCTCAAAAACCTCTGCCTCTCATCTTCCTCCCTCTGTCCCTTCCTTCTCCCTCCAAACCAGCCCAGGAGCTCATCAATAGCCACACAACTTCACTCAAGACAGAGCCCTCTTTGTGCAGCTGGGAATGCGGAAGGGGAAACACCATGTGTGCCCCCACAAAGCTCCCAGTGGAAGAGCTGCCTCCACCACCCCATCCATCTCTCCTTCTCCTAAAGGAGACTACAACCCCCCCTGCTTCCCCAAACACAGGGTGAGGGGGGAGGCTGGGTGGTGTGATGCTTCCCGTGCCAAGCTCCTGATTTAAGGAGCTCCCAGTGACACAGGCTATAAATTCCCCTGGAATAAACTGTAAATGAGAGGCCAGGTTCCTGGCTGCTCCTGATAACGCTGGACTGGGGATGAGCCACAATGAGCACCTGCAGCTGGAGCCTTGCTGGGGTTGACCCTGTGGGCTGCAGGGCTTGGTGCCTCTGCCCAGTCCCTCTGCCCAGTGGCTAATGAACATTCTACTTTATCTCAGGTAATTAGAGACAAGTGGTTTCCTATTAGATCCCACAGTCATAGAACCATGGAATTAATTGGGTTGGAAGGCATCTCAAAGCCCACCCAGTTCCAACCCCCTGCCATGGATCCTTCCACTGGATCAGGGGGCTCCAAGCTCCATCCAACCTGGCCTTGAACACCTCCAGGGATGGGGCAGCCACCACTGCTCTGGGCAACCTGGGCCAGGGCCTTCCCACCCTCATTGTGAAGAATTTCTTCCTAATGTCTAATATAAGCCTTCTCCCTCCCAGTTTAAAGTTGCAGAGGCAGCAGGGCTGGTTCCCTCTGAGCTCATTTGCTGCATGCACAAATAATTTGCTCATGCAAAAGCATGCACAGAGCAGGGGGCACCCGTGGGGAAAGGCTGCATTGCTCCTCCCTGGGCAAAAATTCTGCAGCTGGCTGTGTGCTCACTGCTCCTGGGGAAGCCCTGCATCTCCATCCTCCTTCAATCGCTGTGTCTGGCCAGGGTTTACCACTCAAGGGCACCCTCAAAGAGCTGATCCCCAGGCGCTGAATGCACCGATGCTATCGGGACTCACCCTGGAACAGTCACACTTCTGTTCTCTCTGGGTGTCTCCTTGGGGATCACGTTTGCAGGGCTGCTGACAGCAGCCAGCTCGTAGCCACTGGCTATGGGCGTCCTTACAACGCCCCGACACTGATGGACCCCGACAGCTACATGCAAAGCAGAGGCTATTTTTGCCCTTGCTGCTGTTTTCCCAGCTGATTCTTCCTCTTTAACCTCTACTGGGGAAGCCAGCCCTGTCCCCTGCCCACCTCCCCGTTACTTGAGTCCTGGAGATCATGGGGGAAAGAGGTGGTACCTGAAGAGGCATTGAATGAAACGCAGCCCAGCTGATACCAAATCACACTTTGACCCCTCTGAATAACAACACAGAGGTGGCCTCCAGGTCCCAGACCTTCAGGACCTCAGAGCATCACCATCCGGCTCAGCCAGCAGCTCCTCCTCTACCCCATCCTCATCTCGTTTTGCAACTCCCGCTAACGAGAGCGCCCTAGTGACAGCCCTCAGCTCCATCGATCCCGTTCCCAGCTCTGTCCTGCTGGAGAGAAAGCGATAGTTCAGGGAGGACATGATTCTCCCTGCTAATTGAATGCTCCGGCACGGGGCTCCATCCGGCACGCTGACAGCGCCGATCGATGCTGCGAGCTGCCCGTGCGGGCAGAGGATCTGCCTGGGTGTGGGAAGGGGCAGGTCCCATTCTGCCAGGGATTTCCAAGCCTGGTTATCCCTAAAATGCAACTCCTGCACTGAGGAGACTTGGGGTGGCCCCCAAAGATATTATCACAGCGTTTGCATGGTTGTTTCCAAAGCTGAAGCCAGGTTCTTCTTCTCCTGGCTGTGCAAGGCTACGTCTCACCACGCAGCACCCTGAAACCCATCTCAGCTTCACCAAACACTTGCCAAGCTCCAAGGCTTTCATTGCAAATCCTGCCTTCTGGGGACAGGGGACAACTCCCACGAGTGCTTGAGGGTGTCCCGGGGTTGGAAGGCGCCATCAGCGATGCTGGGTGATAGAATCATGGAATGGTTTGGGTTGGAAGAGACTTCAAAGCCCACCCAGTTCCACCCCCTGCCATGGGCAGGGACAGCTCCCACTGGATCAGGTGGGATCCAACCTGGCCTGGAACACCTTCAGGGATGGTGCCCCACCTCTCTGGGCAACCTGTGCCAGAGCCTCCCCATTCTCATAATGAAGAATTTCTTCCTAATATCCAATCAAAATCTTCCCCCCTTTAAAGCCATTTAAAGTCATCACGTGCCATGGCCTGCTTAAGGGATGCTGCCACCATTCCCTTCATCTCCATGAGTTTCTGGAGCTTGCAGTGACCCGCACGGGGCAGAAGCCTTACAGCTGGTGGCACTTGGAGGGACGGATCAGCCCAGCCAGCTCCGTGTGGGACACGTGGAGCCGAGCTGTCAGGTCTCATGTTCACACACTCGTCAGCCTCCGCAGCCCCAAATTACAGCTGACATTTGAATAAAACCCCACGGCACCTGAGCGAGACGTTGAGCTGGAATGGAAGTGGTTGGGGATTTTCTGGCAAAGGAACATATTTAGAATCATAGAATTATAGAATGGTTTGGTTGGAAGGAACCTCAAAGCCCATCCAATTCCACCCCTGTGCCATGGGCAAGGACACCTCCCACTGGATCAGGGGCTCCAAGCCCCATCCAACCTGGCCTTGAACACCTCCAGGGATGGGGCAGCCACCACTGCTCTGGGCAACTTTAGTTTGCTCTGCTCTCTTCTCAGTGTCCGAGCAGATGCTCCCAGCCCTGGAGCCCCACAGAGTGGGTTTACAGCCTGGGGACACCCTGCATTTCAGCTCAGGACCTTCCTGGGACAGAGTGACCAACCTTTACCTGTGCAAGCATCTCCTTCTTCACATCAGACAAAGGGTGTGGGGATGGAGGCAAAGGCAGAGAGGAGAAAAAAAAGGGGCTTTTCAGATGCTCTGGGAATGACGTGGGGGAAAGCAGGGTAATGAGGGCTGGTTCCAGTGTCACACACTCAGCCCTAATCAGGCAATGAAGCAAATTGAGTTTCACTAAAAGCTCAGGAGCCCAGGCTGGGCAGCCCCCTCCTACCCATGCGGTTCCTGCTCTGGGGGAATGAGATTTCCATCCACTCCCTGGACTCTAAATGAGTAATTGTCGTGGTCTGCACTGGGGCAGGGAGATGGCATCCTTGGCTGATGCTTCCCGTGCCTTTACTGCTCAAGTGGATCAGCAGGACCGGGGCCCATGTCAGGAAACAGCACTTAATTCCTATCTATGAGCGCGCTGGCGGTGCAGGCAGCAGGGATGTGCTCTGGAGGGGGGTCTGGCTGCAGGCAGGGCAGGGGGCCCTGCAGCCCTTGCATCGTTGCTGCTGGTGTGGGGGGACTGGGAAGGACAGGCTTTGCTGCAGGTGTGCTCCAGGTGTTGCTGCATCCTCAGAGCGTGGTCCCTGTGGGCAAGGCGAGGCTCCCCATCCCGTGCAGAGGTGGAACCTTCCTTCCAACCCAGTCTGGCAGCTCTCCCACCTCCCCGGCACCGAGAGTCAAACGCTGCCTCAGCTGCCGGGCTGGGGAGAGGGTGAAGCAACACCACACGTTTCATAAAACAGGCTTGGGGACGGAGGAGAGAGCTCAGCTCGGCTCCCCCCGCCGCGGGAGGGGCTGCAGCAGAAGGTGCAACCCCGGTGTCAGCCGTCAGAGCACGCGGAGAGGACAGACCCGGGGGGAAAGATCGCAGGAGATGTCCAAAGCCATCCCCAGCTGGCCCGTCATGCCTCGCCCCTCGGGTCCTTGGCAATATCCCCGAGTCCCTCGATTGTTTTTATTGTCTCTGTCTCGCACTCCGAGCCCTGCCTGCTGTGTCAGCAGGGGTATTTATAGCATCGCTCTCCTCCCAGACTGATGGCAGCAGCATCCTTCCCCGGGCTGAGCACTACCTGTCACTCCAGGCTTTTTCACACTGGCTGAGGCACTTGCAGCCACATTTCTCTGCAGCTCCTGTTTGCTCCTCCTGAGCACGATGGTTTTCCTTCCAGACGCCTGCAGGCAGCTCTCAGGTGATGGGGAGCCCCAGGGGACATTGCCAAGGGGATGTGGCAGGGGAAGGGGTGAGCGTCCATGCTATGAGGCAGCAACTCTGAGCACAACTTCAGTTGCCTCCCCTTCCCTCTGCCTCGGATTTACTGCTTTCATTTTCCTTGGCATTGGAAGTTGGCCTTAATTACAGATACTTTTACCTGCATTAATAACATTTGCAGCACTGTAAGCCGGAAGAGTGGGGTAAGAGAAGTGAGGACCTCTGCTCTGGGTGGGATCTGGGGGGTTGTGGGGGCACAGCAGCTCTGCCAGCCCCGTGCAGGGCTCTCTTTCATTGAAGTACCATTAGTGCTGGACGCCATCCAGACTGGCACAGCTTGGCTTTCCAGATCCTGGAGGGCTGAGCAGCATCTTATGAAAGCAATCCTTCACAGAGCTGTGGGTTGGTCCCAGGTCCCAGCCATCCCCATCCTCAGTGGGATAAATCCCTGGTGCTGTTGCTTGGCTGCTGGGAGTTGCTTCTCCTCCTGCTCGGGGTTGCGGGGGAAAATAATCCCCATGCGGTTCTGGAGGAGACCCAGCACACCAAGGGAGAGCTTGGCTGAGCACAAAGGAGGTCCAGCTGCAGGATTCCACCCTGGGGAAGAGCCTGAGGCACCCAACCCCATCTCCATCCAGAGGTGCCGGGCAGGGAATCACTTTTAAGCCCTGGAGAAATGCTTCCATTTTAGCAGAGCAAGGAGCACGGATACACACGGTGTTTGCAAACCAGACCAAGCACACGTTCTGCTGTCGCTTGCTCCTTGGTACCTCTGAGGAACATCAAGGAGGATAAGAGGGTGCAAAGAACAGTGATCACATTCCAAATAATCAAACCCCTCTCTGAGAAACAGATCCTGCCAGCTGAAAGCGAGCCTCCCTCGGGAAAGCTGCTTCAAGCACCATCAAAAAATGAAAAAGCCTCTCTCTCCCAGCACCCCCTTCCCAACTCTCTGCAAAGGAGAGCATGCATTTTTTATTTATAAGCCAAATAATAATAACAAAATACTAATAAGCTGTGAAAGCAAGGAAACGCAACCGTCTCCGCTGAGGGTTGCTCTCTGCCCTGGCAGACAAGGTGTGTTTGCAGCCCAGAAACAAAGGTGTCCTGGGCTGCACCCAGAGCAGTGGGAGCAGCAGGGTGAAGAAGGGGATTCTGCCTCCTCAGCTCTGCTCTGATGAGACACCACCTGGAGCCCTGTGTCCAGTTCTGGAGTCCTCAGCACAGGAAGGACCTGGAGCTGTTGGAGCGAGTCCAGAGGAGGCCACAGAGATGATCTGATGGCTGGAGAACCTCTGCTGTGAGGACAGGCTGAGAGAGTTGGGGTTGTTCAGCCTGGAGAAGAGAAGGCTCTGGGGAGACCTTAGAGCAGGCTCCCAGCACTGAAAGGGGCTCCAGAAAAGCTGGGGAGGGGCTCTTGATCAGGGAATGCAGGGATAGGATGAGGGGGAAGAGTTCTGAGCTGAAAGAGGGGAGATTGAGACGAGATCTTGGGGAGAAATGTTTTGCTGAGAGTGTGGGGAGACCCTGACCCAGGTTGCCCAGAGCAGTGGTGGCTGCCCCATCCCTGGAGGTGTTCAAGGCCAGGTTGGATGGGGCTTGGAGCCTCCTGATCTAGTGGGAGGTGTCCCTGCCCATGGTGTGGGGTGTGAAACTGGATGGGCTTTGCGGTCCTTTCCAACCCATTCCATGATTCCACATACAGTGGAGAACCCTCGTGCTCAGCACTGGGAGCACTGGGGAGGCCAGGATGATGCAAACTTGGTTTTGAAACCAGAGCTTATTAAAAGCACGTCCAGCAGCGCCGGCTCCAGCGCACAGACAGCTCGGTCACCTCTGCAGAGTGGGCAGGATTAGCCCAATTATTTTTTCTGGGTTGCTTTAGCAGCAGTGTTCCAGCCTCCTGGATAACCAGGGCATGGCAGCACGCCTGGCTCTGCAGGGCTTTGTCCCGCACCCGTGGTGGCCAAGAGAAACCCTCCAGGATGCTGCAAACCCCAGCTGAGCTGGGATGCAGGGATGAGGGGAGGTGGCTGCCCACCACCCAGAGACAAGTCTATCCCAGGGGGTTTGTAAGGCTTTGGTGGGACAGATCAGCTTAACAAGGTCCATCACTGTGCTGGGCTTGTCCCCAGGGATCAATCAGTGGTTCCAAGTGGAGCAAATCCCCCTGCCCAGTGCCTGAACTCATCACCGAGCATCCTCCAGGATGGATGGAATCACTCGAATGGCTGCAAAGCTGGGGATGCCACCCCACAGCCAGGGTCCATGACCAGCACCATCAACCTGTCCCTCCCCACTAAGGCAGGGAGGGAGAGCACAGCAGACCTGCAGGCACAGGGACCCCCAAAATGCCTTTCTCTCCAGGAACAAAGACCTCTCTTCTCTGGTTCCAACGGCAGCTCCTTGGAGCTGGATTTCATGCTGTCTAATGTCCCTCTGCTGTTTCCTTGGGGCTTGCAGACCCCATGGCGTGGGCAGAGGAACAGGCTGAGCATCCCCAGGCTCAGCTCTGCATCCCAACCTCTCCACGGACGACTGCAGAAGGACATCCTTCAAGGAAAACTTCAGGCTCAGGTACCTCCGAGGGTCTTCTGCATTGTTTTCTGCCTTGGGAAGGGGCAGGAGGGCTGAAAGCAGGGGGGAGAGGCTGAGGGTCCCCGGAGCCATGGAGTTGGGTATCTCAGAAGTTCTTACATAGGGTTTGCTGGGACCAAACCAGCTCAGCAAAGCTCTGATCTGCTCTTGCTCCTCAGGGGGAGAGGAGCCAGCGCCCAGGCACGGCCCTGCTGCTCGTGCTGCCTTCACCCCCTCCCAACGGGGGGGGGGGGGGGGGAATGGAGGGGGGGGTTAATTAGAAAAGTCCAATTTGGCCTAATTGAGCTTCCCAAGGCCTCTGCAGACACAAATTGGATATGCCCAGCTCCAAAACCAGGCCGTTCCCCGTCTCCTCCTGCGCATACTGAATCTTCATTTAGGCTGTGCTCCTGCCAATTAACTCAGGTCCTCTCATTAACGACCTGGCATTGATTGGCCTGCCAGGGCTCCCCTCGGAGCTGCTGTGGCTGAAACAAGCCTGGAAGAGGCTTTGGCTCCTCCATCTCCAAGCCATGTCAAGGGGTTTTTGGCTAGGAAGGACCAGCAGAACCACTCTCCTATCCTCAGCCTCTTCTCCTCGCCCCTTGGTCCCCCTCCCAAGGGCATCTGACCCCCCTGCACGCTCCAAACCCCATTGCAATGGGCCAGTTGGGAGCAATTCTCTTTGCAGCAGCAACACCTCCTCTCCCTACAGCACAGATCCTGCTCAGATCCAGAATTCTGGTGCCCAGACCCTCTTGTTTGGCCTGAAACTGAGGCAGAAGCATCCTCCAGAGTGAGATCTGGATGCCTGCACCTTGGGCATGGGCTGGCACCTGATTCTCTGCAAACAGGTCATTACACAAACAAGCTCTGTGCTTGGCAGGGAGGTAATGGACTCCGGGAAAGGCTGCGTTGATGGGCTGGGAGCAGCCAGGCTCTCTCCTCCCAGGCTGCTGCCTTTCCGGGCTCCGTGTCTGGATAGATGGAGAGGCAGAAGTGAGAACCCCCACGGCCCATGGCAGGGGTTGGAACTGGATGGGCTTTAAGGTCCCTTCCAACCCAAACCATTCCAGGATTCTATGATCCCATGATCCCAAAGAGCAGCAGGAGAGGACAAGTCCTGGAGGACGCATTGCAGTGTGCCAGGAATAGCTTGGTTTGAAGGGATGAAGGACAGAGGGCTGTGATGGGACACAGAGAGCCCTTGCCCTTTGCACTGAGCAGGGACATCAGGATGGGTCCCAGGGCTGTCCCAAATGTCCCCAAGTAAGGGTGGGTGCAGAGCCCCAGGGGCAGAGCCAGCTGGGGAGAGAGAGAAGCAGCTGGGAACACGGATCCAGTTGACTTGCTCTGAGTAATATCTCCTGATTATTTCACTGCAGCATGCTGAGGCTGCAGAGTAATCGAATTAGGCAAATATTATGGGGAAGAAAATGGGCAGATAAGTAGCTTAAAGTGATCGAAATGACCTGGAGGTGCCCATGCAAATGGTCTGGATAATATCCTGTAATAACCCTGTCCAGGCAGCTCCGAGCAGGTTGAATTCCAGTAATGGGGCATCTGCCCAGCCTCATTCACAGTGCCTGGGTGATGGAGACCTGGTCTCCTGTGGGGGGCTCAGCCCTGAAGCACCCTCTTTGCCAGCACCCAGGGAAGGGCGAGGATCCACCCAGCTCTGGGAGATGCTTTGGGGTGTGAGTGGGTTTGCTGCTGGGGGAGGATATAATGTTATAGAATGGATTGGGTTGGAAGGGACCTCAAAGCCCATCCAATTCCAATCCCAGACACCTCCCACTGGATCAGGGGGCTCCAAGGCCCACCCAGACTGGCCTTGAACACCTCCAGGGATGGGGCAGCCACCACTGCTCTGGGCAACCTGTGCCCCACCCTCATTATGAAGAATTTCTTCTTAATAACTAATCTAAATATTCCCCCTTCCAATTTAAAGCCATTCTTCCTCATCCTGTCACTCCACAGCCTTGTAAATAGTCCCTCCCCAGCTTTCCTGGAGCCCCTTTCAGGTACTGGAAGGATGTGCCCCTCCCCTGCTTCGATACCACTCTCGCTCCACGGAGTTTCCCCAGGGATGTTAAAGAGGGTCAGGCTCAGGCAAAGGCACCACATTCCCATTTCCAATCCGGCCTGATAAATCACCAGGACAGAGAGACTCAGACAGGGGCAGGAGGGATCGATAAGGGGTGGTGCACGCCGAGAGCTGCAGAGCCCCAAGACACCCCCAGGCGGAACGGCCGCAGCGCCCGGGCGCACACCTTGGGCACAGAACAGGGACAGGGCGCAAAAGAATCCAAAGCACATCCTGGGATGGGGATAAAAGCTCTGTTTAAAACCCCTCCTGCCCCTTTGCAGAGGTAGGGAAGCTGGGAGCTGTGAAAAGAGATGCTAAAAATAGTTCTTCTCCAAAAGAAGACGGAGCTGCCAATCCGGCTGCTTCTCCCCAGGGAGGCTGAGTGGGAGCAGAGCCGACCCCCTTGGGATGTGGGGCTGGCAGGCAGGCACAAAAGAGACATTTTTTCCCCCTTTTTTTTTCTGGATGCATCGATGGAGATCAAGGGAAAACCCCCTTCCAACACTAGAACTGAGAGGAGTAAAAATAGTCCTGGCTGGAGACGTGCGTACAACAAAGTCTCCTGTCACCCGCCCGCTGCACACACGGCGGGTAACGAGGTGCTGATGTGGTGCCAGCCCTCACCATGATCAATTAAACTCGTGGATCCACCACTCTGTGCTTCTTTGTATCACTGGAGCATGCAGAAGGAGAGCGAGAGGCTGGCAGCTCTCCCAGGTGGGAGCCTGGAGCTTTGTCAGTGCCCCAAGGTGGCAACACCAAAACCCCTCTTGAACAAGGTGCGGTTCAGGGCAAGAGCATCCCTCTAGGTCCCTATTTATGGGGTGTCCCACATTCCCAGCACAGCCTGGAGCTTCCCAGCCTGTGTCCCCTTGCTTGCCAGCCAGATTGGTCACCCAGGAAAAGCCCTGCTCTCTTCTCTCCATGCGTCTGCACCACATCAAGTGTGAGGGAGCCCTGAGCTTTGCTCCAGGTTTCTTTGCAGGGGAGTCACGATAATCATGGAATGGTTTGGGTTGGAGGGGACCTCAAAGCCCATCCAGTTCCACCCCCTTTCCATGGGCAGGGACACCTCCCACTGGATCAGGGGGCTCAAAGCCCCGTCCTTGAACACCTCCAGGGATGGGGCAGCCACCACTGCTCTGGGCAACCTGGGCCAGGGCCTCCCCACACTCTCAGCAAAACATTTCTCCCCAAGATCTCATCTCAATCTCCCCTCTTTTACTTCAAACCGTTCCCTCTCATCCCATCCCTGCACTCCCTGATCAAGAGCTGCTTTCCTGGAGCCTCTTTCAGTACTGGGAGGCTGCTATAATGAGAAGTATTATTAATTAATCATAAATAGCTTTCCTGGAGTGGGATCAGTATTGCCACTGTTTTTTTTTTTCCTGTTGGGGGAAACAAAACAAGATGTAAAACAACCAAAAACATCACCTAAAACTGTTTGCCCTGATAGAAAAGACATAAACTCTCTGTAACCCAACACGCTCAGGGAAGCAGCTCTTGAAAGAGATTGACTTTGACAGCCTAATAAATGTCAGCGTCTGACGGGCCCTGGCTCTGAGATGAATCCTCCAAACTTTAATTGGAGACATGATGCTCCCATTACCCAGAAAAGAAAATCCCACCTCCCCGCCTCGGATTTCTCCATTGATAAAATTATCTTCTTTTATGCCTCTAATTGATTGCAATGTTGGCCTTCCCCTGGAGAACGAGCTCCTGCATCCTGGGGGGCTGAGAGGAGATGGCTGGGAGGGTCCCTGTGTTGTGTGGGAGGGGACTGGGGGTACAGGGAGACCCCCAAAACCCCTGGCAAACTTGATGACTCTGTCATCTGCTGCTTCTTCTTCTCCTTCTTCTTTTCTTCTTCTTCTTTTCTTCTTCTTTTCCCCTTCTTCTTTTCTCTTTCTTCTTTTCTTCTTCTTTTCTTCTTCTTCTTTTCCCCTTCTTCTTTTCTCTTTCTCCTTTTCTTCTTCTTCTTTTCCCCTTCTTCTTTTCTCTTTCTCCTTTTCTTCTTCTTCTTCTCCTTCTTCTTTTCCCCTTCTTCTTTTCTCTTTCTTCTTTTCTTCTTCTTCTTTTCCCTTCTTCTTTTCTTCTTTTCCTTCTTCTTTTCCATCTTTCTTCTTCTTTTTTCTTCTTTTTAATCTTCTTTTTATTCTTTTTCTTCTTCTTCTTCATTTCCTCCTCCTTCTTCATCTCCTCCTCCTTCTTCTTCTTCTTCATCTCCTCCTCCTTCTTCTTCTTCATCTCCTCCTCCTTCTTCATCTCCTCCTCCTCCATCTTCTTCTTCTACTACTACTACTTATTCTTGTTCTTCTTATTATTCAGCAGACAACAAGGAGGAGGCAAAGACTACCAGGGAGGGATGGCAAGTGAACTAGGATGGGGAAGACAGGGAGAAGGATCACAAAAATTAGCTGATAGCCATCTGCCTACTAGATTTTAATTATCCTGTCGGATTTAGCAGGCAGATTTCAGACCCGCTCGCCCGCAGCTGACAGAGCCTCAGCGACACTGACAAGCAGAGATTAGCAGGGCTGAGCTGGAGATGAGGGTGGAGGCTCCCACCTCGCCTCTATCTCTGCCTGCAGGGCCAGGGTGCAAGGAGAAGGGGGTTTTGCTTCTGAAATGGAGTGAGAAGAGGGGTTGCTGGCACCCTGAGCAGGGCAGGGTACCCGTTGCCACCTCCAGCATCGCCAAAGGCACAGAGAGCACTGGGGCACAACAGTTTGAAGCATCTTCACCATCTCAAGGGAAACCTCAACCAGTCAATAACTGGAGATGCCAGGTGTTCAGAGGGGAAAACCAGCCAGAGTTACTACAGGCTGATCATAGAACCATAGACTCGTGGAATGGGTTGGGTTGGAAGGGACCTCAAAGCCCATCCAGTTCCAACCCCCTGCCATGGATCCACCTCCCACTGGATCAGGAGGCTCAAAGTTCCATCCAGCCTGGCCTTGGATGCCTCCAGGGATGGCATCTGGGGGTTCTGGTTGACGGCAAGTTAGAATCATGGAACCATGGAATGATTTGGGTTGGAAGATACCTCAAAGCTCATCCAGTTCTACCCCCATGCCATGGGCAGGGACACCTCCCACTGGATCAGGGGGCTCAAATACCAGCTGCTTGGAATAGATGTCACACAGTCAGTGCTGGCACAGTGACACTGCTCCTGGCAAGTGGAGCATGAGGGGATAGAGGGAAGGGAGAGCAGGAATCTGAGGATACAGGACCATGGAGCACGCATGGGACCTTTGCATGCAGCTAAATCAGTGCCACCTCCCTCCCCAGTGTTACCAGCATGGAGCAGAGAAAGGGTGGCCTTTGGAGGAGCCAACCCAGAGTTTATATCCCCCTTGCCAGCAGGACAGGGCTCATCATTAATGATTTACTACTAATTAGGCCATTCTATCCATCGGAACCATGCTCTGGCGTATTCGGCACGGAGGTTCTTGGGAACAATAAATAGATTGGCAAGAGAATGAATTCCTCACCTATTGCTCAGGTAGTGTGGAAATAATTACATAGCAACCAGGTGAGCTCAGATTCCGTGAAGCTCTTTTGTTCGGGGGGCGCCTGATCCCAAATGTCACCGGTAACGGATACAGCAAACACACAGCTACACAGAGAGGGATTAAGGGGAAAACAGCGATGCACGAGCTGCAGCCAAGGCTTTTACACACCCTAAACAGCTCCTCTAGCAACAATATGAGTTCAGCATCACCTGAGATGAAACTGCTGGTAAAACACACACACACACACACCCCCCAGCCCACAGGCTGGGAACTCCAGGGGAAGGTTTGAACTTGAAATGTTTGAAAATAGAGGTAGAAAAAGACCCAGCCACGAGAGAAATGCAAGACACCTCATTTTAATTGTCTGGTGCTCTCAGCTCGTGAGCCACAGCCTGGCAAGAGGAGCAGCAGAGGCGTTTTCCAGCTGATGAGCAGTGGTTGTCTTCGTTTACAAATAGCTCCTCTGATTAATTGCAGAGAGGTGATGCTGGCATCGCTGATGAGGGTCACATTGCGGGCTCTGCTCCTGCCTGGAGAAGCACTGGAGCCAGGCAGGGGGGGCTCTGCTGCGTGGGAACCCTCGAGATCTGTGCCTGATGCTGGGTCACCCAGCATAGCTGGCACCCTCTTGGTCCCTGCAGGGGTTCAGGACCCCCACACCAACGTGGTGGGATGCACGGGGACCTGAAAGTGGCTTTTGACTTTGCAGGGAGGGGGTGCCAGCGGCCTCTCCAGCACCTTGGTGCTTCTGCACGGCACAACAGCCCTGTTACTGCACTCACAGGTTACTCTGCTCACCTTAAATCCCACGTGCAAGCCCTCAGAGCTCAGGACAGGTCCTGTTCCATGTCAGCACCCAGCAACAGAGCTTGATCCCCCTTTCAGAGGCTGTGTGCTTGCACCACAGCCCCCAGGATGCTCCATCTGCAAAGTGCCTGGTGTAGAACAGGCTGCACCAGAGGAAGAAAACCCACCATCCATGGCTCTCCAACAAATCTGAGATGCTGGGGAGCTCTGGAGGTATTTTACTCACCCCAGACTTGCACTGTGCCCCTGGAAGATGCTGCCCTACCAGTATAACCAGTCTGCTACCCCAGAGCACCCACTGCAAAGCACTTGGTGGCAGAAGAGGCTGCTCTAGAGGGAGAAAAACCTCCATCCACAGCTCTCCAGCAAACCTGGGATGCTGTGGTTGCTGGGGGCAGTTCCAGAGGTCTTTCACCCCTCCTATAGCTGTGTCATGCCCCTGGAAGATGCTGCCCTACCAGTATAATCAATCTACCATCCCATAGCATCCTGTGCAAGGTGCTTGGTGCAGAAGAGGCTGCTCCAGAGGGAGCAACACCTCCATCCACTGCTCTCCAGCATCTCTGGGATGCTGGTGAGTCCTGGGGATATTTTACCCCTCCTAGACTTGTGACACGCCCCTGGAAGATGCTGCCCTACCAGTATAACCAGTTGTGGTCCCACAGCACCTTGTGCAAAGCACCTGGTGCAGAAGAGGCTGCTCCAGAGGGAGCAATACCTCAATCTAAAGCTCTCCAGCACCTCCGGGATGCTGGGGAGCATCCAGAAGGACTAAAACCTCCTCTCAAGGCCATGAGCTGGAGGGGGCTCAGTGGTGTGAAGACGGGGGGGGGGGTCCCAGCAGCGTTTATTCCCCCCCAAGCCATCCCTCATCAGCATTCGCCGGGGCTGAGCAGCGGAGCAGCTCCTGCCGGTGACAGGTTTATGCAAGATGAGTTATATAAAGCCGCGCGGAACTGGAGTCAGCGGTAATGAGACGCTTGTGAAATCTTGCACGGATCTGTGTCAGCGCCCTAATCGCGGGCGACAGCCGGGCTCTGCGGCTGGGTGGAGATGATAACATTAACGTCAGGAAGCATCAAGCGGAGGAGGCGCCTTTCAAAGGGGGGATTACACTCCGCGCCGAAAGAGAAAGCAACAGCCTTAATCTTTGCTGTTGGATTCCGGGTGCTGGGTGCAGGGGTGCGGCGAGGCAGCTCTGAGCAACCTGGGCTGGGCTGGCTCCGTGTGTGCCGTGGAGGAAACATCCACACGAATAACGGGTGTGGGGTACAGCAGGCTGTTCGCAGTGTGAATGCAGTTATAACGGTCCAAGTCTCAGCATCTGCTTCTCCTTCATCCCACCTCCCGCACAGCAGCCCCAGGACACAACATCACTGCCCTGAGAGAGGAAACTTGGGTTGAGAAGCAAATCCCAGTCCAAGTCCCATCACCTCCTTCTCCTTCATCCCATTCCCTGCACCCCACCTCCTGCCTTCCCTGCCTCAGCTGCAGCAGCCCCAGGGCACAACATCATTGCCCTGAGGGGAGAAAATTGGGCTGAGAAGCAAATCCAGGTCTGAACCCCATCACCTGCTTCTCCTTCATCCCATTCCCTGCACCCACCTCCTGCCCATCCCTTGCCTCTGCCACAGCAGCCCCAGGGCACAGCATCTCTGCTCCCAGAGAGGAAATTTGGGCTGAGAAGCCAATCCAAGTCCCATCACTTGCTTCTCCTTCATCCCACTCCCTGCATCCCAGCTCCTTCCTTCTCTGCCTTTGCTCTGGGCTGCAGCAGCTCCAGGGCACAGCATCACTGCTCCAAGAGAGGAAATTTGAGCTTGAGAAGAAAATCCAGGTCTGAGTCCCAACACTTGCTTCTCCTTCATCCCATTCCATGCATCCCACCTCCTGCCTTGTCTGCAGCAGCCCCAGGGCACAGCATCACTGCTCCAAGTGAGGAAACTTGGGCTGAGAAGCAAATGCAGGTGCAGAAGCACAGCTCCCTTTGTAATTCAAGCAGCTTTTCCCCGTCTCCGGGTGCGGCTGCCAATCCAGAATTTATTAGCATGCAATCTGCTCTCATCTGGGAAGCTGGTGGAAGGGGAGCTGACAGGCAAGTGCAAACAAACAAACAAACTACAAACACACAGGGCCGGGGATGCTGCGGATCCTGACGGCTGCGCAGCGCTCGGGTACCAGGGTAGAGGCACCGGCTGTGAAGGCTCAGGTGGGAAAAAGCCCTGAAGGATCACATTTTTCCTGTTATTCACCATCTTCATGAGCTTCAGAAAAGCTGGTGATGCCTTTTCAGTGAGCAGAGCCTTTCACCTCTCGTAGAATTCCTTGCACTTATGAAAAGATGGAGTCATTAACGCTCATCTCTGCTGTGGGTTCATCAGCTCTGAGCCCCTTTGGGGCTGGGTGAGCTCAGAAACAGCAGCCAAAACCCAGCTGTGGGAAAACAACTGCATCCCCAGCTGGAATCGATGAGCTGGGGAGGCAATAAAAGCTTGGTATGGGGAAGAAGGGGTGGCTTTGAGCTTGGCTGGGATGTGGCAAGGTGGATTGCACCCTTTTTCTCCTCTTTTTCAAGGGAAAAAGCACTTCTTGCTGTTCTTTCTGGATGATCTGAAGCAGAAGCTCACAGAGTTGCACTGTACAGGTAAAATGCTACTTGCTGCCAGCCCAGAAGTCTTTGTTTTTAAGCTGTCCCTCCTTGACAGCTTTTTGCTGTTCATTTTGCTCTTGAAAGCCTGGTGTTCCCAGGCTGGGCTCCTTGTGCAATGTGTGATCCTGTGTTCAGAGCAGCAGGGCTGGGGAGCAGCGTGGGATTGGAGCCTTATGTGGGCTGAGGGACCTGGGGCTGTTCAGCCTGGAGAAAAGGAGGCTGAGGGGAGACCTCATTGCTCTCTGCAGCTCCTGAGGTTGTAGCGAGGTGAATGCTGGCCTCTTCTCCCAAGAAACAAGAGACAGGATGAGAGGAAATGGCCTCAAGTTGCAGCAGGGGAGGTTTAGATTGGGTACTGAGGAAAATCTCTTTGCTGAAAGAGTGGTGAAGCCTTGGCCCAGGCTGCCCAGGGCAGTGGTGGAGTCTCCATCCCTGGAGGGGCCCAAAGAATGTGTGGATGTGGCTCTTTGGGACATGGTTTATTGGTCACGGTGGGGTTGGGCTGATGGTTGGACTGCATGAGCTGAGAGAGCTTTTCCAACCTTAATAATTCTATAGTTGCACAGAAGCAGGGACAGAGCAGCTGGGCAAAAATCCTGGAGCACTAAGAGGTTTCCCATGGGGGATGGAAATTAGGGATCAATAACCCAGGAGGCAGAGAGTGCAACAACCCTGAAGCTCGCTGATGGAGCAGTTACCAAAAGAGCAAAGGTCATAAAGTGCAGGCGGAGGGGCCCAGAGCTGAGGGATAACGGGGCTTTAGGGGATGGAAAGGGATGATGGCTGCAATAATGCACCATGGCTTGCAGGGTGAGGGGGGAGAGCATTGCACTTACCAGGGAGAAAGGCAATCAGGGCCTCGGTAATGGGTCTGAAAGGGGAAAAGGGGGTGCTGGCCTTGATGCTGTGCATCATTTCAGCTCTGGGATGCCACCTGGTACCAAGGAGTGTGAGGATGAGGGTACTGGGGCAAAAGGCAGCATCTCAGCTGCCTCTGTGCTCACGCAGGACTGCTTGGAGTGGAAGAGCCCTGGTGTGAATGGCATCAGCATTTCGCCATCCTATAACTCGGCTCCCTTTCCTGGGCAATCCTTTGAGCTGGAGAGGCTCTGCCCCTGGGTTATTGAAAGCCTCAGGTGTGGTGTTTCACCTTCTCCCTTGGTGTGATGCTGCTGGGGGAGAGAAGAAAAGGGATGGGGGCTCTGTGAGCCCCTACAGCCAGAGCAGGGCAGGATCAGGCCCTACACATGGACCAGGGTCTGCAGCCAGGTGCGTGTTTAGGGGATGGGATGAAGATGTGGTGGCTGAGAAAACAGATTATATCGGCAGCAGGGCCAGGAGAGCTGGGCTAATTCGAAGCAGAAGGGAGTCTGGGGTGCTCGTGAGCTCAGAACTCGTGGAAAAGTGGATCTGTGACTCAGTGATTGTCTTTTTAACTCAATTAGTCTTGAGGCTGTTGCACAGACACCACCTCAGCTTTCTCCCGAGTAAATTTGCTGCTGCTCAGCAAAGATAAAGCTCCTGCACTGCTGGGCTCCTCCATCTCCCCACGGCACTGGGGATGGGGATGTGCCCTGGGTGGCATCTTCCCAGGTATCATTGTGTGTCAGGGCTGGGGACAGGTTAGTGACAAGCCCTGAGGGATGTGGGAGAGAGCTTGAAAGGTCAGGCAAGCCGGCAGCACTCCATAAATCCTGCCAGGAGCTGGCGGAAAGGACAGCTTTGCTTCATCTCCATTATTACTTCCTTATGCATAAATACACGGCATCACTGGGACCATGAATCAAACTTCCCGGCTGGGTCAGCAGGAATGGGAGCTGCTGTCAGCTCTGCTTGTTCTGGGGCTGATCCTGCCCTGTGTTCTCTCTGTCCTGTGTTCCCCAGGACTAAGGGGACCTGGGCTCATGGATCTTTGGACACCACGCCTTGGAAATTTGGTGCAATGAATCTTTCATAGAATCATGGAAAGGTTTGGGTTGGAAGGGACCTCAAAGCCCATCCAGTTCCAACCCCTGCCAAGGGCAGGGACACCTCCCACTGGATCAGGGGGCTCCAAGCCTCATCCAACCTGGCCTTGAACACCTCCAGGGATGGAGCAGCCACCACTGCTCTGAGCAACCTGGGCCAGGGCCTCCCCACCCTCACAGCAAACCATTTCTCCACAAGATCTCATCTCTATCTCCCCTCTTTCAGCTCAAGACTGTTCCCCCTCATCCTATCCCTGCACTCCCTGATCAAGAGCTCCTTCCCAGCTTTCCTGGAGCCCCTTTCAGTCCTGGGAGGCTGCTGTAACGTCTCCCTGGAGCCTTCTCTCCAGGCTGAACAACCCCAACTCTCTCAGCCTGTCCTCATACAGGAGGAGCTCCAGCCCTTTGGATCATCTCTGTGGCCTCCTCTGGACTCACTACAACAGCTCCAGGTCCTCCCTGTGCTGAGGACTCCAGAACTGGACACAGGGCGAGGTGGGGCCTCTCCAGAGTGGAGGAGAGGGGCAGAATCCCCTCCTGCCCCTCTGGCCCCGCTGCTCTGGATGCAGCCCAGGACACCTTTGGTTTCGGGTCTGGGAGCACACATTGCAGGCTCATGTTGAGCTTCTCATCCACCAACACTCCAACTCCTTCCCTTCAGAGCTACTCCCAATCCATTCTTCACCCAACCTGTAGTTGTGTTTGCCATGCTTAATCCAGCTCTGCAACAGGGTTAGGAGTAGAAACCTGACCCCTCTGCCCACTCTGAGCATCCCCCTCTGGAGGGCAGGGAGGGGATGGAGGGGCAGGGGACCCCACTGCCAGGAAAAGGGCTTCCCCACTGCCCCTCTTAAGCAGCTGCAGCAGCTTCTGCTGTCTTTTAATGCTCCCATATTTCTTTGAGATTGTGCTCAGTAGTTTTTCGCCCCATTATCATTCAAATGTATATTTTATGTGACTGCAACAAAGGTAACACATGTTATGTGCTGAGGTGAAGTGGTTTTGCTGGTGTGATGCCAGGGTGAGGGGCAGGAGGCAGTTGGGGCTGCCACATCCTATAGGGTGCCCTCTCTACAGGCACCAGCCCCACATTCTGATTCCTCCCAAGCCGTTTTCTCCCTCATGGTGCTTTATTTCTGTCCTTGCTCCTTCCTCCTCTCTCCATCCTTCACCCTCCTCACTGGAGCATCCCTGGGCAGGGGGAAATCTCAGGTGTTGACGCTGGGGCTGAGCCAGGGAAGGAGCAGGAGGGATGTGAAGGACACAGTGAGTGCAAGAACTCACTTTTGCTGGGTGGAGATCCTCCCTAGCAGAGCCCTTTGTCCATGCAGGAAGCTCAGGTAGCTGCAGCCACAGGTTTTAATTAAAATTAACCGTTGCCCGCAGTTCCTGGACACAATTACTCAGCCACCAGGTATCAGCTCTGCTACCAGGGAGTGTAATTAAGATGTGAGCAGTTCTTCTCCAGCTGCCACCTCCACCCTGGTGCAAAGCCCTCCTCCTCGTGATGCTCCAGCCCTCCTGGGCACCACCAGCAATGGGACCCCCTCCTTCCCGGGGCTCCTCGGCTCCCGTAAGGCTTTGGGCCATGATCCAGATCTCTCTTCCAGCCCACGCTGGGAAGCGTGGTGCGATCACAGCGCTGGTGTCAGCCCAAGCCCTCGTTAAGTGTTGTGCCCCCACCTCGAGTAATTACTCCTATTTATAAGCCAGTGCTCACAGCCTGCCCTCGACAGAACCCCCGGCTGCTCCACCTCCCGCGCTCCTGTCGCTGCCACGAAGCAGCAGCTATTTTTACCCCTCGCCCCTGGAGATGCTTCACTCCCGATTCCAGCTGTGCAATTTAAACTCTCCTGCTCCTGACACCCCCCTCCCCGGGGGCTGTGGCAGCGGGGGTGGTGTCCTCCTGCCAGGGCAAGGCTCTTCGGATCCCCCTGCGTAGGAGACTGAGAGTCTGAGTGTGATACCTTGTTGTCCATCTCCAGGAGATGCTCGGCACCGGTGGATGTGGGACCACGTTAATCCAGCAGAAGTCCTCCAAGGACCTCAATTTATTGATCTCCACAAAGGGTGGAGAACAGTGTGGGGCACCAGAACCCGTGGGAGCAGCTTTGCAAACCACCTCTTCCCAAGAACCAAAGTCTTGCCGTGAGCTGAGACCACACAAACCCAAAGGAGGAACCTTTTTGGTGAGGACCCACGTCCAAATGAAGCTTCATTGCTGTGGAAAGACCTGTTTTCCCCATAAATATGTGCTCCTGCCCCCTCTCCAGGGGCTGAGTCCACCTGGGGCTGGTGGAGTTGAGCAACACCTCCGTGCAAAGACAACCCACGGTACCGGCTCCCGCTGCCTGGTAAAAATAGAAACGGTTCTTTATTTTCACACCAGCTCTTCCGGATGCGACTGCTGTGTTGTTTGAAAGAGGAAACGCTGCTCTGAACTCAGCATTAACACCTCTCCGTGCGATTTCCCACGGAGAGTTAAGGAAGCAAGGCAGCACTTAACGTGCTCCCGCGCTCCAAAGGGCTCACGGATCCCTCAGCCCTTTGCAACCCCTTGAGCTGAGCTGGAAAAAGCTTTTCTGTGCCCAGGCTCGGGGATAGAAAGGAAAAGGATTCATCTTCTACTTCAAGATGAATACAGCAAAGGAACTGGGACTGGGCAGGGAAAGCACCAGCCTTCAGCATCCCAGCAGGAAGAACAGGTCCCTCACCAGCCAGGGCACTAAACCTTCCTTAATACACTTACATTGGAGTGTTTATATTTCCTTAATATATATATATAAAAATATAACTATATAAAACAATAATATATAAATATATAATATATTATATATAAAATAATATAATATATACATAAACAATATATGTTTGTCCTATATCTTCTCATAGACCATGGAATAGTTTAGTTTGGAAGGGACCTCAAAGCCCATCCAGTTCCACCTCCTGTCATGGGCAGGGACACCTCCCACTGGATCAAGGGGCTCCAAGCCCCATCCAAGCTGGCCTTGAACACCTCCAGGGATGGGGCAGCCACCACTGCTCTGGGCAACCTGGGCCAGGGCCTCCCCACCCTCACAGCAAAACATTTCTCCACAAGATCTCATCTCAATCTCCCCTTTTTTATCTGAAAATCATTCCCCTCATCCTGTCCCTGCACTCCCTGATCAAGAGCCCCTCCCCAGCTTTCCTGCAGCCCCTTTCAGTCCTGGGAGGCTGCTCTAAGGTCTCCCCAGAGCCTTCTCTTCTCCAGGCTGAACAACCCCAACTCTCTCAGCCTGTCCTCATACAGGAGGTTCTCCAGCCCTTGGATCATCTCTGTGGCCTCCTCTGGCCTCACTCCAACAGCTCCAGGTCCTCCCTGTGCCCAGGACTCCAGAACTGGACACAGGGCTCATGAGGATCTTGCTGCTGGACACGAAGCCCTCTGGAGCTGCCAGCATCCCTGTTCCCTTCCCTTGTGTGCAGGGACACCAGGAGGACGTGAGCTCAAGTGCAGAGGGATTTTCTTTGGATACAAGCAGCGCTCAGGGCTGTTTGTGACCCTGTGCTGGGCTCCTGCTGCCCACTCACCCCATGCCCAGCGTGATGGGCACCGTGTCGCAGCCCCCTGCCCTCCATCCCCTCACCCCCCTGGCGCGGCAGCAGAGCCCTGCATTAATCATTCCCACCGCACGTTGGGAGCCATCTGGATGGTATTGGCCCTTCTGCCACACCGCAGAGGGTTGTTAACACGAAGCATATGCTTTGTTTGAAATTAATAATAATTTTAGGCTCTCACCAGCTGCTGGTAATTGGCTCCCCTTTCGCAGCGATAACTGAGAGCAGCGGGGTGGAAATTCAGCCGCTTCCTGGCTCTTTTTTCCTAATGAGTTCCCAGGGAAGGTGGCCCTTCCAGAGGGGACATCGGTGGCTTTTAATGACCAGTGGCACAGGGATGGGAAAGCACCAGCACCGGGGTCACTCGGGGGTCCCCTCTGCAAACCCAGGGAGCTGTGGTTTCCAATCCAGGGTTTCAGCAGCCTCGTTTGCTGTTTAATTGTTGCTGTCAGCAGCGAAGCAGCGAGGAGAGGGTGTATTATTTTTTTGTACATCTCCTTGCTCAAGAATCAGTCTGGGCAGGTGGGTGTTGGGACGCCAGTGGGGATATTTATATTGCAGCCTTGACAAAACCTGCGTGTGGAGGAGCTCTGTAAAATATACAGAGCTTTATTTTGGTTCAAACAGTGCATATTAAGGAGAAGAGAATGTACCGAGAGCTTCTTTTGCAGAGGAGACATATGGGGGCTTTTTAAAACCTCCGGATTCAATCTGGGCTTTTAAACACACCCTGCCCCATGACGGCTCTGGGGTGGCAGCAGGGCGAGCAGGCTCTGAAATTAGGGCTCTGGCCACATCCCACTTCACTGTCATCAAGATCCAGCTGATAACTTTAATAGGATTCCTGTAATGAAAATGTAGGAGTAGCATGCAATATCCTCAGAGCTCAAACGCTCTCGCAGGCTCCATGTGGCGCTGCTGTAATATTGGTATTTCAGCCTTCATCAAATATTCAGTGCTGGAAAAGGACAAGGAGGGATTTTCAGGCTCATGGTGGGGTGTGGGAACACTTCCCCCCTTTTCCCCATTACCTTCCACAGCCTAAGGAGGCCACCAGTCTGGAGAACAAGTCTTATGAGAAGCAGCTGAGGGCCCTGGGGCTGTTTAGCCTGGAGAAAAGGAAGCTGAGGGGAGACCTCATTGCTCTGCATCTTCTGGAGAGGAGGTTGTGGTGAGGTGGGTGCTGGGCTCTTCTCCCAAGTGACAAGAGATAGGATGAAAGGAAATGGCCTCAAGTTGTGCCAGGGGAGGTTTAAATTGGATGTTGGGAAATATTTCCTTCATGGAAAGGGTTGTCAAGCCTTGGCCCAGGCTTCCCAGGGCAGTGGTGGGAGTCTCCACCCCTGGAGGGGTTCAAAGAACCCGTGGCCGTGGCACTTGGGGACAAGAAGGTTCAGCAGGCACTGTGGGGTTGGGCTGGTGGTTGGACTGAATGAGCTTAAGAGGTCTTTTCCAACCTTAATGATTCCATAATTTTCCATCACCATCCTGTTAGAACAGCGATGCCCAGGACCAAAACCAGCAGCAAATTGCCTTTCCAGCACACGACTGCCTTTCCACACCCTTGGCCACCAGCCTTCGTCATCTCCTCCAGCCCCAAGCAGCAAATTCAGCTGCTCCTTTGGTGCAGGCTTTGCAATCACACTCTCCCCGGAGCATCAGCCTCTCCAGTCTCATGGGGCATCACAGTCAGGTCCTGGTGGGAGAATCCAGTTGTCTCCATCCCACACGGATGCTCCCCAAATGCCACCTCCACCCAGGCACCCCTGGGTACCCTGTCCCGGGGTGGTTTTGTGCTGGGAGAGGTGCTGGTGCTGTGATGTGCCCCTTCCAGCTGCAGCTACAGGGCATTTTTCCATCACTATAGATACTTCCAGATGTGTGGGAAGGACAGGGAGGAGAACTGCCTCTGCTACAGACTGGCATGAGCTGGGAATTCTCACCCAGCCATGCTCCTGGCAGCAGGGGGGCACAGGCTGGCCAAGGTCCCCAGGATCGATGCCACTGGTTCTGTGGGGATGGAGCACATCACCCTGCAGGGGAGCCCTGGTCAGCAGAGGCCACGGGATCAATGCAGAGTGAAGGAAATACGGCTGTGGACACACGGCTTTTACAGCTTCCTCCCCCAAGAAAAGCTGGGTTTTATGGACTTCTGGTAATTGCCAATTAATTTTGCTGAAGCCAAGGGCAGGAAAGCAGGCAAACTCTTTAAGGGCACCCATGCAGGGGTGTGAAAATGGGAAAAGAGCCTCCTCTTTCCCACCTATTTGCCTGCACAGTCCCCACCAGAGTCTGGATTGATGCAATCCCTGCAAAAACCCAGCAACGACCAGTCCCGTGCTGAAAAGGAGACAAAAAGAAGCCTGGATGGATTAGAACTTGGCTGTAGCTCCAACCTCTGGCCACAGACATCACCTCCCTGCTCCTCATCCCTCACCTTGTCATCAGCTCCGTTCTTTCCCCATCCTGAGAAGGCAGTCAGGAGCTCCAGAGCTCCACAAACGAGACAGGAGGAGAGAATCCAGACCCTCCCAATTAGGCAATTTTTCTGAATGAAGGGCCCTGCTCCGCCCCACGCTGGGAATGTGATTGACATAAATCCCTGGGCTAATTAGGGGCTCGTCATTTAGCACCTCTAATGCCTCCCTCCTAATAGCATTAGGGCCTCCTCAGCGAGACACTAATGCAGTTTGCAGCTGCACCGTGGCGCCCGGGACGCGGGCGGTGAGCGGTGAGCGCGCTACAAAGCCAGCGCATCCCTAATCGGAGCAGACAGTAATGAAACCAGGAGCTGCCTTGAGAAGGGGCTCAGAGCATGGGGGAAATGGTCCAGCTACGCATCCTCTCCTGACCACGGGCAACATCATCAGCCTGATCACTCAATGAGCTCCCTCCTTCCCTATTTCTCCATCCTGGAGGCGCCTTCTTGCCTTGCTCTGCCTCTGCAAGCCTCGCCAGCCCAGACGTTTCCAGGACAGGGAGGACCTGGAGCTTTTGGAACGAGTTCAGAGGAGCCCACGGAGATGATCCAAGGGCTGGAGAACCTCCTGTACGAGGACAGGCTGAGAGAGTTGGGGTTGTTCAGCCTGGAGAGTAGAAGGCTGTGGGGAGACCTTAGAGCAGCCTCCCAGGACTGAAAGGGGCTCCAGGAAAGCTGGGGAAAGGCTCTTGATCAGGGAGTGCAGGGACAGGATGAGGGGGAAGTGTTTTGAGCTGAAAGAGGGGAGATTGAGATGAGATCTTAGGGAGAAATGTTTTGCTGTGAGGGTGAGGAGGCCCTGGCCCAGGTTGCCCAGAGCAGTGGTGGCTGCCCCATCCCTGGAGGTGTTCAAGGCCAGGTTGGATGGGTCTTGGAGCCCCCTGATCCAGTGGGAGGTGTCCGTGCCCATGGCAGGGGTGTTGGAACTGGATGGGCTTTGAGGTCCCTTCCAACCCAAACTATTCTGTGGTCCTTTCTGCAGGCTGCATCCCTGCTCTGTGCCCCTCGCTCTGGGATGTAGCTCTGCCTCCTCTCCTGGAGGGAGGCTGAGGAGAGGGGGTTTCTGGAGGCAGCGACCCTCAAATCTCTGGTTTGATTAGCTGTGCTCCTAAATGATTTATAATCAGCATAATACAATAATGACAATAACTCCCTAATCAGATTAAAGCGCTCTCCATTTGTCTGAGGCTTTGCACTCTAATCTCCTCCTCCCTTCTCTGCCATTGGGTTTGGTTTCCTCAGCCCAGTCCCTCTATGAGCCCAGACAAGGGCTTTTCCAGCCTTTGCATCCTGGAATCATGGAATCATTAAGGTTGGAAAAGACCCCTAAGCTCATCCAGTCCAACCATCAGCCCAACCCCACCGTGCCTGTTAACTATGTCCCCAAGTACCACATTCTTCGAACTCCTCCAGGGATGGAGACTCCACCACTGCCCTGGGCAGCCTGGGCCAAGGCTTCACCACTCTCTCAGTGAAGCTGTGTTTCCTAACATCCAATCTAAACCTCCCCCGGTGCAACTTGAGGCCATTTCTTCTTTATTTGGACACAATACTGCAGGACAAGTCCCCTTTTCCACCCTAAAACCCTGTCCAAGCAGCCAGGACAGGAAGGGGAAACCAGGAGAAACTTACTCCAGCAGCAAAACCCAGCCCGTGAAACTCAATTAGTGCCATTTGCAGTGACTCCCTCGTGAGCTGAGATGGGATGAGATGAGACAAATCTCATTAGACCCAAGCGGACCACAGAATCATGGAATGGGTTGGGTTCGAAGGGACCTCAAAGCCCATCCAGTTCCAACCCCCCACCATGGGCAGGGACACCTCCACTGGATCAGGGGGCTCCGAGTCCCATCCAGCCTGGCCTTGAGGTCTGGAAGGTGTTCCCATTTCTTTGGTTAATGAAGCAAAAGAGTGGTGGTGGCGGCTGGAAATAGCTGGGATTGCAGCAGGGACCCGATGTGTTTTTTCTGGGTGAGTTGTTGACCAGTTTCAAGTGTTTCCTCACATCCTTGTGTCCTGCATGACCCCAGCCAGGGCAAGGAGCAGAGCCACCACCGGCACCACAAGGAGAATGTGGCTGCGAGGACTCGTTTGTTCCCTGGCCCCTTCGATTCAGCGCGTGATGGATTGATACAGCGCTTTAATCAGGGTAACATATAAAGCACTTAATTTGCCTTATTAAAAGTCTGCACTTTGGATTTTCAGGATCCAGGAAATTAACTCAAGCACCTAAGCATTTATTTGATTGAAAGAGATTATAAATAATTCATGCCTTTCCTTTGCCTTCGGTGCCAGACCTGCCAGGGTGGCGGGGGACCAGCAGTTCCCGATGTCCCTGCATCGCGGTGATGGAGTTGGTGTGCACTGGGGGTGGCTCAGCTGGGGTGATGGGCACCTACGGAGCCCGGGGCAGCCCTGAGAGATCATTCTGTGCCAAGGAACCATCAGCTGATGGGGAATTGGGGCCAGAGAAGCATGAGAAGATGGGGAACTGGGGCTGGGGAACCACCAGCTGATGGGAATTGGGGTGGGGGAACCATCAGCTGATGGGAATTTGGGCTGGGGAACCATCAACTGATGGGAATTAGGGCTGGGGAACCACCAGCTGATGGGAATTGGGGCTGGGGAACCACCAGCTGATGGGAATTGGGGCTGGGGAACCACCAGCTGATGGGAATTGGGGCCAAGGAACCATCAGCTGATGCAGGAGTGGAGCCAAGGATCCACCAGCTGATGCGAATTGTGGCCGATGCCTTTCACTGTTTCCATCTGAGGGGCTGGATGTCCCCTAGGAAGGGCTGTGCCAGACTGGAGGTGGCTGAGAAGAGGAAGAGGAGGAGGAGTGGGCTGAACCAGACCTTCGGACAGGGGCAGTGCCCAGTGGGCACCTCCCAGGGCCGGGGGCTGCCTGGGGCCACCGTGCCCTGTTGGCAAGGGCTGAGCAGGCGAAGAGAAATCTGCAGGTGGGGTGTGTTTGCCGCGTGAGCCGTGCATCATCCGACTGCCTTCGTGGTGTGGGATGGGCATGCCCGGGGTTGTGCAGCACCAACTGGTGTGGACTGAGCATCCTGGGGCTGTGAATCACCTGGCTGCATCTCACAGTGCAGGATGACCACCTCTGGGAATGTGCAGCACCAAGGTGTGGGCTGAGCATCCCGGGGCTGCACATTGGCTGCATCTTATGGTGTGGGATGTGCATTCTCGGGGCTGTGCAGCATCAACCACAATGGGCTGAGCATCCCAGGGCTGTGCACCATCTGGCTGCATCTTGGGATGTTCATCCCTGGGTGTGGAGCACCAGCCAGCACCGGTTGAGCATCCCAGGGCTGTGCATTGTCCACTGCATCTCGAGGTGCAGGATGTGCATCCCTGGGGGGGTGTGGCACCAGCCAGCATGCGCTGAGCACCCTGGGACCATGTATCATCTGGCAGCATCTCACAGCATGGGATGACCATCCCTGGGGTCACACAGCACCAACCAGTGTGGGCTGAGCATCGCAGGGCCGTGCATTTTCTGCCTGCATCTCGTGCTGTTTGATGTGCATCCCCAGGGCTGTGCAACACAGAGTGAGATGAGCATCCTGGGCCTGTGCATCATCCAGCTGCATCTCGAGGTGCGGGATGTGCATCCTCAGGGCCACACAGGACCAACCAGCACGGCTGCATCTCTCATGCATTATCTGGCTGCATCTCCACTGCATCCCTAACGATGTGCATGGGGTTCCGCCGCACGCAGAGCTGGAGTTTCCGAGGTCTGACCGGATGAGGAGTGAGATGCTTCGAGCTCGGCCCGCAGGAGCCCCCGAGGTTGCAAGGTGCGAGCTGGGGGTGCTGCCAAGGCTGGAGCAGAGCGGGAGAGCCCCTGTCCCATACGGTGGGTGCACACTGCCCCCCAGCGGGCATGGCCTTGCCGCCGGTCCCACAGCTGGCCAGATGTGCATCTGGGATGCCCGGGGAACGCATTGACCCATCCCGGCCAGCCATGGCTGTGCTGAGCTGGCGGGGTCTCAGCTCTACCAGGGATGGGAATTGGTGGGATGGGAGTGGGGTCTTCTCCCCTCTTGTCCCACCCAGCTCACTGCAAATTCTTCTTCTTTGCAAACTTGAGGGCCACGTTGTCATACTCGGTGTCCCCCAAAAACTCCTTGCCCTGCAGAAGGAAGGGCTGCCGGAGCGGAACGGGTCTCTTGGGCACAGCGTAGTCATCCCGCTGTGGGTTGTAGGGGTACTCGTGCCCAGCGGGCTCCTCCGGGGCTGCCTGCAGCCTCCACGCTTCCCCCTTCACCTCCTCGGGCTCATCATAGACCATGTGGGCAGAGAGACCCTCGGGTTCATCGTAGATGTGGTAGGGCTTGGCAGCGGTGGGGCGTGGCGGGGGCTGCTTGCTTGCCTGCCCCCCCGCCTCCCCGATGCTGTCGTAGAGGGGGTCTGGGACATCCTCGGGGTGGTGGGACCCAAATTTGCGAGCCATGAAGGTCTTGGCAATGGTGTCGAAGGGGACAGCATACTCGGATTCGGTGGCCGCCTTGGTCGGAGCATCCTGCCTCCTGCCCTTCTCCAGCACCGCGGGATTTCCCCGGTGGAGAGAGTTGAGGGGCTCAGCGTAGGGACACTCAGCACCACGGGAGGGTGGGAAGGTGCCCGATGGCTCCCCGGCCCCAGAGGAGCTGCCGGGTGGCATCACCAGCTTGGCTTTCGGCACCTTCCCCACAGAGGTGGGCTCCTGCGTGGGGCTCTTGGTGCCACCAAGCTCCTCGTGTCCCTGCACCCAACTGGGCTTCTTGGCGTGGCCGAGTGGCCGGGAGGCATCGTCACCAGGGCCACCCCACCGCGGCTCCTCGGCCCCCCGGCCTCGATGCACGTTGATGGCCGACTCGATTACCTGGAAGATCTCGTTGCCTTGCCTGGTCTCAAACTCAAAGTTGCCTTCTCCGGATGTGCAGCGCCGGCCGGCCTCAAAGGAGAAGGTCACCTGGGGAGGGACAGGATCAGGTCCCCATGCCACAGCCCGCTGCCAACCCACTCTTCTTGGACCCCACTCACCATATCCCGCCCAAAGCGCCGCAGGAAGCGGTAGGGCCAGCTGTAGATGATCTCCAAGGTCTGGAAATCCAGCAGCTCCAGTGCCTCCTCGCCAGCTCGCAGGATGCACCGGCCCCAGAGCCGGCAGCGCTCGGAGGACTCCGTGGCCTTCACCGTCACCTCAAATGTTTGCTCCAAGCCAGCTGGGGATGGAGGAGGGTGACATTTAACATGTGCAAGGAGCAGAGGTCCCCCTTGCAAGAGCAGAGCAGCATCTTCCACCCTAGAGAGGTGCCACGGGGCTCATGACCCATGGCAGCTGAGGCAAAGGGGAAGCAGCACCCGGCTGATAAAGGCTCAAGGGCTCCAGCCGTGAGGGAGCAGCCCGACAGCTGCTGCACAGCAGAACCAGCCCTGCCAAACCGCAGAGCAGGAAGAACACAGAGAGGTTATTTCAGGAGGAGACTTCCCAGCATGTCGCCTGCTCACAGCCATGGCAGGGGGCTGCTCCTTGGTGCAAAACCTACCAAGGTACCTCAGGCAAACTGAGGAACCCCACATGCATTCCTGTGTCCAGGTCTGGAATCCCCAACATAAGAACAATGTGGAACTGTTGGTACAAGTCCAGAGGAGGCCACGGAGATGATCTGAGGGCTGGAGCACCTCTGCTAGGAGAACGGGCTGAGAGAGTTTGGGTTGTTCAGCCTGGAGAGGAGAAGGCTCTGGGGAGACCTTAGAGCAGCCTCCCAGGACTGAAAGGGGCTCCAGGAAAGCTGGGGAAGTACATATTCCAAGAGCCTGGAGTGGTAAAATGAGGGGGAATGGCTTTAAATTGGAAGGGGGAAGATTTAGATCAGACATTAGGAAGAAATTCTTCACACTGAGGGTGGGGAGGCCCTGGCCCAGGTTGCCCAGAACAGTGGTGGCTGCCCCATCCCTGGAGGTGTTCAAGGCCAGGTTGGATGGGGCTTGGAGCCCCCTGATCCAGTGGGAGGTGTCCCTGCCCATGGTAGGGTGTTGGAACTGGATGAGCTTTGAGGTCCCTTCCAACCCAAACCATCCCATGGTTCTATGATGTGCGCTGCCTCCTCTGCAAGCAAACCCAGCTCCACTGCGCCCTCCCCACCTCCTGGTCCCCACCTTTGCCCCGGGAGCTGTAGAGGGCATTTTCCTCCATGGAGAACTCTCCATTGGCACCCAGCGAGCTCTGCTGACCATCCTTGCCTGCTGCCTTGTCCTCCCTGCTCCTCTGCGAGGGAAAGAGCAACGAGTGAGAGAGGGCACTGCACGGCATCCCCCACCACACCCAACCCAACCCTCCTACATGGATCCCACTGTCTCCCATGCCCCAATTATCCCTGTCGGATGCGTACCGGGAAGGCCAGCTCGCACAGCTTCTGGATCCAGCTGGCCACCTCGGTGCCATCGGCGGCCAGGAGGTACCGCTTGTCCGTGGTCTCCAGCAGGAAGGGGACGGTGTCCCTGGGGCAGCCGGCATCGCCGCTCGCCTCCGCCACGTGCACGCAGTCGCTCAGCTTCACCAGCCGCTTGCTGCCCTCGCCTTTGCGCAGCTTCTCAGCAGCCGGTGGTCCCGAGCCCTCAATGAGCTCGAGGCGGGCGATGGAGCAGGAGCTTTCCCGGTACAGGACACCCCAGAACTTCTTCCATTTCTGCAAGAAAGCGAGAGGCCTGAAAAACCAGCATTGGCCAACCTGGCTTTCATCCTTCCAGGAGGTTTCATCCGCTTGGGATCATGCAGGCTATCAGAGCGAATCCCTCCAGGTCTGGACAGGAGTTTTCCACCCTTGCCCAAGTAAGCTGGCCAAAGTAGAATGAGGTTAACTGGGCAGTGTGGGGAAAACCATCCCCCAAACACGGCAAGGATTTCCAGCTGAGAAAGGCACCAACAGCATCCCAACACCACCCAGCACTGGGGTCCATCCCACATTTCCCCTCTTCACCGCCTTCCAACAACCCTCTGCTGCCACAGGGCTTTCAGCTCCTTGTTCACTCCATATTCCCCCAAAACCATAACTTTTGAAGCCATTCCCAACTCATGAGGCCACGATTCCCAGTATATCGTGCGTGAGAGGCACCAGCTCTGGCACTGGTGGAGGGGAAGCAGCAGGAGAGCAAGTTTTGCACCGACACCAGAGCATCCTCAGTGGTGGCTCCGTGCACCAAGGACCTCCTGGACCCGGCAGGCTTTGCCTTTTGCTTCTGGTCCCACTGCCTCCCACATCACCACGGGCATCGTGCAGGAAGGCGATGCCCTCTCTGCTCTTCTGCCCATGGCACTGGGGGCCCCTGCAGAGCGTGGCCGTGAGAAGCAAGGGTTGGCTCTTCCTCCAGCCCAGGCACGGAGGTGGCTCCTTCCCCTTCTTGCACAATGCTGGCGGCAGCTGTTGCCAAACCACGGCCATTATCGGCCGCTGGAGCAACGCGGCGCAGGGGTGGCGGCAGATTGTGGCTCTGGTCCACATCACAGAGCCTCTGCCAGGGGGTTCAGTGGGGGTGGTCTCTTGGTGGCTTGTCTCCAGCTCCTTCCTTGTCTTCAACACCTTCCTTGTCACCAGCACTTTCCTTGTACCCAATGCTTTCCTTGTCCCCAGCTCCTTCTTTGTCCTCAACACTTTTCTTGTCCCCAGCTCCTTCCTTGTCCCCAACACCTCCTTTGTCCCCAATGCCAGCTGGATGGGGCCTTGAGCCCCCTGATCCAGTGGGAGGTGTCCCTGCCCATGGCAGGAGGGTGGAACTGGATGATCTTTAAGGTTCCTTCCAACCCAAAACATTCTATGATTTTATGACTTCCTTATCCCCAACACCCCCCTTGCCCCCAACACCATCCTCCTCCCCACCATCCCAACTTGTGCTGAAGAGCCAAAGGTTGGTTGGGAAGCCAAAGGTTGGTTGGCACATCCCATCCCTGAGGCTGCAACCCCTCCATAGCCCCACGTCCAGCCCAACCAATGGACACAGCAGCCCCCCACCACCTCCTCACCTTCCCAAAGGTTTGCTGCAGCTGGAGGTAGAGCCCACCCTGCTTCACCACCGCCTCCTCCATCCTCCAGCCACCACCATCCTCCGTTGTTGCCCCTCCGCTGCCGTCCCCCCGCGTCCCGCGGCTCCGGGGGGGTTCCCAGCCTGGCTGCGCGCCCCTGTCCCACCGCAGCGCTGCCGTCACGCTGGGTTGTGCTGTCTCAGCATGTGACGTGCGGTTTGGGTTCTTCTGTTTCCTACGCTCACACTGCGTGGGCTCTGGTTTCCTGCGTCTGTGAAGTTGCCATAAAGGGCAACCAGCGCCGCACAACCCCGTACCTCAGCCTTTCCAACTAGGTCCAGGGGCAGCTCTGGTGGGATAACGACCCCTCAGGTGGTGGGACACTGGCACAGGTTGCCCAGAGAAGTGGTGGCTGCCCCATCCCTGGAAGTGTTCCAGGCCAGGTTGGATGTGGCTTGGAGCCCCTTGATCCAGTGGGAAACGCCCCTGCCCATGACAGGGGCGTGGAATTGAATGGGCTTTGAGGTCCATTCCAACACAAACTGTTCCACAATTCTATGATGCCCAGGCGTAGCCTGCTGTTCCAGTGCTCCCAGTAAGGGCAATGTGGTTCCCAACCCCAAAACTGGTCATGATGCAACTGGGAGGAGGGGGGGAGATGGGGAAGGCAACAGCACGACGAGGAGAAGCGACGAATGGGCTGTGGGCAGCACCAGGGCGTTATCCCAGCACCCTGCCCCAGTACTCCCAGAGCACCCAGTGGTCTGCACCAGTGCTCCCAGTTACCCCATCCAGCGACATTGGGGCTCAGGGGCTGTTGTGGCACAAGGATGGGAGCACCAGTGCACGGGCTGCTGGGACACCAGGAGCACTGGTGTTGGGCACTGGGAGAGCACTGCTGCAGGGCTACGGTAACTGGTGCAAGGAACTGGGTGCAAAGACGTGGCTGCAAGACACTGGGAGCACTGGTGCAGGGGATGCTGGGGAACGTGACTCGCCCGTGTCTCGGGTTAACTGGGAGCAGCAGGTACAACGCTACTACGGCCCACGGACGGGGGGAACGAGTGCCCATGGGTCTGCGCTTGCGCAGTTTCCGCGGAGGAGGAGG